>OZ014531.1:82109677-83309677 GCA_963966105.1 Volucella zonaria
GTGTGCAACCAAAGAAAAGGAATCGGTCAGATAGGGTGGCTGTTGAGGACAATGAAATAACAGTGTTAGCTGCCGTTGCACACGATCCTCACATTAGCACTCGCCAAATAAGTCGTGAATTAGGAATTTCTCAAACGACTGTCTGTAAGAGTCGACTTTCACCAATCACGGTACGGTCAATCGACATAATATGCATTACTGGGCTACCGAACACCCTTTTTGGTTGCGACAAGTTGAACGCCAGCACCCTTGGAATGTTAATGTTTGGGCGAGAATTATTGGGGATAAATTAATAGGTCCATATTTTATTGAAGGCAACTTGAATGGCGAAAAGTATGCAAACTTCTTGCGGGACCATCTTCGAATTTTCGAGCATTTGTTGAAATAGTCTCGTTAAATAAACGTCGAAATGGGAAGAATTCAGTGATTCAACAGTGGGAGGCAAGGGGACCCACTCTAATTAAACACCCCGAAGGAAAAAAAATACTGCTACGTCCACGTCGTTGTTTCTGGGTTATGCTAAACGCAGTATGTAAAAACAAATGACAAGCCTACGAGCAATACGTCTGAGCAATGAAAATCAGGAATTATCATGTGAAAAATCAAAAGTGACCTTGGTTTGACCTCGAAAATGGGGCTCAAGGTCAAACTCGTGATCCCCATCTTATATCCCCTTCAGAGCCTTGTGACTTTTGTCAGAAACATTTTTCGCGATATCGCGTATTTTTCGAGTAATTTGGATGTCTCAAGTTAAAAAACTCACCCTGTAAATGTGCATATATTTGTATATTAAGTATATACAATATATATTATGTATATATATTGGGTCTACAAGTAAGTTTCCAGCGTTTGTCAGAGATGGCGCCACCAGTGGATCACGGGCAGTAATGTCAGACCCCATGTGTTTTATTTGTAGGTTTTGTATCTGTCAACAACTTTGCAGTGTTATATTTGAGCAGTTCTATCGGTGTCGTACATTTTATCGAGCAAAATCATGGCAAGTTTCCAGCCAAATAAACGTCATTTGCGGGAAGCGCTGCTTTTATTCTTTAATATGAAGAAAAGTGCGGCTGAGGCCTATCGTTTGCTTTCGGAAACTTATGGGGCGGAATGTATTGGTGAATCGACGTGCCGCGAGTGGTTCAAACTGTTCAAAAGTGCTGATTTTGGAGTTGAAGACAAAGATCGCCCCGGAAAGCCGAAAAGTTTTGAAGACGAGGAATTGGACGCTTTACTGGATGAGGATCCGTGTCAGATTCAAGAAAAACTTGCTGCATCATTGGGCGTCACGCAACAAGCCGTTTCCATGCGCCTAAAAGCACTAGGATTCATTCAAAAGGTTGGAAACTGGGTGCCGTACGAATTGAAGCCAAGAGACGTCGAACGGCGATTTTGCGTGTCCGAAATGTTACTGCAGCGGTATAAAAATAAATCATTTTTGCATCGTATTGTCACTGGTGATGAGAAATGGATTTATTATGATAATCCTAAACGCAGAAAATCGTATACAAAGCCCGGCGAGCCCGCCCAATCGACGCCGAAACGAAATATTCACGTGAATAAGGTCATGCTCTGCATATGGTGGGATCAAAAGGGTGTCGTATACTACGAACTGCTTCCGAGTGGTGAAACCATCAAAGGACCATTATTTCGAACCCAACTAATTCGTTTGAAGCGGGCATTAAAAGAAAAACGGCCAGAATATGAGACCAGGCATGAGTTCGTCATTTTTCATCATGACAACGCTCGGTCACATGTTGCGGTTTCGGTGAAAAACTATTTGGAAAATAGTGGATGGGAAATTCTGCCTCACCCGCCTTACAGTCCAGACTTGGCACCACCTGGCTACCACTTGTTTCGTTCGATGCAGAATTCTCTTACGGGAATACGCTTCAGCTCAGTAGAGGAAATCAAAAATTGGCTCGATACGTTCTTGGGCTCCAAAGACGAGAAATTTTTTTGGTCCGGAATTCATAAACTGCCAGAAAGATGGGGGAAAGTTGTAGCTTCCGATGGACGATACTTTGAATAAAGCTTTGTACGAGGGGCGTTCAAGATATTCTCGGTATCGGGTGAAGCTGTGGTTGCATATATAAATTGACTTATTTATCAAGTAACACTATTATTTTAGTGCATTCATGTAAAATTTCATATAAATGTGATTATTAATTCGCGTTTTATCTCTAGTTAAACAGAATCATAATGGCAACTGAGGCGATGATGGTGAAAATTGAGCATCGCGCTGTAATTAAATTTCTCACTAAGCAAGGAAAAAGTCAAAAAACTATTCATGAAGATGGTGGCTGTTTACCAGGGTTCCGCACCTTCATTATCAACTGTGCAAAAGTGGTCAAGTGAGTTCAAGAGAGGCAGAGAGAGCATTGAGGACGACCCCCGCTCCGGCGCCCCGGCTACTGCTTGTACGGGAGAAAGCATCAAAGAAGTCGAAAAACTTGTTCTTGAGGATGCCCGAATAAAGGTGAAAATGATGGCAGAGATCACCAAGCTTTGAATTGGTACCATTCACACCATTCTTCATGACCATCTTAACCTTTCAAAGGTCAGTGCAAGGTGGATGCGAGAATCGCATGCTGTAGAGAGCTTTTGGAGATGTGTAGTGAGAACGCGGACGGTGTTATGGATCGAATTGTTACTGGGGACGAAACATGGGTCCACCACTATGACCCTGAAAGCAAACAAGAGTCCATGCAGTGGCATAAAAAAGGAACAGACCCCCCGAAGAAGTTCAAAGTCACTCCGTCTGCCCGAAAGCTCATGGCCACAGTTTTTTGGGACTCAAAGGGAATCTTGCTCATTGAGTACAAAAAAAAAGGTGAAACCATCAACGCCACATCCTACGCTTCCACTTTGCATAATTTGTGGGAGGAAATTAAAAAGAAAAGACGGCGCGAGATTGTGGTTTCGAAGAAATCCAACACCCACCCTATAGTCCAGACCTTGCCCCTAGTGATTATTTCCTGTTTCCGGATTTGAAAAAATGTCTTCGTGGAAAAAGATTTTCGGATGATGAAGAACTCAAGTCGGTATTTTGCAGAGAAAGAGGAAATTTATTATTTTGAGGGTTTAAAAAAGCTTATCTCAAGATATAACAAATGCATTGATGTTAGGGGAGATCATATTGAAAAATAAAAACAATTTAAATTGAATTCGCATTTTCCTTCATATCGATACCGAGAATATATTGAACGCCCCTCGTAACTATGTTTTCATAATAAAACTTCAAATTTTGGAAAAAAAAAGCTGGACACTTACTTGTAGACCCAATATATATTTGTTTGTGTATGTTATGTGTTAGATGTAAGTAGGTTAAGTATTAGATTAAGATTTATTCCCAGGTAGTTTGTAAGTGTTAGTTTTAAGTTTTATAATAAAGTAAAAAAAAAAAAGTCATGTTACTAAGTTTTTGTTAAAAAATGTTTTCTTAGTTTTAATAATGAATAGAGATAGTATAAACATGTGTTAGCTTTAACTTAGAGTGCCCGCATGGGGCCAGTAAGTTAGAATAAGATAATTTTAAGTGAATTAAGGTAATTTTTAAGTGTTTTTTTTTGTCTAGCATGTAAGAATTAATTAATGAATGAGAATAAAAATACATATAAACTGAACTAACTGAACGATTAACTTTTTTTGGAATACGGACTCGTTTTGGCAATTCTGATTTCGATGGTTTGGGTTTCTTTTCAGCAGTCTCTTTTTGCTTATGTATTGCTGCAATACTTTCCATCAATTCATTTTTGTATGACGAAGTGGTCAAAATAGTCGACGTCGTTTTTCTTCCTCTGCGACTATTTAGAGGTCGTTTAATTTTTGTTGGTGGAGATATTTCCCAAGGTGTTACATAATCTAACCTTGCGGAGGCAGTGTGTACGGAAGATTCGAAACCTTGCGGTTCAGTATTGACATGCTGGTAAGGAGATAGGCCTTTACTATTGTCAATCAGTTAAGGTATAATTTCTAATATCTGAACATTGGAAACGGGCTCTATTTCGAATTGGGCCATGAGTTAATTTTGGTGGGGGCTGAGGTTCCCATTTATTGGCTTAATACAAGCTTAATCTAAGTTAAAAACTAGGACTAAAAACTAACAGAATGACTTAAGAGCTAGGGACCAAGGAAGTGATGGAGGAGATCTTGTTTGAGACGAGGAGTGCTCAAGGAGAAATCAAAAAGGGAGTGGTTTGAGCTGGCCTTTCGGAGCATTCGGGAGATTGGTTCGTTGGAGCCATAAGAGGTGCGGTGGACCGGTAGATAGAAGAGACGAGGACAACGTAGATTGCGAGGGTTGGTATTGAAGGAAATGGAGTTCAAAATGGATGAGAGAAGTCGATGACTTAAAAGAATGTCAACAGTATTCCTACGTTCTTCTAACGAATTCATATTTAGAAGTTTGAGGCGGTGCTGATAGGGTGATAAGATTAAAGTGTCGCTCCACGCAGACCATGGAGACCAAATCGGGGGAATCGACGTTGAATACCCTCGATTCGGGAAACATGAACCCGGTAAAAGGGGGGACCAAGCTTGACTGGCATACTCAAGCAGGGGGCGAACAAAGGTAACATAGAGGGATCTGGTTACATACGGGTTGGAAAATTCCTTGTACCATCGTTTAATAAAGCCAAGTGATGAGTTAGCTTTGAGGATCATCTTATCGATATACGAACGAAGCTCACAGTCGAATAATATGCCAAGGTCTTGAAAAGACTGAACCAGGGGAATTGGTTGGCCATAGAGAAAATAAAGTTGGGGAGGAGACGGGTTGCATTTACGTGAGAAGGTTATAGATTGACATTTGGTTATATTAAGTTCTAGGCAGTTTTTGAGGCACCAGATTGAAAACCGATCAAGGTCTTCTTGAAGAAGGGCAGCGTCATGGGGAGAGGAAATAGATTTAAAAAATGTTATGTCGTCAGCGTAAAGGGAGAGGGAGTTTAATGACCTTCTTAACATTGGTAATAGTAAGAATGAAGAGAAGAGGGCCAAGATGACTGCCTTGTGGAACTCCAGATGAGGCCAGGAATGAAACAGAAAGTGCGGACCTAAACCGAGCACTATAATATCGGTTTACCAGGTAAGAAGAAATCCATTTTAATAAGAGAGGCTCAAAGCTGAGAGCAGACAATTTGAAGAGGATCAATTGATGAGATATCTTATCAAACGCTTTAGTGAAATTAGTTGCGATAACATCGATTTCTTTGCCATTTTCTAAGGCTGAGAGAGCAAAAGACACGAATCCAACTAGATTTGTGGTAATTGATCTACCTTTTAGAAAACCATGTTGTCGGGGTGAAATAAAAGGCTTGCATTTGAAGCTTAACACTTCGTATAAAATACTTTCAAAGAATTTGGGTATATGAGAGAGTTTAGCAATGGAACGATAATTGGTAACTTCATGCTTAGATCCCTTTTTGTGCATCGGGATTATAAAAGAGGTCTTCCAAATCTGGGGAAATTCTCCCTGTGTAAGGGATAGACGAAAAAGGTGGGAAAGGCCTAGAGACAGGTTGGAAGAGCATTTTTTAAGAAACACGGCGGGGGTCCGTCTGAGCCAGGTTCAAATTCATCTTTAAGATTTAGTAACTTTTCTTCAATAACTGCAGGATCGAAATTTTGAGTGAGAAAGTGACCAATGGAGAAATTTGGTAGATCATTGAAATAAGAGAGATCTGGTACGAAGGAGTTGTTGGTAAAATGTAGATTGTTTGAAAAATGTAGCAAAAAAGTTGGCGATGGTAGGAGGATGAAACATGAAGTTTTGGTTTCGAAAGCGAGAGAGGAAGGATAACCATCAGTCTTACTTTTGCAATTGACAAATTGAAAAAAGGACTTATGGTCATTTATGAGATTGGTTTGTGTACTATTCAGGTAGCGCTGATAGAGAGAGTTATAGAGTTCAATGAAATGAAGACATATACCTAAGTACCGCCCACAACTTGTTTCCTTTGTTTCGTAGAGAGCGAAGTCTACGATTAAACCAAGGAAGGGATGTAGAAGAAGTTTTAATGCGGGAATATGGCACATAATTGGATGGATTTGAATATTTCTCTGTAAAAAATGGAGAGGGCAGCGACCAGAGATAGATTGGTAAACTCGAAAGAAGCCCTGCTTAGATAGGTATTGATTTTACGGATAGGGGAGAATTGTGGAAAAATAAGAGAAGAAGTGGAGGATGAAAGTTATCAATAGTTGAAAGAGGTAGAGCACAACACGACATTGAGGAGTTCATGGGATCAGTTGTGAAGATAAGGTCTAATTGCCTTTCCTTATAGTTGGAAAGGCCACTGACTTGGCATAGACTAGAGTCTGTTAACCGATCTAAGAAGAGACATTCCTTAGTAGAAATGGGATTGGAAGCGATGAAAAAAGATAGGTCTTCAGATGGAGTCAACTTCAGCTGAGGCAGATTAAAATCGCCGAAGATAATGATATTATCAAGCGAGTCTGATAAGTCGATAAAATTGTCAATTGCTGCAATAGCAGGTTGGTAGGATTCAATAGGTTGCACTGGAAGAATGTAACAAGGCATAATATAGAAGCATCTACGAGTAAGTAGATTTATTTTAACTGACACAAAGTCGAGTCCAAGCTGTTGTGAATAGCCAGTAGTACACCTCGACAAGGAGATTCAACTAAGGGGGGTCTGCGATCATCATCCCGAGAAACATTAAAAGAAAGAGGGAATAGCTCCTGGTTTTTTATGTTGGGGATAAGATAAGTTTCGGCCAGAGCGTAGATATTAGATGAGCGAACATGAGACTGGCGCAAAACGGCGTGGGTTTTAATAGAAGGTGAAAGCGAGGTTTTTGCATGAATTTTTAGGGTCGAACAAATTTATCATGGTCAAGGCGACTACGTTGGAGGTGTGAGACTCTCTGAGAGTGTATATAGTGGCGAAGAGCGGCAAGATCGTCTGCAACTTTTTGGGGGGGTGTATTGAAAATCTCGTGATACTTTATATAAAGTTTCCTGAGACTGGTAACGTCTGTAGGGAGGCCTTCCTGCTGGATAGAAACCATGACGCTTGTTTTTGTTTTACTCTCGTAGTACACCGAGTCGGACTTATCGTGCAGATAAGGGAGATATAGACGTATATTCTCATATATCTTTTTACCTCTGAGCCTAGAGAGTGCATAGCGACATTCGGTGGTATCGCTAGTTTGCTGTGTTAATTTAACAGTGGGTGGCGAAAGGGGGTTTAGTGATCTGTGTAGTTCTTTTTTTTGCACCGTCTTCTTTTCCTTCAATTTCAGCAAGGAAAATCCTGTTTCACCAAGACAACGCGCCGTCTCACACCTCAGCGGTTGCCATTGCGAAAATCCATGAATTACTGTTTGAACTGCTTGACCATCCGCCTTATTCACCAGATCTAGCCCCAACAGATTTCTTTTTATTCCCTCATCTAAAAACTGGGCTCGGAGGACGGAGATTTTCGTCAAATGAGGAGGCAATCACCTTCGTGAACAATTATTTTGCAGAGAATAACGCCAAGTACTATTTGGACGGGTTAGAGAGATGGGAGCATCGCTGGGAGAATTGTGTAGAGTTACAAGGAAGCTATGTAGAAAAATAAAAAAAAAATTTGAGAAAAAATGTCTTGTATCATTGTTCGGAGACTTTTCAGACAACCCTCGTATTGGGTTACTATTCGCCTCATTTCACGTGTAAAACGTCTAATTTCGTCGTTATAAAAAAACTTTTAAAGGTCCCATAAATGATTTATCCAACGGCTGTATTTTATGGGTTAAGTGCGGTGGCAATGATATTATATCCACCGCATTTTCGCGTTCAAGATCCAACACCTCAATATCTCTTGTGGGACTATAGTTCCCGTAGAGAGACTTGTATCCATCCAGATATATGAGGACTTCGCACCAGGAGTTGCTTCTTTCATCAGAAGAGGATGTTGAGTTTTTCTCGAAAAGATAAAATATGGTGGGATGAAACTTCCACCTGCGCTCATGCAATTTACTACCGTTGTAAGCTACCCGCGTTCGGCCGATGTCATGACACCTAACTGTCCCTTCCTTTTCGGGCTAACACTTTTGGTTGTTTGGTTTGAACAATGCTTAGCCCAGTTTCATCGACGTTCCAAATGCGACCAGCCGGATAATTACATTTTTCATATCCTTGTTCGAGCAAGTTATAAAATATTTCCACGTTTTTGCGACTAAACTCTTTAGATCGATCAAAAGACGTACCTGTTGGCGTTCGCAAACTTACCTCCCCTTATGTCATTGGCAAAATCCATAAAACTAGTCTTTCCCAGCACATTACTTCAAAACTGACAACATGTTGGGTATTTTATTTACTTTCGCTATTTGAAATACTAGTGATCTTATGCTACGGCTTGTGAGCCCCCAAAAACGAGCATCCATTTCCAGTGCATAGTCTACAAACTGATTTTCAATAGCTTCATTAAATACCGGCTATCGGCCCAAATTGCTTAAAAGCAAATGTTCAATGGGTTTTTCACTTCTTGCCATTCTCTGCAGCGTCGTGTTTTGAACTAAGAACGTTTTAGATGCAAACAATATGCCCATTTGCCCGTCTCTGACTGTTTTAATGGCTTTCTCCACATCAGCTTTGTCCCGGTTACTGATTTCTCCTTTTTTAGGTATGGTTATCTAGGATGAGCAAAAGTACCAATTTCGAAAAATTACTCAATAAAATACACTCTGAATGACTCGAACTGCAACCAATTTTAGACTGCTATAACTTCTAAACCGTTCATGACAGTGAGCTCAAATTTTGACACATGACAGGTAATTTTATTATTTACAAGTCCCTTAAACGATTTGCGTCTCAGTTGTGTTGAAAAATTTTTATCCTCGATGGAATTCAAACGTGATAGTGTGATTGCTTTATTGCCCTCCAGCACCTCAACGTGGATAAATCATTTGTATCTCGAACCATAGCTCGTTACCGTGATACGGAGGTGGTCATAAAAAAACAGCAACATCGCCAGAAATGGTTCGGAAAGTGAAGGCTCGAACTGAGCGAAATCCGCGTCGAAGTGGAAGAAAAATGGCTCGTGAGCTCAACATATCGTTGGAATGGATGCAACACATACTGAAAAATGAGCTTGGGCTCAAGCCGTTGAAGTTCCGAAAAGCATACGATCTTACACCGCAACAGAAAAAAGTTTGAGTCGAAAGAGCGAAGGAGTTGCTACGCTTGCACGAAAGTGGTGAGTTGCCGAATTTGATTTTTTCCGATGAGTCGCCATTTGTCATCGAGCAATATGTCAACAAACAAAATGACCGAGTTTACTTGCCAGAGAAGTCCTTCGAAAATTTACACCTTCGAACGGCCACCAGAAAGCAGGCAGCACCGATGGTGATGGTTTGGGCCGCCATAACCGCCGATGGTCGCTCTTCGCTCGTGTTTTTGGACCGTGGTTTCAAAATTAATATGATCGTATACCGTGAAACTATCTTAGAGGCAGTATTGAAGCCTTGGGCAAACAATCATTTCGGTCGGAGACTGTGGACATTTCAACAAGACTCGGCACCGCCTCACAAAGCGCGTGTCAACCAAGATTGGTTAAAAAACAATGTTCCACACTTCATTTCTTCGACACAATGGCTTGCAAATTCTCCGGATGCAAATCCATTGGATTTCTGTCTCTGTCTGGGGTATTTTGAAGGCGAAGGTTGGCACTAAAAAATACCAAAGTTTGGACCACCTCAAACAAGCACTTCGCCGGGAATGGGCCAAAAAATCGCAGAGCCACTTGCGTGCAGTGTGCGATGCTTTCCTCGGCCGTCTCAAAGCCATTATTCGCACTAAAGGTGGACATATTGAAAACTACTGATACAATTTGGGAACTGATGTATTTTCCAACATGTTTTGCTTTGGCATAATAAAATTTATCAAAAAATAAACAAATTATAGCATTTTAAAAAGTTGGAGTTCGAGTCATTCACCCTGTAGTATCGGTTAATGTAGTACACAGCCGGTCTTAACTGTACCACATTAGCTGATTATCTCTTGGCAAAATATTAAAAAAAAAATAACTTACCCAACGATTGAAAAACTCACTTTTGTTTCATAAAATTGCACTCTCCAAATGGCAGTATTATTCAAGACTTTTACAATAACTTTAATTTTTCACATAAAAAAAATCAATTTTTTGTAGTCATAAAAAAATGTTAGCCTACTGACTTGACACCTTTTACGGACCTGAGAGAAAAATTAAAGGAATTTGAACATGTGCACAGTTTTGCAAGGGAGTGCAAGGAAATCGAGATATGCCACTGCACCGACTATACCACAATAGCCAACTTTACTCTGTGCCTTTAATTCCTCCCTCTGATCATACCTCACCATTGCTGTTATTATGCTTAGAATGCAACCATCTTCATGCCGACACACTCACTCAACATCGAGTTTCTTGATTGGCTGTGAGAGAATGAGCAGAACCCAAAGAATGCTGGTAATATTCATATGTCTCGCAGAACTCAACTTATGAGTGAATTTCGTAGATCTGAATTGATCAATCTTCATCTAATCACTCGAAAGGAAGCAAGAGTTTTGGCAGCGTTTACGAATTTAGAACTGATCATTCGATTGAACTACCATAAAGCGATTGGCCATTTAAAGAATGTGAGCTGCAGATTAATTCTTTAAAAGGATCCTTTGTAATCACAAGAAGGTCAATTAGTTCAGACAAGGAGATGCAAGCAAAAGACACGTTCTCTAAGCTTTTGATAACGCAACTTACGTGTTTATGATTTTTTGATTTTATGTCGAAAACTGTATTTTAAAATCGTCTTCAATAGGATGTTCATTAAAACCATAACCATATACGACAAAGCTCGAATTAGTTTCCCTTCAGTTTTCCGAAATGTCAAAGCCAACAGATTGTTGTCGAAAGCCGTATCCCAATTTGCTAAAATACTTTTGATTCTTTAATAAGAGGCTTCAACATTCCGTGGAATATAGGACTGCAAGGATACATGCTCTCATTTTTCACCCCGACTTTCGAAAAGACTCGTACTCGTATGCAATGTGATATGACAGATTTTTCTCCGTCTCATTTCCATAGTGTATTTTTGAAATATTCCATCAAGTATTTGATCCGTAACCCATAGTCTTTAGATTCAAATTCAATGTATCATTAGAATGACATATCTACACGTTCATCTATGCAAATTTATCATTTTGTACAATATTTCTTCACTTCTTTGCGCTTCACTGAATGCGCGCCCCGTACTTATTTAAAATCAAATATTCATGTGCGATATTTTCCAACAAAAGGACGACCTCATTTCAAGAGATGACATGGTAGAGGTACTTGTACGAATATACGAATACATATATTGCACATTGCATTCATTCAACAGGATGAAATATGTCCATGAAGAAGTTGGAACGGGGAAAGCAGAAGGCAGGCTAACACAATTTTTATCAGGATCAGATTACAAGCATCACATTCATGTGCTTTAGTGCTGCATTGTGTTAAGCATGCACTTTCATCCTTGCAAGAGGGTTGTGGTGTAAACATTAAAAGAAAAGTTGAAACATTGTTTTTTGGGAGCAAATTACTGGCATTGTTAAAAGAGAGTTTTCGTTTTGAAGGATTGTCAAATTATATCTGAAGTGTTGTTGCGTCAAAAACCAAACACTTTGCCTGACCATGTGGTTTTGATGCACCAAAACGATGTTCATGAATTTGAAAAGTTTGTGTGTTTACATTCTTCTTGAGTTGAGTGGCCTTTTTTCGTTACTTCTAAAAATGGAAGAGCTACTTCAATCTTGAGTGATAAATCTTAACATCTGTCTATATGGGTGATTGTATGCTTCGAGAACTTATTTACTTACTTAGGGGGAGTTCCAATCTTTGAAAACCTGTCCAAATTCAGAGCTTTGCTTCCATCATCGTAAATGACTCGGAAAGCCCAGAAAATTCCGAGAAGTCCCGTTGCGCCACGACTAAAACAAAGCAATCTTGGCTTATCAATGGATCCTTTGGACGGCCATCAGCAAGTGCTCGTTGGGATTGCTTGATAAGCGAAGCGATCACTCATGAGTATGAGATGAAATTGAAACAGACCAAAAGTGGAAGATGGATTGCAGAATTATGTAAATAGGAAACCTAAGGGAACTGAGGATGAAAGGAGATTTTTGTCTTTTAAAGGGGATTAGGATTCAAAACATCGGTTAGCCGGGTCTTTAAGATAAGTGCCTCCCATTGCGCATTTCAATTTAGCTGAGGTGTCTTGTATATGCGGTATAAGTTAATACTTTCAGCTATTGCAGTTACCTTCTTTGTCTGATTTGAAGAATATACTTCGGAGTGCACAATTCGCATAGTTCTTCTTTGAATTGAATCAAATATGTATCTTCTACAACATCGAAAAGGTGTATAATATGGTTGACGTTTCTAGCCTAACACCGTCATAGCAACGCTGATCATGTTTATTTTGCTTTATGTTTACGGTTTTTTTGTTTAGGTTTTAGGTCACAATTGGGTTACACGAAATGAAACCACCGATGAACCAGGTAGTGCTCCGGGAAAAGTTTCTGATAACCTGAACCTCGAGCCTGATTCCGACTCAGTGTAGGCGCTCGATTTTCTGAGAATTTCCTGTCTGACTAATTTGACTTTTTGAAGTCTTTAACCAGTCTGAGTGTCTTAAAGTGCTAACAGGAGCCTTTCTTCGTAATCCGGATTAGCTTTTTATATTTTGACTGTTTTGAACGGTGTAGATTTGACTATGTTTCAAAATAAGTCTTAAGTGACCTGTTTAGAAATTTTCGGGTTTCCTTAATAGTCGTAGTCTCTGCAAATAGGTGTTCCTGGTAAGGCACATGAGATCAAAACATTTTGTCTGGCCAGCATTTAGGTTCTGAACAGTTTTCTTTCATTGCTGTCTCGTTCAGAGATTAGGCGGATCACTGACGGATTTGTCGAACTCCACCTCAGAGCGTAACAGTTGAGTTTTCTGCGATTTCTCCTCGAGACCTCCGCATCTTCCAAAGTCAATTACTTGCCGTCTTACTTTCCTAACAAATGTTACCTAATTGTTAATATTATTAACAACCAAGTGAGACGATAGAATGAATTCAGGGACACGATTGCCTTTTACGTTGTATTTGCTACCACCTAAAAAGTATTCTGAGCTATGCGATGCTAATCGCAAAATGTGACAAGTCACATCCATAGATCACAGTATTCTATGAGCTCAGTTCCTTACTTTGATGGGGAGTAGTACCGAGCCGTAGGGAAGTTAGGTTGACGCAATGACGTATTTGTGCCGTTGTTTGTTCGTTTAGTAGCTTATGAATGCTGATCGTAAGTCTTAGTTGAAAAATTCCCCAAGTTCAGATGATGAGAGTAATTCGTGCTATCCCTCTGAGAATAGTTTTTCGCTTTTTAGTGTCGAATTTAAGATTATGGATATGAAGGCCTGTCAACACATTCTCTGTTTTTATGAGTTATCAGGGATCCAGAAAATATTGTGCTTCGGTGGCCTGAGGGGAACTTGCTTTCCCATTCAAGAATTTGTTGCGTGGGCCATTTCACACCATAATTCCGTTATTCATATCGCAGCTCTCTGATTGAATGCAAACATTCTCTGCTTTTGCTTGCATTCAAAGTTGATGTACATAGTGTTTACATTGAGCGTCGTTTAGACTGACTTTTGTCATCGTCAGCTTTAAAAACGAGATAGCTGGAACCTGAAAGGTAATCCGGTCCCGTCCCCTTTAGTGTTTCGGGGTTTTTATTGAAGTGGATTTTTCCGCGACATCAAAGCTCCATCATATTGCTGCACCGATTGTAACCGGATCTTGTACGCGGTAAAACCAGCCCCGCGGTTGTTTTTCAGGGAAGATTTCACTCCATCAATCGAAGACCGTCCATCACAACTATGATCTTTGTTCTGTTCTGTTCGAGACTGAAGAAATATATGCAGTTTCGGTTACGAGAGCTTGATCGATTTCAGTGGTTGCGACTTCTCTTTTCTACTTCTTAAACGCACACCGCAAAAAGACCGCAACTATCCTACCCTTCAACTGCCCCTTAGGAGGGAATCATCCAGAATATGCCTTGTCCAGAGCCTTAATGGTTTTAACAGTTTAACGTCGAGTAAGGACGTCGTTAGTGCGTAGTTCAATATCTCTCCTGGCTTAATTTTTCCAAAACCTTAAAATCATCTACTCCTACGCTTTCCCGCCACTAAAAGGCAATCAAAAAAACGAAGGAGTTGGTTAGAAGGTTTCTAAGTTAACGCAAGATCTTTCGAATTGAACGATTTATAGCTGGCATAGACCTTGACACTTACTGCCTTCCAAATAAATGCCTGTGTCGATTCCACTGTAAATTATTGAACCATCCATAAGGACTACTGTTTTGTAGTGCCCAATCACTTTTCCAATTCTCTCTGGTTATTAAGTTCTCAGAGAAACTTTTATAAAAATAGGATGGGGCTAGTAAAATCAGTCAAGGATCCAATTAATTGCTTGATATCGACTACGTAACCTTACTATTTCTCTGATTCTCTGGGCCGATATTAAGTTAGGGGCAGTAAAAGTTATTTTTTTCAGTAATAATGTTTTTTTTTTAACTTCTTTGGATGTCGACGAACAATAACTGGTTCTATCTATAACACTTCAGTCCATTTCGCCTTAGACAACTGCTTTCGTATAAGTATCTACCTTAATCACTATCTTTCTCCAGATATTGAGCTTGGTTGGCTGACTAACCTACTTTTTCTACGTAAGTATTTTGGGATAGAAGATTGCTTCTCCATTGACAAGGCGCATTTTATGCGTCGTCTCTAGCTTCGTTCATCTTCAAACCAATCCTTTAGCTTTCTTCGAGAAAATAAACATTTTTCGACATCAGACAACCATGCGAATAATTGAAATCTCTTGATTATTCTCAAATTATTCTTCTCTTCTTTTGATTCTGTAGGTACAAATTCCTCTGTCACATTTCTCAGAAGAACATACCACAAACACTTATTTGGGGGAAGATAATGTCTTACATTTACGTCGCAGACAAATTTGAAACCAGACGAATACTCTGAGCATGAGTCAAATTACCACACTTGTTAGCGAGCTCAGAATACGTATAGGGACATTCCCTCATCCGTGATTGTGTGCCATTGATGTACGAAAGTATCCAGCTCATTTGATTGAGATGAAAGCTGGGAGGCGTCAACCTTACTTTAATTAAGCCTACACATCAATTGTACTTATTTTGTCTTTTTATAGTAACAACAACTTAGCTTGCCAAATTTAGAAGTCCAAGTACTAAGCAGAGTAAAAAGGCTGTTCTGTCAGAAATGACTGAATGCACACGTGTCTGAAATAACTGTGAGGTCTACATTCAAAATTTCAAACTCCTTATATGAGCTTCATCGACGTGCCGGGGGTGTCAAAGTGCCGACATAGAGAAAGTCGTGAACTTAGTCTAAATACGAGGGCGGGTCAATAAGTCCGTGACTTTTTGAATTTCTGACCTCTTTACTGAAACAGCAACACTGCTCCTGTCAACAGGCATCTGTCAGTTGACTCCTGTCAAAATTTAAACTTGCTGCGTCAGTTAGTTTGTGTTTGACAGCTATTTTTATCAGACTACTCACTAATTTGAGGAGAAAATGGAAAAAAGTGAATTTCGTGTGCTTATTAAGCATTATTTCTTGCGAAAAAAAACCATTACCGAAACCAAGGCTAAGCTTGATAAATACTATGGGGACTCTGCACCATCGATTTCAATGGTAAAAAAGTGGTATACTGAATTTCGTTGTGGCCGTACAAGCACTGAAGATGCCGAACGTCCTGGACGCCCAGTTGAGGTCTCTACACCCGAAACAATCGAAAAAATTCACGATACGGTGTTGGCCGACCGAAGATTGAAAGTGCGAGAGATTGTGGAAGCCGTAGGGATCTCGCATGGCTCAGTGGTTTCAATTTTGAATGATCACTTGGGCATGAGAGAGCTTTCCGCAAGATGGGTGCCGCGTTTGCTCACAGTCGACCACAAACGCAATCGTGTAACAACTTCACAGGAAGGTTTGGCGTTGTTTAATCGCAAAATGGAGGAGTTTTTGCGCCGTTTTGTAACCGTGGACGAAACATGGATCCATCACAACACACCAGAGAACAAACAACAGTCAAAACAGTGGGTTTCTAAGGGTGAATCGGCGCCAAAGAAGGCCAAGGTGGGTTTGTCAGCCAATAAAGTTATGGCGACTGTTTTTTGGGATGCACGCGGGATAATCCACATTGACTACCTTCAAAAGGGAAGAACAATCAATGGGGAATATTATGCCAACTTATTGGACCGATTCAATGACGATTTGAAAAAAAAACGACCTCATTTGGCCAAGAAAAAAGTTCTTTTCCACCAAGACAATGCAAGGGTGCACACATGTGCAGTTGCCATGGCAAAAATCCATGAATTGGGCTATGAATTGCTCCCTCATCCACCCTATTCTCCAGATTTGGCTCCGAGCGACTACTTCTTGTTCCCAAACCTGAAGAAATGGCTTGGTGGAAAAAGATTTGACTCCAATGATGAAGTCATCTCGTCATTTTGAGGACCTCGACAAATCGTTTTTTTTTGGAAGGGATAAAAAAATTGGAGAAGCGTTGGACAAAGTGTATAGAGCTCAACTGAGACTACGTTGAAAAATAAAATTATTTTTTTATCAAAAAATCTGTTTTAATCCAAAAGTCACGGACTTATTGACCCGCCCTCGTATATACGAGTATGTAAATATCAGCTGTCATATCCTCGAATCGAGTTACTGGTTCCGGGATATACCATGCTGACAATAAATATTTCTACGAGCTCCTCGGACAAGACCCAGGAGTAATTCCCTAAATTTTACGTCGAAATCGTTTTAAGCAGTTTTCACGTCAAATTAGGAGAAGAAGACCTGTTTTGCAGAACAATCTGAAAACACTGCCAACACGAGGGCACGTCTGGACAAGAACTTGTGCTAATTGCCTATGCTGCAGAGCGGCATGTCACTATAACTAGCACATGATATTCTAACCTCGATATTCACGAAGGAACATGGCTATCACCAGATCATAAAACCTTCAATAAAATTGATCACGTTACGATCGACGCAAGACACGTCTTTTTTTATAATTAGATGCCCAAACATTTCATCTTCTGATATAAAGTCGGACATTACTAAGTTGCAAACAAGGTAAGTCTATTGATACGAGTATCTCAGATGCCATAACCAAGTATGCGGTTTTAGTCCAAGTATGTGAATTGACCAAATATTCATATGACGCTAGATCCTGGAGAAAACCCAGGAAGTCTAGGTCGATACTCACGATCTTCACGTCTATCGAGGCGAACTTGACAGCAGCATGCCAAGTCTTGAGATCCTTTCCAGAATGAGAATGAAGACCGGTCGCTGGTTCGTAAAAGTCGGAAACAATTACACTTTTCAATTTGGTCCCATAAAATGTGATGAGCTGTCATGTGCCTTCTGTTACATCTTAACAGATTTGATTGATAAGACTCGCAAACCAATTCCAGAGTCACAACATTCAAAAGTTCATGACACTAATGGGTTTTTTTTTTTAAAGAGGTTTGTGTTTAGAATTGGCAACACTTTTTAAAGCACCAGCTGATTTATGCTGTTTTTTTTTAGTATTAAGACGCGCTGAAGGTGTTATTAGTACGCACCCTTCAAATTTTTAGCACACAGCGCGGGCGAAATTTAGGAAGGAACCAAAAAGAGGTACCGATGTACGTTGGTCTTAAATGCTTGCAAGTTGCGATGGCTAGGAAATAGAGAGTTCGGCAGCGCATTTCATAAGCTTAGGAAAGAGTCACAATATTTTAGAGTACGTTCAAAAGTAGGCTTGAGTGTATCCTGATGAGCACTGGTGTTGAAAATAGCGATAGAACAAAGTGAGGCAAGAGACGTTTCGTCGGTCTTCAAGCATGTCAATCGACATGACTATGAGTTTTATCGAACAGTGTTTGAATCTTATTTAGAAAGCGCAAGGAGGTGGGCATTGTGCTCCAATTTTGGGCGTATAAACGCCTTATATATTTAAGCGAGGTTAATCGCTTGTGAAAATCTAGACATAACGCAGCATTTTTCTACGACATCGAATATGTGGTCATTCCAACGTAAGTTGTCATTGACACAACTACCAAGAATGGAAAGTTTTTCTGTTTCTACGATGCCATCCATGGATAATGGCTGGGTATTTAGATTTCGCTCTAACGCCAGCACACATCATTCTATTTTGGAGGCATTAAATTCCACTCAGATGTTGTTCCCCAATTGGTTATGCTATTGCTGGTATTTAATGAGCTTAACATATGCTGCCGTTTCGGTTCTACAGCCGAAGAGCATGGACGTGAGTCCGGGAAGAAATATGAGAAGCAGAGAGCACTGTCGTCAACAAAGGAATATATTGGATCAGAAGTAGCAGACAGGAGATACTTAATGAAAATTAAAAAGAGTGTCGGAGACAGAACGGAGCCCTGGGGCACACCAGCATTTATTTTGTGAATATCAGAAAACCATACTTCTGGTCATCGAGATGTTTTCGTGTTTCAAGATATTTCATGAGCTGAGGGTTTATCAGCGTTTCCATGACCTTGTAAAGAAAGAATGTGAGTGCAATGGATCTGTAGGAGGAAAGAGAAGAAGATTCACATTTTTTTAGGACAAATGCTGTTTTCCATTCCTGGGAAAGACTTCTGAGGAGTAGGATTGATAAAAAGCTTACGCAGTGGCGTTGCCAGCCTGGAAGAACACCTCTTCAGAAGAAGGGTAGATATACCAAGGAATAACGCTTACAAATTGTGCAAATTTATTTCGAAAATCTTGCTCCAGTTCGCAAAACTAAACTTACTATGAATTCGAATAACCGTTGATCGTTTTCAATAAAGCGATTTTTTCGTTGCTAATATGGGGTGGGGCATCTTCCAGTTAGAGCCACAGCTCTTCCACAGTGATGCCATGCTAATTTGGGGACAAATTAGCTAACTTGTGCTTCGGCCTTATTTTTGCAAAAAAATATAAAGTTCGATGATGACACCGATGTACAATCCGCACCATACAGGTAATTTTTCGGGTTCTAATGACATCTGCTAAACTTGCTGACGATTGTCCTCGCTCCAAACATGGCAATTTTGCTTGTAGCCATTTAATCAGAAATTAGGCTTATCACTGAACAAACCCCCAATCACTGACCACCCGACACAATAAATGGTTACGCGGCTTTAGCTCTGGCAAGAATTGATCTAATAAGCTTTGGAACCACGATCTCCTTAAATTCCTCGAAGAGCTCTAAAAGTTTCGTAAACAGAGCTCCGATTTTAGAAATACATTTCAACGATTTGTAATCGCTGTTGTGGTGTCAATCTTACCACGATGAAATGGCATTTGTACTATACTGAAAATAAATGAAGTCTAGCAGCTCAATGTGACATCTGATTAGACATTTAATCCCTATTGAAAGGTTTGACTGTGCAAAAACTCACCCATTAGCGAAGGTCCTGCAGAAAGTTCGTTTACGATGCACGTTCGGTGAATAAACCCAAAAGGAGAGTGCTTATGATCTTCTTTTCCACCACAAAATTTTGTTCAGCAATAATTCTTATTTTTAGTTGAATAGTTACGTCAACCAGCAAAATTGTCCCATTTGGAGTCCATGTTTGGTGTCCTTTATAGACAGGTGGAATTATTAGTCCTTACTTGTTCAAAAGTGATGTTGGTCAGAGCATTGCAAGCTTTGGATTATATTCTATAAAGATATATGAAGTCGCAAGCCGACAAACCAGAGATAATTGACGACTTGCAAACCAATATTTGCCGAGTTTTTTCCGATATACGGCTCGAAAAAGTAGCCGTGGCTGAAGTGATAATACGTAGATTGGCTTTCGAATACAAAACTTCGGTGTGCGAATCTTAACCGTACCCGAAAAACATTCATGTCGGAATAGACAACTATAACTTTCAGGCGAAAAGTTACAATTGTCAATCGTTGTTTTCTTGGTTAAAAAGGCATATGAGAAAAAAGTGATTTCCGAGAAAAAATAAGGAGAATTTACGAGACCCTTATCATCCCTTATCTTCGATATCTTCGATAGTTTTGAGCGCAAAAATCTTCGAGCGATATTTGGTCTCATTTGCGTTGGCGCGCTTTGAGAATGAGGTAACCATAAGTAGCACGAGATGACTGGGACCTCCAGGATCGAATGAATATTACGTTATGGCCCGAAAATCTTCGATTCCTATTTGGAGGGCAAATGTAGTAGTTATGGCGCAAGTGGATGTAGTTTTCCAAAACCTGCACTATCTAGACAAATTTTAAGATTTAGGCACAGATCTATCGCAGACTGTGGGACCATCTAAGTAAGTGAATATGTTATTCATTTTGAAAATTAATGAGCTCCTGTTGACTTAGTTAGAGATTCTTATTATTACCGTGAGGTAGATATAAAACTCTTATAGAAAAGATTTCAATATACTCGTACTCTTAAGTATCGCTTATAAGGTATGTGCAGTTCAGACTGTAGATGGAATCCTTCCGCTGAACATCGAGGGAACTGAGAATTGATGCTTTCAAAGCTCCGCGTGTGAAACTCCATACAAGCAGTCTGACTGAGCATATCGTCGTTTGTGTTGTAAGCTAGCAGCCCTATCATATTTTTAAGAAGACTTTCGCTAGTTTTCCATGTATCCACCTAAATAATTCGTGTGGTTTGCTAAAAGATGGCGTAACTTGTATTATTCCATTGTTATTATTCCATTGGAACATACGTGACTTCGACAAAATTAAGCGATATTGCGACGACTGGAAATTGAAAATCAACTTTCAGAAGTCGGAAACCATTCTGTTTAGGACGCCTTTGTCTGGGGCCTCTAGGGATACCAGAAAGAATTGGCGGAAGTTCTCTATCGTCGGACAACATGGACAGCCACTTGCTTGTCGAAATGTAGTCAGATACCTTGGGATCTGGCTAGACCAATATCTGTATTTTAACAAACATATAGATATTGCTCTGGCCAAAGGTGCTTTTGCCCTTACAAAGAGACTGTTTTATAACAGCCAACTCGATGCGAGGGTGAAGGTGATCTGTTACATGGCCCTTATCAGGCCCATGCTTGTATTTGGATGTCCCGTGTGGTTCAACGTGAGAGCAAGTTTATTGCAAAAGATTCGGGTGTTTTAGAGGGCTTGTCTTAGGACTTGTCTTCGCTTATACAGAACACCAGAGTCTGAGTACATAAAATTCTATCCCAATGAGGTCTTGTACAATAGGGCGAACCTAATAAGAGTGGACAATTTCATCATTAAGTTGACTCGAAGGCACATTGCAAGAGCAATGACCTCATCGAACAACCTGATCTCTGGGGCTTACTACCCCAATTATATGTATCACGAGAGAGTTCGCTTTGACGTCTTTATTCCTCCAGAAGCGTTCCTCTACCTCGACATGAAAGGTTTGATCCAGGACAGATTGGCGGTGCCGCTAATCTTCCACGTCGCTCGGACAGCTGCGGACAGGCGACTCAACTACGACAGAGACGTCGCACACGGCATTGCGGAGCGTCTCCGGTTCAGTAGGGCGGTAGGGAGTCGCGACATGAGGGACGTTGCTCGGCAGCACCAACAATTTTGGTGGCTGGTTTTAGGAGGAGAGAGTTCGTCGTCAAATTCCTCGGGTACATGATAGCTTCATAAGGAAGCAAAGTCGGTCGTCATCTAGTTTATTAGCCGTGGTCGACTTACATAGTTTAGGTAGGATTAGGGTAGATTTAAGGACAAAAAAAATAAAAAAAAAATAAAAAATTTATAAAAGAACAAAGAGGTGGGTAACCTTCTCTAAAAAAAGGGGTAATCCTAAAAAAAAAAATTTTTATGTACATATATATAGGTATAAGTAAAATTAGATAGTCTAAGTAGGTTAAGCAGGTTAAGATTTATTTTTTACGTAGTGTATAGGTTTAGTTTTAAGTTTTATATTACGACAAAAAAAGTCCAGACACTAAGTTTTTTTTTAATAAAATCTATTTTCTTAGTTTTAGTTTAATAAATGTAAAAACAAAAATAAAAGTAGAGTGTAAGAAACGTCGAAAGACATAGATTAAGTATTATGTTTAACCTAGAGTGCCCGCATGGGGCCAGTTAGTTAGAATTAGATTATCTGTAAGTTATTTAAGCTAATTTTTAGGCATTTTTTTGTCTAGCATGTAAGATTTAATGAGTTAACTGAAATAAAAATGCATTTAAAATGAAAATGAATGAATTGGAACATGCGTTGGAAAGCTACTGTCATTGTACGTCATTTCAGTATATGTCATTCATTTGAAGCGTAAACAACAATATTTTTTTTTCACTCACATATGTCGAACTTTGTGCCTGAAAAAGTGTTTTTGCGGGGAGTTCTTCTTCATTACTTTATTGTAATATGAAGAAAACTGCTGCCGAAAGTCATCGTATTTTGGTGGAAGTTTATGATGAACATGCGCTAACTGAGCGAACGTGCCAAAAGTGGTTTGCACGATTTAAATGTGGTGATTTTGGCTTGGAAGACGATGAACGTCCTGGGTAGCCAAAAAAGTTTGAAGATGAAGAACTGGAAGCATTATTCTATGAAGATTGTTGCCAAACATAAGAAGAGCTCGCAGAATCTTTGGGTGTCACTCAAGCAGCCATTTCAAAACGTTTAAAAGCAGCTGGATATATTCAAAAGCAAGGAAATTGGGTTCCACATGAACTCAAGCCGAGAGATGTCGAAAGGCGGTTTTGCATGTCAGAAATGCTGCTGGAACGCCACAAAAGGAAGTCATTTTTGCATCGGATTGTTACTGGTGATGAAAAATGGATCCATTACGACAACCCCAAGCGCAAAAAATCATATGTGAAACCCGGCCAACCAGCCAAATCAACCGCAAAGCCGAATATCCATGGCGCGAAGGTAATGCTCTGTATTTATTGGGATCAGATGGGTGTGCTGTATTATGAGCTGCTAAAACCGGGTGAAACCCGGACGCTATCAACGCTACCGAACACAATTAATCCGTTTGAAGAGAGCAGTGGCCGAAAAACGCCCGGAATATGCGACCAGACACGAGGCAATAATTTTCCATCATGACAACGCTCGGCCCCACGTTGCTATTCCGGTTAAGAGCTATTTGGAAAACAGTGGATGGGAAGTCTTACCCCACCCGCCTTATAGCCCAGACCTTGCCCCTTCTGACTACCATTTGTTCTGGTCGATGCAGAACGCCCTCTCTGAAATACGGTTCATATCAGAGCAGAATATCAAAAATTGGCTTGAATCATTCTTGGCTGCCAGGCCGGCGCAGTTCTTTTGGAATGGGGTCCACAAATTTTCAGAAAGATGGGAAAAAGTCATAGCTTCAGATGGGCAATACTTTGAATAATACTATTGTACATGTTTTTCTTAAATAAACGTTCAAATTTTGGAAAAAAAACCGCACGAATTAAGTATATACCCATGTACTTTTTTTTAAAGTTTGGTTTTTAAACTAGCAACACTGTTTCTACAGATTGTCAATTTGGCAGTTGAAAGTTGATTCGTGGTTAGCACGTTTTGCCATTTTACGATGAATAGACTAACGCCAGAACAACGAGTGACAATTGTGCAAACTTATTTTGAAAACCATGGTTCGGTTCGCCAAATTTATCGTACGCTACGCCCATTTTACGGTCGATATAATCGCCCATCTGAGCAAGTTTTGTTTGAATGAATGAAATATTTATTTATTTATCAATGAAATATTATAAATGTTTGTTTTTCCCTCGAAGCCTTATTGGCTTTTCTGCAGAAGGTTAAGTTTCAAATAAAATTTATATTTAAGTGATTTTAAATTTTTCGATTTAATTTACCAAATTTAACAATTTTGGACTTAAACAATTTTTGGATTTAAGTTGGAAGCAAAAGGAAATCTTTTAGCATTTTTTTTCTTGTTTTAAAATTTATGATGCATCTCAGGTTAGCCGAAAGTTAATTGAACAATGTCGGGAATCTGCACATAAGTTGTTTTCTACCGTATGTGTTATAACAACTTGGAACTTGCAGTAGTCTCTGGGCCCGTCTTCTGGTTAATGAGTTTCTTAAAACGTAAGTCATCGCTGTATTCTAGCAACTCAGACATTTTAAAAATTTTCTGGACATTGATAGCCTTAACTACATTTTGATCGGACAAGGAATGCGGATTCTCCGATATAATTTTCTTTGAAGTTATATTTTGAAGCCGTTTTAGTTTTTGGAGATGAGTGTTTGAAGCATTACGCCACGCAAGTATACCATACCTCAACTTAGATTCAATTAGTGCGTAGTACATAGACTTGTTTTAATATACCCGGTGATGTGTAATAACGCAGATGAGATAATCCATAAAGAGCTCTTCTTAAGTCCGACCGTAAGCTGTCGATATGGTTAACCCAGTTGAAATGGCTGTCAATAATTACACCCAGGTATTTGGAATTTTCAACGATATCTATTGGCTGTCTCAAAGATGAGCTGGGACACTTACCGTTCTCAAGGACGATATTATCGGAAGTAACAGCATGATGTGATCCACGGATATGCATCATTTTGGTTTTTGATGAATTTATTATTAATCCGTTGTCGTGGCACCACTGCACGGCTTTCGAAAACTCCCTTTGCATTATATGCGTAGCCGTCTTCAAACATCTGTGTCGTACAACAATGGTTGTGTCGTCGTTCTTAAATACACGAAGTAGTTCATTTGAGTAGAGAACAAAAAATATCGGGCTCAATTTAAATCCATGGGGAACTCCGTACTTGGCTTCCATTTTACTGCTGTACTCATTTTCAATTTTCACATGAAAAGTTCTTACGCTTAGATAGTCTATTAGCCAGTTACCCAATTTACCTCGAATACCAATTTTCTCCAGTGCTGCTATAAGTTTTTGATGATTAAGGGTATCAAAGGCTTTACTAAAGTCCATGAATAACACCAGTATATGGTGATTTTTGTTTAAGCTTTCATGAATTGTATTAGCGAATTCACCAAGAAGCTTCCCAGTACTTTTGTTTTTTTGAAAATTACCAGACGTCTTGTTATTACTTCCTCCATACATTTTTCAATTGCAGGTAAGATCGAAATTGGCCTGTACTTGCAATCCCATTTTGTACCCAAATTGGCCTGTATATTCTCTAGTTTCAGTTTGTTTTTCGGTGCGGTTTAAAATATTTATAAAATATGAGTCAAGAGGAACGCCTGTAAAAAGATCATCGACAAATGGCTCGAAAATACTTCGCGTCCAAACCATTTTATCGCAAAAAATTTAAACATAGCACGCAGTACAATGGATTCTGTTATTAAACGATATTTAGAGACGTTGACAATTAAGCGAAAACAGAAAAGTGGAGCTAAAAGTAGAGCACATGATACAAATTTGGACAGGAAAATAGTGGGTACCATCGTAAAAAACCGGACTATGTCATCCAGAGATGTTGCTCGGAAATGCAATATCAACCAAAAAGATCTAAAAAACGTAACGGTCTAAAAACACGAAAAAAACAAAAAAATACCAAAAGTTACTGAAAGTTACTGAAAAGCAAAAAAAGTCATAAAAACACGAGCCCGAAAGCTATACGAGTTGATCGGCAACAAGAAAGCGTGCTTGGTTTTGGATGACGAAACTTATGTCAAAGCCGACTTTACTACTCTTCCAGGTGCGCAGTTTTACAACTCGTTTGAAGCTGAGATCCTTCCGCAATCAACAACATCGATTGGGATGGAAAAACTCGGGTCAAAATATCTCGTTTGGCAGGCCATTTGCCAATGTGGACACAGATGCTCATCGTTTATTACAACGGGAACAATTAACGGAGAAGTGTACAATAACGAGTGTCTAAAGAAACGGTTGATTCCTTTCTTAAGCAAACACGAGGGTTCAATATTATTTTGGCCAGATTTAGCTTCAGCTCACTGTGCTCATGCAACATTGAGCTTTCTTGTTGCTAAAAATGTCGACTTTGTCCCAAAAGACATGAATCCACCCAATGTTCCATAGTGCCGTCCCATTGAAAGGTATTGGGCTTTGGTCAAAGCTAAATCGAGGAAAAGTGAGCAGTGTGTAAAGGACGTAAAAGATTTTAGTGCGAAGTGGAAAAGAACGTCCAAAAAGATCACGGATGTGAACTGTCACCAACCTTATGAAGGACATTCGAAAGAAGTTGAGGAAAGAATGGGAACCTAAATAATTTTTTTTATTTTTTGTAATTGTGAATGAATTTAATAAAAACAGAGTTTTAAAGCAAATAAAAAAAATTTACATGAATTATTAAAACATGTTTTTTTTTTACTTTGAAGTTTCCAAATTTTATTCGTTTCAGTTCTTATATCCTTTTTTGAACCACATTTGTAAATAGAACGCACTACAGCAGTCTTAAGAGCAACAGGAATCTTCCCTTGATGTAAACTATGGTTTATAATTTTTGAAATTATTGGAGCAAAATTGTTGCCGTGGGTTTTCAACTCAACTGCTCTTATGCCATCAAATTCTGCAGATTTATTAATATCAAAATGTCTCAAAAACTTGTGTACCTCCTCAGAGTTTGCATCGTCTACGTAAATAGAGTTAGATCTCGTGGCGCCAATATGATTTGAGGTAGTTGAGTCACAGTTATGCAAAATCCGAATTATTTGTTCTGAGAAATGTCCAGAAAATTCATTTGTTAATACACTTAAACATTTATTAGGCGGACAATTTTTAACAATGACTTTATCAACGCTGGCTTTTTTCCTACCCATAATCTCGTTAATCATGTTTTGCGTGGATCCAACCGTGTATCATTGAATTAGTTTTTATAAAAGCTTGATATTTGCTGTTGTATTCTTTTGTTTAAATAGTTTCTAGAACTTTTGTATTCTAATTCGAATGTTTTATTTAAGCGATTATTTTTCCACTTACGATAAAGGAGATCTCTTTTCTTGCATCCTTCAATTAGTTCATATGACATCCAAGGCTTTTATTTGTATTTAGATTTCTTGTAGATATCTTGTATTTGTGTAGTAAATTTCTCATACAAAGTGTCAATATCCAATTCAGTCAACAGAGAGTCCCAGTAACTGGAGATAATATACTCGTCAACTTTTTTCTTGATGTTTTGATGTTTCGTTTTCATTTCCTTTCTCGATGTTTGAACTATTTATGTTATCATAATATGAAAGAGGGTAATGGTCTGATATACCGCTTTCGATTACTGCAGAGCGCGTAATCTAATAAAGTGGATACTCCTCTATTTAGATCTACTCTAGTGTTCACTTTAATTATGTACATTAGTCATACCATTCGAAGCCAGGATCTCAAGATAGTCTTTTACATGATTTTTGTCATAATCGCAAACGTTTATATTAATATCATGATGATGATATTATCCTTCGGAACACAATGAATCGTTTTCGCACCACGTACACTGTAGTGGATAATCCGCATCCCCAAAGACCACAAACAGTGCGAACAGAAAAAGCTATTGCCGTTGTGGAGGGTAGCATTGAGGAGAATCCGAATGAGTCGATTCGCCATCGTGCACAGCAATTAGAGTTATGCCCATCGACTTTGTGGAAGATTTTACGAAAAGATCTTGGCTTAAAAGCTTATAAGATCCAGCTAAGGTTCGATGAATGGGCCGAAAACATTATTCAGCTTGATCCTTATTTTCAACGCAAAATTTTGTTCTCCGATGAGGCCCGTTTTTGGTTAAATGGATATGTAAACAAGCAAAATTGCCGAGTTTGGAGTGGAGAAAACCCAGAAGCCTTTGTCGAAGCGCCCTTACAACCATTAAAACTCACTGTTAGGATTCCACCAGCCCATAAGGTGGAATCATCGGCCAAAATTTATTTAACGACGATGCCAGCCAGAATTTTACCGCCAATGGAGAGCGCTATAGAGACATGATTTCTGACTTCTTCGTTCCTCAGTTGAATGGCGCGCGACACCACCAATTTATTGCGGGAAACATTTGCTGAGCGCATAATTTCGCGTAATAGACCTGTGAACTGGCATCCATGATCCAGTGATCTCACACCTTTAGATTACTTTCTTGGGCAGTACGTAAAGTCACTAGTTTATGCCGATAAACCACCAGAGACGGTGTCGGAAATTGAATTTCACGATTGCGCTTCATTTGAGCTAGACGTTACGCGCATATGTCCAATATTATATTATGGCATATAATTATCTATCAAATACAGCTAATGTCATAGACATTAATATTAGCTTCAAGAATTTTATTTCATATTGAATTTGTATACATCTGAAAAAAAAACACCCTTTATATGAAGCATTCTGCATTGGATTGTTTTCCAAAACGTAAACATTTCTTCAAAAGAACAACTCCGGATTGTCGGTACCTAAATCAGATTTAATAATCTTTATATGTTAACAAAATACGCACTCAAAGTATCAAAGGTACATACTCGTACGTATGTACGCGTACCTTAACGTGTTTCTCTACTGCCTTTTTTAGTTCAGAATAAGACATGAAAACATAACTTTTTTGTGTGTATCTTCATGTTGTACGAACAAATTTTCATATTTTCAGATGCAAACGATGGATAAGGCAAAAACCAGAAACTCGTAATCTTTCAGAGGAACTCATCACCCAATCTATCCTCCGGAAAAATTAGACACTACCCTGGCTGCCGGGTGTCTCTTTCCTATGTCTGCATACATTTCATCTTATATGTATGTGTGTACGAGAATAAATATTCAATATACAATGCCATAAAGACATTTCATAATAGAAAAACTTCAATAGGATGTTAGCACGAGTACATCTTACGTGACGGGAATTTGGCTCTTTTGAGGTTTTTCAATAGATCCCAATGGTTAGGAAGTGATGGGAGTGTTTCTTTCTTTTCTAAATTATGAAAGAAAATCGACAGACGCACGTTCCCGATGGAATGGTAGTATTATGCTGGTTATAGTCAAGTAAATGATTGAATAAAATTTAGCTAATATGAAGACCGTAAACATTCAAACGGATGTTTGTCGGAATACAAAGTGGGCGAAAAGTGGACAGAGAGAGAGTTTTGAAGTTCGAATGAATGAAACGTTACAACGCACCTAAATGTCAGGTATTTGGCTATAAGGTAAGAAAAAACTGTTAGCCTCATTTGTAGTACCCTGCACTTGATCAACAAGATGTTAAACCTACTTAACATGACATTTCACCATCGGCATTCGTGTTTCGTTGGTCATCTACATTTTTTTTTTTTAAATACCTTTGTGGCAATATTGTCGGTCGCCCTTGTCTATCAATATCTTCTCACTGTCATATGTGGCTATAGAAGCGATCAAATGTACTTGCCTTTCATCTGGGAATTGATAAGGCTTTTTCAGTTTTTTTTTTTTTTATTTCACCACAGAGCCCAATTTGGTATCGCAAATCGCTGCATTGATAGAAAAGTGTGACAACTCAAGATTACTAACTTTTCAGGAGAGCGCACAGAGCGGCATTTGTATGGAAATTTGAACAAAAATCCCTAATTCAAATTCATTTTCATACAGATTTTATTTTTTCTGTTTAAATATTATAATTTACAAACTTTTCCTTAAATATAAAATATAAATCAAAAAAAAATGGAGTTAAGCTATAATTATTCTGAAACTAAATTACTGTCATCGCTATCTTCAAGCTCTGTATCAGTTAAATCAATTTCATCAAATGAGGAAGCACTTATATTTTGTGAATTATTTATGAAATCTTCAATTTGTAAATACATATATATTTCTGAGATATTTTTATTTGATTTCCTTGAAAAAATATTTCTATGTGTTGAAATTAGTAGATCGTAAGTAAGTTATAAAACATTCATAAGACTCGCGTTTCTCTGATCCCTACTCATCTTACGCTTCTGATTTAAACGATTTTTTCTCATTTCCTTATGTTGAGCCTCTAAAGCCTCTTCTGACAGAAGACCTATAGGTAAGACGAAAGAATCGATGACATCACAACCATGTTCAGTTTCAATTTATATGCATTTTTATTACATTGAATTCATTAATACTTACAAGCTATAAAAAAAAGCTTAAAAATTAGCTTAATTAACTGAAAATTATCTTATTCTAACTTAAACCTAATACCTAAACTATGTCTTTCGACGTATTTACATTACATGTTTATAACTATTTCTATTAATTATAATTAAACCTAAGAAAACTTTTTTTAACAAAAAAAATGATTTTTTTATATTTTAACTTAAAACTAAATCTTACAAACTACTTAAGAATAAATCTAAATCTACATATACAGGGTGTTCCAGTTTAGCAGTACAATCCTTTAAGGGCATATTCCCGAAGTTCCGCCGAACAAGAAATTGTATGACAGGTGCGGGTCTATTCTCACTCCATTTAAAGTTACAGCCCATCAAAATGGGTGACCTCTAATTTGAAGATGTAACCACTTTAAACGCTATAATTTCTAAACTAATACAGGTACAAAAACAGTTTTGGACATTTTGGAAAGACAATTTAGTAGTCCATACAAGTCTTAAATGCTTTGGGTACATCTGTGCATTAAAAAAAAAGTTATGGCTCGTTAAACTCAAAATTATGAAAATTTGCTGTTCCATTTTTTTACTTAAAATGCATTTTTCTTAAAATTTCTACTTAATAAGTTTTCTGAAATTTTTATCTTTGCAAAATTTCCTAAAAATTATGTTTACAAACTTTTTTACGTACGATCAACAGATTTTGTAGTAAAAGCCATTTTTCATCAAACAAAAATGGCCAAAAAGAAGTGAACCTATTGAATTACTCATAAAATCTTTTAGATATTTTTATGTGGTTCTGAGAAGGATCTTTTTGGAACAGTGTATGGAATGTTTATAGCAATTGTTCAAAATTCCTTCCTTCCATTTGAATACACTTTCGGGAGCGTTTAACCCTTTCGAATGGCAGATTAACGGTCATCATATTGATTTTCATCTCTTCTGAAGCGACACTAATATTTTCTTGGAGCTCAACAACATTTCTCTAAAATAAACCTTTTCTTTCATAGCACCACAGAAGAGAAAATCCATGGATGTTGGGGCGGAATCGACCAATCCATCCTTCGTTAAAAGTATGGTTGAGGAACAAAGTTACCCCGCTACTACTGTGACAAGGTGCTCAATCCTGTTGAAAGAATATCGCCTTTCCCTGAACAAGAGGAACATCTTCAAGGAGCTCCGGCAATCGTTCTCTAAGAAATTCCAGGTGGTATTGGGAATTAACTATTTGTGGAAGAACGTGCGGACCTACTAAAGAGTTTCCTATTTATCTAGCCCAAACAATTACGCTAAGCCTCCTTTAAAATAAACAACACATTTTGAAGAAGTTGTTTGCAATAATTAAATTCTTACCTTTGAAAGAATGTTGTGCGTATTAAATGGGGATTGGAGTCTGTCCAATTGTGCAAATTATGGTGGTTTGTAACCCCATCTCTTGTGAACTGCGCTTCGTCAGTCCACACAATGTTCTTGAGGAATTGCCCGTCTTCTGCATGTTTGCGCAGTAGCCATTGGTAAAATTCCACTCTTCTTTGCGCACCACCTGGTAGTAAATCCTGTACCGGTGTCAAATGGAGAGGGTGTAATCTATTTCTATTTCTCTGTAGAGTCCTGTGAATTCTGGTTCTGGGAATTTCCAACCGCACAGCTAGTCTACGGACGCTGACTGAAGGCTGAACTTCCACAGCACGCAAAATCCGATCCTCAACTTCTGCCACCGCTGCGTCTGAACGAACTTCTCTTTTTTTTGATGCAGTTGACCCGGTATCAACGAGGCGCTAATATGTATCAGCGAATAGCCGGATACACGGTGTTCTACGATTTGGGTCTAGTTGTTGGTATTCCAACCTTGCCAGCGAAGCGTTTCCATTGCAGAACCCGTATACAAACATTATTTCCGCGAATTCAGGTTTTGAATACATTTTGTGGAGATCAATTTATCAATCGGCTGTTCACTTACCGAGCAAAATGTCGACTGTAGATCAGTTGAAATAATGTGAAATTGAAAAAAAAAGATTAACAAAGAATTATTGTTGTTATTATTGTATGTTTCTAAACATACAATAATTTTTAGAAAATTTTGCAAAGATAAAAATTTCATAAAATTTCAGAAAATTTATTAAGTAGAAATTTTAAGAAAAATGCATTTTAAGTAAAAAAATGGAACAGCAAATTTTCATAATTTTGAGTTTAACGAGCCATAACTTTTTTTTTGTTGCACAGATGTACCCAAAGCATTTAAGACTTGTATGCACTACTAAATTATCTTTCCAAAATGTCCAAAACTATTTTTGTACCTGTACTACCTTAGAAATTATAGCGTTTAAAGTGTGCCCTTAAAGGATTATACTGCTAAACTGGGACACCCTGTATAATTAATAAATAAATACTATATATGTATATACATTTCAAACAGCGTTTCTAATCAACTGTAGCCTTAGCGTAAAAAATTAAACTGATGAATTATTTGCTTTTCCTAATCTTTTATACCATTTCTGTAAGGTATACTTTCCAAATAGGCCTTTATACCCTAAACCTAACTCTTCTGAGAACTTTTAAGGAACAGGGTAAGGAAATGAGTTTTTTGATAAAGAGCACGATTTTAAAACTCTTTAATAGCTATGAAATTTTAAAAAAATATTGGGAAATTAGTAATTCGTGGAAAACCACTCTTACAAGTATGTATTGTCAACTGTTGTTAGAAACGTTGGTAAAAAATCATAAATTCCTTTTTTAACCTGTTGCAGGTTATTCCAAGTATCATAAAATATGTGGGCTTTCGTACAAACTTGATGATGATTTTTTGTTTTATTATTGCTACCTTCATTTCTGGAGAAAAGAAAATCGAAAATTAGCAAGAGCAATGAAAATGGAACAGGCTTAGAAATTGAATATCTAAAGACTCAAATAAGATATCAACTTTATTTAAACGCCTTTATAAAGGTTGGTTTTTCTTCTAAAAATGAAGTCCTACACGAAGTTTTTACCATTAGTATTAACAGAGCAATTTTCGTTAACATGAGTTAAGGCTTACACCAAAGTAAGCCTTTTCTTAAATCCTCGATAAATGATGTCAATGATGATAGACCCTTACTGTAAAACGATTTTTTTCTGTATATATATATATTTTTTTTTTCATTTTTTGTTTTTATTATTTTTTTTTATTGTTTTTTCCTTAAACCTAACTTAATCCTACCTTACACTATGTATGTAAGCCGGCTACGGCTAAACAATTAGTCCGACCCACTTTGCTTTTTATGGAGCTACCTATAACTGGAGGAATTCAACGATGAAGCTTCTTCTCCTTCAACAAGCCACCAAAATTGTTGGTGCTGCCGAGCAACATCCCTCATGTCGCGACTCCCTGCCACTCTACTGAATCGGAGACGCGCCGCACTGCCGTGTGCGATGTCTCTGTCGTAGTTAAGTCGCCTGACCGCAGCTGTTCGAGTAACATAGAAGATTAGTGGCACCACTAATCTGTCCTGGATCCGACCTTTCATATCGAAGTAGAGGAACGCTTCTGGAGGAACACAACCGTCAAAGCGTACCCTCTCATGGTACATATAATTGGGGTAGTAAGCCCCGGAGATCAGGTTGTTCGAAGAGGTCATTGCTCTTGCAAAGTGCCATCGAGTCAACGTAATAACAAAATTGTCCACTCTTATTAGGTTCGCCCTATTGTACAAGACCTCATTAGGATAGAATTTTATGTACTCAGGCTCTGGTGTTCTGTATAAGCGAAGACAAGCTCTAAGGCAAGCCCAATCAAACATCCGAGTCTTTTCCAATAAACTTACTCTCACGTTGAACCACACTGGGCATCCAAATACAAGCACAGGTCGGATAAGGGCGATGTAGCAGATCACCTTCACCTTCGCATCGAGTTTTTTTTTTTTTTTTTTAAGAACTTAAAACTCAACTGGGTATGAATACACTTATAATGCGTCAGCGTGTGCTAATTTTTTTGGAAAATTTGGAAAATGGGATAGAAAGAGAAAGAAAGATGTTTGGGCGCAATAGTTATTTCGTTCCACCTGTGACATCCAACTTTTAATGGGGAGACTAAATTCTTAGGGAAGTTGGCTTGATGTTGATTTCTAGTCAACTACTCATCTTATTTGATTTTTGTTAACTGAAAAAAATGAATGTCTTTCGGGCGAGGCTGGGATTGGACCACCGAGCCTTCCGATTTAGAAGCCAGTCCACTATCACTTGAGCCACGGCTACCCACTAGTTGGCTGCTATAAAACAGTCTTCTTGTAAGGGCAAAAGCGCCTTTGGCTCTGGCCTGAGCAACATCTATATGTTTGTTAAAATACAGATATTGGTCTAGCCAGACCTCAAGGTATCTGACTACATTTCGACAAGCAAGTGGCTGTCCATGTTGTCCAACGATAGAGAACTTTCGCCAATTCTTTCTGGTGTCCCTAGAGGAGCCAGACAAAAGCGTTTTAAACAGAATGGTTTCCGACTTCTGAAAGTTGATTTTCAACTTCCAGTCATCGCAATATCATTTAATTTTATCGAAGTCCCGTTGCAAAAGTATATTAATGACCTCAATCCTTGGACCTGATCTGTACGCGATTAAGTTCTGCGTACGCTATGGCATGGTGAAGTGAACCTATTAGATCACTTGTGTAAATGTTGAATAGGATCGGCGAATTTACCGCACCTTGTTGCAGACCGTTTTCAATGTTAAATGTTTCAGCAGAAGTCACATCGCCATTCTTCACGGTGAACTGTCTACTGGAGAGCATATCAAAAAGAATATACAGCAGTGGTTTACTAATGCCCAACCTGTTCAGCTTAAAGAAGGGCCCCTCTAACCATACCGTATCAAAGTCCTTTTCCAAGTCAATCAGTCAGGCACTAGTGCACTGTTTCTTCTCTTTGGTTCCACTGGATGTCAGAAACCAGTTTAGATGCAGAATGCATGATATCATGCCCCGCCTTGAAAACGAAGTGATTATCCGGAACTATATATTTGTCCTCAACCCACTTAGTCAGGACTCTATTGATCACCTTCTCGAAAACCTTACTGATATTTGGAAGAAGACTGATCGAGCGGAGATTCGCCGGATTGGCAGTACCTTTGTTTCTTTTGGGAATGAGATGTAGCACCGCAGTTTTCGCATCACAACCATGAATCAAGATCTTATGGACGCTATTTGGCATGTAATACCAATTATACAAACTTAAACATAAATCTTCTGTTTCTTTTAGTAAAATTTTAAACTGCTGAACATTTACTTTTACACCTGACGATAAAACTCTTAAAATCGTGTGAAATTGGATTTTATTAAATTTAAAACTATTCCTATGATTCTGAACTGGTTTCGGAGTCTTTAAAGAACTTTCTTGCAGTATTTCCATCATTTGTGGATCCATTGCCGGGTTTTAGCTTATCCACTAAAAGCCCCATACGAATTTTAAAAAGGTCTTGAATTTTTTTGTTATTTTGCGCGAATATACACAGTCTTATTTTCAGTTCCTCTTACTTGCGACATTTTTAGCGGCAAACGGTAAGAAATATGAAGAAGGCATTCAAAACGTCTTATCCACGTTTGCAGAGTGGATAAGCTAAAACGGTGATGATCGGTATTAGGAAGCCTTTCACAAACCACAGTCAAACTCATTTCTTTTGAGGAAGCTCCACATATGTTATATAACATTTAGCAGGACAATTAGTGTCTGATAAAATGTTGCATATACTTCCATCTAGCATTGTAAAATGAAATTCGTACTTAACTAGTACAGAGCTACCATCGAAATTAATTTGATACGCAGATAATTGGTGTTTAACATTTTTCATTAAGGACTCTTGCTTCCTTACTAAATGCTGTTTCTCCTTCTTGAAAATGAACTCAATAAGTCTGCAATATAATGCGAAGGAGGGACGTGGTTTGACCCATAACTCAGTTTTATTATCATCTACTAATTTGAGAGGAACAAAAGCTATCAAGAAAATAAATTCATCAGTTTGAGATGTATTTTCCGTGAATTTCTGTTTGTAAAGGCTGTGTTCTGCATTGCAAATGAGCTTTAAATCTGAGACGAGATCGATGTCAATGATTTTTAAAATGCTTTGCAGGGTAATGTCTAATAGCTTCTGTAGGTTAAACTCTGCAGATATTTCACTTACAGATACTAGGTGGAGTGAAAAGTGACATCCTTGACCGTCAGAATGCACTGCTACTACAAAAAAGGTTATGGTGCCTTGAAGTCCGTTCATATTTAGGCAGACATGCCAAATTTCAAATTGCGATACTGTCTTTAGTTTTGTTTTGACAGCTGATTGTTGTTGACGTGTTTGGCATCATGTTGAGTATGGACGAAAACGATTTTCGTTCTCTCATAAAACATTATTTTTTGAGAGGCAAAACGGCGAAGGAAACAAAAGAAAAGTCGGATAAATATTATGGGGCTAATGCTCCGTCAGATTACACCGTCAAATATTGGTTTCGAGAGTTTCGTGGTGGCCGCAACTCCACTACCGATCAAGTCCGCAGCGGCAGGTCCTCCGATGCGGTTACCGAGGACAATGTCAAAACAATACATGAAATGGTGTTGGCTGACCGGAAAGTGAAGGTGCGCGAGCTAGCAGATACCACAAAGTACTGAGTTAGTACACGCCATATTTTGGGCAATATTCTGCATATGAAAAAGTTATCCTGCCGCTGGGTGCCGCGCATGACCAAAAACACCAACGCGACAGCACTTCGAAAAAGTGTTTCGACTTGCTGATGCGGAATCGGGCGGACTTTTGGCGTCGATTGGTAACTGGATCCCTCGGACTATTATCTCTTCCCAAACTTCAAAAGATGGCTCATCAATAAAAAATTTAGCTCACGCGAGGAAATCATCGACGCCGCGGAGGAGTATTTTGCAGACCTTCCGGAAAATTACTTTTCGGACGGGATCAAGAAGTTGGAAAATCGCTATATAGAATAAAATAAAAAAAAACATTTAAAAAAAAAATTTTCCATTCCCAAGGTGGTCACTTTTCGCTCCATCTAGTACATTTGGTAAAAAAAGTTTTCTAGGTTGCTTCAGATTCTTGAAGGATAGAAAATAGTTCTTAGATTGCTTATTCATAAAACTGCGGAGAATATTATACTTTCATTCAGAGAGGTCAAGCAAGAACTTGATGAGTACTTCAAGTCGGCTGATGTTGATCCTCTTGAAATATCGCATGCAAAACTAAGTTCTTCAACGGAGCGTGAATTTATCAGATCTTGAACTCTACGTTTTTTTGTCTAAAGGTCTCCCGCGACGAGTTTCTTCCTGGGGCTCTCCAGTGGATCTTTGTGGTGTTGGTTGCAGATCGCTTTCTGTCTCAGTTGGTATCAATAGTTCTTTTTGTAACTATGTTACTTTGAATGTCGCTTATATAAATATGTATTTACGGTTTCTAGAGCAATCTTTCCACTTTCTGCTCATCGCTAAACAATACGCTTCACCTGCGTATCTACTGATTTTGTATTAAACTATCAGAACAGTCATTTACATTTAAAAGAGATTTCAGTTTATGGATAACTTTATTCAGTTTTTCTGAATTTGGATTTGAAATCCAATCACAATTTCGAATCCTTTGGTATTGCACTGGACAAAAATTCACTCTTATTAGGGTGGCAATTTGTAGCAAAAAAAAAAATAACATAAGAACAAAGTCTGATATATAGTATGGTGTGACTTATGCATAACAATTATAGTAAATGCAAAGAATATTTTGCGCCGAATTTTTTTAAAGCTTTTTTTTAACAATTCAATTTATCACGCTATATATTTTATTATATCTAAAAAAAAATTGCAACAAATACTAGAATAACAAACCTTCTTCCAAATTCGACTTTTATTTTCATTTTAGTTCCAAATTTTACACGCACTAGAACAAAACAACACTTCGTCACAGGAAGCAAAATTGAAACTAATAAAATGGCAACATGATCGTTCTACTCAATGCAGGGTTACCGCAAGTACCGTTATGTTTTAAAATAAAACATTTTTGCTTTTGTTTGATGGAGCCATTTTTCTACAATAATACACCATTTTACATACATATTTGTTTGATTTTTGTCTAAGGGTTGTAACAGGTGTTACATTTGAGGATGTAATGGTAAACGAACGCACTATACGACGTCGGCTTGAAAAGTTTCGTTCGGGAGATTTCAGCCTCGAAAATGAACCACGTGGGAAGCCGGAAACGTTAGTTGACGACAATGTTTTAAGAGCAACGGTGGATGCGGACCAAACGAAATCGGTGCGGGAGATTGCACAAAGCATGGGAGTTTCCCCAATGACAATAAGTCGAGACCTTTCTCTCATAGGAAAGGTGAAGATACTCGATAAGTGGGTACCCCATGAACTGAACGAATCTCAAAAACTACAGCGGCGCCTGGAAATCTGTGCATCGCTTACATTAAGAAACCAAACTGAACCTCTTTTACACCGGCTAGTTGTAGGAAACGCTGGTTTATTGTAATATATCGATATACAGTGCTGTGAAAAAATATAGACTTAAACCAAAATTTCAATTTTTTTTTTACACTTTTTTTTATATTTCTTTTTTGTTCTAAAATACTGCCAAACAATACCAATTCAGGAAAAACCCTTTAATGGTATATTTCCCCTTTTAGTTGGTAAGCAATTAACCGACATTGAAAAACATAGAATGGAACAAATAAGCGATCTGGACGACCAATGAAAATTGCACCAACCGGTAGTTGGGAAATAAAATACCACCCATGGACCAAAAAAAACAACTATGTGAAGGGACACAGAACTTAAACCAAAACATGGATAGTAAAGAGACGAGAAATCTAACGGTGCAGGGAGTCGGATTCCCAGTACCGGCGTCTGTCAGGGGTGAGCAAGCGGCCCCGGGACGTCGACATACAGTGACCGCAAAACCAAAAAACTAGAGATCGTAACCCCGGGAGTGGAACACTTGGCTTCCGTGGAACAGAAAGCTACAAGTGAATCCAGAAGAGATCCCTTTAAGAGCCGTGCACAGGTGCAACCAACACCACCGCAGGCGTCAGTAGTGAACACCCCTGTAGGTCTGCATGAGCCGGTTGCGGAAAATCCTCCAGCGGGAAAGCCTCCAGCCGCTCGGGATATATTCCAGACGACTGTAGGCAGTAGCGCCACGGTTGAAGAAGTTCCAGAAAATTCGACTGAAGAGGAACTGAGCAGACTAGTAAGACATGTTGAAGCCCGAAAATCTACGCAAGAGCTTATAGATTTGAGTCCTATAGAAACTCAGCTTCCCCTCTCGGCTCCCGAAGAGCAAAAACTCGAAGACAAAATTTCCAAGGAAATACAGAAATATTGCGACATCTTAAAAATGATGAAGAATGCCTGTGTTAAGAAAAAAAAATGTTAGCATAGACATCAGAAACGGAATTGCTGCATTAGAGGAATCGCTGGACAAAATGAAGTGGGACGCAAAAGTCCGAACCTTCCTGAAGCCAACCCGGAAGATACGGCCAACAAGCGAGAACAAAAAGCCAGGAGAAGAGACAGCTCCAACTACAAAGTCAAGACCCCCAGCCGGAAACAAGAGACCTCCATCTAGCCCTTTTGTAAAGCAAACGGATAAGAAAACTAGAAATTCTTCAATTCCAGTAAACAAATCAAAACAGGAGAAAATGCTTGAGATGGAAGGCGTGGACACTGAAATAACAAACACAGAACAGGAAAGCTTTTCAAAAGTTCTCAAGAAAAAGAAATGGAAAACACCAGTCATACCCAAACTTACTCCTAAGGAACGCCTAAGAGAAAACCCTACAAATAAAACCAGGCAGAAGGAAAGTAGGCACCGGAAATTCAGGCACGAGGCGATCCTTATCAAATCAAAAGGCAAGGAAAAATACACTGATATTCTGCGGGAAATTCGGAAAAAAGCAAACCCCGATGAAACCGAAACTGTCATCACATCGGTGCGAAAAACAAAGCAAGGGGAAGTCCTCTTAGAACAGTTACCGGGGATAAAGGACAAAGAGGCTTTTGGGAAATCCCTTAGAAATATTTTAGGAGGAAGAGCTACGGTTCGCAACCTTGAAGAAAAAGTTGCATTCGAAATCAGGGACTCCGATGAACTGACCACAGCAGAAGAGGTCGAGGAAGCCATCAAGAAGAAAACATCAGTCCAAAATCTGGAAATACAGGTGGCAGTGACTGGGATAAACAGAAGCTCGCAGAAAATGGGTATAGTCCAAATAAACGCTCGAGCAGCTTACGAGATGTTGAATATTCCTCAAATCAAAATAGGATGGGTTCAGTACAGAATGCGTCGCAGAGTAGAAGTTCCTAGATGCTTCAAGTGTTTCGGATACGGACACCATCAGGCAACCTGCAAGGGAACGGACAGAAAAGGACAAGGGCTCTGCTTCAACTGTGGATAAGGGGGCCACAAAAAGATCGACTGCAGAAAATCACCAAAATGTTGCCTATGTGCGGGTCTGCAAACACCAGCGTTTGCCTTAAATCATGTGCCGGGATCCGAGAAGTGTCGAGTTTCCCGAGAGGCACTTGAAAATGCGAAGAAAAAGGCTTTACAATAACCAGAATCCTACAGGGAAATATCCACAGACAATATGTAGACAATCTATTGTCTACATTACTAAGCGAATTGCAGATTGATGTCGTCATCATCAGCGAATAGTACGTAGACAAAGAGACAAGCTGAATAGTGGACACCTTAGGAACCGCTGCAATCATGATACCAGACACAAGGTCATTCCCCCTGAAAAACCAAGGTACACAAAGAGATTTCGCGTGGGCCAAGACCGATTCATATATTTCAGCTCGAACGACAGGATCGACGATTTCCCCCAAAAGCTGGATGACCTGGAGAACTTCTTAAATGAAACGACAGGCAAGATCCTGGTTGCCGGCGACTTTAGCGCCAGAGCTCAAAAGTGGGGAATACCAACTACAGACTCTCGAGGAAGGCAAATACTTAAGATGGCTGCGAGACAACGTCTAAACCTAGCAAATGTAGGTAACGCCCCAACTTTCAGGAGGCCAGGGCAAAGAGACACCATACCGGATGTAACCTTCGCTACGGAATCTACATCCGCAAGAATAAAAAACTGGCGAGTAGTCGAGGATTATACGGGCAGCGATCATCAATACATTGTTTTTGATTTAGAAGCAAACCAGCGAGCTCCTATCTGGAACCGTTCACCAGCACTGAGATGGAACATCAACAGGTTAGACGAAGAGCTTTTCAAATCTGTCATTGAAGAAGGAGAAAGTGCCGTGCTCCAAGTACAAGGATCCGCGGAAGTAAAAGCTGTAGCCACGATGCAACTAATATGGCTCGCATGTGATGCTTCAATGCCCAGGAAAAGTTGCAACAACAGAAGGAGAAATTCAGTCTACTGGTGGACAGACGAGATAGCTGAGCTCCGCAGGAGATGCCTACAATTTAGGCGCATAGTCACCAGGGGAAAGAGAAGACCGTCTGAAAACATAGACGAAGCTCTAGCGGAGTTCAAAACCAAAAGATCCGAGCTCAAGAGGGCCATCAATTCGAGCAAAAAACGGAAGTGGGAGGATCTCCGCCGAGATATAAACAGCGACCCCTGGGGGCTAGGCTACAAGGTCGTAATGCGGAAACTGGGAGTCCAATCGGCACAGCCTATTCTAAACGAAGACAAGATGGAGTGCATTGTAAACACCCTTTTCCCAACTCATGCGGTCAGGCCTCCCGACAACACACCAGCCCGACGACAGGAAACTCCAGGTTTTAGCGAAGAAGAGTTGGAATTAGCCGTGCAGAAAATGAAAAACAGAAGAGCACCCGGCCCAGATGGAACTCCAGCAGAAGTAATAAAAGTGACTGCCCAAGCATGCCCTAACCTGCTGCTCAACATGTACAACAGTTGCCTCGAAGAAGGAGTCTTCCCAAAGAGCTGGAAAAAGCAACGATTGGTACTGATCAGCAAAGGAAAAGGAGACCCAGACTCCCCATTAGCGTACAGGCCCTTATGTATGCTGGACACTGCGGGAAAACTGATGGAAAAGCTCCTCAAATCACGGCTCACAGATGCAGTACAAAGAGCGGTAGACTTGGCAGGAAGGCAGTACGGGTTCAAGAAAGGACGCTCCATGGTCGGAGCTATTGAAGAAGTGTTGAAGTTTGTTCAAACCGCCCAAGAAGATCGTTTCGCTGGCAACCCTGGACGTAAGAAATGCATTCAACTCAGCCAGGTGGAGTGATATACTAAATGCGCTAGAAAATAGATTCAACATCCCAGCCATTTTCACATTTTATATTTCTTACATTGCGTTATATACATTTCTTAATTGTGTTAAACAATTTTAATGACTTGAATCATTCTGTATCACTTTACGTGGCTGTGTCGAATGATCCATAAATTCAGTTTAACAATATACAGGGTGAATGACTCGATCTCCAACTTTTTAAAATGCTATAATTTTTTTATTTTCTGATAAATTTTATTGTGCCAGAGCAAAAAATGTTGGAAAATACATCAATTCCCAAATTGTATCAGTAGTTTTCAATATGTCCACCTTTGGTGGGAATATTGGCCTTGAGACGGCCGAAGAAAGCATCGCACGCTGCACGCAAGTGGCTCTACGAAATTTTGGCGGTATCTGCGGTATTTTTTAGTGCCCACCTTCACCTTCAAAATACCCCAGACAGAGAAATCCAACGGATTTGCATCCAGAGAATTTGCAATCCAGTGTCGAAGAAATGAAGTGTGGAACATTGTTTTTTAACCAATCTTGGTTGACGCGTGCTTTGTGAGACGGTGCCGAGTCTTGTTGAAGTGTCCACGGTCTCCGACCGAAATGATTGTTTGCCCAAGGCTTCAATACTGCCTCTAAGACAGTTTCACGGTATACGATCGCATTAATTTTGACGCCACGGTCCAAAAATACGAGCGGAAACCGACCATCGGCGGTTATGGCGGCCCAAACCATCACCATCGGTGCTGCCTGCTTTTTGGTGGCCGTCCGAAGGTGTAAATTTTCGAAGGACCTCTCTGGCAAGTAAACTCGGTCATTTTGTTTGTTGACATATTGCTCGATAACCAATGGCGACTCATAGGAAAAAACCAAATTCGGCAACTCACCACTTTCGTGCAAGCGTGGCAACTCCTTCGCTCTTTCGACTCTAACTTTTTTCTCTTGCGGTGTAAGATCGTGTGCTTTTTGGAACTTCAATGGCTTGAGCCCAAGCTCATTTTTCAGTATGTGCATCGTTGCATCCGTTCCAACGATATGTTGAACTCACGAGCCATTTTTCTTCCACTTCGACTCGGATTTCGCTCAATTCGAGCCTTCACTTTCCGAACCATTTCTGCCGATGTTGCTGTTTTTTTATGACCACCTCCATGGCGTTTTGCAACGCTACCAGTATCACGGTAACGAGCTATGGTTCGAGACACAACTAATTTATTCACGTTGAGGTGCTGGAGGGCTCTAACGATAGTTACTTGTGGTTTTCTAACCAAATATAAAGCAATCACACTATCACGTTTGAATTCCACCGTGGATAAAAATTTTTCAACACAACTGAGACGCAAATCGTTTAAAGGGCTTGTAAATAATAAAATTATCTGTCATGTGTCAAAATTTGAGCTCACTGTCATGAACGGTTTGGAAATTATAGCAGTCTGCTTGCAGTTCGAGTCATTCAGGGTGTACATATTTGTGTATTTGTGGGGTAGATACAAAAGATAAAAATGTATTCCAAAATCAATTCAAAATTATTTAGTACAAAAAGAAAAAAGAAAAAAAAATAATATTGTATATTTAATAATATTTGTTAATTTTGGTTAATTAATAAATTGACTGCGGAACTATCCATATTAAAAAACCATATCTTCACTGGTTTTAGAAATATAGTTGGTGGAATAGTTGTTCTAATTTCAAGCGGTTGCTTATTAAAAAGTCTGGGTGCTGTCACAATAAAAGATCTCTGAAAATGCGTTTTTTTTAGCTGCCGGGATTTTTACAAGCGCCATATTATTAACTCTCAATCTGTAAATATTTGAGCTTCTAAGAGTTGAGCTGTAACCACTTCGCAAGAAGAATACTTTAAGTACTTTAAAGATATAAAGATGATTTAGTGGAAATACTCTAAGATTACAAAAAAGAGACCAACTTGCTGTGAATCTGTTTACCCTACAAATTATTCTCATTAAGTGCTTTTGAGCTACATATGTGCAGGATTTTTGTTGTTGAGTTGTAGGCACCTCCCCAACTTGTAATCCCATATCGTAGTTTGGAGTGAGCAAGTCCATCAAGTCCATCATCAGCAAAATCCTTTTTGAACAATGTGGTTTGAGTAGGTACATTTTACGTGTATCAGCTAACATATGTTTTTTTAATTCCTTGACATATTTTTTCCAATTTAAATTCCTGTCAATTAGTACTCCCAAGTACTTAAAACTATCTGCAATACATTTTCAATTTCAAAACAACTAGAACTACAAGCATATTCTTGTGAAAAATTAGGTTTTCCACAAGTATGAACAGATAAAGGCAGCTTTTTACATGCAGCGGAGTGAAACGAGATGAGACAGTCATTACGACAAGGACCTTTTAAGTTGAAAGACATTAATTTTGACTTATAAGGTAAAGACGGTCGCGATCCGGCTCTACTTTTGTCGTTGAAATGGATATATTGCCGAATTTTTTCAAATCTGTTTCTCGTCATTTGATTTTGAACTACCGGTACGCAATGGTGTAATTTTTCGGCCCAAAAATCTCCAGTGCTCGGAAGGTTAAAATATGTCGTGTAAAATAATATAGTATACCAATAAACTTTCGTAAATCGAACATAGCAAACTAAAATGACTCGTTCACCCCCGAATAGGTTTTGGTTTCGTCCACAATTCGTTGCTCCAAAGTCTCTGGAAACAAATACCATATGACCAAACTTGGTAGGGCGTTTCTAAAGTCTTTACAATTTCTGGAATGCTAGTATCCCCTCCAAATCTCACTTGTTCCGCATTATAAACAAGGTTCGCTTTCTTCCACATGAATTTTTCAAATTCCACGGAATTCGGGTTAATTTTTGTTTGAGAAAATTGTGAGGGAAATGGATTCCAAGAACTGTTTACGGATGCAGTCGATGATAGTGAAGGAACTGGATCCGGTATGAAATGACCTGGATCTGCATTGTCATTGTTTATCATACTAACGAAACTATCGTTTATTGACATGCTAAGATCGAAATCATCGGCATCACTATCCTCCAACAAACCACGGTCTTCAGCCATCTCATCTACACTACCTTCATTATTATCGTCGTCGGTTACCACTGCAATTTTGCTTAAACCTGCTATTGGTGTTGGTTCGCAAAGCTCATCAACGTCATCATACAAATCATCAGTACTGTCAAGACTAAAATCATGCAGCAATGCACTGACCTCTTCGTCAGTCATCTTCATACCGTCAATTTTAGTGAAGCCATGCTTAATGTATGTAAGAAATATCAGAAAAAAATTGCGAATAAGAAAATAAAGCAAAACGAATTATTTTCCGTTTAAATCGCAATCCAAATTTTACGAGTACTTCCTTCAGGAACGACACAATGCATAACACCACAGATGCTATAGCTTACTATGGTTAAACACATATACGAAAACTACTAATTTTTGTGGATATAATTACAATACGAGGGTTATTCCAAAATCAAACTCCTATGTGTTACAATTCATTACATACGTGCACTTCGGTGACGTGTTCTGCATGTCGAAACCAGTATATTATTCTCTAATAATATGCCAAGTTTCGACTGTTTTCGTTCAATATTTTGCCAATAGTTGCCGTTTTAACATGGAGAATACAATTTTATCTCCCGCCGCCTGTGAGGTACGAAGTGTAATTCGTTTTTTGCCAGCCGAAGGAAATGGCGCAGCTCAAATTCATCGTCGGCAATACAGTGATGAGCGATGGTTCGGTACGTGATTGGTGTAGACAATTTAAAAACGGACGCACAGATGTGTATAATGAAGGAGGCCAAGGGCGCAAATCGATCATGAATCAAGACGTGGCTCACCAAGTTGAGAAATTTTTTCGAGAAAACAGGCGTTTTACGATTTCAGATCTTGCGACAAGATTTTCCGAAATTTCTTGAACTACGGGTACTCTATACAGAATCGTGTCTGAAAACTTGGGTTACCACAAGCTCTGGTCCCAAAACAGCTCACAGATGTCCACAAGACCCAACGTGTCAATTCAGTTAAAGCATTTCTCGAACGTTTAGAAATGGAAGGTGAAGAATTTTTACAGCAAATTGTGACTGGAGATGAGACTTGGGTCCAGTATGTAAACTTTGAAAGCAAAGAACAGTCAAAGCAATGGATGCATACTCATTCCCCAAACAAGCCAAAAAAAATTTCCTATCGAAAAATGATGGCCTTAGTTTTTTGGGACAGTAAAAGCATATCGTTGACCGAGTTTATGGAACCTGGAAACACAATAAATGCAGCGGTTTACTGTGAACAGTAAAAACAAAAGACGAGGAATACTTCCCAAAGGTGTGGTTCTTCTGCATGACAACGCACGACCAGATACTGCTGCACGCACAAAAACTTTAGTGGAGGAGTTCAATTGGGATATTTTTGATCACCCTCTTGATTTGGCACCAAGTATTTATCACTGAAAAATGTCTAACCTTCTTCTATACGAGTTAGCATGCAACCGAAATGAAAGACTCAGTGTGATACCACGTTATAATTTTAATGTACGTTATAATGTTAATGAAAATTGGAACTAGTATGAATGTTTTTGTGTAATTATGTCTTCCTTCGTGGGTAGTTCTGTGAATTCTGTGCTGTGGTGAATTTTGGGTTGTGTTTTTAAAGCTTTATGTAGCGCATTTCGTTGGTTTGAACAGAATGTTCTGTCTTAAACATCCCGGTCGCCATGAACATCTGCTGCAGGTTCATCTTTGATGGGTAAAGGAAAAAGGTTGATAACGGATCTCCTATACAGACCAGTACTAGTTTTAACCTCTGCAACTCTCACGATACCATCACTACCTGGAAAAGTTTTGGTTATTCTACCCAATAACCATTTGAGCGGGGGAACGTTTTCTTCTTTGATGATAACTAACGTTCCGGAAGTTAGATTCTGTTGCAATCCATGCCACTTATTTCTTTGTTGAAGTAAGTGCAAGTATTTCATAGACCAAGGACGCCAAAATAACTGCTGCATGTACTGAAGCCGGCGAAAGCGCCGACAAATCTGGAAATGAGAAGATTGGTTGCCCGATCAGAAAATGTCCCGTGGTCAATGCCTCTAGATCGTTGGGATCTGATGACAACGGAGTGAGGGGCCGCGAGTTCAATATTCCCTCAACTTGAACGACTACTGTCAACAACTCTTCGTATATCAGCGATGCATCTGCGACAACTCGGGTAAAATGGTGTTTCGCGACCTTCACAGCAGCCTCCCACAGCCCGCCGAAATGGGGTGACCACGGGGGTATAAGTCGCCAGTTGATTTTTTCCTTTAAGCAAAGTTCATTGATACGTAGCATTTTGATGACTCTCAGATTTAAATAAGTTCGCCAGCGCCGAAAGTTCTTTCCTTGTGCCGATAAAATTGGTGGCGTTATCGCAAACGATTGTGCTGAATAGCCCTCGTCTGGATATAAACCTTTGTAGCGCGTCAATAAAAGCCTCCGTCGAGAGATCGCCCACTAATTCCATGTGAACGGCCTTCATTGCAAAACAAACAAAAATGCAGATATAAGCTTTTATGGGCATTTTACCTCGAACTCGAATGTAGATTTTAAATGGACCACAAAAATCAACGCCTGCCGTTTGAAATGGACGTCCTGGATTAACACGCTCAGGAGGAAGATTTCCCATTAGATGTTCTACTCCACGCGGCTTACATCTGAAACATCGGATGCAGCTGTTGACGGTTTTGCGAGCCATTAGTCTACCAGATAGTGGCCAATACATTTGCGTTATGGATGCCAGGAGGGCTTGAGGACCAGCATGCATGTTTTTTACATGAAAATAGATAAATAAAATATAAGTAAAAATATGATTTTTAGGTAATAAAATCTGATGTTTAGTATTATAAGGCTGGTTAGAATTATGAATACAACCACCAACCCTAATAAGATTTTCCTTTTTGTCGACAAACGGTGAAAGTGACCTAAGGCGCTCGCTTTCACCTCTGCATCTATTCCCGTTCAGAAATGTGTGAAATGCAATACCTTGAACATTTCTAAGTATTCCTTTGAGTGCTGCTTGAAGTTCTGTTGGTTTAAGCGGTCCTGTGATTCTTTCACCTGTTGGTTTGCAGTTCAGGTAAAATCTGTAGACATATGCGAAGATTCGTTCCAGTTTTGATAATGAATCCAATAAATCCCTTTTTTGCGAAACTAGCAAAACCATCTTTAATTTACGTTGCTCCGGCATGTCTTCCATTGGAATTGAGAGTTCGTGCTCTGTAAACTCGCTACTGTTGATCTGTAGAAATTCAGGGCCGTTGAACCACAGGGAAGGATCTTTTAATTCGAGAGGTAATACCCCTCTAGATATTAAGTTAGCAGGATTGCCCTTAGTTGATATATGGTTCTACACTCCATCCGCTGTTAGATCGATCCTTTATCTTAGTCACTCTGTTCGCTACAAAAATTGTCCAACTGTAGGAGGGACACTGAAGCCACTGTAGGACAATCTGTGAATCTGTATAAAATATAGTTTTATTCACGGGAAAGGACCAGATTTCCTTGACTCTAGCGACTAATTCAGCCATAAGAAGAGCAGCACATAGTTCGAATCTAGGAATAGATATAATTTTCAAAGAAGCTACTCTTGATTTTCCACATAAAAGCCTAGTAGTGATTATCCCATGTGAATTAATTGTCCGAATATAGCAACATGCGCCATACGCTATTTCACTGCTGTCTGAGAACGAATGTAGTTCAACTCTTTTGATTGAATCGCTGCTAAATATGAATCTTGGAACTAAAAATGACAAAAGTCCAGTCATGCTTATAACATAGGATTTCCATTTGAGACTTAATGCTGGTGGAAGTTGTTGAAGGAAGATTTTTCCTAGTACCACAACTGGTCCCAATATTCCTAGGGGATCAAATATTTTCCCAAGATCTGATATAACAGTTTTCTTCGATATGACTGAGTGTTGAGGAATTTGAAATTGGTAGTGGAAAGTGTCTGAGCTTGGTTGCCAAATAAGACCGAGAGTTTTTACGAAATCGTTTTCGCCTATGGATAAAAAGGCTTCCCTATGGTCTACAAGAATAGTTTCAAGTAATTTCAGATCATTGGCACAGAACTTTCTGAGTTCGAATTTTGCAGTTGATAACAGTGTGATTAATTCCCTTTGTAACGTTATGGCACTATCAAGATCATTTGCTCCTGTCATAATATCGTCCACATAGGCATTATGCTCTAATGCTGAACATGCTTGAGGAAATAAATCTGAAGAGTTAATAAGCCAGTTGGTGCAGACAACGTGTGGCTAAATATGGAGCCGATGAGAAGCCATATGTCACCGTATTAAGCTGATAGGGAGTGTAGTAGCTATCGGGTGATTTGCGCCACAGAACCATTTGAAATACTCTGTCTTTAGAGTCGATGAGTATTTGGCGGTACATTTACTAATGTCGGCTGCAAAAACATATTTATAACCTCGAAATCGCATGATGATTGAAAATAGATCTGCTTGCACCGTTGGCCCTGTTAATAGAATATCGTTAAGCGATTTTCCCGTTGAAGTTTTCGCTGAACCGTCAAATACAACCCGCAGTTTGGTCGTGGAACTTTCAGGTTTGAGAACGAAGTGATGAGGTAGAAAGTACTTGTGTTTGGGAATACGAGAAATCTCTAACATATGATTTAAACCGATGTATTTGTTCATAAATCCTTAACCTCGTAATTTTTGTTCAGTTTTTGTTCTATTGAGAGTAATCTACGCCTTGACATTTCGAATGATGATTCTAGATTTGTGATTGGGTTCTGTTTGAATGGCAACCGAACCACAAACCGACCGGATGTATCTCTTTGAACGTTGTCCGAAAAGTATAATTCACAACTACGCTCTTCATTTGTAATGGCTCGAACCTGTGTATCGTGAGAATCAATTTCCCAAAATTGTTTAAGTGTATCTTCTATAGCTGCTAATGTTGGCCTTGTAGTAACAATATTACACTTATAATTTGTAGGTTTCAAGCCCATTGCTTCTCCAAGAATTACCCAACCAAATATCTACCGTGTTTTGTGTCATAGTTGTGCGCCTAAAAGAAGATCAATTTTTCGTGGATGGTTGAAACTCGGGTCTGCTAATTTAACCTCTAATGATACTGGCCAGTTACTTATGTCAATGAATGTATTGGGTAAGCTTTGACTGATTTTAGGCAAATATTGTACTTCGTCTGGAATGAATTTGTATTCGAATGCAGCGATACCGTTGTTCTAAATTTCGAAATGACATCCATTTCTCCTATTCCTCCAATTGGCACATGATACACTGACCGGTTAAGACCGAGAAGATTCGCAAATTCATTTGATATAAAATTAAGTTGTGAACCGGAGTCAAGCAAAATTCGGCGTGGCACAAATTGCCCACTACTATTAACAACCCGAGCTAACGCCGTTGATAAAAGAACTATTGAATGCTTGCGGTTCGCCGTGGCTGACAAGGTGGATGCGACACTATTCCTTGCAGTGGATGTGGCAGTAATGACATGGTTGCGCCTGACTGAATTTGTTGTTCCACTACTTCACGCGTCGTCTTTGGCTCCTGTGCACGAGGCAGGTGGAGAACAGTGTGGTGTCTTTTACCGCAATTGCGACAGGTGCTTTTAGAGGCACAGTTTTTATTCATGTGTCCAGGTTTTAGACAATTGGTACATAAGCCATACTGTTTGGCAATAGAAAATCGTTCATTCACTGGCAGAGACAAAAACTGTGAGCATTTGTAAATCGCATGAACGCCCTTATTGCAGAATGAACACTTGTTAACACCGCTTGCTGTAGCGTTGAAGGATGATGGTTGTGACGAATATCGTAACGGTTTAACTGTAAGTTGCTGACTGAGGGTAGGATTTCCTTCCAATACGCTACACCGTTTGTCTAGAAAACGCAATAATTCATCAAGCGATGCCAATCTTTGTTGAGAACACTCGTCGTTCCATTTCTCAAGGGTTTGAAAATCCAATTTGGATAATATAAGGTGGTTAAGAAGATCATCCCAATGTGCGACTGGGCGACCAAGAGCGATTAATGCTCTTGTATGGGCATTAGCTGTGTCGATGAGCTCGCGAATAACTTTAGATGAAGGCTTGAATATTGACTTCATATCGAAAAGTTTTCGAATGCGCTCTTGGATAATAATGGGTTTGTTATCATACCTGTCGATTAAAATTTGTAAAGCCACTTCGTAATTAGCTGACGAAATTTCGAAGGATTCGATTTGTTTCAAAGCGCCGTCGCTTAACGCAGATCGAAGGTAGTGGAATCGAGTTATATTATCTAACGCACTGTTCTTGTGTACTAAATTTTTGAATGTTTCATAGAACGATGTCCATTGTAAGTAGTTTCCGGAGAATATAGGCAAGGGTTGTTTGGGAAGCATGATATTTGTGAGGGAAGTATCTAATCCCATCTTAAGAGAGGTATCTAGATTGACGCGGGGTTGTTTCACTTTATTTAAGGCCACTACAATTAATGGTTTTTCCCAAAATTGAAATCATCCATTACATCTCAACATTTTGGAAGTAATGAGGAACTTATGAACGGTGTGAATCAATGCTTTAACGCACTGGCGGTGCCATTTTTTAAGGAGGGTATACAAAAGCTCGTCCCACGTTACCAAAAATGTAGAGATTTAAACGGTGACTATGTAAAAAAATAATTTAGATGTTAATAAAACTATTTTGTGCAAAAAAAATAATGTTTTTGGTTTTTTTTTAAAAATATTTTCCACTTCGGAGGTTGATTTTGGAGTAGCCCTCGTAATTGTATTGTAATTTATACATCAAAATTACAGTGTACTGCTATGTAAGCTAATATAAATATACATGTACCTTCAAACTAGTTTACCTGCGCTGATACACAACTAATGCAACTAAATCACAAAATTAAGGAACACAACCAACTAACTTGCACTTTGTAACGATACAAAACTACTCTGAATACACAACAAATGAAGAAATAAGCAAAATTCAACCGAAATCATGACATAGGGTGCTATGCCCAGTGTATCTTTAAAGATACAACCATTTACCGCTATGTTATATGAGTTTAAAATTAAAGAATTCAAATATTTCGTTATAAGTAATTTAATTTCAAAACTATGGGTCTATTTTGAGTCGATAAAGCAAAATAGTAAGCCATAAGTAAATAAAGTCAAAACTAAAGAAGAAATAATTTTTTTAATGGTTGTGTCTTTAAAGACACACTGAGCATTTAAGGGTTAATAAAAAATTAGAACAAAAGCTATATAAGTATCAGCTCAAACTGGATAAGTAGTCAAAGCATGCTGGCTGAAATTTTCTGTGCTCGATTCTAGAGTTCACGTGATTAGGGAGATTGTTCCAGAGTTTGACAGCATAAATAAAAAACTGCCTGCGTGATGTTAAGCAGGTATATTTCATATTGATGGTAGCAAATTTATGTGGCGATCGGATAAACAAAAGTTAATTTTTTGAAACAGGTAGATTGGCTCTTTCTTGTGAAGAAGGAACAATATAAGTATATTTGAAGTATGCCTCTAAGTTACAGCCAAGAATTTGACGGGCTTCAGGCAAGATGTGAACAAATCTACGAAGATTGAATACAAACCGAGCAATAGCAACCCTAAGGTTTTGAAGCATGTGGGAGTCGGGATCGGCAAACAACTCACAACTATAAGAGATTATTGGAACTATCAATGACTTCATTAGTTTAAGTTTAACTTGTGTCGGCAAAATTGTTGAGCGTCCCAAGTTAGTTTATTGTTGAAAATGATTCGAAGATTTTTAGCATGGGTGACATATTCAACTTGAGATGTGGTTAACATAACGGAAGGAAAGTCAGAGAAATGTGGTTGGTCTTTAGATATACAATAGGTATGGCTTTTGTTTTGTCAGGGTTTAATTTAAGACTATTCCGTATAGACCGCTCGAATATAGAAAATAGGTCATCATTTAATTTTGAAATTGGTAATAGGAAAACTAATGTACGGTTGAACATCTTCAGCGTATGGTATACATATGTGGAATCAACAATGAGATAAAACACAAGGTAAGTCCTATATGAGCAGAGAGAAGAGTAATGGACCAAGAATTGATCCTTGGGGAACACCACAATTAACATGAAGTGACGAAGACATTTTATTATTACATGAAACACTGAAACACTACTGATTTAAATAGAGCTTCTGATTTTCCTATAAAAAATATTTTCATAGCTGTCCACTGAGGAAAACGCAGTCGTTGGAGCTAACGGATATCTTTTTGGCATGATTCGTGTTCTCCAGACACAACACAAAGGCCTTCATATCTGCCATATTAACGCCCAAAGCTTGTACCCTAAAAAAGACGAATTTAGACATATTTTCGTAGACTGTAAAATTGACGTCATATGTGTTTCTGAAACATGCTTTCATGCTGATGTATCTGATGAAATTTATAAAGTAGAAGGTTTTGAGCTTTTTCGATCTAGAGGTGGGGCTGCATTGTATGTACGGAACACACTTTAACTTTGTATGCAAATCAAGCAAGGACTGCCCTCTCGAATACTATTTCCTAAGCATCAAATGTAGTCATGAGAAAATATTGATCGGCGTAGTCTACAGACCAAATAACTCCATCTCATTTGCTCCACTATATGGCTATACTGCCACTAACATAGTCATATGTGCTGATTTCAATTGTAACTTGCTAGATATATCCGATATATCCGGCTCCATAGGCTTTTTGGAAAATATGAAATCGTTCGATCTAAGCCCGGTCAACACGTCAACCCCTACCCACTTTACGACCACTGCTTCGACTCTTATCGATTCAATTTTTGTATCCGACATGGGGAAAATCCTGTTGTAAAGCCAACTCTCAGCACCTGCATTCTCAAAGCATGACTTGATGTATCTAACTTACCACGCTAAAAACGAATTTGCTGAGTCTAAAGTCATGTTTAGAGACTTTTATAACCTAAATTATGCTCCATTACAAGCAGATACTATAGCCACATGCTGGGAGTATATATATCGGATGCCCCTTGTTGATGATCAAACTAGTTTTCTGCAGGAAAAAATTGCTTTCCTCTTCAACAAACATGTGCCGTTAAAAGCAAAACTTGCCAAGCCCCCTTTCCTTCAATGGTTTACCCCTAATATCCTACAGCTTATGAAAAAGCGTTATGATGCCTATAAAAGCTGGACGAAATACCGAATGGATGAGTTTTTGAATAAATATTGCAGACTCCGCAATAAAACGGTTTCTAAAATAAGAAATGACAAGCGCGTTTTCTACTATAGGAAATTTGGTAGCTGTTTCTCAGGCAAAGAAGTTTGGAAACATATCCGTGAAGTTGGGTTAGGAAAACAAAGGCCTAAAACTCCAGATGATATAGACTGCGACCAGCTTATCTCAATTTTCTTAGCGTCAAGTGATCCTTCCTCAATAAGCCTAACCACTTTCGACCAGTCACCGGACGATTGTAGAGAATCATACTTCGATTTCTATATGCTACACGAGGAAGACGTTGCAGAAGCGGTACTATCGATCAAATCAAATGCTATAGGACTCGACGAAATCCATCCAAAATTTGTTAAGCTTCTTCCATATTTACTGCCTTTTATAACACACGTCTTCAACTCAATTTTAACGACATCAGTCTTTCCCGCTCGTTGGAGAGACGCTAAAATTATTCCTATTCCTAAGAAATCGAATGGAAATACGGTGGAATTCCGACCAATCTCAATTTTTCCATTCCTTTCAAAAGTTTTTGAAAAATGCATTCTAGTTCAGATACAAAACTATCTTTTGACTAAAAAACTGCTCAGTGAGAACCAATCTGGTTTCCGTCAAAAACGAAGTTGCAAGACTGCGTTGTTAATGGTCGTCGATGAAATTAGAAAAGCTGTCGATGAAAACCGTGTTACAATCCTTACGTTACTTGACTTTTCGAAAGCATTCGACATGGTAAACCACACTATTCTTTGCTCACAGCTTAGGGAAGAATTCAATTTTTCATTGCTCTCCACAAAACTTATATTTTCCTATTTAGAAGGGAGACAGCAACGGGTTGTGGCGGGTAACCGATGTTCATGTCCTTTGTCAGTAAAGAGGAGGGTACCGCAAGGCTCTATTCTTGGACCATTGCTTTTCACGCTCTATGTAAATGAACTGCCCAAGATTGTTGAGCATAGCGCAATCCACATGTTCGCTGATGATGCCCAGATCCACTTAAGCTTCCCAATGAATATAATTCACGAAGCCACTGCGCAGGTAAATGAAGATCTCCAGCGTATACTTGTTTGGTCGGCTAAGAATGAACTGCGTCTTAATGCACAAAAGACAAAAGCACTTATGATCCATAAAAGAAAATTGGATCTTACTCGTTTTCCATCAATCCAGCTACCTCAACGTCCAATAGAGTACGTTGACTCCGCCAACAACCTTCATCTGATATTTAACCGGACCCTTACTTGGTCTACCCACATAAACGCTATTATAGGTAAGGTATACGGTGGACTACGTACTCTCTGGACTACACATCGCTTTATCTCTACACGGACAAAATTTTTGTTAGTGAAAACCCTACTAATGCCGATTCTGTTCTATTATTCTGAGATCTTTTGCTGCCCTGACTACGACATCAGAAGAAAGCTCAATGTCGTATATAATAATATTGCCCGCTTTGTATTTAACCTGAAACGGTATGACCATGTTTCCTTTTACTCAAAACAAATGAGCAGATGTACATTTGATAACGTGCTCAAATATAGAACCCTTAGTCTCTTGCATGATATAATTCAAACTAAGCAACCGGCATACCTATTCAAACAAGCTATACCTGCTTGACTTCTGAACGCTAATTTTTCGTAAATTCTGTATGGCTGTGGAATTCCTTACCCATAAATATTAGGAAAATTAGAAGCACTAATAAATTGTAGTCATCTCTCTTAAAATATCTGGCCAATGAAACAATTTGAATTTAAAATGTTTAATTTGTTGTAATACGAGTGTCAACTGTTTCTTTCTGTTTTTTATTTCTCTTTTATATATAAATTGTAAATTTACTTCTTCGATCACTACTATTATTTTTATACATACACACAAATTTAAGGCTTTCACACTTTAAAAGATTCCATTATCTTACCGTGTAAGCGATACTTACTTAATAAATATTGTATATACGATACAATACAATACAAAACCTTGACAGCGAGTTGTCATATATGTTATGAATAAATAAGTTTATTAAATGTGTCTGTTCAAGACTTAATCAACTATAAATTTGTTGTTATATTATTATATTGTTATATTCTTTATACAGGGTGAGTTTTTTAACTTGAGACATTCAAATTACTCGAAAAATACGCGATATAGCGAAAAATGTTTAAGACAGAATTCACAAGGTTCTGAAGAGGACATAAGATGGTGACCACGAGTTTGACCTTGAGACCCATTTTCAAGGTCAAACGAAGGTCACTTTTGATTTTTCAAATAATAATTCCTGATTTTCATTGCTCAGTCGTATTCCTCAATGGGGCACACGACTTTGTCTCAAAGGTCTTATTCATTCAGTGCTAGATACCACTGCACTGGCACGCCTAAATCATTAATCGGTTTCCAACGTTGTTAGGGTGTTAGAAGGTCGAGATTTGTTTTGAGGAAGTCATTATTGCCTCGAGTGAAGTTAAAACTCAAAGAAATTTCAGATAGAGGCAAATTGTCCTAAACTTATCTAAGAATGTCCTTTTTTCAAATTGAACGGAACTGTACTTCATTTAGAAGTTTGATATGTGTTTTGAGGAACTGATTATTATTAGTAACGTTTTCCAGATTAATAATGAAAGCTATTTTAATTCAAGAGAAAATTGAAATGATATTGATTTATGGAGAAAGTGGAAGGAACATCGTTGGTGCTGTTGCTCTTTACGCCCAACGTTTCCCAGACCAGATACGATCGCGCGCTTCCTTTTAACGGGTCATCCAACAATTCACTGGTCAAGGAAGTGTGCAACCAAAGAAAAGGAATCAGTCAGATAGGATGGCTGTTGAGGACAATGAAATAACAGTGTTAGCTGCCGTTGCACACGATCCTCACATTAGCACTCGCCAAATAAGTCGTGAATCAGGAATTTCTCAAACGACTGTGTGTAAGAGTCGACTTTCACCAATCACGGTACGGTCAATCGACATAATATGCATTACTGGGCTACCGAACACCCTTTTTGGTTGCGACAAGTTGAACGCCAGCACCCTTGGAATGTTAATGTTTGGGCGAGAATTATTGGGGATAAATTAATAGGTCCATATTCTATTGAAGGCAACTTGAATGGCGAAAAGTATGCAAACTTCTTGCTGTACCATCTTCCAGTATTACTAGAAGAACTGCAATTGGAGTTGCGACAAGCAATGTGGTTTCAACATGATGGTTGTCCAGCCTATTATTCCCAAGTAGCCTGGGGCGTATTAAACAATGTTTACCATCAACGATGGATCGGACGAGGGGGTCCGAGGCAATGGCCTGCAAGATCACCCGATCTTACGTTACTTGATTTCTTCTTGTAGGGCTACTTATAAAGTGAGGTTTACAGGAAAAAGCCAACAACACGTGAGGACATGAAAAGACGAATAACTGAAGCTTGCCGGAAGATTACGCCAGAAATACTTCTCAGTTCTGTTGGTTCATTTAGAGCGCGGATAGACAAGTGTATTGAAGTGAATGGTCACATTTTCGAGCATTTGTTGAAATAGTCTCGGGAAATAAACGTCGAAATGTAAAGAATCCAATGATTCAACAGTGGGAGGCAAGGAGACCCACTCTAATTAATCACTCCGAAGGAAACAAAATACTGCTACGTCCATGTCGTTGTTTCTGGGTTGTGCTAAACGCAGTATGTAAAAACAAATGACAAGCCTACGAGCAATACGTCTGAGCAATGAAAATCAGGAATTATCATGTGAAAAATCAAAAGTGACCTTGGTTCGACCTTGAAAATGGGTCTCAAGGTCAAACTCGTGGTCCCCATCTTATGTCCCCTTCAGAGCCTTGTGACTTTTGTCTGAAACATTTTTTGCGATATCGCGTATTTTTCGAGTAATTTGGATGTCTCAAGTTAAAAAAACTCACCCTGTATATTAATTGTTCACAATCAAGTTACTATTTGTTAATGTTATCTTTTCTCTGACTCACTGTATTTCTTGCATATCAAACTGTATGTAATTATTAATTTCTTGTTTGATTGGTTCTACAACAACAGTGCAACAGAATGCAGATCGAACCATAGATTGCACCATCCATCACCTCATCATCATATTGTTGTTGTAAGTACCACGCACAATGCATAGTGCGTGTGCATGGGTGGATTAGATGGTGGCCAAATAGTTTTAGCCACGACACTTGTGCATTGTACTCGCAGAAGTAAGATCAAATAAATTTGTAACGAAAACTCGCAGTTTTATTTTTTTTCGTTTGTGGTAGCGAAAATTCTTTCGTTGTTTAACTTTTCTCTGATCGTTCGCTCTACAATTCGTCGAATCTGAAATATTGAAATAATTCGTCAACTTATCACAGAGAATATTAGGATTAACATAGTCAAATGCTTTAGAGAAGTCAAGTAATGCTATCACAGTGGTATAATTTGCGTCAATTGCTTGTCTAATATCGTTGGAAACTTTAATTAAGGCTGATGTGCAGCTATTTCCAGAACGGAAACCTGACTGGAGAGAATTAAGAATCTATTTTTCGTTAATGTATTTTTTTTATTTGATTGCTTAATTTGGAGACTTTGGGTAAAAATGGAAGAATTGCTACGGGTCTACATATATTCCGAATTAGTTCCATTTTTGGGAATCGGGATAATTTTAGATCTCTTCCAGGCAGAAGGGTAGGTATATGTCATTATAATGTTGTTGAATATATGAGCGATGTAGGGAAGTAAAAGGGGAAGACTGATTTTTATGAAGTCAGGATGAATTTTGTCTATCCCACTGCCTTGCATTTGATGGCGAAAATAGTGACTCCTATCGTATATTTGGCAACTGCGCCCAAAGAAAATGCGTCATCCCTGTCATTACGTGTTACCGTATAGCGAGAACTTAATGTCATAACTTGTGTTGAGAATTTATAATTTAAACCTTCTATATCAATATTGTCGTCCAAGACTGATATATTTTTCTTATTTAGCCCAATTTTGCGAACTTCATTCCACAGAAACTTGGAAGAACGGTCAGAATTAAATCTATTATTGTAGAAGTTAAGTTTTGCAGATCTTACCAGATTAGTAACAATATTACGGCATGTTTTTTATTTTTTGAGCATTTCTGCATAACCGAAACGTTTCCAGCGACGGTAAGAAGCGTCTCTTAACTTGATGGCGCTGAGGATATCACTTGAAAGCAAAGGACAGGTTTATGATTTTATCACACTAGTCTTAAAGGGAACATGCTTAATAAATAGCATGACTGCAGAGCTACCAAAGAATTCTGGATGGCCGTAAACCTATTAAATGGGAAAAATCTCCAAATAAGTAAAAAAAAAAACATAGGCGCATTGTACGACCACTTTAAATTACTTTTGAACCCTGAAACTCTTACCCCACCTATCCACTACGCAAAACCTGAATATTCAAATGAAATTTTAGATACTGCTATAACATATGAGGAAGTGCTCAATGTTTTGAGGAAACTTAAGGATGGACAAGCACCAGGATCAGACAGGATACCAATAGAACTAATAAAATATGGAAAGAAACGCTCACTATAAGATTAACCTCCGTGTTTAATACCATTTTGGACACTGGAGAAATACCAGCACAATTCAAGGAATCTATTATATGTCCCATCCATAAAAAGGGTAACATAGCTGATCCAGCCAATTATCGAGGAATCTCTTTCCTTAACGCCTCTTACAAGCTATTTACAACAATTCTCAATAACAGGCTGACAAGTTGGATTTATAGTAAAAAATTACTCGGCGAATTTCAAGCTGTCTGTGCATAGTCTGTACCTTCATCGAACAGAAAAAAAAGCTATACGTCTTTTTTGTCGACTTCAAAGCTGCCTTTGATACAGTGGACCGCAGGGCTTTATTCTTTAATTATACAATTATGGAATGTCAAGTAAGTTTGAAAAAGCGCTTGAAAACATCTACGATGGAAATTTATCAGCTGTATGGAACGGATCCGAAATCTCGGAGTAGTTTGAATCAAATATGGGTGTCAAGCAAGGATGCACCCTTAGCCCAAACCTTTTCGCCCTTTTCATTGAGGACCTAGTCGGATTCCTACCTGGTGGTATACAAATTTCGGAAACTCTTATCAAAGCTCTTCTTTTTGCGGATGACGTTGTACTGTTTGCTTATTCACCCGAATCTCTCCAGCTGATGATTAATCGTCTTGAGGTATACTGCCGATTTTGGAACCTGAGGGTAAATTTGGGCAAGTCGAAGGTGATGGTTTTTTCGAAAACGATCGGGTAGAACAGCCAGGAACGAGAAATGGCATTTTAACAGACAGCCAATCGAAATCGTAAAAGCTTACAAATGTCTGGGAGTAACGATAACGAGCAACCTAAATATGGAAAGTCACCTCAAAGACAAATTAGTTAAAGCAAAAAGTGCTATAAACGCAACTTGGAAAAATTGCTTTTCGAACAAAACAATTAATCATAGCGTTAAATATAAAGTTTTTGTTGCAATGGCTGAATCTATTATGTTGTACGCAGCACAGGTCTGGGGAGGAGAAAAGTATGAAACTGTCAAAAACCTTCTAAGGCTTTCGCTTATCCAAAAACACGCCTAACTACATGATCATAATTGAGACAGGCATATCACCACTTTTCATAAGAACACTCAAGTATCATGTTGATTACATTACAAAAGTTCTTAATATGCCAGATGAACGACTTCCTAAAATTCTAGCACTACAAGCGGTCGAGAAGAAAAATCGTTGGTATAACAAATTAGTAGAACTTGCGGGCTATTGTGAAACCAATTTACAAATAAAATATGAAAATGGAAGGTACTTCAATAAAGGACTCTTGACTTTTGTTGCTAAGGTAGACGAACAATGCAGATTGGACTGCATAAACGAGGCTAAATCATCAGTGCACCGATCAATGTGCAGCCTTCTTTCTCACAACTTGTGCGAACGTAATTACGAGTACTTCCGTGACGAAAATAAACGGGAGCTTATCTCGGCGATCTTTAAAATGAGAGGAGAACTGATAAGGCTTCATTACATACCTCATCGGGAAGACCTCCCAATTTACTGTAGTTTATGTAACCTGAAAGAAAGAGAGGATGTCATAAATTTTGTTGTCAAATGTCCAGTTCTACCTAAAATAAGGAGAAGCATATCAGGCAGTAATGTTAAGTCTGAAGCAGAAGTTTTAGCCCTTCTTAACTGCGAATGTGACATAATACACCTCTATAATTATTATCAAACCGCCATGTTCTATAGAGACCAAATTATAAACGAAGCCTTCTAAAAGATCAAACGTATATTGTATTTGAAAAAAAAAAAAAACTAGGAATACTTTACTTTAAAATGAACTTTTCACAAAATATGTATATATATATTTATTTATTTATTTATTTAGTATTATTTATTTTTATTTTTTTTTTAATTGATGTCAATCGGGCAGACGGCAAAGCCAAGCTTAAACGATTAAAGAAAATCAAACAATTTTGTAAAATGTAAATCAGAAACAATAATACTCGTAAATCTATCTATCTATCTTATTAAATAGGTAGTCAGTCGCAGTAGTCAGGAATTCAGTTTGTTTATTCGCGTCAGATGTTAGATAAATACTACTGCAGTCAATTGACGACATGAAAAAGACTTTCATAACTATTATTGCGGAAATCACGATAATGGATGGACTGAGACGAGCTTTTATCAACATGTAAGTCAAAGGTAGCAAATACAAGATCATGATGTGAAAATACGGGAACAGGTGATTGAGGAAAACATTTAACGAGGCTGTTATGACTTGTGAGAAATACACCTAACCAAGATAGTACACAATTAGGTTTAAAACGAGTTGGCTCAGAAGAGTTAACAAAAGAGAAGTCAAGAGATTTCATCGAGTACCAGAAGAAGAATGAAGAAGGTTAATATTTAAATCACCACAAAGAATGAATTTTGGTGCGAGATGACAAATTTCTTCAGAAATTATGGAGATAATGCGCGAGTTCGCAATGTGTGCTGGCATATAAAAAGTTCCAAGTACGCATTTATGTTCGCCATATTAATAAAACAGGGTGCCATCAGAACACTTAACACAATTCGACTTAATATATTATCGAACGTATGTACAATATATTGCAACGCCTCTTCCAGTAGTGCGGGTTCGATCAGCTCGGTAAGGCTTTTTAAACACTTTTAAATGGAAAAGACTTCTACTCATATTAGGTTTCACCCTAATGTTTCGGACACGCATATTATATCAATTAAACTGTTAACAAATATTATAATTCTTAATATAAGCCTTAATAAAACCGCCTGGGATTGACCCGGGCCGCAAATCAAATCAAATGAGCAATAAAGCCTTATTAAATGAAATAAACATCAAAATAAAGGCACAATTGCTCACAGATTGGTCCCAGTACAGGTACCACTACACTTCAATTAATTCGGATACGTCCTTTCCTAACTACTCTGCTATATCAAGACCATCAATTACGACGTTTGTCCAAATAAGCCTAGGGCATACCTGCACAACCAATCAGCATCTCTTAAAAAGGAAACACCACCAACTTGCTCCATATGCTCTCTACCGATCGACATGACGCACCTACTTGGGCTAGTAGACTGTCAATCCAGGAGACTATTTAAAAACCAATGCTACACCACATTATCACACGAATCATTACGAGACCTTTCTTTGGAAAACATTAAAACCTACAGATACATACGAGTAGTTAAAATATGCAATTTGCAAGTTTGTCCTGCAAAATATTATTAAATTTAGATTTTGATATACGAGTACATACGTATGTCGGTGATAAAGCTAACATATGTTGGCTAGTTTCCTCCTAGGCATGCCTTGGATATTGTCCATACAATACTGAAGTTGAGCTCTTTTAATGTAACAGATTCTGATCGTCCTCACTCTTACATGTTCGATATATTTTCACTTATGCAGGTGAGTATTCAATATTATAATTTTCAGATGCGCTTTTAAGATTCAAATTTAAATTTAAAAATTTTCTGACGTAATCACGGTATCGGAGTAGATTAGCTGCTGTTCTTCTTGAGAGAAAAATGTTTTTCTTGCATGTCTGGCGCTGAAATATCCAAGGACACTTTGAACGTCATACTTATGTACGTAGGATATTACAAATGATTGTTTTTTTTTTTTTTTTGTTATAAGAAGCCCGAAGATTGAATGATTAATGTATTGTATGTGCTGTCTACTACAGACTAATTTTTATATATCATTTGAAGAATTGAATAACGTAATTATAGACACAATCACGAGAAGTATACTTGTACAACGGATTCAATCAAACAGACGCGAGACTGAGGGCGGTTTTCACTTCATAGGAAGATGCCCAACACTGCGGTAAACAAGGCGACATTTCCTGGCAACTGATTATGTAACAGACGAGCATATAATCAGCCACCTTAACGAGATGCATGCTTCTGTATTGTATGAGTTTTGCAAGACTGGATTAAATTATTGATGAAATATTTCAACAGAAAAAATTTAAACAAAATAATTTTTTGAAGAAACTAAACTCACAATACATATATTTAATTATTTTAGGAAACTAAACTCAAAAATTAAAAAACATGTCTTCATTTTTAAAGGATTTAAATTTAATTAATCGGCTAATAGGGGTATTTAAATTAACAGCAACGCCATGCTTAAATATGATTTTGCTCTCTTATAAATAATTGAAAATACATCGATTAAATAAAAAATCTTAACTAACTGGACGTATTGTAGAAATAAACCGATTTGTTTGTGTCTTTTGTAAATATGGTCAATTTGGTGAACAAGCCTTAAAGAACCTTCGTTCGGAAAAGTGAGACGCCGCCGGGTAAATATCAGTGTGGACCACTTTTATAAATAAGGTACTGCAAATGCACAAATATTCTACGATACCGAATAAGAATATGACACTCGTCAATACTCGAACAATTAAATGAATATTTGTTCAAAAGGTGCGGAAACAATCAGCAGATCTTTAAAAACTTCTAAAATATATGCTGATTGAGGAGAGAAGTGATAACTTTAGAGAAAAGCGGAGTAGTGTTGCTTAATCGACCAACATGCAACTACAAAATCACAAAAGAACTGACAGGTATACACAGCTTCAGACAACATCCGACGAAAGTCTGCTCAGTGTAAAGATATCAAAGGAATGATACCCTTTATTGCTGGATGGTGGCTTTGCCAGCGATATGCGATTAAGCTAAAATCGGTTGTAAAAAGAAGGAATTTACTGTTTTAGCAACTCGATCCCTTGCAGAGAAGAATTCGAGATCATGTCTTCATTAAAACACAATATCCCGGTGAACTTGCTGGAGCTTCCCTCAAGCTAATGAAAGGTGCGCCAAAAACATCTAACGTAAGGTTTCGTAGGCACTAATTTCTTTCATGCTTCCGTAGAAAAGAAGGTTTATGGGGAATGATTTGAGTGCATATCTCATTCTCAACGCCGAATAAGCAGATTTCCAAACCGAACAAATCTATGTCGACATATAAATGGTCAGTCGCCAAGCGCTTCCTATCTTTAAATTTAATTAAAACAAAGTGTTTGCAAGATACTCGTATCATCGAAATTTTTTTATTCGTTTGAAAGGCCTATCGACGCCATTATGTATGGAATATGACATCGTTCAAATGACCGCCGCGGTTTCCCTTAGTGGCGCGCATCCGCGCATAAATCAGGCTGAATTTGACTGATAACATGGGTTATGCTGGCTTTGAGGGCCGCTATTGATTGTGGCTAATTCCCATAGATATGGGACTTCAGAAAACCCCGCAAGAAAAAGTCTGAAGGGGTTAAATCGCATGATCTCGGTAGCCAGTTCACATCATCTCCACGTGAGATGACCATGCCCTCGAATCGCTCATGCTGAATTTCCAATGTGGCGTGAGCTGTGTGGCACGTATCGCCTTCCTGTTTAAACCACATGCCGTTGGTGTCCATATCATCAATTTAGGCCAAAAGAAGTTGGTAATCATCGACGATGATGCCGATGATGCCGCCAGCCCAAAATCCACACCAAACAGTGACTTTTTCGGGATGCATTGGACGCTCTTTGATCTCATATGGATATACCCATTCATCCGGAAATGGGCCACCTCGCTGAAGATGGTTCTATTGAGAAGATCATATAAGGTCTGAAACGAATAAAATCTGTAAATTGTAATACGGGCTAGACTTCCAATGCGTAAAAATTGCAATCCCATTTTGTACCCAAATTAGCCTGTATATTCTCTAGTTTCAGTTTGTTATTGATTTTAGTTCGGTGCCGTTTAAAATATTTATAAAATATGAGTCAAGAGGAACGCCGTAAAAAGGTCATCGACAAATGGCTCGAAAATACTTCGCGTCCAAACCATTTCATCGCAAAAAATTTAAACATAGCACGCAGTACAGTAGATTCTATTCTGTATTAAACGATATTTGGAGACGTTGACAGTTAAGCGAAAACAGAAAAATGGAGCTAAAAGTGGAGCACATGATACAAATTTGAACATGAAAATAGTGGGTACCATCGTAAAAACCCAGACTATGTTATCCAGAGATGTTGCCCGGAAATGTAATACCAACCAAACAATGGAACAAAGATCTAAAAAACGTAACGGTCTAAAAACACGAAAAAAAAAACAAAGAATACCAAAAGTTACTGAAAAGCAAAAAAAAAGTCATAAAATCACGAGCCCGAAAGCTATACGAGTTGATCCGCAACAAGAAAGCGTGCTTGATTTTGGATGACAAAACTTATGTCAAAGCCGACTTTACTACTCTTCCAGGTGCGCAGTTTTACAACTCGTTTGAAGCTGAGATCCTTCCGCAATCAACAACATCGATTGGGATGGAAAAATTCGGGTCAAAATATCTCGTTTGGCAGGCCATTTGCCAATGTGGACACAGAAGCTCATCGTTTATTACAACGGGAACAATTAACGGAGAAGTGTACATTAACGAGTGCCTAAAAAATCGGTTGATTCCTTTCTTAAGCAAACACAAGGGTTCAATATTATTTTGGCCAGATTTAGCTTCAGCTCACTGTGCTCATGCAACATTGAGCTTTCTTGTTGCTAAAAATGTCGACTTTGTCCCAAAAGACATGAATCCACCCAATGCTCCACAGTGCCGTCCCATTGAAAGGTATTGGGCTTTGGTCAAAGCTAAATTGAGGAAAAGTGAGAAGTGTGCAAAGAACGTAAAAGATTTTAGTGCTAAATGGAAAAGAACGTCCAAAAAGATCACGGATGTAACTGTCACCAACCTTATGAAGGACATTCGAAAGAAGTTGAGGAAAGAATGGGAACCCAAATAATTTTTTTTATTTTTATAATTGTGAATGAATTTAATAAAAACAGGGTTTTAAAGTAAATAAAAAAAATAAACATGAATTATGAAAATATTTTTTTTTTGTACATTTAAGTTTCCAAATTTTATTCGTTTCAGTCCGTATCAGACTTAACTAAAATTAATGTACGGTTCAAATTTACTTTTCTATAGTGAAAAGCCTTCAACGAACTGAAACAAACTCCAATCGACATCCCCGTTCTAGCTGTTTGTAAGCAGAATACTTACACTGAGATGCACAGAGATGCGTGTCAATAAGGCATTGGGGTTATATTAATGCAGAAAGGTAAGGACACCAATCTTCACCCTGCCGTCTATTAGAGCCGAAAAAATAGCGCAAGCGAGCAACAAATCCACAACTACGTACTTGAAATTTATGCAGTACATAAAACTATAAAGAAGTTACGGGTCTAACTCCTCAAAACAAAATTAAAAGTGGTTACCGATTGTACTATATTGCGTTCCGACAAACGATGATGAAAAAGGAACTGCCGAATTCCATGTAAAGATGGACTTTGATTACTCGATTGAGCATAGGCCAGCAACAAGAAGGAAGCATGTGGATACGTTGAGCAGGTATGCCATTTATCAGTCGCAACCAGAACTTTTAGCACACTTCAAAAAGTCACAAAAAGAAGAAGACGATTTCATCTCATCAATCAAAGAAGTACTTAAGCAAAGGACATATGAAAAATTCAGAATGAAGGGTGAATTCCTTTTTAACAGCATTGATGGCTTTGAACTTCTGGTGGTCCCGCATAAGCATGAACAGAGTCACTTTGGTTTTAACAAAATGCACAACAAATAAACTCAGTATTTGTTATACCTAAAATAAAAGACAATATTCAAAATTATATCTCTAATTGCTTTAAATGCATTTTAGCTAATCAAAAAGGTGGTTAAAAAGAGAGATTCATCGAACAGTTGGCGAAAGGGGACTGAGTATTTGACAAAATAAGTTCAACCGATGTTACACAAAGTACTACAAATACATACTAACAGTCGCAGATGGTTTCTCAAAGTACGAGTACACATGGATATATCCCACAAAAACGCTGAGCACAGATGAAGTTGCCCAACGGCAAGTGTTGGGTAACCCACGAAGATTCATAACAGAATTCGGTGGAGCACTCACGTTTTAGCAATTTCTACAGCCAAGGAAATATTGAACATAATCTTAGCACTACAGGTATGCCATGTAGTAACGGGGAGGCGGAGAGAATGAACAGCGACACATTTTAGGCTATCTGTAGATACACCACAAAAATGGTATAAAACTGTATTCATTTTTTTTTTTGAGTGCCCAATCAGAAAAAATTACGATTTAGGACTAAGCCAGATAATAAAACAAGAGCTGTTAAAAGATTTCAACGCGGAAAAAGAGCAAATTCGTTTCAAGGCCAAACAACAAATAGAAGAAATCCAGGAGGAAAACAGAAGTACATTCAATAAAAAAACGCAAACTTCTCCATCAGTTTAATATCGAAGATCTCGTAGCTATAAAACGGACACAGTTCACAAGTGATAAAAAGCTTTTTTCTCTCTTTATATGCTCCATATAAAGTCGTTTCCGAAGGTCGAGGTAATCGCTACACAGGTCAAAAATGTTCTTCATCGTCGGAAGGACCAACGAAAATAATAGCAAGGGGCGAATCTATAAAAGCATGAAGAGAAGAAGGTAATACTAAACCGCCACGATAAATAGGGAAGGGGGATGTAGAAACCACGCCAGATTACACAATTATCAAACCATCACCATCGACCAACCACCATCATCAGTACCATTTCATCTCCAATATAAAAAGCTGAATAAAATAGTCAAGCGAATCGGTTTTTTGATTGTCGGTCAACACATCACGCAGTGCAGCAGTTCTTATTCCGTTGTTTTGCTCAATTGTCCTTTTATCCATTTACGAGTATATGACTTCTGACACACATATTGCAGCCGTTTAGGTAACGTGATACTCGCATGTACCCACCCCGTGTCTAAAGTTTTTGTCCTCGGCTATTGTCAGAATTGCAATACCCGAGGTTGTAACCTCAACGTTCACTCAGGCGCTCATAAGAAGTCCTGAGTGGTTCAGCGAAGTTTGATACACTCTCTTCGTTAGTTCACTAGACTATTATTCAGTAGGCAAGGTGTTGATGAGACCGTGAGTCTCATTAGGACAAAACAATTTTTAAGGATTAAGTGTCATTAAATGTATGATTATCAGCCAATTACAGGGTGTGCCATAGTGTATAATATGAGCTTATCTGAAAGTGTCATAGATCTTACAAATGGCGTCGAATGTCAATTTGGTTTTGACATTTGTCAAGCAAACAGAGTTAGAATTTCTCGGAATAAACAACGGAACGCTATACTCCTGAATAACGCGGAATAATGGTCAAAATTTAGCGCATTGACGAGGCCCATTTCCACCTACAAAATTTGCGATTCTGGAACGTCGAAAATTCGCAAGTACTATGTTAGGTGGAGTGAAAAGTAACCTCCTTGTGAATGAAAAAAAAAATTTTTTTTAAATGTTTTTTTTATATTATTCAATATAGTCCAATTTTAGTTTGACGCACTTATTCCAGTGATTTTCCAACTTCTTGATCCCGTCCGAAAAGTAATTTTCCGGAAGATCTGCAAAATACTCCTCCGTGGTGATGAGCCATCTTTTGAGGGAAGAGGTTTGGGAAGAGATAATAGTCCGAGGGATCCAAATTAAGTTACCAATCGACGCCAAAAGTCCGCCCGATTCCGCATCACCAAATCCAAACACTCTTTCAAAGTGCTCTCGCATTCATGTTTTTGGTCAAGAGTGAGCATTCGCGGCACTCAGCGGCAGGATAACTTTTTCATATGCAGAATATTGCCCAAAATATGGCGTGTGCGCTCATTACTAATCTTTGTGGTATCTGCTAGATCGCGCACCTTCACTTTCCGGTCAGCCAACACCATTTCATGTATTTTTTTGACATTATCCTTTGTAACCGCATCGAAGGGCCTGCCGCTGCGGACTTGATCGGTAGTGGAGTTGCGGCCACCACGAAACTCTCGAAACCAATATTTGACGGTGTAATCTGACGGAGCATTAGCCCCATAATATTTATCCGACTTTTCTTTTGTTTCCTTCGCCGTTTTGCCTCTCAAAAAATAATGTTTTATGAGAGAACGAAAATCGTTTTCGTCCATACTCAACATGATGCCAAACACGTCAACAACAATCAGCTGTCAAAACAAAACTAAAGACAGTATCGCAATTTGAAATTTGGCATGTCTGCCTAAATATGAACGGACTTCAAGGCACCATAACCTTTTTTGCAATAGCAGCGCATTCTGGCGGTCAAGGAGGTTACTTTTCACTCCACCTAGTAATGCATGACGAGCCATTACATCCACTCACAGTCACTGCGTGCTGGAGGAATTTTTTTTTGAGAACGGCACAGGCTTAACGGTCAGCGTTACAGAGTCATTATTAATTAATTTTCCTCAATTATGTGAATTGGGACTGAAGGACGTGTGGTTCTAGCAGGATGGATGAACGGCGCACGAGCCACATCCGACATTCTAAAGAAAAGGGTCTAAACTTCTAAACGGTCATACAGTATGGTCCGCCTGTATAATATGGAAAAAAAGAGCGATGTTCTTAAAAGACATTCTTTGGCAATATTTTATAACAAACGATGCAACATCATTCCGTAAAATCAGCAGTTCGATTTATTTATGATATCAGAAGATACGATTTCTTCCCATCCAAGTTCATAAACATTTCGTGTGTACGCCCAACATCTCTCAAAGTAAATCACAAACTTTTCATTTAAACATTCCGGGAAAATCATTATTTAAAGTCCACTTTCTTTTTCGGAAAAGTTCGCTAGTATATGTACGAGTATGTTATATTTTGTAATGCAAAAATCCAAAGAGTTCCTGTGTAGGAAAATTTAAAAAGTTTTATCTCTTCACGACTTTGAAATAGTGTAGAGTTTAAAAGGTCATCAAAGTAAGGTACAGAGAACTGTTAACTGAAATATTTAAACAGGGAAGAGTTACCGGTGATTTCCTTCAAAGGAATACCTCCTACCGCCACCATGAGGGTATGGCATGTTGGAAGGAATTTTAAATTCGTACGCAGTGGTTTTAATAGAGGTGGTAGTGAGAGGGTGCAGTAAAAAAATGTCGTTAATTTGCTCACGTAAAATGTAAACGACTAATTCCAGTAAAAGGATAAGAGAAATTTACAAATGGGGAATCCTTCGAATTACGTACGATTCACGAATCTTCTCAATTAAGATTACTGTACGTAATCTGTTTGAAAGTCGAATTAAAGGGACATTCCAATGCTCGCAGATTTTTTAATTAATTAGAGAATTAATCCTCCCCTTCACAATTCGTCGCTTCTGGTTTGTGGTACGGTTCTAGCATTAAAAGCAAAAAGTTGTTGCTGCTTTGAGCAGGTACAAAGGAAGAAAAACTTTTTACAGATCTGGAAGGCTTTAAGAAAAATGTGACAAATATCGCAAACCAGAAATAAAAGCAGTTAGCTTATATAAAATATTATTCTCAATATCTTTAAAGGTAAAGAGGTGACTACTGCCACATCCAGAATTTCACATAGTACCGCATCGGTGTTAATTGGCATTCAAACGTAATCAAATCGGCGATCTTTCTTCTTTATAAAATGGTCGTAGGACAGTGTCTATTATATTAGAGCCATTGCAGATTTTGGCTTGAGGCGTATGTACGGCACCAGTGATACCCAGTATTAGCAAATGTTTTTGTACACGAAATGAACACGTTCATTTTGAAGAACCAATGAACGCATCCACTCCAACTTGACGGCTATTTGACAAGTTACATTTATGCAAAGTACCAGCGTAAAAAGTTTTTGACGTCAGTTGTTTACAATCATGGAATGAGACTCGCTCGAAAATTGTGTTGTCGTAATTGGCCGAATTGCCTAATTCGTCACTGTCAGCTGTGCAAGCAGAAAATCATGTCTCAAAAGATGGATATAAGCAAGGACAGCATGTCGCTCATCTCAAAACCTGATTTGGGACACACCGGCCACTTATTCACAGAAGCATTGAAACAAAAACTCAAGTCAAAATAGAAATCCTTTCTTCACCAGTGCGCGAACAACGGTTACAGACAAATTCTTGTTACTGACGAAAAAATTGAAAATTGTCGCCGTTGAAGGATTGTTCAACAAATAACAAATAGTGTATGCTCTATCATCACATTTCTTATCATTTTTTTTTTTGTTATAATTTGCAGGCGCTAAAGGGATTTAAGTACCTTTAAAATGCTTGCACGCAGCGCGAGCGAAGGAAAAGCGGGGAGGGAAAGAAAGAGAGGTACCGATGAACGTTGGTTTTAAATGTTTGAAGGTTATAACGACTAGGAAATAAAGAACTAGATAGGGATTAGGAACTAAGCACGATATTTTAGAGTACGTCCGAAAGAGGGCTTGAGGGTATACTAATGAGCATTCATAGCAAGACGAGTGTTATGGTTAAAAGTTTGAAGGGGCCGAATGCTACTAGCGGAAATAGCGATAAAACAGAGTGAGACTGGAGACATTACGTCGGTGCTCGAGGGAGTCCATTGTCTGAGTGATATTAGTGGGTATTACTTATGAGTTTCAATGCACGGTTTTGAATCCTATCTAGTAGGTACAGACATGTTCTGGGAGCACCCGACCAGATGTGGGCATTGCACTCCCATTTCGATCGGTTAAATACCATATATAGGGTGACTTACTAGAACTCCAACTTTTTAAAATGCTATAATTTGTTTATTTTTTGATAAATTTTATTGTGCCTAAGCAAAAAATGTTGGAAAATATACCAATTTTCAAATTATATCAGTAGTTTTCAATATGCGAATAATGGCCTTGAGAAGGCCGAAGAAAGCATCGCACGCTGCACGCAAGTGGCTCTGCGGTATTTTGGCCCATTACCGGCGAAGTGCTTGTTTGAGGTGGTCCAACCTCTGGCATTTTTTAGTGCCAACCTTCGCCTTCAAAATATCCCAGACAGAGAAATCCAACAGATTTGCATCCGGAGAATTTTCAATCCATTGTGTCGAAGAAATGAAGAGAAATGAAGTGTGGAACATTGTTTTTTAACCAATCTTGGTTGACGCGCGCTTTGTACGACGGTTCCGAGTCTTGTTGAAATGTCCACGGTCTCCGACCGAATTGATTGTTTGCCCAAGGCTTTAATACTGTCTCTAAGATAGTTTCACGGTATACGATCGCATTAATTTTGAAACCACGGTCCAAAAACACGAGCGGAGAGCGACCATCAGCGGTTATGGCGGCCCAAAACCATCACCATCGGTGCTGCCACTTTCGTGCAAGCGTAGCAGCTCCTTCGCTCTTTCGACTCTAACTTTTTTCTGTTGCGGTGTAAGATCGTGTGCTTTTTGGAACTTCAATGGCTTGAGCCCAAGCTCTTTTTCAGTATGTGTTGCATCCGTTCCAACGATATGTTGAGCTCACGAGCCATTTTTCTTCCACTTCGACGCGGATTTCGCTCAATTCCAGCCTTCATTTTCCGAGTCATTTCTGCCGATGTTGCTATTTTTTTATGACCACCTCCATGGCGTTTTGCAATGCTGCCAGTATCACGGTAACGAGCTATGATTTGAGACACAAATGATTTATTCACGTTGAGGTGCTGGAGGGCTCTAACGATAGCTACTTGTGGTTTCAAGCAATCACGTTTGAATTCCATCGCGGATAACAATTTTACAACACAACTGAGACGCAAATTGTTTAAAAGGCTTGTAAATAATAAAATTATCTGTCATGTGTCAAAATTTGAGCTCACTGTCATGAACGGTTTGGAAATTATAGCAGGCTGAAGTTGGTCGCGAGTCATTCAGGGTGTATATTGAAGCTAGAGCAGAAGGGGAAAAACATTTCTTACATCGCTTGAGAAAACCTAGACACTTCTCAGCATTTTTGACGACACCGAATATATGGTCTTTCCAACGTAGGTTTTCATTGACACACATAGTTTTTCGGCGGTTTCGACGATGCAAGTGCCATTCATGGACAATGGCTGGGTGTTTAAATTTCGCTTTAACTACAGCTGACAGCATTGTATTTTGGAAGCATTAAGTTCTACCCTGATAGTGGTTTCCCAATTAATTACAATGTTAATATCAGAATTTAATGAGCTTAACATATGCTGGCGCTCCAGTTTTACAGCCGAAGAGCAGGGATGTGAATCAGGGAACGAATACGAAAAGCAGAGAGTACTCTCGTCAGCAAAGGAATATATTGGATTAGAAGTAGCAGACAAGAGATCGTTGATGAAAATTAGAAAAGAGTGTCGGAGACAGAACGGAGCCCTGGGATACACCAGCACTTATTTTGTGAATATCAGACCTGAAACCATCCAAGACAACTTGAATCGAACGTTCCGAAATCAAGTTTCTAATCCATTGATTTTTTGCTAATCCTGTTAGAGAATTTCACAAGTGCACTTGTGCGTGTGCACTCGTCGATGATCAGCTCTGAACTTGCGTGTCTGAACTTGTTCCGAGAGTCGAACGTGGCCACCACCCAGCTTTTGCGATGGTTTGGTGGAAGTTTTAGAGTACGTCGTGGGGCTCCTCAATAAAACATTATTCATAAATAAACCGTGGACCTTTTACCAACACTCCGCTCCAGCTCATAAGGCAAAAACGATTCAAATATGGCTCAAAAACCATGTTCCGAACTTCATTTCCTCGTATGAATGGCATCTGGCAGCCCAGACCTCAATCTACAAGACTATGGTCCGTTCTGGAGACTATGGCTTGCCTAGCCAACTTCCAAGTATAGAGTCTTTGAAGCGCGCCCTTGCCCGAGTAGTGGAACCTTTTCCATTGCATGAGGTGTATACTGCAATCGGTTAGTGCCCAGACTGACTTCGCCGTTTCTGGAAGCAAATGGCGGCCATTTCGAATAAGTTGTTAAACAATTTGTAGCCATTGATTGACCCAATAAATAGAAAAAAAAGTTTTGAAACAAATTTATTAATTCATTTATTTTCATTTTATTAGCTAAAAACCGTGTAACAAAACATTTGCTAGTACTACTCATAGATACAGTATTTGATCGTATTTTAGGGATGTTATTGTGCCTTCTGCCACAATATTAACGCCGCATACGAATATGTCTCGATTCATCTGAATTTTGAGTTCGATAAGGGTTTAAACTGAGGCCTCAGGTAAACCTACATGGCATGTATGCGGTTTTTTGTTATGTGTTGAATTGTCGCCAGCTTTTTCTGTGCCATGGATTTCTCTGACTTGCTTTTCGATTTTTGCGACAAAATCGTTTGCCTGAAATGTATGGACCTTGAACATGCCGCGTGCAGCCGAACAACTAGTGGACGCTTTAGAAAGTTATAAGGCAGTTATCGCCGCCATCCAGAAAATGCGAGAATGGAAAACTACGCTCATAAAAAGCAGAAGCAGAAGCATTGTAACAAACGCATTCCCATAAAAGAAATAGATAGTTCTGCCAAAGAATATCTAAGTATTGATTTTGCCAACAATGAACACCCTCTGATAAATTTCCTAAAAAATCCATTTAGACCGGACATTTTTTATAGTTTTAGGTCCAGAAAAATTTTCTGCTTTGATCTTACCGAGTGGTGGACTTACTTGGCCATTTTTCACCACGTGTCCTAAGTCTTCTACTCTTCTTCGCAGGAACTTATTGTATCTGCATACGCAGATTATGAGTAATGTCCCAGGTATTGACCTCAATATAAAGAATTGGAAAGAGTGCGGCGTTGCGCAAGGAAACGTCTATAGTCTGATTGATTTACAGTACGCGTTTTCCTTATTCGAAAATGGAGAGTGGGAGCCTTCTTATCAAAGCAGTGATAACCGGAACTGCCAACATTGATTCAGACCAAGCCACTGTATGAATATGTATATCGGGGAGACTCGCGGTCTTCCCATTGGCACCTTGGATGCCATGAGGAAGTCGTTCAGATCCGCTCGTACGCTGGAACGCAGAGGGTCTTTAAATTTAGACTCGGCATACAAATTCACATTTGTAGAAGACTGAGATGTCGTATGGCCTACAGTAGAGCAAATTGAAGAGCTCTTGAAAGAACCTCCAAGTAGTCCTAAGTCGATAGAATACTTGAAGATTCTTACAAAAATCGAATGAAATTTTGGTAGGTTGGACAGGGCGTGAGACACTTTTCCTGAGCTAACCGAGGAGAAGTGCAAGAGCAAGAAGAGAAGCATAGGTTGATCGTACAGCCCGGAGGCTTAGGCGGAGGTTAGTCAACGTGCTCCAGGTTCGTCAAGAACCGACCATCACAGCCAACGAGGGGTGAAGACCAACAATATCAACAGGATCAAGCTGTGGACAGAACACCAGTCCGCGCTGTGAGATCACCAGTGATGCCTGCCGTTGCAGAAGAAACTGGTTTCTACGCAACAACTGGTGACCACAGCAAACGTTTGCCATATGCGAGGGAGGAAAACCTGGCTAAATGGGATATAAAGTTCACGAGGGAATGTTGTTGTGAGTATGTAGGTGAATTTATTTTTGGAACGGCTGGAGGAGTTTAGTCAAGCGCGTGGGGTGACTATAGCTCACTTCTTTAGGGTAGAAGTTGAACTCTTTTCGGGGAAGGCACTCATTTGGTATAGGGCGATTAGGTTGTCGCTCTCTTCATGGAAAGAGTTGGTGGTGGAATTGAAACTGGAGTTTCTTCCCCCCAGCTGTGATGACCTCCTACTGAAGGAAATCAGGCATCGTATCCAGGGAAGCAATGAATCAATAGGAGTTTACGTAGCCGTTATTCAAAACATATTTGGCAGGCTTTCAGAACCACTAATGGAGCGGCGGAAGCTTGCCTTCGTTCAGAGAAATCTGGCCCCGTTTTACCAGCAACAACTTGGACTAGCAGACCCCAAGAGTGTTGCGGACCTGGTTAAATTGGGTTCCAACGTGAAAACGTTTCCTCCGCCACCCAATCCGAAGTCACGTCGGTTTTTAGAGCCAGATTTGGCTTTCGTAAACTGGGAGGAACCCACAGCTGGAGTAGGGGGATCCCAGCAGAAGAAGTTATTGTTTGGTTCGGGGCATCGGGCTATCGGTGCCGGGAGTCTAACATAACAATTGGACATAACAAGACCAAGCCGTATTGTGCAACATTGCATGTGAGGACGGCAAATAAGAACACAAACTTTTTCGAAGGATTTTCAAAAATCGCGGGGCCGAGACCTAAGATACTATTTAAAAAATAGGCTTGAGCCAAAACAAACCTATAAGGACGAATAAAGGTCAGAATAGACATCAATCATATCGATCATTTGATGTCAAAATGATATCGTCTTACACAGCGCTACACGCTATCCTGCGACTTCTCTAATATCATGTTCGAAAGAATTATTCGCACCCGATAAACGACACAACATTTCAAAAACCTGCATACGCAGATTAGATTGGCATCGACAGGGGGAAATCAGCAGTCGGTCAGTGGCGCATTTCTGCGTATTGAGAGGGGAGCAACAAAAATGGGTGTTGCCTTCAGTGCAAGCTGTCATGAAAAAATTTGAATGACAGAAAAGTCGCATAAAAATGGATAACTATTGGGTCTACAAGTAAGTTTCCAGCGTTTTTTTCCAAAATTTGAAGTTTTATTATGAAAACATAGTTACAATGCTTTATTCAAAGTATCGTCCATCGGAAGCTACTTTCTCCCATCTTTCTGGCAATTTATGAATTCCGGACCAAAAAAATTTCTCGTCTTTCGAGCCCAAGAACGTATCGAGCCAATTTTTGATTTCCTCTACTGAGCTGAAGCGTATTCCCGTAAAAGCGTTCTGCATCGAACGAAACAAGTGGTAGTCAGTTGGTGCCAAGTCTGGACTGTAAGGCGGGTGAGGCAGAATTTCCCATCCACTATTCTCCAAATAGTTTTTCACCGAAACCGCAACATGTGGCCGAGCGTTGTCGTGATGAAAAATGACGGACTCATGCCTGGTCTCATATTCTGGCCGTTTTTCTTTTAATGCCCGCTTCAAACGAATTAGTTGGGTTCGATATAATGGTCCTTTGATGGTTTCACCACTCGGAAGCAGTTCGTAGTATACGACACCCTTTTGATCCCACCATATGCAGAGCATGACCTTATTCACGTGAATATTTCGTTTCGGCGTCGATTGGGCGGGCTCGCCGGGTTTTGTATACGATTTTCTGCGTTTAGGATTATCATAATAAATCCATTTCTCATCACCAGTGACAATACGATGCAAAAATGATTTATTTTTATACCGCTGCAGTAACATTTCGGACATGCAAAATCGCCGTTCGACGTCTCTTGGCTTCAATTCGTACGGCACTCAGTTTCCAACCTTTTGAATGAATTCCAGTGCTTTTAGGCGCAGGGAAACGGCTTGTTGCGTGACGCCCAATGATGCAGCAAGTTCTTCTTGAATCTGACACGGATCCTCATCCAGTAAAGCGTCCAATTCCTCGTCTTCAAAACTTTTCGGCTTTCCGGGGCGATCTTTGACTTCAACTCCAAAATCACCACTTTTGAACCGTTTGAACCACTCGCGGTACGTCGATTCACCAATACATTCCGTCCCATAAGTTTCCGAAAGCAAACGATAGGCTTCAGCCGCACTTTTCTTCATATTAAAGAATAAAAGCAGTGCTTCCCGCAAATGACGTTTATTTGACTGGAAACTTGCCATGATTTTGCTCGATAAAATGTACGACACCGATAGAACTGCTCAAATATAACGCTGCAAAGTTGTTGACAGATACAAAACCTACAAATAAAACACATGGGGTCTGACATTTCTGCCCGGGATCCACTGGTGGCGCCATCTCTGACAAACGCTGGAAACTTACTTGTAGACCCAATATAATTTTGAAATGGAAGAGTAATTCAGCTGCCCAGGCTCTGGAGTGTAATCCAGTAATGATGTCAGCAGGAAAATCAAGCAGGAATTTACTTTTGCCAACTGCTGTTTCTTAAGCAGAAGAAGACAGTTGAGAAGCTCTATTTCGATCCACAGTTAGTAACCTTTGCCATCCTTGCGCATGTATACGCTTACATGAGAGGCATAAATACTCTCTAGTGCTAAGGAAGGCTCTTTTGGCCTACATCGAATATGATGGATAGGTCAGATAGAATTGATAAATAGCAGTGCTTCCGCTCAAATGATTTTCGAATCTACCCCAATGGGATAGAAATAAATAACACTTAATACCTCTATCCCAAGGATTACTACTTTACGTAAGACTAAGCTCTGAAGCTATGACTTTTTCCCATCTTCCTGACAATTTGGGGATCCCATCCCAAAAGAACTGCGCCGGCTTGGCAGCCAAGTTTGAATCAAGCCAATTTTTTATATTCTGCTCTGATGTGAACCGTATTTCAGTGAGGGCGTTCTGTATCGACCGGAGCAAATGGTAGTCAGAAGGGGCAAGGTCTGGGATATAAGGCGGGTGGAGAAAGACTTCCCATCCACTGTTTTCCAAATAGTTCTTAACCGGAATAGCAACGTGGGGCCGAGCGTTGTCATGATGGGAAATTATTGCCTCGTGTCTGGTCGCATATTCCGGGCGTTTTTCGACCACTGCTCTCTCTTCAAATGGATTAATTGTGTTCGGTAGCATTGTCCATTGATGGTTTCACCCGGTTTTAGCAGCTCATAATACAGCACACCCACCTGATCCCACCAAATGCAGAGCATTACCTTCGCGTCATGGATATTCGGCTTTGCCGTTGATTTGGCTGGTTGGCCGCCCAGGATGTTCATCGTCTTCCAAGCCAAAATCACCACTTTTAAATCGTGCAAATCACTTTTGGCACGTTAGCTCAGCTAGCGCATGTTCACCATAAACTTCCACCAAAATACGATAACTTTCGGCAGCAGTTTTCTTCATATTACAATAAAGTAATGAAGAAGAACTCCCCGCAAAAACACTTTTTCAGGCACAAAATTCGACATATTTGAGTGAAAACAAATTATTGTTGTTTACGCTTCAAATGAATGACATATACTGAAATGACGTACAATGACAGTAGCTTTCCAACGCATGTTCCAATGGAATAATAACAATAAAATAATACAAGTTACGCCATCTCTTAGCAAACCGCACGAATAGACCCAATAACTGTCAAAAGATGCACAACTAGCATTGACGAGTGCCGCTATCTTTACGTTGCGATCAGAAACTTTTCAGACGAGCCTCGTAGATACTTTGCCCCTTGCACAGACTCTTCACAATATAGTCTTCCGCTTAGAAGGGTTTCCAAAGCTAAGATCGGTTTAAGAGCCATCAGCAAAGACCCAACTACATTCCTTTCTAGGCTGGTTCTGTCCGAAACCATTTCTGGGTACAGATTAACCAGATTTTTTATTTTTTCGCCAACAAGAGTTCTGGTATTATTACATCAAATGGGGTCCATAAGATCAGAGTCAACAGACAATCGATGCCCAAGGCTACCAAAACCCCAGTGCATGTTATACCAAATGCCAAATATGATATGAATATCAAGGGTAGTAAGATTCATTCGTCTAAAGGAGAATTATGCATGCTGAGAAAAATCAATCCCGTGTATCCAAGACAGACCGTTTTTAAGAGTCTGGTAAAATGAGCTATAATGCATTTTCGTGAAACCTTTTTCGATAAGACAAACTACGCATTAGATATAGCTAATTTTATTATAGCCATCCATAGTAAATCCAAATAACCTTCCTTGGTGGGTGGGCTTGTCCTACCGAAAGCTTCTTTACACTGCCAGAAACCAAACAGCATCTTGGCGTTGGGAAAATACTGTGAAAAGGTCTAAAGTCGATCGCGTCCTCCTTAACCTTTCTCATAATCAGGAGTTACCGGCATCAAGTACGAAGGGCCGGTGGAAATACAGCAAGTAGACCATAAGAAATGCCGGCTCTACATACCGTAGACACGAAACTTATTGTTGGGCGACGACGGACAATCTCAACCAAACAGAACTGGAATCGTCCAACACTGCATGCGAAGAAGCGGGCTGAGTTGAGAGCTACTGTTTACATGTACTAGCAGAGGAGAAATATCAAGTACAAGTATCTGCAAAGGAAAAAGACGAAGTTCAAAAAACACAAAGTCGAGAAATTGGGAAGATGGTACTGGTGGAATCAAAAATTTTGCAGAAGCCTGCAAAAACTAACACGGATACATCCTAGTAGAGACGTAGTCGGTGCTGAAAATTTGAAAGAGTCACTTCTATTGACTGTTGAACAACGAAGAAAATAAAAATTGCCCTCTAAAGCGGGATACATCATACTACCTGGACGAAGATGATTTAAGCTTCTATCTGTCTCACCAAAACGAACTGAGAGTAGCAATATCGAAAATCAAATCCAGCATATTTGACTAGGAGCAGACGAAACACGCCGAAGCTTTCAGCCCAATAGGAGATAATCTAGTGAGGAGCCTGCACCACATCAACTGTTAAATTTGATCATCGTCCGTCTGGTTCTGAAGAAAGCGAGCTTTTTGAACGTGCTGAGCATTGGATGCACAATTCCGGATGTCGTATTACGTGTGCGGCTTTAGAGCTAGTTAGTCCACAGATCATCAAATAATACTCTGCGCCAGACCTTTCAGAATACTAAATCGATACTCGCCACCATTTCATTGATTTCAAGATTGATTATGATAGTGTCTATAGAGACAAGCTACATAGAGCCACGTCTGGGTATAGCATCCTTGTCAAACACGTTCATTTATGCAGAATGGTGATGAAGATTTCCTGCTGCTCATGACAGCACATAATGATGTTAAAAGAGTTAGGCGTATGCATTACCATTATCTCTGAAAAACCACACGATGGTTATAAGGAATGAGAAGGCAATTGAGCGGCAAAGCAATTCTATACCTTCATCATCCCAGTCCTACAATGGGTACGCTCTCAAGGACGAATGAAAACTTTCTTAGCGTAAAATTATCTCTGTGATCTTCAGACTTGCCTGCGTTGAAGGAGTGTGGGTCAAAAGAAAGGCCTGGCTTGAGGTGAGGTAGCATTACGCAATTGGAAGGAGATCTCCATAGATTTGGTTTCTGAACCGGCTAGAGAGGCATGTTGACTGAGAGCCGGAACCCCCCCGATCTGGCATAACATTGCTAAGAAGTGATATAAAGTAAAGTGAATTACAGGAAATGAGATGGCCGGTGAACTTTCTAGTAAGGTTCAGAGGAAAAACAAAAATTACCGGCTTTAGGACTTTGTGAAACCTCAGTTGTAGTATCCACTGACATTTCGGTTTGAGCAGAGTTGAACACGATGTTTCTAAGAGCCTAGCTACTTTCCTTCTGTTCCTCACTAAGAACGACCTTAGACTGGACTAACCAGATACTACACTTTTGCTAACTAGGCTAGGCATCCTGCGATGCTGGAAATGAAAGTGATAACGATATTACGAAATAGTTCCTCCGTAAGAAACAGGCCCATGCTTGCATTAAGCTACAGATATCCGGCTCTTATGTGGTGAGTGCTGTTCTTTAGGCATCTTATCACTGAAGCGTTTACCTATCTTTCTACGAACGATTAAAAATTATAGAAGAAGATATTGTACGAGGGTTGTCTGAAAAGTGAGTGTTTTTTGTGAAAATGGAAAAAATTGAGTATTTATTAAATTCTTGTTTTTCAAAGGCAAAAATGAGTTGGACTCTGTGTATGGGGACTCTGCACCATCTTTTACTACAGTCAAATTTTGGGCAGCTGAATTTAAACGTGGCCGTAAGAGCTTGGGAGATGTTGAATGTTCGGGACGTCCAAAAACTGCAACCACTGACGATAACATTGCTAAAGTTCACCAAATGGTGTTAGACGACCGCCGAATTAAAATGAGAGAGATAATAGAGGTTATGAAAATGTTCAAAGAACGTGTTCGTTACATATTAAGTCAATATTTAGGCATGAGAAAGCTGTCCGCGCGTTGGGTGCCGCGTTTGCTTACGTTAGGCCAAAAACGTGTTCGAATGGACATTTCCAACGCTCTGTTGGCGAAGTTTAGGCGCAATAAATCCGAGTTTTGGTGCCGATTAATTACTGTAGATGAAACTTGGATATACCATTATACGCCCGACACAAAAATTCAGTCAAAACCGTGGACTGCAAAGGGCGAGCCGGCTCCAAAAAAAAGCAAAAACTGTTTTTTCGGCTGGGAAAGTGATGGCGACTGTTTTTTGGGATAGTAAAGGAGTTCAGTTTGACTGTCAACCTGTGCGTACGTGTTTTCTTTTTTATACGAGTTCAGTTACTTTTCCGCTTTCCTTCAAAGCCCCTTAAACCGCCGAATCGGTATATTTCAGTATATTTCCCGTCGTTGTTCGTCGACCTAGTTTCACCTGTTCCAGTTTTGTACCCCAAAAAAAAAAATAAATAAATAAATAAATAACCCTAACAAAAATTAATTGTGTCAATAAGTGTTCGTAAACCAAATAAAAATAAAAAAAAACCATGGAAAAGTGCTGTGCTTGTGTTTTGTGCTCAATTGTTGACCCCAACGCCGAATGGGTAGCCTGCAATGGTCTCTGTGGAAAATCATTCCATGCCATATGCATCGGACTTACCCGGAGATCCATTACCTACCTCAAGGAGTATTGCAGTCTCTTCAATTTTTACTGCGACAAGTGCAAAGAGATTACCTTGGCTCACGTTATGCTGGCAATTAAATGCAACAACGAGTGTATCAATGCGATCCTAACCGAGAACAATCATATTAGCAGAACTATTCTCGACAGAATAGAGAAGATTGAAGACTCAGTAAACTGCATTGGCAGTAATGTGGAAGCTTACAAGTCCACAGGAAGAATGATCGAAAAGCAACTGACAGCGATCCACAATCTGTCCAAAAATCAATCTCATCACGACAACTAGAGCGAAGTGATCAAATATCACTTGGATGGATTAAAAGCATTCCTCAAAACAAATTTTGTCAACCTCCTTAAATCCAATCACACACATAAACAACTCTATCAATCTTCTCCGTACTGATCTCGACTTGCTTTTTCAATCCTCCACCAAAACAATACAACCCACCCCACATCCAGTAGACTCTACGCTCGATGACCTAACCCTAAAAATAATAGACGTCAGCGAAGAACTCATAGCAACTCGGTTGACCGTCGCCGAAATCGGTAAAGAAGTGAGATTGGCTTCCCACAAAATCGATGGAATCCCCGATCAAATTCAATTCCAACCTAGTTCCCCGTACAATGTCTCAATTCATAATGAATTAATAGACACGGAGTCATTCTCAAATACTCCTCCCGCCGCCCTAACAACGGAAACCGAAACCGCGCTGCCTATCCCGCCCGCCCCCGCCCCACGCAAACTGCTCAAACAATTCGGAACTACATGGACCCCCTCCGAATGGAAAAGCCGACTCGAAAAGCTGAAAGAGGGAAACCATACAGCATTCTACGTTGAAGGGGCTCCTCAACACGCTGATGTTAGTTGAGTGCGGAATTTCTTTCACCGAAATTATGCCATCACCATCAGCGAGTGCGAGATGATTTCCCCTGCTGACTCCAATAGTTCCTGCAGCTTCAAAATCAGCATCCCAACCAAATATTCATGGTTGTTCCATACTTCCCCTGGTAAGGTCACTAAACCTGGGAAGATAAGTATCACCAAATGCTCTGAGGAACGAGAAAACCCACGTGTCGACGACAACCAAAATTTTAAAAATAAACGTAACGATAAGCTTAAAATAAGACCGCTCCCAAACCCCCTTCCAACTAAAAAGCACGCTAACAAAAAACGAAGCTCTAATCCCGATCCCAAATGGAGCTTCAAAATGAACTTGTTCCCCGATTTTAGTCCCCCCTCCTCACTCATCCGACACAAAGCCCTTACACACCAATCCTCTAATCCGCTAATTCCCAATGTTCCACCCAAGCCCCCCGCGCCAACGCGTCTCTTTCAACTTAACTCCAACCACCCATATTATTCCTTCTCAATCTTCTACGCTACCAATCCCAACTAACAACTCATTTCCTAACTTCGACCTACAAACTGGAGCTAAGTACCCTAATTTTATTAACTCCCATACCCTAAACCCAACATCTCATCCGGCGCCCAACTCCATATCCAACCACGAATCTCCATCTCCCTCCTCCACTGCCCCTATTCTTGATCCTCTTTTTCCCCCCACAGGTAAACTAACCCAGCAAACCAATGGAACTACAGAAAGTCGCTACGCACTCTCTAGGCTTAGAAAGAGAAAGATATATGAAAACATTCGTCTCTTTCTCGCCTATCTACATGACAAATCGGACTCGGTCTGCTACGAAGGGAAGACCAAAACCAGCGTCATGGTATCCATCCAGCAGGAAGGCCTCCCTACCGACCCTATCAGTCTCAGGAACCTTTATGTCAGGTACAACGAGATTTTTAGCATGTCCCCTCAGAAAATAGCAGACGACCTTGCTGCATTCGGCCACTACGTTCACTCTGAACGAATCTCACACCTACAGCGAAGCCGAGCTGACTACGATAAATTTTTTCGTCCATAACGTGCCTTCCTTGTCAGCACAACATCCCTCTTACATTTTACTACCAGAATATAAGAGGTCTTCGCTCTAAAAGCAATGCTGTCCTACTTCAATCGCATTCTCTTCCCTTTGATATTTACGCCTTGACTGAAACCAATTTGATTCCCGACATAAAGAACCAGGAATTGTTCCCCCCTACTTTTAATGTTTTTCGCGACGACGATCCTACCCGCCCACATGATGATTCCCCCTCTCGAGGCGTCCTACTGGCGATCCACAACAGCCCTAACTCTTCTGACATTACCATCTCTTTGTCGTCTAAAGTCGACTTTTTCGCTATAAAAATATCACTCCCCTTCAAGTCCCTTTACGTTTTATGTTGCTACATCTTGCCAGCTCAACCTACCGAATCTTACCAACATGTTGTCGATGCGATCGACTATTTAATTGACCTGTCTGACTCTACTGACGATATCTTTATTTTCGGCGACTTTAATCTTCCTCAGCTACAGTGGACTCCATCAGACGATCAATCGTTCTTCATAGCTTCAAATGCCAACTCAGCTAAGGAATGTCTCTTCTTAGATCGCTTAACAGACTCAAGTCTATGCCAAGTCAGTGGTGTATCCAACTATATGGGCAGGCAATTGGACCCTATTTTCACAACAGATTCAATTAACTCCCCAGTCTCACTTTGTCTCCTGTCTCTCTCAACAATCGATAACTACCACCCCCCCCCCCCCATTCTACTTTCATTTTTTCATAACTCTTCTTTCCAGTCCACTCCTCTCGCAACTCTCTCATCCTACGACTTTCATAAAGCAAACTTTCACAAAATCAGTGACTATCATAGCAGATCCCCCTTTAACTTTCACAACCTAAGTGTAAATGATGCCTTATCCATTTTTTTATAAAGAAATATTTAATTCTTTTAGCCTTTACGTTCCGTTTTCCCGCCTTAAAACATCATCTACTAGTCCTGCCTTGTATAATCGCAAGCTTCGTTCCTTACGAAACAAGAGAAACAAGTTATGGGCTGTTTTCCTGCGTACCAGATCCATGTCCGACTATTCCAACTATCTTGGTGCTTACCTTCATTTCACCGAACTTTACGATTCCCTTTACCAGCGTTACCTTTATAATGCGCAAGTCAACCTTATAAATGACCCTAAGTCCTTTTACCAATTTGTTAACTACAAATGAAAGTCTGATGGTTACCCTTCTTCCCTCTCTTTCAACAACAAGTCATCAACCGATCCACTCACCATTGCCAACTTCTTTAAACAATCCTTCACCATCGACTCCTTTGTACCAGATCCATTCTATTTTCGTTACCTACTGAACTTCTCCAATGGCCCACTTCTCTCTCACATCTTGGACCCCTCTTATATTAAATATAAATTACACCAACTCAATGACGAATTTACACCCGGTCCAGATGGCCTCCCTGCCATGTTTCTTAAAAAATGTTCTTCGTCTCTTTCCCTTACCCTTTCGTCTATCCCTTTCACAAGGAGGATTTCCACAGGTTTGGAAAACCTTCTTTATAACCCCGATCCACAAAAATGGATCAAAGAACGAAATAACAAACTATCGTCCAATCGCTAAACTCTCCCATATACCCACCAAAGTATTTTGTATGAAGCTCTAAGCTTCCGATGCAAATCACTTATTTCCCCTAGGGTAGATCAACCTAAAGGGTAGATCAACCACCACAAATCTCGTTGAATTTGTATCTGGCAACGAAGTCGATGTACTCGTAGTTGCAACCGATTTTAGCAAAGCCTTCGATAAAATCTCTCATCTATTAATACTCTTCAAATTGTCTGCCCTCGGCTTTGAACCCATACTGTTAAAATGGATATCCTCTTACCTCGAAAACCGTTTCTACAGTGTTCGTTTTAGGTCAGCTCACTCCGCTCCATTTTTGTCCACCTCTGGAGTTCCACAAAGTAGCCATCTCGGTACCCTTCTTTTTATATTAACCATAAATGATTTCGATAGGATCATCAAACACTCGTCTGTTACCCTTTACGCCGACGATACCAAATTTTTCAAAACCATTTCCTCTCCCCATGACTTCTTCCTTCTTCAACAAGACCTTGATAGTTTTTGATCTGGTGCCTCAAAAATTGTTTGGAACTTAATATCACCAAATGCCAATCCAACACCTTTTCACATAAACGGCACAAATCTCCTCCCCGACTCAACCTTCTCCACAACCAACCTATCTCCTCCGTTGAATCTCTTCGCGACCTCGGCATTTTGTGTGATAGGGAGCTCAACTTCCGTTTGCATATGGATGGGATAATCCTTAAAGCCAACTCTGCACTAGGTTTTGTAAAACGATAGTCCAAAGAATTCACCAACCCATACGTGACCAGGTCCCTCTATATTATCTTTGTTCGTCCCCTCCTAGAGTACGCCAGGCAAGCATGGTCCCCATATCATCGCGTTCATATCTCGAAAATCGAAAGCATCCAGCGCCATTTTCTTCGATTTGCTCTTCGAGGTTTGCCCTGGGACGATCCTTTTTCTCTGCCCCCCTATCAAAACCGTCTCAACCTTATTAAAATAAACATCCTTGAGGAACGCTGAGATGCAGCCGACTTTCTCTTCATTCATCGACTTCTTTCAGGTCAGGTTGAATGCGCGTCCCTTCACAACTCTATTTTCCTCAACACTAACCCTCGTAATATACGTACCCCTTGTCTCTTCTATCTCCCAACCCACCACACCTCCTATGGCGCGAACGAACCAATCTCCCGTATGTCACGATAAGTTAATTCAAACCCTAGCGTCTTTGACTTCCACCGCACCACTTCCTACCTCAAATCCGTTCTCCTTCACCACTCTAACCAACCTTAGCTTTAAGTTTTAGTTTATGTTTAATTTTAAGTTATAGCTTGTATTAAGCCGAATAAATGGGGGCTTTCGCCCCCACCAAAATTAAATTAAATCTTAATCGGTTATCTTCAAAAAGGAAAAGCCATTACAGGAGCATACTACGCATCATTACTTGCCAAGCTGAACGCAGAAATTGCGGAAAAACGGCCACATTTGCAGAAAAAGAAAATCCTGTTTCACCAAGACAACGCGCCGTCTCACACCTCAGCGGTTGACATGGCGAAAATCCATGAATTACGGTTTGAACTGCTTGACCATCCGCCTTATTCACCAGATCTGGCCCCAAGCGACTTCTTTTTGTTCCCTAATCTAAAAACTGCGCTCAGAGGACAGAGATTTTCATCAAATGAGGAGGCACCTTCGTGAACAATTATTTTGCAGAGAAAACCGCCAAGTACTATTTGGACTGGTTAGAAAGATGGGAGCATCGCTGAGAGAAGTGTGCAGAGTTACAAGGAGACTATGTAGAAAAATAAAAAAAAATTTGAGAAAAAATTTCTTGAATCATTGTTCGGTCGGTAACTTTTCAGCCAACCTTCGTACAAGGAGTACAATACAAGGAGTAGTTCTTTGTCTGACTGCTTTGCTCCGAGACTATTTGTCCAGCCGAAGCTTGTTCGATAATTAGGTAGATTCAATGTCACCAATAACGCACTGAATATTGGTTCCCAAGGTCCAAATAGTTGTAAGGCAATGACTTTATATAGCCCCACAAGAATCGAGTGGCATTCAGTGAAGTTCACTGGTCCTTTTCGCCAGATAATGTTGCCTTTGAATCTGGTTCTTAGTAAGTCAAAGTTTTAAAGAACTACATACTATCCGGAACATTATTGACAATATTTTCGAAGAAGTCACTGCTCATTGTCCGGTAACGTTGCCCATTATCTCTAACCCAAGTTCTGGTCTCATTTTTGAAAACAGAAGGATCAAAGATGCCCCTTGCTTAAAGACCACAATAAATAATGAACATCTCTGAATATAATTGAATCTCATGAGGGTCCTTTAGAATTGATTCAATTACAACCCGCTAAAGAGCCCGATCTGCGACCTCATATTACAAGTCACGTTCGGGTGAATTACGTAAGTTCCTGCACTAGCTAAATATTTGCGATTAACACCGAATTGATAATTCCGCTACACTCTCACTTACAGGCCAGCACTTTTTTTTGATGGCACCTTAAGTTGACGTATCGAATATGAATAGCTGGCACAATTGGTCAATTATGAGGACCAAAAATTTCTATACTTTCCGTGAATTGAAGAGTTCATGATCTTCAAACCGCCAATCAGGACAGCATTACACTAGTCTTGCGAAGATGGGTTGACAATGCATTCCTCTCAACAGTTTTTGACTTTCATGAAAAAAGTTTTTAATCCGTTCCTCATTGGATAAAAAATTTGTGAAAAATCTCCATACTAGTTCAAATTTAAATTTAGATAAAAGATTAACTCAGTCTTAGGTCAGATACTCTTAAAAAAGCAAAAACTTTCTTAAGTTAATTCCAAAGAGATTCTTTTTTAAAATTCCGGAAAAGCACTAAATTAGCTCGCTTCTACCGTATATGATGCAGGATGCTTAGCACAACCAGAAAACTAAATGAACTTCGGACACAGAACATTTTAAGTTCACATCCCTAATTATGAAACATTATCTTTCCTCCTTTTAACTCGACTATGTGTATCTACTCGTGCTTCCCTGCAACAACCCAAAACAGAAAAAGAAGAACAATTTTTTCTCCAATTTAAACTTTCAAGTTCCTACTGCACCGTAAAATTGCTTTAAGAAAAATTGACATTGTTGTTGCACACGCATACCTGCACGTGCGCCCAATGGAAACAAAGCATTGTCTAGATTGGTTCTATTGCGAAACTAGGGCAATTTGCTTTTGCTTTATTTATGTGCGCCCAGGCTTTGAAATGTTTAGCTACAAATGCGGCTTAGAAAAGAAAATGTACCCATATCTCATGACGCCCTTGTTTTATGTTTTGAATGCTCGTCTTGGATATTATTTCTCTGCAACCGGTTACAATGGCAGCACATTTAAGAATTCACAATTGCATAAAGCATACCGTAGTGTATTCAAATTGTCATTGTGTTGGAGTCAGTGAAAGGACATGAAAATGTTGCACATACGCCAGAGTGATGCATTTTGCAGCTTTTACTCCCAACCATTGAACACTAAAAATTGTATGTGGCAAACTTCACCTAACCTGTGGTAAGGATATTCAGTCAGAAGTAATGACAGTGAAAAACAAATTGAATCCGATTTAACAGTCCATTTGTCAAAGGGGAAGAAATGCCATTTGCAGCTTGATACTGGGAAGGTAGTCGTATGCTGGCGCAACTTGCAATTGTTTATCGTCCTTGGAAGTAGCTTCAATCGTGACACATTTTGCCATTCGTTATGGAGACACAATTTTTTACTTCAAAGTCATCATCATCGTCTCGTAAGTCGAGTCATTTTACTCGTAAGTCATTTTCATCTTCTTTTGTCAAAAACACAAGAGCAAAGAGGAAGGGGTGATTGTGCTCTTCTTCCTTAGCGTCTAATGGACTTTTTGAGAGGACGATTGTAGTTGATGACCGAAGCATGTATGCACTGCGAGATGTATAATATTTAAGAGCTGTTTTACAGATGTTTTATTTCTCCTTTACATTACACTTTGGAAGTAGAAGTCTGCTTCAAGTGGAACATTTTTACAAATCGGAATTTTTTGAAAAGTATTTTCGGTTGCCAAAGAACAATTACGAAGATGGATTGATGGATAATGGGCAGGTTGTTTAGCGTCTATATTTATGCAGTTTTCACTCATATAATCGGACGTACTTCACTAAGCAATCGCTTCAGTGGCAAAGTGTTTACAGTACCAGCACTCAACATATCAACCTCAAGTTTATGAAGCCTAATGTCACAGAAAACGTCGGAGAAGCTGTCACTTATGCCTAGCAAAAGCTGAATGCCTTGTTAAGACGCCAGCTATCAGTCTATAGTTTTTCATTCTAAACGACAGTAGGGATGTCGGTAACTTTTTAGAGAAGTCGTGACTTTTTACCACTCATTTAATTTTCGGCAAATCAGGAAGTCATACTACATAAGGTTATCCTCATAAGAAGTCTTATCAAGATTCGGATCTAGAGAAGTTATCTTCCGAGCCTTAACTAGTAATTTCTTTCGCTATCTCATTTCCTTCTGTCCCGTTTTGACATGGGACAAAAACAAGACCTAGTGAATTTAAAAAAGCATTGCATTCTCGAATGCTAGCCCTTCTGTATAATCTGGCTGTCAGCAGTCAAGATATTTCGCCACTTCCACCTATTCCTTATAATAAATTTTATTGCCAACAGTATTGGATGTGGCCCCGATTGCACAACAGAAACAAATTTACCTAACGACTAATAAATTCTATGTGCGATCTTTGACATATCCTAGGTCAGTTTTGAACCTTTCCATCTGCGTCTGCATTCCTTTCCTGTCTTAGATTCTAGCCAAATGCAGTCTGAAGTACTGCAAAAGTCAACTTTGTATTTCCGAAGCAACCAGACGTTATGTTCATAAGACCAGAGTTAAAAAAATTAACGGTCCAAGGCCACCTCTCTTTAAACGGAAGACAACTTCGAGAGTGTAGCACATCATATTAATATCAAAATACTTCATACAGAAGACAGACCTTTTTTAGTCAAACACCTGACGCATCGGATAGAAATGGTTTTATCATAACCACGTGTATCCAGAGAATTCTCCTCCCAGAAAGTCGATGGTGCAGCGCCTTGAAAATTTTTGAGACGACATGATTCAAGTTTTCAACACCAAATACTAAGCTTTAATTGTGAAACGGATGGAGATGCCTTTTAGTTAGTTTCCTGAGGGTTTCGTGCAGGTTGAAAGCCCGTTTCTAGTGCACCAATGTCCAATTACGCCTACGGCTGGATATATTTTACTTTAGATCAAGCAATTGTTAGGTATGATCCATCAGACTGTGTATGTTAACTTTGTGCTGCTAAAAGTTGCATTGAGATTGTCATTTGTCAATTAATATCATTGTCGGCAGAATGTCTTGTCTTATCATGTCTTGTGTATTATAAATGCAATACTAACGACTTGAAGGAATTTTGAAAGAATCTTTCAACATCTTACGCGTATGCCCAAGCAGAGGGGGCATTCATGTTCTGTTCTTCAACAGGAGGGAATTCAAGCTTAGAAATCTGAAACTCTTGGCACGTTAGTGGTCATCACCAGCTTAGCAATGAAAATTCTCTTGACAGTTCCCAGCAGCTGGTGTATTATTTTTATATACCTAGATACACAGGGTCTTCCAATAGGGACTTCCGAATTTTGACAGTTGATAGCAGCCATATTGTTAAAGCTACATCTGTCAAATTGGCTGTAATTTATTCAGTCTGTTTTGCCAAACCACCATGGACGGACATAGCGTTCAACAACACGTGCAAATGCTAAAAGTGTTTTAGCAGAATGGGTGTTCTGTTCGGGCAACGTTCCGCGTGCTTCGCCCATTTTACGGTCGCCATAATCGTCCTGCCAAGAGGACTATTCGCAGTGTGGTGGATAAATTTGAGTCCACTAGTACAGTAAACGATAAGCCAACGCCGGCACGTCGACGAAACGCAAGATCTGCCGAAAACACCGCCGCTGTCCGTGGGAGTCTGCAGGAGAATCCGAGGCAGTCGATTTCGCGTCGCTCACAAGAACTCGGCTTTTCGCAGACCATAACTTGAGCCTACACGTGTTGAGAATTAAGCTGACCGAGGAGCTGAAGCTGAAGACCATAGAGAACGACATGAGTTCGCTGAATAGGCTCTGGAGCAGTTGGAAACTGACCCTAATTTTCATCGAAAAATCCTCTACAGCGACGAGGCCTATTTTTTAATGAATGTGTACGTCAATAAAGAAAATTGTCGAATTTGGGACGATACCAATCCACATGAGATCCAAGAGCGTCCAATCATCCCGAAAAAGTCACTGTTTGGTGTGGATTTTGGGCTGGCGGCGTCATCTGTCCATATTTCCTTGAGAACGACGTTGGCCAGGCCATCACCGTCAACGACGAGCGCTATAGGTCGATGATTACCAACTTCTTTTGGCCTGAATTGGATGATATGGACACCAACGGCATGTGTTTTCAACAGGACGCCACATTGGAAATACTGTACGAGCGATTCGAGGGCATGGTCATCTCACGTGGAGGTGATGTGAACTGGCCACCGAGATCGTGCGATTTGACCCCGTTAGACTTTTTCTTGTGGGGTTTTCTGAAGTCGCAGGTCTATGCGAATAAGCCACGAAACACAGCGCCCTCAAACCGAGCATAACCCATACCATCGGTTAAATTCAGCCTGATTTATTCGCCAGAGTCATGGAAAATTTGTCATTTCGGATGCACGCCACCCAGAGAAGAGGCTGCGGATATTTGAATGATGTTATTTCCATACATAATGGCATCGTTAGGCCTTTAAAACGAATAAAAAATGCCGATGATATCTCACACACACTTTGTTTTATTTAAATTTAAAGATAGGAAGCGCTTAATGAAAGATCCTTTATACTAAATGGAGTGAAGAGTGAGCTCCTTGACCGCCAGAATGCGCTGCTACTGCTACTGCTACTGCAAAAAAGGTTATGTTGCCTTGAAGTCCGTTCATATTTAGGCAGACATGCCAAATTTCTAATTGCGATACTGTCTTTAGTTTTGTTTTGACAGCTGATTGTTGTTGACGTGTTTGGCATCATGTTGAGTATGGACAAAAACGATTTTCGTTCTCTCATAAAACATTATTTTTTGAGAGGAAAAATTGGTTTCGAGAGTTTCGTGGTGGCCGCAACTCCACTACTGATCAAGTCCGCAGCGGCTGGCCCTCCGATGCGGTTACAGAAATGGTGTTGGCTGACCGGAAAGTGAAGGAGCGCGAGCTAGCAGATACCACAAAGATTAATACTAAGCGCACACGTCATATTTTGACCAATATTCTGCATATGAAAAAATTATCCTGCTGCGCATGACCAAAAACACCAACGCGACAGCACTTCGAAAGAGTGTTTGGACTTGCTGATGCGGAATCGGGCGGACTTTTGGCGTCGACTGGTAACTGGATTTGGATCGCTCGGACTATTATCTCTTCCCAAACCTCAAAAGATGGCTCATCAATAAAAAATTCAACTCACGCGAGGAAATCATCGACGCCACGGAGGAGTATTTTGCAGACCTTCCGGAAAATTACTTTTCGGACGGGATCATGAAGTTGGAAAATCGCTGGAATAAGTGTATCAAACTAAAAGGGGACAATATTGAATAAAATAAAAAAACGTTTAAAAAAAGAATTTTTTTCATTCCCAAGGAGGTCACTTTTCACTCCATCTAGTATTGTTATGTATTTATAATCAGACATATGCCAGCTATTTCAGGCGACTTGAAGGAAGTAACAGGCCTCATTCGTCACGAAAACCGATAACAAACACCAATTATGGTGGATTGTATCAGTTTATGCACTTGCAGCTCCAAGGGTAGAACCTGGCTATAAGCAGTTTATAGTTTTGCCACCTGGAAAAAAAGCTTCGAACATGAGACTGAGAGTTTGTACTAAATGGCGCAAAAGTCATCACCCTATCGGAAGATGCTATAATTTTTGCAAATGGCGGCAAATGTCAATTCTAATTTGACAATTTTGAAGTAAAGAGATACGTCAACAAGACTTGAAACAAGACATGAATCGTTATACTCCTAAAGAAAGCGGAATTATTGTTACGATTTTTTTGCAGAATGATTCGTCGCTGGTGTTGCCTCAGAGCGAATTTCAGCGCAGATTTCTCCAACATGGAATATGGCTGTGGTTGAAGATGTCGCAGAGGACCCCGGAGTATTGACCAGATGACGTGCTACGCATTTAGGCATCAATCGGCGGTCTTTACAGGGAAGTGGAAGTGGTGGAAGACTGTAAGATGTTAGCTTACAAAGTGCTTGTTGACCGCCAAACGTGTGTAACCTACGCTCAAACCATCTCTAGTTTTGGCGATTTCCACTCGCCGGCAAGATAGCCTGGTTCAACCGTTCCACGTGTCTATGATAACAAGCTTCAAATACTTGAAGCCCTCAAAGGGAATATTCGTCAAGAATGCGAGAACCTTCTTCTTATACTCGTTTTGATTTCATCTGTACGGATTCCAGTCTTTTTCTTAACAAGTTTTAGATGACATGTTACAAAGCTTTTGGGTTTCCTTATGCAAAGCAGCAAATTTACATTTCATAATGGTACTGATGATGTGAAGGAGTTCTTGCTTGTTCTTGTTTGAATTGTTACTTCTTAGTTCTTTACCCTTTCTGGTTGTCTTGCAAGACTACAAGTGTGACAGTCTCCCAATATGTGTCCCCGGCTTCATCAGGAACAATAAATTTAATAGCTTTGCTAATTCGCCGTATCCTGAGCGTGGCCATGCAAATGTAATATAACTGAATACCCGAACCTTCGTAACACTAAAGTAAACTTTAGTGCATACGCATTATCCAAGAAAAGTGCAATACGGAAGTTTCAGCGGAGGAATTTCCAAGACTGAATCAGGTCTAGAAATAACCTCATTTAAGCTTCTTCAAAATACTCAGATCGCAGGATATGTAAGAATTGTTCAGAACCTAGCCGAAACAGAGCTGATGACGAAGGAGTACTCAGTGAACCAACGGCAGCCCTAGAAGTACCGGCACTACCCTCTGAGCGATCTGGTCCTCCAAGGTTGACTGCCCGACCATGTAAAGTACCACATGTTAAGAGAGAGGCAGACAACTCCAGATATGAATGAATTTAGTGTTGAGGACTGCAGGAAACGAAAAGGAACAACTGCTTTAGGCTATCCACTTGAAGTTTTCGAACAACCCACGGGCAACTGAAAAGTTACGCCCCAGACTGCTGCAAAATGTATACCACTTCAATCCAAAACCTGTGATAAATGCGATGGGCAAGAAAAAACTAGAAAACTGTTTCATAAATTGCGGTGATTGCTAGTAATAGTAGTAGTAGTTGAAACAGTGCCGCCTCGGATTTGAATTGCTCATCGGAAGAAGACCTAGATTTGTTTGAACTTGAGCCATCTTGGTAAATTTGTTAACATAAATCTAATATGATATGCGTGTATAGGTTTATGGTCAAAAAACCATCAGCCAGATTGATCACATTGCGGTTGACGCTGGACATAGCTTTAATCTTCTAGATGTCAAAAAATCGAATCGAAATCAAATCAAATCCTAATAGATGCACTAGCAGGGAATTTGAAGTTGAAAAGCTACCTTCAGTCGGAAGGCTAAGGTTTTTTCTTTTAACATCGAGTGCAAAGGATTAGTGATGACTTATCAGCAAACCATCAGAGGTCGCGCATCTGATGTGTTGTTAGGTTTGATCCGACCATCATAATGAAATCCCTACTTTGATGAATAGTGGCGGCAACCGCATTCAGCGAAATAATAGGCATTCAAGACGGCTTTCAGGCTTTATCGAGATTCTCGAGAATTTCTATTGCACAAAAGATGGAGGAAAGTATTAATAGAAAGTAAAACGAACATGTTAAAGACACAAATTCCGAAGAAGAAATAAGGATGAGAACGTACTAGTAGAGTTTCAGTCGGTTCTGAAAATTTGGATACTGCCGACAGTCTAACTAATCTAGCAGACGGACTCCCTACATAATTATTTAAAACAGGGTGATATACGAGTATAAAATATGTCCAGTGAATGGAGTCTCAGTATCGTTTGCCTGATTTTCATGAAGGAAAGCCTTCTAAGCTTTGTCAACTACAGTCAGTCGGTCTCTACTTAACATCGCATTTCTAGAGGTATCCACCATACTTTTTGAACGCCGACGTGTGGTTACAAGTCCACCATCGACCATTCTTGGAAAAGATGGAACTTCAAATCGATTTTGATTTCACATCGAACATTCAAAAACACCAAGTCTAGTTTTGATATCCTTGCTCAACTTGTGCACTGGTGTGGGTTGACCATGGAGAATGTTGGCAATGATATCTATGTACGTTGGTTTTAAATGTTTGCATTTTGTAATGACTACAAAATGAAGAGTTCGGCAAGGCTTTCCATAAGCGCATGTACGGCTTAGGAAAGATATTTTAAAGTACATCCTATGGGCATTCAAAGTGATACAGATTTTATGATTGATGATTTGAAGCGGCGGAAGGCTTCTGGGAATCGTTGGAGCACTAGCAATAGCAATAGCAAGTGAAAATAGCAATTAAACAAGTTAAGGCAAGAGACATTAAGTCGGTATTGGACAGTGTTAAGTTTTTCGGAAAATGGGACAGAAAGTGAAAGGAAGATGTTTGGGTTCAGTGGGAATTCGCTCCATGGGTGGCATCCAACATTTAATGTGGAGACTAAATTATTAATGTAAACTGGCTTGATGTTGTTTTTAAGAAACCATTCATCTCACGAGATATTATGAGTACTTGCCTGAAAAAAGGTCTTTCGGTCACGGCTGGTATTGAACCCCGAACCGTCCGATTGGAAAGCCAACATACTACCACTTGAGCCACGGCCACCCACATCGTTTTTTGATTGTCCGAATAAAATCGATCTTTAAGGGATCCACGAAAAAAAGTCTAATGGCGTCAAATCGCACCTCCCAGACGGGTAATTGACACTGCAAAAGCGGCTGATAACAAGATTATCGGACCTAGCGCGCAAAAACTTAATTGTTTGAAGGACTGAGTGGCATGGCGAATGTCTTCAATTGCAAATCACACAAATCCGGTGATCATGACTCTGTAGCGCTCACCGTTAACCGAAATACCGTTTCCAGCAGCATTTTCGAAATAAAATAGGCCAATGATGCCACCACTCCAAAATCCGCACCAAGCTGTAACTCTCGACAATCACGTGCGAATTTTCCTCTCCTCAGATGCGGCAATTTTGTTTGTTAACATAGCCCCCGACATGAAAATGCTCCTCGTCAGAAAAAATGATTTTTCGGCCAAATTTAACGTCCAATTCGAGCTGCTGTAAGACCTAATCTGAGAAGCGATAACGAAGCGTTTGGTCGTTTGCCTTCAATTGCAGAGTTAATTGAACTTTGTAAGAAAATGATCCAATATCTTTGTGCAAAATTCTCCTCAGGCTGGTGCGTCAAATGTTGAGTTGTTGAGATCGAGAGTCGGACACTCTCGGCCACAATAGTCACATTCTCGTCGCTACATACCGTAGGACGAAGGGGGAACATAAATGTAGTTCCCAAGCAAGCCCGTCTCGCCATTCCTCTTATTTCGTCTAAAAGTTATTTTCAGCAAACGCACTGTTTGGACACTTTTGAAATCAGTTTCGAATATTTCCCAACGTTGTTCAAGCGTAAAGCGACTCATTTCGCAATGCAGTCCGGATTTCGAGTGGGAAAAAGCTGTCAGTGTCAAAATAATATACCACCTTGATCAAAAAGTTCCCGGGGGACACCACCGTATGGCGCTCCCACTATTCCGATTTGAGTTCTGTTTGTTTTGTTAAGTTGGTAAATCTGTTGTTGACATTCCCTCTTAATTCTTGCGTCATACGAGGGGCGTTCAATATATTCTCGGTATTGATATGAAGGAAAATGCGAATTCAATTTAAATTGTTTTTATTTTTCAATATAATCTCCCCTAACATCAATGCATTTGTTACATCTTGAGATAAGCTTTTTTAAACCCTCAAAAAAATAAATTTCCTCTTTCTCTGCAAAATACCCATTTATTGCCGACTTGAGTTCTTCATCATCCGAAAATCTTTTTCCAGGAAGACATTTTTTCAAATCCGGAAACAGGAAATAATCACTAGGGGCAAGGTCTGGACTATAGGGTGGGTGTTGGATTTCTTCGAAACCACAATATGGCGCAGCAGCCTTGGAAGCTCGCGCCTTGTGAACAGGAGCGTTGTCATGAAGAAGCAACACACCCGCTGAGAGTTTACCCCGTCTTTTCTTTTTAATTTCCTCCCGCAAATTATGCAAAGTGGAAGCGTAGGACGTGGCGTTAATGGTTTCACCTTTTTTTTTGTACTCAATGAGCAAGATTCCCTTTGAGTCCCAAAAAACTGTGGCCATGAGCTTCCCGGCAGACGGAGTGACTTTGAATTCTTCGGGGGGTCTGTTCCTTTTTTATGCCACTGCATGGGCTCTTGTTTGCTTTCAGGGTCATAGTGGTGGACCCATGTTTCGTCCCCAGTAACAATTCGATCCATAACACCGTCCACGTTCTCACTACACATCTCCAAAAGCTCTCTACAGCATGCGATTCTCACTTTTTTCTGAGGCGCTGTTAGCATTCGTGGCACCCACCTTGCACTGACCTTTGAAAGGTTAAGATGGTCATGAAGAATGGTGTGAATGGTACCAATTGAAAGCTTGGTGATCTCTGCCATCATTTTCACCTTTATTCGGGCATCCTCAAGAACAAGTTTTTCGACTTCTTTGATGCTTTCTCCCGTACAAGCAGTAGCCGGGGCGCCGGAGCGGGGGTCGTCTTCAATGCTCTCTCTGCCTCTCTTGAACTCACTTGACCACTTTTGCACAGTTGATAATGAAGGTGCGGAACCCTGGTAAACAGCCACCATCTCTTCATGAATAGTTTTTTGACTTTTTCCTTGCTTAGTGAGAAATTTAATTACAGCGCGATGCTCAATTTTCACCATCATCGCCTCAGTTGCCATTATGATTCTGTTTAACTAGAGATAAAACGCGAATTAATAATCACATTTATATGAAATTTTACATGAATGCACTAAAATAATAGTATTACTTGATAAATAAGTCAATTTATATATACAACCACAGCTTCACCCCGATACCGAGAATATGTTGAACACCCCTCGTAGCTTGACATTTGCAAAAGTTACGTAGCCAAGAGTACATCTACTCGTATCTCTGTGTGAGTTGGCGATTTTTTACAATTTTAGAAATGGATTTAAATTTGCAACAACGAACTTGTACGAGTATTAAATTTTGGGTAAAAAACGGATTTTGGTGCGCGAATGTTGGAAAAGTGCTTCGGCAACGATTCTTTAAAGAAAACGGTCGTTTACCAGTGGCACAAGCTGTTCAAAAGTGGTCGTGAGTCAATCGAAGATGATGAACGCAGTGGCACACCATCGACATCGAAAACCGACGAAAACGTTGATGAAGCAAAAGAAATGTTGGTCAATAACCGGAAATTAACCATCAGAGAGATAGCGTAGGACTTGAACATTGCCTATGGATCCGTCCAAGACATTTTCGTTAAGGATTTGGATTTAAGTCATGTAGCAGCAAAGTGCCAAAAGACCTCAATTTCATGCAAAAAAGAGACCGTGTTGACGTCGCAAAAGAGATGATTTGCGAGGCTGAATCCGATCCCACATTCATCAAAAGAATCATTACTGGAGACGAGACGTGGGTTTATGAGTACGACACGCAATCCAGACACCAGGCAAGTGAATGGCGTTCACCCAATGAGCCGAGACCAAAAAACCACGTCGTTTTCAGTCAAAAAAGAAGGCAATGCTCACGGTTTTCATGGATTACAACGGTGTAGTGCATCATGAATTTTGCCAGAAGGCCAGACAGTAAACAAAGAGTACTCGTATTATTTGGGCGTTATGAGACGTTTGCGTGAAGCAATTCGCCGAGAGAGACCAGAATTGTTGGCAGAAAACTCGTGGATTTTGCACCATAATAACGCACCGTCGCACAGTGCCATCATCATTTGACGAAAAATGCAACAAATACCATCCAACAGCCACCGAATTCACCTGATTTGGCTCCCTGTGACTTCTTTCTGTTCAATCGAGTTAAAAAAAACTACTACGGGAACGCGTTTCAGCAGAAGAGAGGAAGTAATGGAAAAATCGCAGGAAGCACTAATGGACATACCGAAAACCGAATATAAAAAATGTTTCGAGGATTGGATCAAGCGCTGGCATAAGTGCGTTGCATTCGGTGGGGATTACTTTGAAGTGGACAATATAGATTTCGATGAATAAACTTTTCGATCGATGAAGGAACTTTTCGATCAAGGTAGTATGATTCAAAAAGAAACTTGTATTTGGTCCACCCGTTATACGTACCCGTATGTACGAGTACATTAAAGAGGGCGGTCAATGCAGTTCATAAAAACAGCATAATTGACTGACAACTCAGTCTATGTACATACCTTAACTGTAAAATACTTCTCTAAAGCTCTCTCCAGCTGTCTGCTTGCCTTCGATATGAATATTACCCAAAAATCCAATTAACATAAATCAGTCTACAAGACCGGGTTCGCCCTTTTATAACCAATCCTTCGACCTGAAATACTCGTAGTTCTGGCAAACAAATTCGTAAAATCGATTAAAGAAAAATGTTTTGCACAATAAATTTTTGTAAACCTAAAAGTGTCCCATAAATCTCGGCCAAGAATGCACTTTTGCAGTAACACGCCATTCTGCAGCACTTCATGCTTTAAATTTCCAGGAGCATCTACCTCAATGCGCCACCCTGAAACCACCCTATACTTACATACATACATATGTGCATATATGCAAAATGGAAACCCTTCGGCTGAGCATTCAAATATTTATACCGCGCGACAAAATCTCTACCCCTTACGTCTAATTAATCTTTACAGTTAAAAACACAAACAGGGTGTGCGAGGAGGTGTCAAAATAGAGAACCCTTTTTTCCCGACCACCCTTTTTTCCCGACCACCCTTTTTTCCTTTGTTTTGCTGTTTCCTGCGTCAATTTCATAAAAAAAAAATAATAATAAAAAAACGGTGATGAGAAGTTGACGAGAGAATAAAAATTGCCATGCTCCACCAAATGCAAAGGCGAAGGGAATCCTCGCACGAATTGTTGTGTGCCAGTGCGTTGGTAGTGTAGGTCATACTCAACTCATACTCGCACATATGAGACCATTCAAATATGAGTTTTCAAATGTACTGCTTTCATTTCAAAACAACAAACAATAAGAAAAAGAAAAAAAAAATACAGAAATAGGGTGACGTGGAAATTCACAGTCAGCAATCCATCCCCCAACATCGAATGTGGCGCGTGAGAAAACCAACAAAAACAGAGTCTTAAGCCCTGTGTACCCGTTTTTAATGTGTGCGGCTCTGTAGGTACATACAGGGTTGGGAATGAGATGGAGAGCGCAAGTGAATCCTATCAGCAGGAGATTTTAACAGGAACTGGAACTCAAAAGGACCAACTACCGACCGGTGAATTCAGAACGAACAGTGCTGCAACCTGCTGGAAAACCACGAAGCTCTGCCACCCCTGTTTTGTGTACTTACTCGAGGATTCCCCTTACGAAACGGTTCTAGGGAAAATTCGCAGGGTTATCCTTAAAGGGAAATTGTGGATCTAGTGTAGAAGGGACTAAAAGATATCTATGGGGAAGGTTCTGTTAAAAATTCCCTTTATTATGGAGGAGAGCAAAATGTTTTGTCAGGGGAAAAGGACTTCTTTTTTTTCTCAGGGAAAATTAAACATTAACAGTTTCATAAAAGCTGCTTATTACATTTTCCTGTTAAAAATTGAGAAAAAACATATTCACCTTGGGGATGGTTGGATAAAAAGATGATGTTTCTAAGTAAAAGTTTTTATTTGTTTGTGTTTTTGTAAGATTAAAACGTATACGTCAAATGTTTAATTTTATAATTTATTACATAGTGTGTTATGTAATGTGAAATAAAATTTTGTTACTTTATCAAACGATTGCTCTAGATGACGGTCCAAATAGAAGAGACCACAATTTACATGTTTCATCGCTTTGAAGCGGTATGAAGCAAAATTTAGTACAAACATAAATAAAAAGAGAGCAAAAGAGATTAGCAAACAAATAAAATATGTGAATATATGTATACACGTTTGGTTTTTTGGTGCTCTAAGTACTGAACATTCAGCGCCTGCTGAATGACACCGGTCTTTCAGTAATAGGCAAAGGGGCAATCTTCACAACCTGCCGAACACAACTGCCGTGTTGGTTTTTCACTGTAACAACTCGACATCTGCCATCTTTCCCAAGGTGAGTGTTGGTGATTCGTCCAAGAACCCATTTTGAAGGTGGTAGATTGGGTTCGTGAACGAGTACTACTAGCTCGATCAAAATGTTCCCGGAATACATTCAAAAAATTGGAGATACAAGTTTATTCATCTAAATCTATATTGTCCCCTTCAGATTAATCCCCATCGACTCCAACACACTTATGCCAGCGCTTGATCCAATGCTTGAAACATTTTTTATATTCGATTTTCGGTATGTCTATCAGTACTCCGCTTCCTGCGATTTTTCCATTACTTCCTTTCGGCTGCTGAAACGCGTTCCCCGTATTTGTTTTTTGGAGCCAAATCAGGTGAATTCGGTGGCTGTTGGATGGTATTTGTTGGATTTTTCGTCAAAAAACTACGAATAATGATGGCTCTGTGCGACGGTGCGGTATCATGGTGCAAAGTCCACGAGTTTTCTGCCCACAATTCTTGTCTCTTTCGGCGAATTGCTTCACGCAAACGTCTCATAACTTCCAAATAATAATTTTTGTTTACTATCTGGCCTTCTGGCAAAAATTCATGATGCACTACACCGTTGTAATCCATGAAAACCGTGAGCATTGCCTTCTTTTTTGACTGAAAACGATGTGGTTTTTTTGGTCTCGGCTCATTTGGTGAACGCCATTCACTCACCTGATGTCTGGATTGCGTGTCGTACTCATAAACCCACGTCTCGTCTCCAGTAATGATCCTTTTGATGAATGTGGGATCGGATTCAGCCTCGCAAATCATCTCTTTTGCGACGTCAACACGGTCTCTTTTTTGCATGAAATTGAGGTCTTTTGGCACCAACTTTGCTGCTACATGACGGAAATCCAAATCCTTAACCAAAATGTCTTGGAAGGATCCATATGCAATGTTCAAGTCCTCCACTATCTCTCTGATGGTTAATTTGCGGTTATTGACCAACATTTCTTTTACTTCAGCAATGTTTTCGCCGGTTTTCGATGTCAATGGTCTGCCACTGCGTTCATCATGTTCGATTGGCTCACGACCACTTTTGAACCGCTCGTGCCACTGGTAAACGACCGTTTTCTTTAAGGAATCGTTGCCGAAGCACTTTTCCAACATTCCCAACATTCGCGCACCATTAAATCCGTTTTTTACGCAAAATTTAATACTCGTACAAGTTCGCTGTTGCAAATTTAAATCCATTTCTAAAATTGTAAAAAATCGCCAACACACACAGTGTTAGATGTACTCTTGGCTACATAACTTTTGCAAATGTCAAGCTATGACGTAAGATTTAGAGGGAATGTCAACAACAGATTTACCAACTTAACAAAAAAAAACAGAGCTCAAATTGGAATAATGGAAGCGCCACACGGTGGTGTCCCCCGGGAACTTTTTGATCAAGGTGGTATATCATCGATCTTCAGGTTCTGATGCTGTTTTTGCCATTTAGGACGATTCTGCAACAATGTCAAATATTCGCAGTGCCAACGCTTCTAAAAACCTTGCATTAAACTCTGTAAAAGAGACCAGTTAGTGTGAATTGAAAAGGATGAATTTGTAAAATCAGGTGTTGAAACTGCACAGTAAGACTCTGCAATCATAAAGTGAGATGGAGTTAGTACAGTTGGTTCAAAATCGGATGTTTGCCACATAGGCCTTGAGTTGAGCAGACACATAGTGTGGAAAGAAGAGTATACATCTCTTCGTACGTGAGTCTGTTCTCACCGAAGATCCGTTACAAGTGTATTTTAATAGATTTTATACCCGCCTCCCAGAGGCCACCAAAATGTGGCGCGCTGGTTGTATAAATTTAAATTCGATCTTGTCCTTAGATAAATGGTTAATGATGATGTTGTGATGTTGTTGTTTGCAAAGAAGATCATACATTTCGCCGAGTAACATTTTGCACCGTGGAAATTTGTTGCGTTATCAGACCATATCTCCGATGGCTTTCCGCGACGCGACACGAAGCGATCTAATGCCAACTCTATGTGGACACCTTTCGTGATGAAACAAACGAAGAGTGTTTGGTGGCTAGTCGAAGCGTAATCGGACCAGCATAATCACACCCAACCTTACTGAAGGGACGAGCAAATCGAACTCTTTCTTTGGGAAAATTTCCCATCAATTGGCTGGAATGAGTCCGACGCTGCCGAAAGCACACGACGCAATCATGAACTATTTTGCGAGCGAGATTTCGACACCCGAGTATGTAAAAATTCTGTTTTATCGCCACACTGAACGCATCGGTTCTCACTTCCAGGAAGTGTACAAGCCGAATATTATTGTATCATTGGCCCGAACCACGACCTGGAGAATCGAGTCCTTGTGCACAATTTCTACCTTCAAAATGAAATAGAGAATTGGCGATTCGAGAGCTCGGGCTTCACCCAGTTTAGTGACGAGAATATGTCAAATAACGTCATAACCAACGATAGGGTACAACCCCCTTTCATTTCGAAGGAAGAGCTCCAAACGATCTTCGAATCGCTTAGAAGTAAGAAATCAGCGGGAACCGATGAAATACCGAATATTGTGCTTCGACATCTCCCCCTAGAAGCGATGAATATTTATGCCACTCCATTTAATAATGCAACGAATAATGCACATTATCCAGCGCATTGGAAAACTGCGGTGGTACATCCCATACCTAAAAGGGATAAAGATACTTCCAATCCGGCGAATCTCCGCTCTATCAGTCTTCTTCCAAACATCAGTAAGGTTTTCGAGAAGATAATCAATAGAGTCCTAACTAAGTGGGTTAAGGACAAACATATAGTTCCGGATAATCAGTTCGGTTTCAAAGCGGGGCATGCTATCATTCATGCTGTGTCGAAACTGGTTTCTGATATCCAATGGAACAAAGGCAAGAACCAGTGCACTGGTGCCTGCCTGATTGACTTGGAGAAGGCCTTCGATACCGTATGGTTAGTGGGACTCTTCTTCAAGTTGGGCAGATTGGGCACTAGTAAACCATTGCTGTATATTCTTTTTGATATGCTCTCCAGTAGACAGTTCATCGTGAAGAATGGCGATGTGACTTCCGCTGAGACGATTTGATAGCGTACAGAACAGGTCCAAAAATCGAGGTCATTAATACTCTCTTGCAGCGTAACTACGATAAGATAAGACTATTTTGCGATGACTGGAAGTTGAAAATCAACTTTCAGAAGTCGGAAACCATTCTGTTTAAAACGCTTTTGTCTGGGGCCTCTAGGGACACCAGAAAGAATTGGCGAAAGTTCTCTATCGTTGGACAACATGAACAGCCACTTGCTTGTCGAAATGTAGTCAGATACCTTGAGGTCTGGCTAGACCAATATCTGTATTTTAACAAACATATAGATGTTGCTCTGGCCAGAGCCAAAGGCGCTTTTGCCCTTACAAGAAGACTGTTTTATAACAGCCAACTCTATGCGAGGGTGAAGGTGGTCTGCTACATGGCCCTTATCAGGCCCATGCTTATATTTGGATGTCCCGTGTGGTTCACTGTGAGGGCAAGTTTATTGGAAAAGATTCGGGTGTTTGAGAGGGCTTGTCTTAGGACTTGTCTTCGCTTATACAGAACACCAGAGTCTGAGTACATAAAATTCTATCCTAATGACGTCTTACACAATAGGGCGAACCTGATAAGAGTGGACAATTTCGTCATTAAGTTGACTCGAAGGCACATTGCAAGAGCAATGACCTCATCGAACAACCTGATCTCCGGGGCGTACTACCCCAATTATATGTATCACGAGAGAGTTCGCTCTGACGGCTTTATTCCTCCAGAAGCGTTCCTCTACCTAGATAGCAAAGATCTGATCCAGGACAGATTGGCGGTGCCGCTAATCTTCCACGTCGCTCGAACAGCTGCGGAAAGGCGACTCAACTACGAGAGAGACGTCGCGCACGGCAGCCCAGAGCGTCTCCGGTTCAGTAGGGCAGTAGGGAATCGGGACAGGAGGGATGTTGCTCAGCAGCACCAGCAATTTTGGTGGCTTAATGAGGGCGAGGATGCTTCGTCGTCGAACTCCTCCAGTGATACGTAGCTTCATGTGAAGCAGAGTGGAGCAGCCTAATTTTTGTTTTTTTTTAGCCATGGCCGGCTTATATAGTTTTAGGTAGATTTAAGTTAGATTTTAAGAAAAAAAAAAATATATAAAAATAAAAAATGATAAAAAAAAAGTATATACGTATATATATATATATACATACATATGTGTATATGCATATATGTATTATATGAAGTGTGTATGTATTGTGCATTGTATATAGGTGTGTATGAACGTATTATATGTAAGGAGGTTAAGTAGATTAGGATTTATTTTTTTAGGTAGTCTGTAAGTTTAATTAAAAAAAAAAAGTCCGTATACTAAGTTTTTGATTAAAATTTAAAAATTTATTTTTCTTAGTTTTAGTTGTAATGTTAAATATAAAATTAAATATAGACTGTATGTTAAAATCCGTCGAAAGACTTAGTTTAAGAGTTAGGTTTAACTTAGAGTGCCCGCATGGGGCCAGTAAGTTAGTATAAGACTATATCTAAGTTATTTAAGCCAATTTGTAAGCATTGTTTTGTGTAGCATGTAAGAGTAAATTAAGAGATCAAATAAAAATGCATTTAAAAGAAATCAAGCAGTGTTGGGCGCGGTAAGTACGTAGGTGGATGACCACATGGGAACTCAGTACTCCGCGTGCTGTTGACAAAACGCGCCACATCGGCATAGTACCCCGGCGTTAAATCCCGGACCCTACAAATTGATTTGTATCGTTCCCTTGATTATAATAATAATACGAAGGCGGGTCAATAAGTCCGTGAATTTTTTGTCCGATTTGAATTTCTGACCTCTTTACTGAAACAGCAACACTGCTCCTGTCAACAGGCATCTGTCAGTTGTCTCCTGTCAAAATTTAAACTTGCTGCGTCAGTTAGTTTGTGTTTGACAGCTATTTTTATCAGACTACTCACTAATTTGAGGAGAAAATGGAAAAAAGGGAATTTCGTGTGCTTATTAAGCATTATTTCTTGCGAAAAAAAAAACCATTACCGAAACCAAGGCTAAGCTTGATAAATACTATGGGGACTCTGCACCATCGATTTCAATGGTAAAAGAGTGTTGTGGCCGTACAAGCACTGAAGATGCCGAACGTCCTGGACACCCAGTTGAGGTCTCTACACCCGAAACAATCGAAAAAATTCACGATATGGTGTTGGCCGACCGAAGATTGAAAGTGCGAGAGATTGTGGAAGCCGTAGGGATCTCGCATGGCTCAGTGGTTTCAATTTTGAATGATCACTTGGGCATGAGAGAGCTTTCCGCAAGATGGGTGCCGCGTTTGCTCACAGTCGACCACAAACGCAATCGTGTAACAACTTCACAGGAAGGTTTGGCGTTGTTTAATCGCAATATGGAGGAGTTTTTGCGCCGTTTTGTAACCGTGGACAAAACATGGATCCATCACAACACACCAGAGAACAAACAACAGTCAAAACAGTGGGTTTCTAAGGGTGAATCGGCGCCAAAGAAGGCCAAGGTGGGTTTGTCAGCCAATAAAGTTATGGCGACTGTTTTTTGGGATGCACGCGGGATAATCCACATTGACTACCTTCAAAAGGGAAGAACAATCAATGGGGAATATTATGCCAACTTATTGGACCGATTCAATGACGATTTGAAAAAAAAACGACCTCATTTGGCCAAGAAAAAAGTTCTTTTCCACCAAGACAATGCAAGGGTGCACACATGTGCAGTTGCCATGGCAAAAATCCATGAATTGGGCTATGAATTGCTCCCTCATCCACCCTATTCTCCAGATTTGGCTTAGAGCGACTACTTCTTGTTCCCAAACCTGAAGAAATGGCTTGGTGGAAAAAGATTTGACTCCAATGATGAAATCATCTCGCAAACAAAGGCCTATTTTGAGGACCTCGACAAATCATTTTTTTTGGAAGGGATAAAAAAATTGGAGAAGCGTTGGACAAAGTGTATAGAGCTCAAGGGAGACTACGTTGAAAAATAAAATTATTTTTTTATCAAAAAATCTGTGTTTTAATCCAAGTCACGGACTTATTGACCCGCCCTCGTAAAATATGTGAATATACTATATACGTGTTTGGTTTTTTGATGCGATAAGTACTGAACAGGTGGTATTTTGTAAAAATTCAAATATCCTACACCTTTAAGTCAATTCAACTGTTCTGATGTACCTTCCAGATGATTAAAAATGATTTAGGTTTATAGCTGTTTTATTGACCACAAGAGGTAAATGATATGATAGTTTCTTCTCGGACTCATGAAATTTTCTCACTTAACCCTCTTCGTGTAGTAGAGAATACGAATTTTTGCCCAGCAAAAACCTTAAGAACTTAGGTCATTTGAATTTTCCACAAAATCGTCTAGCGCATGAGTTCACTTAAAGGCCTCAACATACAATATCTGAGTATTCATCTTAGTGAATTCAAAGATACGAGTAGCAGTTAACTGAATGCAATCTTTAGTGATTTTGGTGACGTCATGAAAACCTTTTTGAAGTTAACAAAACAATTCTCGAGTCCTTTAAATCACATGCATTTGAACGTCATCATATTTATATAGGTCTCCTTATTGTAAGGGAATAAAAAGACGACGATGTTCTTGGTGCAAGTGTTTTAATAATAATGAAAAAAATAACATTACATCGATTGAATACTTGTTGTACATAGACTCCGTACACAAATCAGATGACAGTACAGTATGACAGTAAAGCCGTGATTGCAAAATTGATCGTGTGTGTGTATTTGGAAGCAAGCAACAGGGTGTTTTCGCGTTAATATTAACATATTCTTCCTTTTTTTTTGTGATATATTAGATTCTTACAGCTCGGTCATTCTGACCTTTAATTCGTCGATTTTGTTCCGAATACACTCACACTTACAACAAAAGTCTTGCATACAATTGACATGCAAAAACAACAGATGTGTGCGAGAAATTTCAAACCATCGCGTAGGGTTTCATATTTTCTGGGGATGCAATCCCTTCACATGCAATCCGCGATACTTGCATATTTTCTAAATCTTTTATGAAATACCTATCGTTCGGAAGTACCTTTATTATACGATAAGGTCCTTTATACTTAGCGACTAGCTTCTTATTCAAACCAGGAGTATTTACAACGTTTTTAGTCATAACTTGATCACCAACTTGATATCGATAGGGTTTTTTATGATGCTTATCAAAGTACTCTTTGTTGACAAAATGACCGCGAACAATGTTTTCATTTGCCTCTTCCCTAATAGACTCCAAATTTCTGGCTTCCTTTTTATTGATATTTCCTTCCAAAAACTCGCGAATGTTGTGATTTATTTATCGCTTTTTGTTTCACACCAAAGAGCAACATGCTCGGACTAAAACCCGTACTTTTATTTTCTGTATTATTCAGGACAAATTCTACCAGTCCATTCAGTAGCATCCATTTCACTTTCTTTTGCTAGCATTGGCGTCAAGCTCCTGTTAATTCTCTCTACTTGGCCATTTGATTGAGGTGAACAGATAGCCACTTTTATGTGTTGTATGTTATGTTCGGAGCAGAAATTTGTAAACTCGTCTGAGGTAAAACAACTCCCTCTGTCTGATACAATACGAGTTGGCTTGCTACTCGTATATGTGGCAAAGTATTATTCTAAACATTTCATAACTTCTTTTGTAGTTATGCTTTTCACTGCATAAAGCCTTAAAAATTTAGAGAATCCAACAACAACAACAAATATGTGCTTCTTTTGGTTCCGGCCAGAATGAGGTAAGGGACCATAATGGTCAGTGTGAATAGTTTCGAATGGCTTATCACCTTTTGGTATACTATGTAAAACACCTTCCTTTTTGCCTGCTAACGGCGAGAAATGAATACATTTTAGGCAATTACTTATGTAATTCTTGATTTTACATTTCATTTGAGGAAACCAGTAGGTTTTCCTCAAATAATTGTAGCATTTATCAACACCAGCGTGGCATAATGCATCATGGTGTGTCTGAATAACGTTTCGTTCCATTTGCAATGGCACATAGAAAAATACTTTTTGGTTGATTTTTCGATAAACTAAACCATTAATTAGATCGTAAGCCGGGCTTTCCCTCTCTTCCAACATCTTAACCAGTCGCCTCACTGTAATGTCCTTTTGTTGTGATGCCGCAAGTGCATGCTCGAAAGTTTCAGGTTCTATTACCAAGACATTGTGACACCTGCTGAGGGCATCAATGTGAGCTATTTTTTTACCAACTCTGTGCTCTATGGAATAATCAAAATCTTGAAGCTCCAAGGCCCATCGCGAAATTTTCGAATTAAGTAATTTTTTGTTGAGCGTAAGAGTAAGAGATTTACAATCGGTTACGATTTTGAAACCTTCCGAAACCTTCTCAACGCATATATGATGGCTAAGGTCACTAGTTCGTATGAATGGTAGTTGGACTCTGGAACTGAAGAACGCTTCGAGAAAAAGTATATTGGGTGGAAGAGCTTATCATCCTGACGTTGAAGTAGGACAGCACCGAACCCTAAGCTGCTTGCATCACAATGCAATTCGGTGTCAGCTTGTGGATTATATATGCTCAATAATGGTGCATGCAACAACATCTGCTTTAGCTTTTCGAAAACTATTAACTCTTTTTCGTCAAATGCAAAAGGCGCGTCTTTTTTCAAAAGGTCATACAATGGTTTCGAATGAATTGAAAAATCTTTAATGAAACGTCGAAAATACGAGCATAAACCCAAAAAGGAATGCAAATTCTTAATATTTGATGGTACAGAGAACTCTGTGACAGCCTGCAACCCACTAGCATTTGGACCTATACCATTTGATGGAACTTCATAACCCAAATATTTAATTTTTTCATGCATAAACATGCATTTGCCAAATCGTAACTCCAAATGGTTTTTCTTAACGAAAACGAATGGTCTGTGAGGCTATCAGTAAATCATCAATATATACTAAAAGCTTTCCGGAATTAATTAGGTGTTTGAATATCGAAAAGATGTAACGCTGAAAAACCGATGGCGCGTTTTTAAGCCCAAACGGCATTCGCAGATATTCAAACTGGCCTAATGGGGTAACAAAAGAGGTGTATTTTATAGACTCAGGTGACATCTTAACGTGGTGAAAACCACTTTTTAATCTAAAAGTGAAAAGATTTTTTTACCACTGAGTCTGCCTAGATGATCTTCGATAAGAGGTAGCGGAAAATTGTCTTTGACTGTTAATTTGTTTAATTGTCGGTAATCGACACAAAGCCTCAATTCATCTTTTTTTTTTCTTGCCAACACGATTGGGGATGCAAAGGGCGAATTACTTTCTCGAATAATATTGTTTTTTATAAGATCTTCTAATATTGTTTGCAGTTCTTCTTTGTACACGTATGGAAGGCGTCTTGGAGTGCAATTAAAAACTTTGTTCGCGTCCGTCAGCGTTATTTTCATTTCAAAATTAAAACCTTCGTATAAAACTTTACTTTTCGAAATACTTCTGAGAATAAGTGCTTCCAGTTTTTTCTTTTCACCGTAATTTAAATTTTTTTTTAATATTTAAGCTATATTTCAAGTTACGATCACTGCATGAATAAATATTTAAAATTTCTCGTATACTATCTTCTAAATTATTAACTATTTGATCATTAGGTTTTAATTTTGTATCTTTTAATCGTAAACTAATATTATTTATTTTTAAAAAGTCTCTTTCTAGTATAACTGCATTTTTCATTGTATCACTTTTAACTACGTATAAACTTAAGTTTGTAAAAACACTATTAATCTTAACTCTACAGAATACCTTGCCCAGTGTAATTAATTGGTTACTGTTTAACCCTACAAAGTCCTGAGGGGTAGATTCATCAGTCGTCATCAAGTAAGGCGGCACGTACTTTTGTTGAATAAAGCTGATTGGGCTTCCGTTGTCGATCATCGTCATAGCATGCAGAGTTGAGGTGGCAGAAGCATCTTCCAAGAATTGATATTCGAAAGCACCATCCAAGAATGATTTGTTTGGTTCGTTCGTTATCTTGTTTTCTTCCTGAAACACCAAAACTTTTGATGATTCTGGACACTGTTTGACTACATGTCCCTTTTGTCCGCAACGGAAGCAAGAGCCCTTTTCTCGACGTGGCTTAGGACATTTGTTGACCACATGTCCCTCTTCATTGCAGTTGTAGCACTTAATTTTTGCTGTACTACGTGTCTGAACTGGATTTCTTGCAGTTGGAAGTGTCTTTGCATATCCTGATGTCGATGGCTGAATCTCTGATCTCATTTTTTCATACTTTCGTAGTGTATATTTGAGCTCCGTTATACTATTCGCTGTAAATAATAGTTGCTTATTAAATACGGAATCAGGTATACCTTTTACGATGCAGTTGATAAGGTCTTGTTCATCTATTTCGGCTAAAGAAGCGATCTCTTGCATTGATAGCACGTACTGCTGAAAGTTTTCTTCTTTCCGCTTCTTTCGGTTCCGTAATGAATTGTGAACATCCGTTGCCGTCGTATGTTGATGGAATTCAGCAAGCAGCGCAGCTTTCAGCTCATCCCAAGAACGACATCTTGAAGACCTGAGAAACAATCTTGCCGTACCCGTAAGCAACCGCTGTGCATAAATGAAGATCTTTGATTCCTCCCACTTATACAGTTTCATTAAGTCTTCAAACGATTGAATCCACCGTCTAACGGGAAAATTGTCATCACCGGAAAATTTGGGTAAAGACTCTTCAATATCACGGAAAGAGCATTGCCATGACGTTGCCTCTGCAGGGTTATTTAGTTCTTGTAGCCTTTTTTGAAGTAAAACGATATCCTTCTTTCTCTTAACAAGTTCTCTCAAGCTCTCCAGCTGTTGGGACGTTGACCGGTTCTCCTCTTCCAGATCCGTAACTTTGCTTTCTGAGCTGATTTCGTCAAGAATGTTTGTTGGGAAAAATTCCTCTGTCTTATCTTCGTCCAATTGTTCGAGCGCTTGCTCCAGTCGGATTTTTAAAGTGGATTTAACTCCATTTGTAGGCAAACCAATTTTAGCTAATTTATCTTTAAGCTGCTGAACCGTCGCCGTTTGTACAAATCTTAGTGCTCGACTTGCCATTTATAATAATTTCACTTGCACAGGTTTACTGTTTCAATCTTTGACACACTTCACATAAAAGTCCAAAAGTTTCATAAATTTTAATAATTAACATAAACTTTCAAAAATGCACAAATCTCAAATACATACTCGTATATTAACTTTAACACGTTTCGGTACAGTAATCCCACTTCTGAATTATTGTAAGCGAATAAAAAGACGACGATGTTCTTGGTGCAAGTGTTTTAATAATAATGAAAAAAATAACATTACATCGATTGCGTTTATAAACTAGACTTAGCGGAATTAGAATACTTATTGTACATAGAATCCGTACACAAATCAGATGACAGTACAGTATGACAGTAAAGCCGTGTTTGCAAAATTGATCGTGTGTGTGTATTTGGAAGCAAACAACAGGGTGTTTTCGCGTTAATATTAACATATTCTTCCTTTTTTTTTGTGATATATTAGATTCTTACATTATATAGGTTTTGAGATCTAAGCGCCCATCGGTAGTTGTTTCAATTTCTCGTGTCGCCTTCGCCTTTATACAGTTCTCCTTCCACTGTTTACGCATACGGTCGCGTTTCATCATTTTACTGAACAAAATCACGAGCAATTTAAGTCGTCGATCCCCGATTGTCGCATGTTATCCCGTCCGTAAGGTTTGCCTCTTAGTGTACGACAGGCGAAGGAATAGTGGTGCGCGGTATATCCCTTTGCTGGCGACAGTACACTCTGCTTTTCATATTCGTTCTCGGACTCGTCGTTCGTCCCTGCTCTTCGGCTGTAGAACAGAAGCGCCAGCGTATGCTAAACTCATTAAATTCTGATATTAACATTGTAACTAATTGGGGAACCACTGACAGAGTAGAGTTTAATTCTTCCAAAACACAATGCTGTCTGCTGTCGTTAAAGCGAAATTTAAACACTTGCATCGTTGAAACCGATAAACTATTCATTCTCAGTGTGTGTGCAAATGACAACATACGTTGGAATGACCACATATTCGATGTCGTCAAAAATTCTGCGAAATGTCTAGGTTTCCTCAAACAATGTAAGAAATATTTTACCCCCTCTTATCTGGCCTAAATATATACGGCATCCATCCGCCCAAAATTGGAGTACAATGCACATATCTGGTCAGGTGCCCCTAAGACATCTATGTACCTGCTAGATAGGATTCAAAACCGTGCGATAAAACTCATAGGTGATACTACGTAATATCAGTTAAACAACGGACACCCCGGAACACCTACGTAATGTCTCGTGTCTCACTCTTATTTATGGCTATTTCCACCACCAGTGCTCCTATAGATTTCTATAATCGCCAGTAGCATTCCACCCCTTCAAACTTTTAACCGTAACACCCTCTCGCTATGAATGCTCATCAGTATACCGTCAAGCCCACTTTCGGACGTACTCTAAGATATCGTGATTCGTTCCTAAGCCGTACAAATCACTGATGGAATGCCCTGTCTACCTCTTTATTTCCTAGTCATTTTAACCTGCAAACATTCAAAACCAACGTACATCGGTACCTCTCTTTCTTTCCTCCCTAACTTTCCTTCGCCCGCACTGTGTACATTTCAAGGGTGCTAACAACCCGTTGAGCGCGCGTCAATTATAAAAAAAAAACTCGTATTTCGGCGATTGAATCTCTTCCGAATTTTTCATCGTTGTGTTGCAGTCTTAAGGACGTTAGCTTATTTACCCGTGCACTTCTTCTACCGCTTATTGCTTGCTAATAGGTTGTGATACAAGGCCTCTACTGTTATCGCACATGCTCTGGCTACTGTTTTTTTTTTTCACCTCTTTTTTGAAACCTCCTAAGTCTAACTTAAAACGCACTTTATTGGTTTTACTATTTCCGCTGTACTTAGTTCCTCTTCTTAGTTTCTGACATTTTGGAGCCCATTTCCTTATTTAAATTGTGGCAGTTTATTTTTTGGATTACTGCTTGTTTTCGTTGGCTGTTTTTGTGATTTCTTCGCCACCAAAAGTCGATGCTGAATTACTAGTGGCTTGCCCAAGATCATTTTTGAATATTTTACTCGCCGTTTGACGTTATTCCAGCATAAATTGCAATCTAATTGTGTTCAATACCCATCGCTGTAGTATGAAATCAATTACCATTCTTGGTAAATAGGGTATAGCGTATACTAAGACCGTGAGAGTTTCATGAGTTTAGTATATCTTATCCCGCTCAGTAGCATTCTTCGTATTCATAGTTCGAGTCTGCAATGCACGCCAGATCCACCATAGCATTACCTTCTCCTTCTCCTGCGGGGTCGCAAAGCTTTTGGTGACGATGACGAAGGTTCTCCTCCGGAAACGTAGGCTCCTTTTCTTAAACTGTTAAATTTTCGTCTTAAGTAACCGGACCAAAAAACGGCTCCCTTTCCTGACGGGAACGGTTTGAAGCGAATATTTTCGAAGGGTTTTTCTCTCCACACAACTGAGGACATCTTCATCCGCTTTCAATAGAGTTCATGCTTCTGTGCAATAAAGTAGGACTGGGATAATCAAGGTCTATAGATGCCTTCTTAGTCCAAAGAAACAGCGATTGGCCAGAGTGATTCTTTATTTTATGTGTTTCCGCAGAGGTTTTGTTGGGAGAAGTTATTACAGCGCCAAGGTAGAAAAAGTCCTTTACTACTTCGAAATTATAACTGTCGATTGTGACGTTCTGTCCAATTTGTCAATGTTGGGTGTCAATTCTTGTTAACAGCATATACTTGTTTTTGCCCTATTTTATAGCTAAATCTATTTGACAGCGCTCTGAGTTCTTCCAATTATGTCGATATGATATTGCACTGACTTTTGAAAGACTGTGCCTTCAGTGTTCGCCTGTGAGTTCCGCACAATTCGTTGAAGTATCATGTCAAAGAAATCACTGGACGATGCGTCACCTTGCTTAAAACCTTTTTTGACATCAAAAGTCTCGGTTAAGTCGTTACCGACCTTGATGGAGTAGCGAGCGTTCTCAATCGTCGTTCTGCACAAACGGACGAGTTTGGCAGGAATTGCAAACTTCACTAATAGAGAAAATCAGGTTGACGAAGGGTTTCAGACGTTCACACAATATGGTAGATAAGATCTTGTATACGATGTTGAGGAGACTTATGCCTCTATAGTTGAGCAGTTGAGGGATCTCCCTTTTTGTGGATGCTGAGATTTCATTCCTTAGGCATACACTTTTCTGACCAGATCTGAGAAATAAGTTGATGTACGCTCTCCGCACAGTCATTTGTAGAAACGGGAAAACGTTCAAGTCCAGCTGCTTTGTTGGATTTCAGCTTAGGTATTCCTATCCATACTTCATTTTGGTCAGGTGGACGGAAGTTTTGGCTATCATCATCCAAACGGCGGAATTTTAGGCTTCATCGGCACAGACTGTGACCCTACTACAAGGTTTCCTTCTTCATCTCTACAGGCTTTTGTACGGGCCTTCTTGAATTGACACGTTTTTTTAACTGAGAGGACAAACTCTCAGTATCTTCGATCAGGCGCTTTTCGAGTTTATTGTTCTTCTTCTAGAGAAGTCGATGTTCTTCCCGTGTCTTCTGCTCGTAGAGCTCATAAACGGCCTACGTCTTTGCTGTAGCACTGTTTTATACGCTTCTTATTTAGCTGCATGTGCTTGCTGACATTCTCCATCAAACCAGGGATTTCGTGGTCGAGTGAAACTTAGCACATCAGCTGCGACGTCTCTGTTGGCACGTTTTCAGCGTTGCCACTAGTCTTCTTGTGTACTTGATGCTGGAGGCATCAGGGATTTGGAATTGTTGAGAGATTTCGGGATAAGCGTTCGCGCTTAGGGTTTCATCATCCGGAGACCGCCATGTCCCCTTGCGTACGAGCATATTGAGATTAGAAAACCGTGTGCTTGCTATAGTCATATGTATTTCGTCATGCCGCAAAGTCAATAAGCCTCAGCTCGTTTCCAGACCTGGTGTCCTGTAGGTTATACTTACCAACTGTCCTACCAAAGATATCCTCCTTTCCTATCCTGGCCTTAAAATCGCCTAGTATGATTTTTAAGTCGCCCTTCGAACATTGCTCTTACTCGTATGTCTTGTCGAGGAGCTCGTAGACACATTCTTTGGCGGCGTTAACCTTGTCTTCCGTAGGGGTATGGGCACATATTAGACTTATGTTATCGAATTTAGCCTTGATGCTCAAGACTTCTCGCATAAGCCTCCAGCATATGGCAAATCCGCATCCGAGTAAGCGCTGTTTTTTTCCCATATAGCATATATCACAGTTCTTCATAAACGTCAACATATCGTCATACTTGCGCAAATTTGTTAGGCATTTCAATTGTGGCTCCAGAAAAAGTTAGAAGATTTTAGTGCGGAACTATTGAAGTAATCTAAGATTTGGTTGAATATTTCTTTTGTTTCCACTGATATGCTGTTTTTGAACGCAAAACAAATGGACGGTCATACTAAGATATGTCTGCGCAGTGAATATGTTCAAAAGCACACGAGGATGCCTTTTTAGCAGCGGTGTCACTGCTCTTCAATGGTTGATGCTGGCACAATAGTTGTCCAACGCCAAACTTGTTCAAGGTGTATTAAAGCCTTTGAGATTTGCGGAAAGTCTCTAACTGTTCACTGGCTAGAACAAGATGGTAGGACGGAGGAATGTACGCCGTTGGAACGTTCAGTTAACCATCATATTAGGGATATATCTTGCGTTGTCAATCTGGTCAATCTGGTTGACTGTGGGTTGGCCGGGAATCTTTCAAATCTCCTTGTGGGTATTGAGATGAGGCAAAGGTTTGACTGCCCTGACAATATTTCGCCACGGCCCCTCATATATAAAATTAAATCTTATCGGTGGCGGCATAGTCCAAGCTTTAATTTCTAATAAAACAGCCACAAATATGCCTCCTAGCTTTGCGTTAAAATCGCCCAAGACAATTCAGAAATCGTACCTAGGGCACTGCCTGTACTTTTGCCCATTAGCTCATCTTTTTTCTTTCCATACAGGCATGCGCACAGTGACCTGATGATGGAAAATTTAGAATTGCTACAAATTGTCATGCAGTACTCGTTCACAAATGGAAAACTAAAGATTTCTTGCCTAAACTCGGCTTAAAGAGCGATCGCCACGTCTAAACAACTATTATCTGCCAGGGTTAACAACTCAACTGTTTTGATCTGAAAAGATTCCATTTTTTCCGAATGAATCCTGAATGACCAGCTAAGAAGTTTTCTTGTTTAGTACTATAAAGTCGCTTTATGTGTTCCTCTGTATATAAGCTGACTACAGAGACTTTACTATCCTAGGTGAATATGGAAGATTAGGACGGCCTATCTCCTTTTTTATGCTTGTCTAGTTGAATTTTCGCAGGCTCTTCCCTTTCAGCAAAACCTTGGATTTTTTTTCAGCAATTAGTAAGGTTGCCACTTAGAATTCTGGCCACTGCCACTGATTTGGTAATTTTATCGTATCTCCTTTGGTAGTGACGATGCTCAGAAGACTCTGAAAACGATGAAATCTCGCCTATATTTAGAGACTCCATTATGTTTCTGAGATCCGTCGTCAATATTGGCATGTTATCAAAATATTAATCGCATTTAATTTGAATTTTATAGGGTTTCCCAATTTTGTTGAAACACACTGCATTTTCTCAGAAAAGAAGAAGCCAAATTTCGGTCGACCCAGCTCTAGATTCCATATACCACCTTGATCAAAAAGTTCCCACACCACACCACGGTGTGGCGCTCCCATTGTTCCGATTTGAATTCTGTTTCTTTTGTTAGGTTGGTAAATCTGTTGTTGACATTTACTCTAAATCCTAGCATCATAGCTTGACATTTGCAAAAGTTACGTAGCCAAGAGTACATCTGCGAGTATGTCTGTGTGTCTTGGCGATTTTTTACAATTTTAGAAATGGATTTAAATTTGCAACAACGAACTTGTACCGAGTATTAAATTTTGCGTAAAAAACGGATTTAATGGTGCGCGAATGTTGGGAATGTTGGAAAAGTGTTTCGGCAACGATTCCCTAAAGAAAACGGTCGTTTACCAGTAGCACGAGCGGTTCAAAAGTGGTCGTGTGTCGACGAAAACGTTGATGAAGTAAAAGAAATGTTGGTCAATAACCGCAAATTAACCATCAGAGAGATAGCGTGGGACTTGAACATTGCCTATGGATCCTTCCAAGACATTTTGGTTAAGGATTTGGATTTCCGTCATGTAGCAGCAAAGTTGGTGCCAAAAGACCTCTATTTCATGCAAAAAAGAGACCGTGTTGACGTCGCAAAAGAGGTGATTTGCGAGGCTGAATCCGATCCCACATTCATCAAAAGGATCATTACTGGAGACGAGACGTGGGTTTATGAGTACGACACGCAATCCAGACATCAGGTGAGTGAATTGCGTTCACCAAATGAGCCGAGAGCAAAAAAACCACGTCGTTTTCAGTCAAAAAAGAAGGCAATGCTCACGGTTTTCATGGATTACAACGGTGTAGTGCATCATGAATTTTGTCAGAAGGCCAGACAGTAAACAAAGAGTACACGTATTATTTGGGCGTTATGAGACGTTTGCGTGAAGTAATTCGCCGAAAGAAACCAGAATTGTGGGCAGAAAACTCGTGGATTTTGCACCATGATAACGCACCGTCGCGCAGTGCCATCATTATTCGTAATTTTTTGACGAAAAATGCAACAAATACCATCCAACAGCCACCGAATTCACCTGATTTGGCTCCCTGTGACTTCTTTCTGTTCAATCGAGTTAGAAAAACACTACGGGGAACGCGTTTCAGCAGCCGAGAGGAAGTAATGGAAAAATCGCAGGAAGCACTGATGGGCATACCGAAAACAGAATATAAAATATGTTTCTCTCAAAAAAAATGCCGCTTGCGTGTTTAGCGTATGCATGACCACGTTGGAAAAGAAACTCGACGATTCTTGAGCGGAATAAAACGTTATGTTATAAGAAAATAAGAAACCTAAAGTGGAGAAACTTCCTGTTAATCTAATCGCTGGCATTCAATGCAGGATGCCGGAAAATTTAGTCCACAAAGCGATGGAAATATAAATTGAAGCTTAGTTTCCGAAAACAACCCGAGATAAAAATATTGTAATTGGATCATTCAAAGGAAGACATTGCAAAATAATCCAATTTCTTAAGCGTGTGAAATTCCAATATGACCAAAAATTGAGGCAAAAAAATACTGCAACTTCCCAAAGGCAGTAAAAATTGTTGCTCGTTCGTCAAAAATATTAGAAATTCTGCCTCATTCTCCATCCCAACGCTCATTTACAATGACATTCCAGCTGTCAGCTCTTTGGACAAGGCCAATATGCTTGCTGCACACTTTGCGACTAGCTTAACACTCCCAGATTGTGCTTTGTCCCCGCCTACACTTGAGTGCGTCGAATCTACAATAGGACGAATCCACTTTCGCACTCGTATAGTAGCAAGAGTACTTAAAGATCTTAACATGCATAAATCCGCTGGTCCAGATGGTATATCCCCCCTTCTTCTGATGAGGTGTTCTTCCACGCTGTCAAAATCACTGCGTAAACTTTTTCATCAATCCTACTCTTTAGGACTCTTTCCGAGCAGATGGAAAACAGCATTTGTCCAGCCCGTCCCTAAAAAAGGCGAATCTTCTTCTCTCTCCTCCTGCAGACCCATTGCACTTACGTCCCTTCTTTCCAGGGCCTTGGAAACGCTGATAAACCGTCAGCTCATGAAATATCTCGAAACACGAAAACTTCTCAATGACCGGCAATTTGGTTTTCGTAGCAACAGGTCCACTGGTGATTTGATGGCATGTCTCACCGAAAAGTGAAACCAAAGCGTACATCAATCAGGCGAAAGTAAGATAGTTGCATTTGATATTTCTGAGGCATTTGACAGAGTTTGGCATCAGGCTCTTTTGCCGAAAATGCGTTTTTAAGATCGATGACTCTCTTCTTCAATGGATTTGAAATTACCTTTCGGAACGTTCAATCCAAGTTGTCTTGGATAGTTTCAAGTCTGATATTCATAAAATTAATGCTGGTATTCTCCAGGACTCCGTTCTGTCCCCGACACTCTTTTTAATCTTCATTAATGATCTCTTGTCTATTAACAGCATAATCAATTGGGGAACTATCAACCGAGTGGAATTTAATGCTTCCAAAACTCAATGCTGTCTGCTGTCACTAAAGCGAAATCTAAATACCCAGCCATTATCGATGAATGGCACTTACATCGTCGAAACCGAAAAACTTTCCATCCTCGATATGAGTGTCAGTGACAACTTACGTTAGAATGGCCACATATTCGATGTCGTCAAAAATGATCTGGCCTTAATATATAAGGCATTCATCCGCTCAAAACATCTCTGCAACTGCTAGATAGGATTCAAAACCGTGCGATAAAACTCATAGGTGATACTAATATCAGTGAATCAATTGACACCCTCGAACACCGACGTAATGTCTCCCATCTCACTTTGTTTTATCGCTATTTCCACTACCACTGCTCCATTGAAATCGCCAGTAGCATTTCACCCATTCAAACTTTCAACCATAACACCCGTTTCAAAATGAATGCTCATCAGTATACCCTCAAGCCCATTTTTGGATGTACTCTACAAGATTGTGATTCTTTCCTAAGCCGTACAACTCGTTTATGGAATGTCCTGACGATCTCTGTTTCCTATCGTTATTGCTTGCAAACATTTAAAAACAATGTACATCGGTACCTGTCCTTTATTCCTCCCTAAATTCCCTTTGCTCGCGCTGTGTACAAACATTTTAAGGGTACACAAACCCCTTGAGCGCGCGTTCATTATATAAAAAAAAAATACATATGTAAGAGTAGATGTAGTTACATTCGTTACACATTTCAGCGCTTAATTCATGTAAAAGAACTGTCCTACATTCATACTTACATAATTACTTAGCTCACTCGACGAGGCGTGATGAACATAGAATTGCTAAATTATGTCAATCTCAATCAACTCCTCATGACGGCTTGCCTCCAAAATGAATTCGTTTAATTATATCAGAGCTCCGTTGCTATTCCCGTGAACTTCATTTAAAAAGAAACTTAAATTTAAACCAGAAAATGACTCCCACCAGAATGAGAACAACTGAGTTTAGATGTTCAACAACTCCTTTGAATTCTTTGCACATCAGCAAAACCAAATAGACGTTAAATCGTCACCCCAGACAATATTTGCCCATAACATGAAATCAAATTGCTTCCAATCTTCATCATAACGTATGAGTAACGTACGCCTCCCTACTTGTGCCACCCACTGCGCATTCTGGGCACGTACGTAGATATGGGCAAAAATCTCTGTTTTGATGTCATCAAAAGCTGCTATGCTCCTGTGTGTACCATCACCATCATCAGTACCACTCCTAGTGCCGGTACCAGTGCCATTACCATTGCCGAAAGGAAATCCATCCAACAAAAATATCGTCACTTCCGCGCCAGAATCTTTTGTTGGATCTGCTGGGCGGCACGGGTTGTAAGTGCTATGCACAAGGTGGTGGTGTGGTACTTGATGCATTTTCAATCATGGTTTTAATGTTACTCCCCCGCATATCCTGCATCCAAACACATAACCATAGACAACGCGAATAGCAAGGCAGAACGAGTCGAACAGAATAGAAGAGAGCAGTGACAAATGGCAATGTGGTACGAGTATAAGCACATTTATACGCTTCTTCTACTAAGCCCCTCAGGATATTTGTGGTCCTGATAAAAAGAAACTATTCATGTGGGTGGTGGCTTCCTCATCCATATTATACCATCATCACCAGCACAAGCATCAGCACCACATTCTTGAGGTTCAATTTTCTAGAGTCGATTTTTTCTTCATGGCAAATAGATTAATGTGTGTATAGAAGGAAGATGGCGCGCAATAGGGGGCCCAACCATCCATCCATCGAATGAAAGCGGCACAAAGTCATTTCAGTTGGTTGCATAACTTGGCATTTTGAAGGGGTAACTGATATTTTCTTCTCAGTCAAAAATTTAGGTCAGGATTGGCTTAGAAAAAAAAACAAACTGTATTCTTTATTTACTTGGAATAAATATGGGATAATAATAAAGACTTTGTCAAACTTGAAAAAGCTGAAGCAGTCGTAGTAATGTGGTAAACGAAATGCAGGCAGCTGTTATTCAAAACTTACTCATCCGAGAGTTCAAAATCAGAGTCATCACATTCTATGATCTGGGGAAACAAGAGAAAAGAAATAAAATATAACAAAATCAAAGTGCCAGGGCTGGTGGTATTACGTTAGCATCAATTTTCATCAATTCAGAGATTCCAGTTAAGTCCTCCAAATATTTCGTTGTTTCAAAGGCTTTGAGCAGGAATTCGATACCATTTGCTTGGAATTCATTAACGATTTTCTGCAAATTAAATAAATAAAGATACTGTGAACTGATTTGATTTCTTTGTTTCCCACAAAAAAGTTTAACATACCTCTGAACATGCTATGCACTGTGTGAACTTCTTAGTTGCCGGTAAAATATTCTGATAGTTAAAAAGCATTCCACGAATAGAATGAGGGATAATTCCAAGAAGTCCTTCGGGAACTTTTGCACTTGGCGTTCCACTTGCACAAAAGTAAGCTGGCGCTGAATCTTTATCCGGATGTTGGAGGATGGATACAAGTAGTTCAACAGCATAACTAGATGCGATGTTAGATACACCTGGACGGGTGACTGTGCACTGTTGATCCAATGTTCGATCCTTTAAGGACTGCAAAAACACAAAAATAAATTATGGTGAAAAAAACAGTTATATAATTGAATAGTGGCTATTTAATATTAAAGTAAGAATGGCATTGCTCGCTGTAAAGGTCACATTGATATATGGTAGTGCTTTGGAACCCACTCTTAGAAGGCACTCTCCCGACCCGATGTCCGCACCAGACATTATTTTCTTATAGATTCTACATAGATCACGAACATACTTAAAAGGCGTTTATCTGCTTGTTCGTACTGAAAGAAAATTTCTAAGATCTTAAGGATCACAGAACGGCAAGGACACTTATTAATGCAGCATAATTAATCTTTAGCAGCGTTAGAGTTGTTAGAGGTATTTGAGAAATATTATTGTACAACTGGGGTAACTCAAAAAGTTAATTATTTGAGATTTGAGGCCAATGTCAGCCCCGGAAAAATTCATTAAGGCGCATTAGAATTTTTCTAAAACTGTAAAAAAAAAAAAAAAGTAAAAGAGGACGAGAGGCAAAGACAGAGTAAAATACATTCTTGAGGTGGTAGCTAAGGAAACGTTAACTAGCGTCGATTTTCCGCAGCATTCTAGACAATGATTCAAGAAATCCATAAATTCCTCAGAGAGTATTGAGTCGAAAGAGGAGCACAGAACTAAGATTACGTGGATTGGTGTTAGGAGAGATGAGCTGAGTAAGTACTGGATATTTTTATCGACATTGAGAGTGCTTTTGACATGGCAACTTTTGACGACGTGTGTAATTTAACCAGACAGCAGGGTATTGGTGAATCACTAATTTTGTGGATTAGAGCAACGGTGGTGAACAGAACTCTAATTGGGGATGCTGACTGCAACAAATGTTTGTGAGGTCAGTGGCTTCCCGCAGGATGGGATCTTTAGTGTAGTTTAACGTCTACACTAAGGCATATGCAGATAATGCAGCTGTTCTGTTTGTCGGATAAACCCTTGGCACTGTTTGCGCTAAAGCTCAGGCCACCCTAGTTATGATCGACGATTGGTGCGCTAAATGGGTTTTCAATCAATCTTCTCAGAAGCTTAAAGACAAGAATCGGCCGAAGGTGCAAAATATCTTCGTATGTACCGATTCCAAAGCTGGATTCACTGGGGCTTATATGGGTTTCAGGTCACAATGTGATTAGAGGAAATGAGATTGTGGATGAACTTGCTAGCCAAGGATTAAATGCGAGATTTTCAGGACCCGAAACTCTGTATGGACTGCTTGCCTTCTCGGTTAAGATTTTCATTGACAGTTGTGATTCATGATTCTCTAGATGTCGGCATTGATATCATTTTTGCAAGCAGCGGCCTGGTGAGAGATAATAACTGGCGTGTGAATGATCAGTATAGCGATCATAATGCTATACTGTTTACCACAAGCACCGATTCAGCAATAGTTATTACTGAGGCGATAATTAAACCAAAGCTATAACCCTGGTATTGCAGTTAATAATCAATGCGTGTAATGCGTCAATGTCTAAGCAGGGGAAGGGAAAACACTGACCTCATTGACCTCATCGCGGAACTAAATTCAATATGTCATCGAACAAAAAGAACTTACCAGCGCTTTCGCACTAGGAATGCAGATAATCAACAAGTGTAATATACACGCAGTGCATATTAAAAAGCAAGAACCCGTCTAAAAACGCGAATAAGTCTAGCAAAAGTCTTTCCTTTAGAGTTCTTTGCGAACAACTTAATCACGATGCATGAGGTAGTGCCTATCAAATTGTAAGAATGAAGCTAAAAGGCCCCCATAGCCAATTGCCACCATGCCTTATACTGTTACCACCCAATAGGATGCAGGTTGGTCAAATTCATCACGAAAAGACCTCCATACGTATGACGCGAAGAATTGTTCGAGGCATCACCGGAACTTATTTCCCGAAATAACGGGAACAGCATCAACGGCTATTGCTATTGCCAAAGGGGAAGTTAGTTAACGGGCTACCGACCTGTGAAGAGTCTCTGCCTGAGACACTGCAGTCTTCCATCCTCTGCAATCCCAGGCACGTTGCTTCCAGTTATCCAGATCATCCGCGATGGCTTGGTTTTTAAAACGGAGGTTCGGCCTTCCTTGTCGTCTTGAACCTGGGGGGTGGAAATCGAAGACCCTCTTAGCTGGAGCATTATTGTCCATTCGCTTGATGTGGCCGAGCCAATATAGTCGACGAATTTGGCTTTCTGGACTGCATGCACATCTTGATACAGCTCATAAAGTTCGCGGTTGTATCTTCTTCGCCATTCGCCCTTCTCACACACAGAACCAAAAATATGTCGAAGAATTTTTCTCCCGAAGGAGCCCAGTATCAGTTCTCCCTTCCTGCTTATCGTACAGCACTCGGCGCGATACAGCAGAATAGGCAAGATTAGGGTCTTGTAAAGCATACTTTTCCTCCTTCGAGTTTGGAGTTTTGAGCCCAATTGTTTTGCCAGATCGAAGTAGCAACGGTTTCCTAGGGTACTTCTTCGTCGCATCTCCACTAGGGTGTCATACGTGGAGTTTACGCTTACGCCGAGGTAGGTGAACTCCTTAACTACCTCGAAAATGTTGCTATCAATAGTGACGTTTTGTCCTAGGCGGTGGACAGATGCTGGTTTGTTTGTTGATAGTATGTACTTAGTCTTCTCCTCGTTACTTCAAGGCCAACAAATTTCGCCTGTTCTTCAATCGCCGTGAAAACCTCTATTACGGCATGCTGGGAACAACCGTTGATATCAATATCGTACGCATATCCCAGCAGCTGAAAGGGCCTGTTGAAGTTACTGCTTTCCGTGTTGACACCTGGCCTGCGCACTATCTGCTCCAGAACGAGATTGAAGAAGTCCCATGATAGAGCATCTCCTTGCCGAAATCCGGTTCACGCTTGAAATAATTCGGAGAGGAACAGCGCGTGTTTTCCAGTGTCACGCGATCTGGATTAGTTTTGCCGGGATCCCGAAATCGGCCATCGCCGCTCCTGACGATGAATACTATCATATGCGGCTTTGAGGCCAAACGGAAAGGGAACCCAAATAATTTATTTGTTTGACACGGTCGAAAAATCGTTGAGCATAGCATTTACAAAAAGCTCTTGGCAGCAATTGAAACAGCAGGAAGTCTATCCGAAGACCAATCAATACGATTTACGTAAGTCATGGTCAACAGTGGACACAATTAACGCACTAATAACTCGAGCTCGTGACGATATGGCGTCAACAAATACTGCGTTATCGTAGCCTGGAGGTGAAAAACGCGATTAATTTGGCGAACTGGGAACGGATTATGCACAGTCTTTATCTAATTGCTATACCGAACTGTCTCCGTAAAATGATAACGACTTATTTCTCTAATAGATTTGCCCGATGACAAAAATACTAGTAGAAGTGAAACTCTACAGCAACGAAACAATTGCAACTGTACGTTGGTGGTTAACTAGCAAAGGTTTGCAATTCGCCCATCATGAAACTGAAGCGACATTTATTACGAGTATAAAACTTCAAGAAACGGCAACGATCACAGTTGGAGGGCATGATATTGTTTCTCAATCGTTTCTTAAGCATCTCGAAGTTATTATTGACAGTATCCTAAGCTTTAAAAATCCAGGTGCACTTAGAAGGCTCATGAATAATATCGGAGGCCCAAAACATAATAAAATATTTCTTCTTGCTGGAGATGCAAGTTACTCGTATGTATGAAAGGAACCGTAGTATCGTAATCTGGCAACTACAATCGAACACAAATGGGTAAACGGAGCCACGGCGACACAAACTTCAATTTGACTCAGTTTTTAACGGAACATGGCTGTTTTAGAGAGTATCTTCTTCATCGCTAACACGAAAATATTCCAAACTGTCCATATCATGTCTCGGAAAAAGCAGAACACATGTTTTTTCATATTTCCACAACACGACACCGAGGGGATAACCTTACGGGATTAATTTGGAGAGTGGCCCACTTCCGATAATGCCGTTGCGTATATGCTTCAAAGCTAAAAAAAATGGACTATTGTTAGTACATATTGTAATACGAGTATAGCAGTGCATATACTCAGCGACCTTAAGCGGTTAGAGCATGAACGCAAAGCGAACAGGTAAAATAATTGAATCTGTTAGAGTAAGCTAAGTATTTAAGCCGACCCTCACGAATATCACGGGAGGCATAAATCAGTCTGTTCAGGTGGAGGTAGTTTAAGCCGAATCAGGACGCGCTACTCCATAAGGTTTACTACATGGGCATGTCACATACGTTTGGTCGAACTATACAAAACTTATATGCTTGATACCAAGGCCGCTGTACGGAATATGGCGATGTCCAATCGGAATGGTTCCAATCGTGGTCTGGAGTACGGCAAGAATATGCTTTGAACCCGAGTTTATTTGTCCATTGAAGACATAGTAGATTTTCTGCCTGGAGGTGTAGAGTATGCGCTCCGCTGATTAAAGTCCCTATGTTTGCGGACGATATAGTGTTGTTGGCATATTCACCCGAATCTATGCAGCTTATGATCTATCGTCTATATGACTACTATTACTCGTATATATGGAATCTGTGAGTTGATTTGAATAAAACATAAATGACGATATTCAGAAAGAGGGGAGGTAGAATCTGTTCAAACGAGAAATGGCACTTTAATGGATAAGCAATTGCAGTAGTAAAGGAATATAAGTACTTCGTAGTGTATCTTACCTAAGTTCTACACTGGCGGGTTAAACTACAATAGTAGAGTTTACATTTGTTAGTGTATCTGCACACGAAAGAGCGAACTGGTAGCCAATTAGTAGCTTTAATAGCACATCAATTTTGCCTGGATTTGTGCACATCTTTCATCAATTTTCTTGTTTTTGAACATTTTAAATTTTATCTAATGCATTCAATGGCAAAATTTCAATTTTATTCTTTTATTTTTACCTGATACGTAGTGGAATTTGTTTTTTCGGCTTTGCCTCCGTTGCTGCGGACGACATCTACAGAATGAACTGGCATACCAGTTGATTAAACGCTCAATGGTTTACTAGTAACACATAAGTTAAAAAAAAAAAAAAAACAGCATGATAGAACATTACTAGTTTAACTCGCGTATGTAAACCCTAGGTTACCATAAATCTTAGTATGAACAGACATCTTAAGAAAAAACTGGAGAAGTCACTGCCATCAATGCAGTCTGGAGAAAATGCTTCATGAAGACATCCATAGCATAAAGTGTTTGAAGTTGTGTCGGAATCTACTCTTTTATACGCAGCACAAGTTTGGGGATACCGGCAATATGAAACAGTAGAGAAGTCACTTCGGTACTATCCAAAGAGAGCATTTCATCTTTCACCTAACGCGCCAAATTATATGCATTACTATCACCACATTTTGTGAAAACTCCAGGTTGCTTACCTGCTCAAAGTTCTAAACATGCCAGACTATCGACTATCAAAAACAGCAGCTCACACACAATACGGCATAAAACGGGGTGACACAGAGAATGAATGCTTAATCTCGAAAATACTATGGACTGGAAGCCCAAACTATGCCAGCTCATCACAGCAGCATAAAATGATTTACAGCCGGCTGTGCCACAATTTGTAGAAAATAAATATTTCCGTGATGAACACATTATTGTTGAAATAGGAGCGTTGCTTAAGCTACATGGAGAGCCCCTTGAACTTTTTTTTTCAATTCAATTTATTTGAGTTGTACTTAATCAACAAGTAAGACTTAGTCTTTTTGGAGTACTAACAAAAATAATTTTATATTAGTAATTCACATATATATACGTATGTATAATACTCGTAGTATTATAGGAAATTAAAAAAGAATTATTTTATTTAAAGATACAAGTAAATTTTAGTGCAAAAGCAAGACAAAACTGTAGGAAAGAAAAAAATCTACTGCTGATCAGAGAAATATTTAAATACGGTTATCCTGAATTGAGAAACTCCCGATGCTCGGTTTATGTGTTCAGGCAAGGAATTCCATAGCCTAATGGCGTAAGTAAAGAAAGCGCGAGTTACATATTTGCACAAATAAACATGTAGAGCAACAACCTTAAGTTCTTATGAGAAAGATTTCATATACAAAAGAATTCTCTGGAAGTAGAAAAGGGCTGACTCAATTCATAAATGTGGTAGACAACCATATACTAGATGGAGTGAAAAGTGACCTCCTTGGGAATTAAAAAAATTTTTTTTTTAAATGTTTTTTTATATTATTCAATATCGTCCTCTTTTAGTTTGATACAATTATTCCAGCGATTTTCCAACTTTTTGATCTCGTCCGAAAAGTAATTTTCCGGAAGGTCTGCAAAATACTCCTCCGTGGCGTCGATGATTTCCTCGCGTGAGCTGAATTTTTTATTGATGAGCCATCTTTTAAGATTTGGGAAGAGATAATAGTCCGAGGGATCCAAATCCAGTTACAAATCGACGCCAAAAGTCCGCCCGATTCCGCATCAGCAAGTCCAAATACTCTTTCGAAGTGCTCTCGCCTCCGTGTTTTTGGTCATTTGCGACACCCAGCGGCAGGATAACTTTTTCATACGCAGAATATTGCCCAAAATATGGCGTGTGCGCTTAGTACTAATCTTTGTGGTATCTGCTAGCTTGCGCACCTCCACTTTCCGGTCAGCCAACACCATTTCATGTATTTTTTTGACATTGTCCTCTGTAACCGCATCGGAAGGCCTGCCGCAGCGGACTTGATCGGTAGTGGAGTTGCGGCCACCACGAAACTCTCGAAACCAATATTTGACGGTATAATCTGACGGAGCATTAGCCCCATAATATTTATCCAACTTTTCTTTTGTTTCCTTCGCCGTTTTGCCTCTCAAAAAATAATGTTTTATGAGAGAACGAAAATCGTTTTTGTCCATACTCAACATGATGCTAAACACGTCAACAACAATCAGCTGTCAAAACAAAGCTAAAGACAGCATCGCACTGAAATTTGGCATATCTGCCTAAATATGAACGGACTTCAAGGCACCATAACCTTTTTTGCAGTAGCAGCGCATTCTGGCGGTCAAGGAGGTCACTTTTCAGTCCATCTAGTAAAATAGAATTTTTATTAACAGATATTCATAACATACTACGAGTATCATAACGTATGAGAATAAAAAGGATAGTCTTAAGTCTCTCTTACGAGGGTTGTCAAAAAAGTTTCCGACCGCAACGTAAAGATAGCGGCAATCGTCAATAAAAGCTAGTGAATGCTAGTTGTACACCTTTTAACAGTTATTTACCGAAGTTTCAGTCATTTTGGACGCGCAGTTTTTAGTTGACAGTCGTTTGAGTAAGTCGATGTGAGTGTTTTTTGTGAAAATGGAAAAAATTGAGTATCGAGCTGTTATTAAATTCTTGTTTTTGAAAGGCAATACGCCTACGCAAATCAAAAATGAGTTGGACTCTGAGTATGGGGACTCTGCACCATCATTTACCACAGTGAAATTGTTGGGCAGCTGAATTTAAACGTGGCCGTAAGAGCTTGGGAGATGATGAACGTTCGGGACGTCCAAAAACTGCAACCACTGACGATAACATTGCTAAAGTTCACCAAATGGTGTTAGACGACCGCCGAATTAAAGTGAGAGAGATAGTAGAGGTTATGAAAATGTCCAAAGAACGTGTTTGTTACATATTAAATCAAGATTTAGGTATGAGAAAGCTGTCCACGCGTTGGGTGCCGCGTTTGCTTACGTTAGACCAAAAACGCATTCGAATGAACATTTCCAACGCTCTGTTGGCGCAGTTTAGGCGCAATAAAACCGAATTTTGGTACCGATTAATTACTGTAGATGAAACTTGGATACACCACTATACGCCCGAAACAAAAATTCAGTCAAAGCTGTGGACTGCAAAGGGCAATCCGGCTCCAAAAAAAGCAAAAACAGTTTTTTCGGCTGGGAAAGTGATGGCGACTGTTTTTTGGGATAGTAAAGGAGTTATCTTATCCAATTATCTTCAAAAAGGAAAAACCATTACAGGAGCATATTACATACATTGCCAAGCTGAAGGCAGAAACTGCGGAAAAACGGCCACATTTGCAGCAAAAGAAAATCCTGTTCCACCAAGACAACGCGCCGTCTCACACCTCAGCGGTTGCTGAAAAAAATGTCTTGTATCATTGTTCGGTCGGAAACAGACCGAACCTCGTATAACACAAAATGCATGTACTATACTTATGGCTATAATGCAGTAGCGATATGCACAAACTTAGAAAAAGAATTTGTAATTATTAAATGCGACGATAGACAATTAAACTTAACAGGAAACTTTATAATAAATATTGTATTAACATATTGTATTAACATACTTATTGTAACTATTGTAAATTTCTAATTAGAATTTATTCAAAAATTTCATTATGAGGATGAAGAAAAAATAAACATAACAGAAAAATTACACTTTAAAGAAATTGCAGAAATACGGCAAATTGAGAATTTAAAAAACATACAAATCGTAAATTAAAAATAAAAATTAATAATTTAACTACGCCAGAATCAAAAATTCAAAAAATAAAGATTCCAACGATTCAGGAGAATCTTAAAACTAGGGATGGAGAAGTGACATATTAATATGGTGATTGGTGATTGTAGAGCAACAACCTTCAGTTGTTGCTATTATGCTGATACAGCATTTTCAATTTTTTTGTTTATAGATGGCGAGCAATAACCTTCTGTCGTTGCCCCATTCAACACTTTTTTATAAATCAAACGGATGCGAATATCAATAGCATTTCCGTTTGCATTGATAGCATTTTCTTAAACATAATCATTGTAATCAATTGAATAATAATAACAGATCAGTCAGATAGACACCAAAACAAATCACTTGCTTTTTATTTAACCCGCGCGACGAATTACATAGTATAATTAAAAGGTTGAATTATAAAATGAAATATTCTAGTCGACTATGCAAATTGTAATTTTTCATAAAGATACCGTGGTGATTACTGGTATCGCGGTGTTGTGTAAATGGACAGCCTAAAATGGAGTTTTGGTAAGCAGATACATGATCATATCTTCTAAGACCATATACATATTGAGTCATCCCGTTAAAAGCGACTTGTAACTTGTTTTTCAATTAAGTATGAAGCTTGCATTATACATATTATAGTACATCAGTGTAAGTTATAATGGGAACCATCAACCCTTTCATTAAATTTAACTTAGTATCGCGGGGGATAAAGCTGGCACATGCCAATAAATTGCGAAGGCAGCCATAGATACGGCTTATTATATAATTTATATGGTCTTTGCAGAAAAGATTACAGTTTATTTTAAAATTTAAGCTGATCACTTTACCAACAAACTTAATTTGTATCATATATTCGATAACAGAATAGGAGATAATATTTCTGGCTGATAATATTTTTTTGGAAATTAAAATTGCCTGGGTTTTAGATGGATCTAAAGTAAGCCCATTTTCGACAGACCATCTGTATATATGGTATCTTTGAGGTCATCATTTATACGATGGAAAAGATCCTCTGTTAGTGCAATAGGTCTTGACAAGTAAATTTGGATGTCATCTATTATGTACGTGGGCTATATCATTTATATTTTAAAAATACAAAAAAGAAGGAGTCCTAAGATAGAACCTTGAGGTGTGCCTCAATATCACGCAGATATCTTACATTTGAAAAATCCTAACCAACCAGGAGGTAAATTCCCACACACGTTATCGAGCTTCGCGTGGCGTGATTTGGCATTTCCATTCACCTGCGCCATTCACCTGCGACAGCTACCAAGCTCTCGTGAGAATGGATTTTGAGTCTTAGGAAGAAAAAACGATTAATACGCAAATGTAGCTATTGACATACTTTTTCTTTCTACTTTCTACTAACAATCTTTTTAGTCAAAATTAAACAAAATAAACAAATTTAAAAATATTGGCAGAGTACTAGTAACAACAACTAATTTTGATTTTGTCACAAATATATTTTTTTGGTAAATGACTACTAACAACAGTCAGAAATTAGTTGTAAAAGGTGACCAGATAGCAATGATAGTTTTTCTAATTGTTATGTTTCAGCAGCTGTCAAAGCTGCCAATCACATCCAGCTGTCAAAATGTTTGTCATTTCCTCATGCATCGCTTTACGCTTGCCGAACGTGCGGAAATTATTAAAAAATATTATCAAAATTCCGGTTCAGTTATAAATACGCAATGTGAATTTCGCCGTGAGGTCGGTTGTCATCACGGCTTCAGTGTGCAGGCAATTCGTCGCACAGTGAAAAAGTTTGAGCGTAAGTACACTTATTTAGATCTTAAGCTACCAACCGTAGCGGCCAGTAGCGAAGAAGACCCAGAAATGTCGATACGGCACCGATCAGCTGAATTGGACATCGTCAGAGTCAACCCGGCTTATTTTGCAGTTGGATTTGGGCCTACATCCGTATAACATTGTGCTGACGCAAGAATTGAAGCCGATCGACCATAGACAACGTCGTGAGTTCGCTAATTGGGCGTTGGAAATGTTGGCCGGAGATCATCCGGACTTTGGCTAAAAAAAATCTTCTTCTCGAACGAGGCCCATTTTTGGCTCAGCGGCTATGTCAACAAGCAAAATTGCCATTATTGGAACAAACACAATCCACAAGTGTTCGGTCAAGCATCAATACATCCGCAAAGATTGACTGTTTGGTGCGGTTTATAGCAAGGCGCTATCATCGGACCTAATTTCTTTCGAAATGAGGAAGGAGATACCGTTACCGTCAATGGTCTTAGGTATAGAGCGATGTTAACCGACTTCCTGTGGTCAGAGCTCGACAACATCAATATATCTAAGCTGTAGTTTCAACAAGACGGCGCTACATGATATAGTCTACGCTAACAAACCAACCACTTTGGCCGAACTCTAGGCCAACATTCGATACGCTATTGCCGCAATAACGCAGGGCATATTGGACCGACCGTTTGAAGCACTGCCAGCGAAGCCGAAGCGGTCACTTGAATGATATACTATTCCACACATAATGGCATGAACGTAGCTGCAAATTAAAGTCAGAACCAATGTTATATCTCACACCGTTGTTGTTTTGTTTAAATTTTTTTCCTATTTTTCTTATGTGGTCACCCTATAGGAGACTTTTTTTTATTATAATTTTAAGTTTTTAGTCGATACGTTAGCTATCGTGTGCCATCATCAGAAGATAGCTACCTATCAATTTAACTGCCCTATCACTAAAGCAAAAATAATGTTCGGAGCTTTTAACATAAGATGCTGTAGTTAACCCTGTCGAATGCCTATGGAGAAGTCTAACAAGTATTGTATAAGACGGTTAAGTAGCTTTGATCATACTGTTGCCTTACGAGTATATCATCAAGAACTTTAAACATTGCACTAGCACTGCTACTCGTTTGTTGGTCTAGAACCCGACTGAAAAGCAGGAAACAAACAATTTCTGATGGGGTGAAAAGTAACCTGAAAAACGTTTTTTTATTTTATTCAATATAGTCCCCTTTTAGTTTGATACACTTATTCCAGCGATTTTCCAACTTCTTGATCCCGTCCGAAAAGTAATTTTCCGGAAGGTCTGCAAAATACTCCTCCGTGGCGTCGATGATTTCCTCGAGTGAGCAAAATTTTTTATTGATGAGCCATCTTTTGAGGTTTGGGAAGAGATAATAGTCCGAGGGATCCAAATCCAGTTACCAATCGACGCCAAAAGTCCGCCCGATTCCGCATGAGCAAGTCCAAATACTCTTTCGAAGTGCTCTCGCCTCCGTGTTTTTGGTCATTCGCGACACCCAGCGGCAGGATAACTTTTTCATACGCAGAATATTGCCCAAAATATGGCACCTCCACTTTCCGGTCAGCCAACACCATTTCATGTATTTTTTTGACATTGTCCTCTGTAACCGCTGCGAACTTGATCAATAGTGGAGTTGCGGCCACCACAAAACTCTCGAAACCAATATTTGACGATGTAATCTGACGGAGCATTAGCCCCATAATATTTATCCGACTTTTCTTTTGTTTCCTTTGCCGAAAATCGTTTTTATTCATACTCAACATGATGCCAAACACGTCAACAACAATCGGCTGTCAAAACAAAACTAAAGACAGTATCGCACTGAAATTTGGCATGTCTGCCTAAATATGAATGCACTTCAAGGCACCATAACCTTTTTTGCAGTAACAGCGCATTCTGGCGGTCAAGGAGGCCTAGTAAATGGCAAACTATTTGCTTTGCCAGTATATTCGCAAAGACTGTTGATTGGGTAGGAAGGATACTTATAGGTAGAAAACCAGTAAGAAGCCTTTTAGCAACAGGGATTGTCCTAATAATTGATAATATGCGTTTGCGTGCGTAATAAGTGAGGGAGAATCATTTTTACAAAGCAAACGGGAGGCCATCCTCACCTGTTGCATTCGATTTAAAGGCAACTATACGAGTACTTTCAACAACATCATTCTCGTTTACTGCTTCAAAATCATAATTAAGCACGCATAAAAGTTCGTCCTGCGGGAAGAACTGAGGGTTGTTTTCTGTACTTGTTAGAAATGAGCACTTAAGAATATCGGGATCTAATCGGCAGTCAGAATTAATTCTTTTCGTAAATTTGTACAGAGCTGTTTGAAAGGAAGCGAATCGTTTAATGTGGATGCAAAATAGCACAACGCGTAACGAAAGTGGATTCACTACGAGTTAGATAGCAAGTTTCGCAGATTCTTAGCGTTGGGCTTCGTCTCGATTTGCTATATTTTTTTCTGCGGTTATTTATTGCATCCAATAGTTCCCGAGTGAACCATGGATATTTCATATTCCATACTTGTGCTATTCGCATCAGCATATGATTATTAAATAGCTCCTCAATTTTCGCGCTAAAAAAAAGTTTAGCTTATTAAGTGTTCATAAGTGTTCCATGGTGTTGTATGTATATGCGTCCCTATGTAGTGAGTTAACATCAATAGACTTAAAATCCTTATAAGTGTATGTAACATATGCGGAATCGGGACACGTGAAAAATCAATGTTATAGGAATAAAACAACAAATCATGGTCAGATATGCCTGCAAGGTCAAGTTGATCAAAAAGGAGAAAGTCAGAGACTGTTAACAAATTTAATGCACTACAATTTGAGTTTGGAGCATACATAGAGAATAGGGTAAGAGTTTTTAACAAAAAGACCATTGGACAGCAACAAGTCAATGAGTTTGTGTGATGGTATATCAAGATTAGTGCTGAAATCACCACATAACACATGGGCTGAAAAGTCCCTGCCGTTTCTAAGAGAGGGCACCACTTGAATTAAATCCATACCATTTTCAGTTAGTACCAACCTTCAAAAGATACGTATAAATTTGACAGCTGTTGGACGATTAGTTCTCGAGATATACCGTTGTGAGTGAAGCAACTTTTGTTATTGTGAAAAAAATGGATTCAAAGCAATTTCGTGTGTTGATTTATCATTGCTTTTTGATGGGAAAAAATGCAGCCGATGCAAAGAAATGGCTTGAAAAGTGTTACCCGGACTCTGCACCAGCCGAACGGATTGAAAAATTTAAAAGTGGTCATATAAGCACCGAAGATGATGCACGCAGTGGACGTCGAAAAGAGACTGTTTCAGATGAAAACATCAAAAAAGCCCACAAAATTATTACGAATGACCGTAAAGTGAAGTTGATCGAGATAGCTGAGGCTCTGAAGATATCAAAAGAGCGTGTTGGATATATCATACACGAATATTTGGACATGCGAAAGCTCTGTTTAAAGTGGGTGCCGCGTTTGCTCACAGTCGACCAAAAACAACAACCTGTTGATGATTCAGAGGAGTGTTTAAAGCTATTCAACCGCAATAAAGCTGATTTTTTGCGTCGGTATGTGACAATGGATAAAACTTGGCTCCATCACTTCACACCAGAGTCAAGTCGGCAGTCAGCTGAGTGGCGAGCAGGCGACGAACCTCGTCCAAAACGACCAAAAACTCAACAGTCGGCTGGCAAGGTTATGGCATCCGTATTTTGGGATGCATATTGCACATGGAATAATTTTCATCGACGGTCTCCAAAAGGGGCAGACTATCAACAGCGACTATTACGTTGCGTTGTTGGAGCGTTTGAAGGACGAAATCGCAGAAAAACGGCCGCATTTGAAGAAAAAGAAAGTGCTTTTTCATCAAGACAATGCACCGTGTCACAAGTCGATAAAAACGATGGCAAAATTGAATGAATTCGGCCCACCCACCGTATTCTCCAGATTCGGCCCCCAGCGACTATTTCCTGTTCGCAGACCTCAAAAGAATGCTCGCCGGAAAGAGATTTAAGACCGAATCGCCGAAACAGAGGCCTATTTTGAGGCTAAACCGAAATCGTACTACAAAACTGGTATCGAAAGATTGAAAAATCGTTTCAATCAGTGTATCGTCCTCGAAGGCAACTAACATATATTGATAAATAAAGTTGAATTTTGCAAAAATTTTGAAATTTGTGTTTTACTATAAAACGGCGCGGACTTTTCAGCCCATGTGTTACAATCATATACAGTAAGCGACAAGAGTCTACGTACGACCACCATTCTTGCAACCTAACGAGTTCAAAAGCAGTATGAAAAAATCTAATGATGCAGTTTTGCTTCAAATCTCTTTTTATTAATAATACACTATAAAATAAATGAATTTAACAAAAACTTAACAAGTGATTCGCAAAAAACGAAAAATATATAATGACAAAAGTTTTCATACGCCCGGCATTCCATGTTTTTTTTTTGTTATACGATGATGGAGGATAACGGAAAAGTACCGCATTTGAATTTTTCCATTTGTGAAAATCAGATTTGTGTCTCTCAGTTGAAGTTCGGTCAGCTTCAATAAGTTTTGCCTGTGACAATGGCCCCTCGAAGAGAAATTGCAGTTGAAGTGCGAAATTTAGTAATAAAATATAAAAAAGAAAAGAAATCGTTTGGTGAAATTGCAAATTTACTGGATTTAAGCAAGTCAACAGTCCAAACAATATACAATGGCCGCCCCAAGAAGCTGAATCGCTGAGATGTCAGCTTTATCATGAGAGAAGTAGGCAATAATTGAAGAGTGAATGCCACAATGCTGTTTAAAGGGTTGGTAGAAAGATCAAATACAATTGTGCATCCACGCACAGTTCAAAGGGTTCTCAATAATAACGGTTTCCACAGCAGAACTCCACGCAATAAACCCCTAATAAGTGAAAAAAAAAAACCGAAAACTGCGCTTAGAATTTGCCCAAAAACACATTGAAAGTGGAATGGATTTCTGGAAACGAGTGGTGTTTACTGACGAATCAAAATATAATATGTATATTTGGAAGTGACGGGAGAGCTAGAGTTTGGAGAAAAAATAACACAGCAATGAATCCAGAAAATTTGGTTTCTACGGTAAAGCATGGTGGTGGCAGCGTGATGGTTTGGGGTGCTGTAACTGCTTCTGGCGTAGGAAATCTAGCCTTTATTGAAGGTAATAGGAATCGCTATCAGTACAAGTCTATTTTAGAACTAAACCTGAAAGCATCCGTGGACAGCTTAAATCTTGGCACGAGTTGGATCTTCCAAGAGGACAATGATCCCAAGCACACCGCTCAAATTGTCAAAGATTAGCTAATTTATGTACTACGTCCCAAGACAACTACACACGCCACCCCAAGGCCCCAAGTAGTGACCCAATGCTAAAACAGAAGCTCCAAGAAGAGTGGCAAGCCATAACAGCTAATGAATTAAATAATTTAGTTGCTTCAATCCCCAGACGCTTGCAGGCAGTTGTAGATGCACATGGTCGACCTATAAAATATTAAATTTATTATTTACAATAGTTTTATAGTACAGTAGTACAGTACCGTGCAAAACCTAAGCAACCATCTGGAGTCAGCAATTCATAGTAAATCTTTTCAACTTTCTACCCCACCAAATATATATTTAAAAGTAATAATACTTTAGATAAAAAAAAAACGCAAAAGCCAACAAAGTAGCCAAATTGAGCTGTGCAAAACCTAAGCAACTTTGTAACCCACTGTAAAAAAAAAATAGTTAACCGTACTTTTCCAGTCAGGTTACACATGAAATGCTGTGAGCTCTTTGTATTTGATCTTGAGTGATTGTCTTTGATCAGTTTTCTTTTAAGTTAGTCGCATAATTGATATTTTTTAATAATGTCGCGACAAAGTTACTCTTCTTCTCTTAACCTAAAGATTATTGATGAACCTAAGTCTGGAGATACACAGGCAACATTAGCTAAACGTTATAATATTAATAAATCGATTATTTCACGTTTAATAAAAAAAATATAATGCAACAGGAGTAGTTGAAAGTCAAAATGTCGGTGGTAGGCCGCATAAGACAACTTATCGAACGGATAGAAACATTTGTGGAGTAGTTAAAAAACAACCGTTTATAAGTTCGAATGAAGTCGTAGAATTACTTGATTTAAACATTGATGCTAGCACGGTACGAAGACGTGCAATTGAAAATAATCTTCGAAGTTACAGGCCGCAAAAAACCGATACTCACAAAAATACATTTAAGGAACATGTAGTGCAATTAAATTCTTTAAACATAATTCAAACTAAAATCTTTTTTCATATTAGGCTAAATTTTGCAAGAAAATACCAACACTGGTCTCCTGAAAAATGAAAAACAGTTCTTTTCAGCGACGAGTCAAAATTTAATTTAACATTAATTCTGATGGGATAAGTTATGTGAGACGTCGTAAAGAGCAGCGACTCAATCCTACATTCTGTACACCCACTGTAAAGCATGGTGGGGGTAGTGTGATGCTGTGGACCTGTTTTTCGGCAGGAGGTGTAGGTCCATTCTACGAAATAGACGGAATCATGGACCGGGTCAAATATAAATCCATTCTGGAATCGGTAGCACTACCACATGCGGAGTGGGAAATGCCACTTCGTTGGGTGTTTGAACAGGATAACGATCCGAAACACACATCGAAGTTGGTAAAGAAGTGATTAGCGGATAGTAGGATTCAAATCCTTGATTGGCCGGCCCAATCACCCGTCTTGAATCCCATCGAAAACTTGTTTGGTATCCTTAAAAGGCGTGTCTCTGGACAACACTTTTCCAACAGGTCTCACCTATTCAATGCTTTGAAAGTTGAGTTGGAAAATATACCAGGATACACTTTCAAAGTTAATTACCTCTATGCCTCATCGTTGTGCCTCTGTTATTTAAAATAAAGGATATTACACAAAATATTAAAAAAGTTGCTTAGGTTTTGCACAGCTCAATTTGGCTACTTTGTTGGCTTTTGCGTTTTTTTTTTAAATCTGAAGTATTATTACTTTTATAAAACGTTGTGAATTCCAAAATACACTCTATTACACATCATTACATTGTAGAAAGTTGAAAAAATTTACTATGAAGTGCTGTCTCCAGATGGTTGCTTAGGTTTTGCACATTACTGTATGTAGACTTTTGTCATTATTTATTTTTGGTTTTTTGCGTATCACTTGTCAAGTTTTTGTTAAATTCATTTATTTTATAGTGTATTATTAATAAAAAGAGATTTGAAGCAAAAAAAAAATCATTAGATTTTTTCATACTGCTTTTGAACTCGTTAGGTTGCAAGAATGGTGGTCGTACGTAGATTTTTTCGCTCACTGTAACTGAGCAAAATTGGCTATTATCACCGAGATAAACGGATCTGGGGAGGGATCTTGGATGGTTTTACTCTTCCCATTAGCAACTGATTTTACAAACACACAGCCGAATTTTGTGTAAACAACACAAAGCTGATTTTCGCGCTTGAGGGTGTACATTGTAAAATCGCATAGTTTTTCCTTGTCGAGCTGTCGCACACTAAATTGTCCGCTTCTATTACAGCATCACGAAGGCAAAGCTGTTTGTTGTATTGTTTTCGGTAAACTGCAGCTGAACCAAGAGCGGCGTTTCTCTCTTGTGAGCTATTGAGTTTTAAGATTTCAGATTGAATTACATACCACACAGGGATCAACTACCGACACTTTGAAGCTCCTGGCATGGGAATACATGGCAGAGAGGTAAGACGTTTGCACTTTCTTGGCAGATGTCCAATCCTCAGGGAGACAAGGAGGGAAATTATTGAAAGCGATATCTAATCGAAAAATGTAGTCCGTAGGGTTCTTAAAGAAATAAATGTTCCAAAATTAGCCAGCTATTCCAAGATTGCATTACAGTATCGAGAAAGGATTCTACAATAAATGGAAACTTCTAATATGTAAACAAATTTACTTTAAAATCTTATTATTTGAGTCTATTTAAATTTATGTTGTTGTTGGTCTTTAAATGAATTATCTACATGAATTTAAAATTAGTTGTCAACCAGGCAGACCGCAAAGGCATGCCAATTAATTTTTTTGTAATATACATTGCAACAAATGTTTAAGTCCAAAATAAAAAAATCTATCTAATCTAATCTAATCTACTCTGGTTTTATCCGGCCCGTCGGTCGGTGCCTCATCCGAGGTTTCCACCTTTTAGCGCGAAAAGCAAAAAATTCAAACGTTACACAGACCAAACGAGTGCTGTCTACCACCTTTAAGAGTTCAGCGATTTTCTTGGTGTCCCCCGCTGGCTTCGTAACACCATGAGCGATACGCTTTTGCTAAGCACTTTAGTGTCCCACGTATAAATAATACCACACATAACGTTTGCTATGAGAGCGATGACAAAACCGCCGGGCTCTACTTCTATGAGTGTCCGGCCTATGCTCGGATCAGCTGCAAGTACTCGGCGCTGATGTGCTGGGTGCTGGTACTGTAGCCACTTTACCACTGAAGCGTTTACCCATCTTTGTACTCAAAATTGGAAATTATCAGTAAAAGGAACATAAAAGGAGTACAATGGACTAGTTCTGGTGTGCTCTGTTTCCACAGGGAAACATTTGGATAAATTATTTCTTATGAAACGCTAAGAATAGAAAACAAAACAACAAACTAATCTATGTATTCTGTGACAAAAGATTTTAAAACACCAATTTGGGAGTTATGATAATTCATATTATCGACTGTCGGAATCACCGAATTCGTTGCAATAACAAATTTCCTTTCACTTTCAAATAACCATCGCAAAAAAGGCAACAAACTCTACGACTTAGTTGTATAACATGCCATACAAGTTTCCATAAATATTTTCACATTCGCTAAGCTACTTATGGATTTACTCATGCATAGCTAAAGTAGTTTAACAAACCTTGTATAGTTAACAATGACAGGTCACCATCTATCAAAATTTTAAAAACTTTTAAAACTTGTGCTTTTTGACATAAAATGGTTTAGTTTATCTTTTAAACCGCTTACGTGTATCTAGATACACTATTCACCACACCACAACCAAAAACAAAATATCGATGTCGAGGTACGTTAGTTTATATCTCAATACCGATTAAGTCCACAGTCGATACAAACAGTCATAACTAACTATCTTTTCAGCTGATTCCAATTAAACGAATCAGTCCTCCGACGGGTCCCACGCTTACGAATTCTCAAGAATTTCAGATTCTCTCTCTCTATCTCTCTCTCTCTGATACCCTAAGAAACTGATAAGAACAAGGTCACACTGAGAATGTATCCATAACTTGTACTTGAATACATTTACAACAAATCCGTGTGTTGTTGTATTTTTTCAATTTTTTTTTTTAAATAAAAAAATACGTACTTATTCGTGTGATTAGATAAAATAGGGAGAAACTCATTCTCAATATGTGCGATAACACGCTCGGTTCCCATCGGTCACGATTGGCAAATATATTCGTCAGATATTTAGTTCGGGAGCAGCTATAGTTAGTACTACTACATGTGTTATTCTAAATAAAACGTGTTTTTCACTTCTCACTCTTCTACCACTTTTTCTATAATTCGTAAAATACATAAAACAAAACAAATAACAGAAAATGTTGACTGAATTTGTTGGAAATCTGTCGCATCACTTGGAGTTTGGACATTCTCTGGTTATTGTGGGGAAAACTATTGATGGAGCCTCTAGGTAAGACAAATGTTACTCTACAATCTACGAATAAGCTGTAATTCTAAAGTACTTTAACCATGTGAATTACCCACATTAACAGCGTGAGATTAATTGTTATTACATTGGGAAATACGAAAATTCCACGTATTATCACATAACAGTCATCGGTTGTTGTGGCATTTTATAGTATCATCATGAGATACTTAAAGTTTGAAGTGACATTAACTGCCGCGACTAATAGATTGTAAGCAACTTGAGGGCAGTGTTTTCTTATACATAAATCACTAATTATTTGCAAATGTGTTTTTTGTTTAGTAGTATCTCGATCTAGAAGCGTAAACGTTTTCATTCGCCACCGCACACGTGACAAGCGCTGCAACCAAGAGCTTTGCGTTTTTCATTTTTACCGCTTCTATTAATCTTACAAATAAAAAACATCGCAGAGATAAAAGTGACGTCATTGAGTTGAAACCAGAATTGTTCTCATAATTTATCATTTCCCGGTAGAACGGGTTGGTTTTTTTGTAGCTTTTATCTATGGCGGTTGACGCTCCCAAGTTTAGTGTGAGTCGTAAAAGTAGGAGTGGGTGAAAATTCTGACCACTTCCATGTTTGTCATCTAAGGCCTCGTATCTCTGTAGTTTAGCGTTTGGTAAAAAAAATGTTTTATAATTTATTGATCGCCGTCTTATTTTGTTAACCGTTGAAATATGTAACGCATATACGAATGTAGTCCCAGATGTACCCGACCTAACAAAGAAATCACAAAAAATATCTTTATTTTTCTACATAGTCTCTTTTAGTTCACTACACTTTTCCCAGCGATGTTCAATAGCTCCAATACCCTGTTTATAGTGAGAATCGTCGAGCTTCTTAAAATAGCCATCAACCGCAGATTCCGCCTCTCTACTGTTGGCAAATCTTTTACCACCAAGCCGTTTTTTCAAGTTAGGAAATAGAAAATAATCCGAGGGGACTAAATCTGGCGAATAGGGTGCATGAGGAGGCAATTCGCACTTTAACTCATTGATTTTAGCTATCGCGATGACGGATGTGTGAACTGGTGCATTGCCTTGATGAAACGAAACTTTTTCATCATTCAAACGCTGCAATAAGCCGATGATTGTTTTTTTCTTTCTGAAGACAATCAATGAAAATTATCCCACGCGCATCCCAAAACACTGACATCGTGACCTTGCCTGCAGGTGGAACTCTCTTCGTCTTCTTTGGAGCGGATTCTCCCCTTTGAGTCCATTGTTTGACTGTCGAAGGACTCCGGTGTGAAGTGATGGACCCATGTTTCATGCATGGTTATGAATCGACGCAGAAACTCGGCGTTATTGCTGTGAAACTTCGCCAAACACTCGATTGAAACATCCTCACGACGCTGCTTTTGTTCCATTGTGAGTAATCGCGGCACCCATCTTACGCAGAGCTTTCTCATGTCCAATTTTTCAGTCAACCATATCTGCTAGTTCACGCACTTTCAATCGACGGTCATCCAATGTCATTTTGTGGATTTTTTTCAACATTTCTAGTGAACTCACCTCATTTGGTCAACCACTGCGATGTTCGTATTGACAACTCGTATGGCCTCGCTTAAACTCTGCCACCCAATATTTTATTGTTGAAAACGAAAGAGCAGACTCCCCCAGGGTAGAATCCAGTTCCGTTTTGATGTTGGTTGGATTGAGGCCTTTCAAATGAAAGTATTGTATCACATAACGATGACAGAACTTTTCCATATTTAAAAAGTTATTGAGAGCGTTCACTATTGATGGCTGCCGAACAAATACTAAACAACATAGCGTCTTCAAACTTCAAATCTACAATTACCATTCTTTTTAAACAACAACTATCTATACGTCAAGTCTTTTATAAATGTAATAAGATCTAATGCTACATTTATCTCCCAGGTATCTGCATTGCTATTGCGTCGCTTATGGGTTGGCTAAATTTGTTAATTTAAATACTATGTGGGGGTACATAAAATATTTAGATAAAACTGAAATAAATTCGACTAATTTCGACTATAATTAATTGAGCAGCGATTTTACTACAGAACTATCTAAACCATAAAGCTAATATTTCACTTTAGTTACAAACACAGTGGATGATCTTAAAATTCTTATTTCTCGTGGCTATTTATTAAATATTGTAGTTTGGGTGGTAGCGCAGTAAAGCATTTTTTAAAGTGAATTTTATGTGGAACTACATATATTGTTAACTCTCAAGATAAAAAAGTTTGATGGCCTGAGATTAATGCTGAAACCACTTCGTAAAAAGAAAATTTGTCAGAGCTTTAAAGATGTAATGATGATTTAATGGTAAAGTAGAAAGATGATGGAATATAGATAAATCAGCCTAACACCAATAGGTGTTAGCCTTTGACTCCATAGATAAGGTGACCATACGTCCCGCTTTCGAGCTTTGTGTCCCGCTGTCCCCAAAGAACGCAAAATGTCCCGCTTTGAAAAAAAGGCCAACCCATATGTATCCATTTTCAATAAATGTATATATACTATAACTAATATTGCTCATAGACAGACTTCCAGACAAAGAAAAACTAAGAACAAAAACAGTAAAAAAACAGACTTGAAATTCAAATACTAAACTGGGTAGTTAATACATACACTTGCGGTCCTAAAAACCGCACCACCTAATGAGTTCTCAAAAAATGCCTAATTACATCAGATCGTAAGGGTTTTTCCCATACTAATGAAGGGTATTCCCCATAGCGGAGTTCGGCCTCGTATTCAGTGCAAAAAAAATCAGTTTGAATTGAGTTGTGACGGTGACAAGTAAAAAAAAGTGAAATGTCTGGTAAATATCATCAACTGACTCGGGAAGAAAAAGTTCAAATATTGACTTTAGTCGAGGGCTTGGCTATCGTGAGATTGCGGGTAAAATAGGATGCTGTCATTCAACTATCGTACAACTGATGAAGAAAAAAGAAAATTTGGATCCACTGGAAAGGAAAAAAGGCTCGGGGCAAAAACGTAAAACAACCCAGAAGACGGACAATGTATTACAACGAATTAGCATGAAAGATCGCTTTAAAAGTGCTGTCCGTATAAGAGCAAAGCTGAGTGAATTTCATCAAGTTGATCTAAGCGCCGAAACCATACGCCGACGGCTACGGGAGATAGGTTTATATGGAAGACGACCAGAGAAAAAACCTCTCCTAACCACAAACATGAAAAAAGCTCGCTTGACGTGGGCAAAAAAGTACGAAGATTAGACGCAGGATGATTGGCGATGTGTGATATGGCCCGATGAAAGTAAATTTAATTTGTTGTGTGCCGACAATTTGCCATACGTACGACGGTCAGCAGGTGAAAGGTTCAAGGACGAGTGCATAGTCAAAACAGTGAAGTATCCTCAAAGCCAGATGGTTTGGGGATATTTTTCTTTTTACATTTTGGGCCCTTTGCACTTTGTTAATGGAACTATGAACGCCCAAAAGTATGGAGAAGTAGTAAGGGAGTTTTTGGTACCAGCAATTGAACAGCATCATTCGTATACTGACAAGTGCATTTTTCAAGATGATTCTGCACCTTCCCACCGCGCCAAATCCGTAAGTAAAGTGTTATAAATCAACTTCTACAACTGTCTACTTTATAAATAATAAACAGACAAGTAACTAGAGTCTTTCAATAATTTTCAGCTCAAGACAACGTTTGATGAACTCGGAATTACCAGATTAGACTGGCCAGCTAATTCGCCCGATTTAAACCCAATCGAACACTTGTGGCATGTAATGAAACATAGGGTGGCTGAACATAAACCAGAGAGTAAACAAAAAGCTAAATGAAGTTCTGGAACATGTATAGAATACTGAAATTTCAAGGGATATTACTGAACTTCTAGTAAGCTCGATGTCTTCTAGAATAAAAGCGGTTATAACTGCCAAAGGAGGAGCAACTCGGTATTGATAATTTTTTGGTAAAAGTGGCATATCTAAACATCTTATATACACATACATAAAAAATGTATCGTTTGATTTTGTTAACCAATGACTGTATTAAAATATTTTTTCTTTCTTTGTTAATATCTTTTTTCAAACATTCAATAAACAGATGGAAATTAGATAGAAATACTTATAAACTACTGCGGAGTACTCAACAAAAATTTCATTTCATTATAAAAATTATTATCGTAGTTATTAACAATTTTTCAATCATTTTGATGTGGTGCGGTTTTTATGACCGCAAGTGTATGTAGGTACTTTGTGCTCTGTCACTCCGTGTACTGTATCTGTATCGACTATGGATCTGTAATGTCTCGTTTATTTGAGAATGAGAAAAGTGATAAACGAACGAAGCATAACACATTGGCTGAAAAGTCCCTGCCGTTTCTAAGAGAGGGCACCACTTGAATTAAATCCATAGCATTTTCAGTTAGTACCAACATTCAAAAGATACGTGTATAAATTTGACAGCTGTTGGACGATTAGTTCTCGAGATATACCGTTGTGAGTGAAGCAACTTTTGTTATTGTGAAAAAAATGGATTCAAAGCAATTTCGTGTATTGATTTATCATTGCTTTTTGATGGGAAAAAATGCAGCCGATGCAAAGAAATGGCTTGATAAGTGGTCAGAGAAGCACCGAAGATTATGCACGCAGTGGACGTCCAAAAAAGGCTGTTTCAGATGAAAACATCAAAAAAGTCCACAAAATGATTACGAATGACCGTAAAGTGAAGTTGATCGAAATAGCTGAGGCTCTGAAGATATCAAAAGAGCGTGTTGGATATATCATACACGAATATTTGGACATGCGAAAACTCTGTTTAAAGTGGGTGCCGCGTTTGCTCACAGTCGACCAAAAACAACAACGTGTTGATGATTCAGAGGAGTGTTTAAAGCTGTTCAACCGCAATAAAGCCGATTTTTTGCGTCGGTATGTGACTATGGATGAAATTTGGCTCCATCACTTCACACCAGAGTCAAGTCGGCAGTCAGCTGAGTGGCGAGCAAGCGACGAACCTCGTCCTCGGCTGGCAAGGTTATGGCATCCGTATTTTAGGATGCACATGGAATAATTTTCATCGACTATCTCCAAAAGGGGCAGACTATCAACAGCGACTATTACGTTGCGTTGTTGGAGCGTTTGAAGGACGAAATCGCAGAAAAACGGCCGCATTTGGAGAAAAAGAAAGTGCTTTTTCATCAAGACAATGCACCGTGTCACAAGTCGATAAAAACGATGGCAAAATTGAATGAATTCGGCCCACCCACCGTATTCTCCAGATTCGGCCCCCAGCGACTATTTCCTGTTCGCAGACCTCAAAAGAATGCTCGCCGGAAAGAGATTTAAGACCGAATCGCCGAAACAGAGGCCTATTTTGAGGCTAAACCGAAATCCTACTACAAAACTGGTATCGAAAGATTGAAAAATCGTTTCAATCAGTGTATCGCCCTCGAAGGCAACTAACATATATTGATAAATAAAGTTGAATTTTGCAAAAATGTTGTGTTTTACTATAAATCGGCGCGGACTTTTCAGGCAATGTGTTACTTTGATTGATCGTTTTAAAACTGAAACCGTTAGATTCGGTTTCAGAGGAATATAGTGCGAAATGAGCGTAATGAGCGAAAACTACTTATATTTTCTCATTATTGATTGCGGTTTAGCATTCGTATTCGCATGCATGTTTGTTCATTTCTGTGTCTAGTGTCTATAAACGTAATATTTTTGAAACATTGAAATGCATAAACGCAAGTGTACGTTTAATATTAACTTACAAACTAAGTATCCGTTCATAAAACAAAGGAGTGTCCCGACAGACGTCACGTGTGAAAAGTGCCGTACAGATTTCAGTGGTTCGCATGGTGGTGCTAGTGATATCGAGAAACATTTACGGTCCGAAAAACACAAACTATCCGATAATGCTGCCGCTTCAAGTTCATCGCTGCTCAATTTCTTTAAGAAAACAGATTCACCATCTTCCAAGGATTTTGAAGTTGCTGCAGCAGAGTGTGCCTGGGCCTGTCACACTATACAGGAGAATCCTAGCTTTCGCTCGAACAATTGTGCGCCTAGTTTAATACAGACATGTTTCGAGCAAAAATTTAAGTGTGCCCGTACAAAATCCGAGGCTATTGTTGTGAATGTTCTGGTGCCTATGGCAATAAATGAATTAAAAGAACACTTTCGTAAGGCTAATTGTATAACTTTATTAGCGGATGCTTCAAACCATGGCTCTATAAAATTATTCCCTATCTTAGTACGCTACTTTTTACCATACGAAGGAGTACAAGTAAACTTTTTGGAGTTCCAAGAGCAATCAGGCGAAACATCGGATATAATAGTTGATTATTTGAAACAAGTGTTGACAAAAAATGAACTAAAATCAAAAATGGTGGCATTTTGTGGAGATAATACCAACTGTAATTTTGGAGGCAAAAATAGAAAAGGAGCTAATAATGTTTACGTGAAATTGAACACGTATCTTGGAAGGACACTCGTAGGTATAGACTGTGGAGCCCACACAATCCACAATGCAATCAAAACTGCTGCAGATTGTCTACCTATTGATTTTGAATGCATAATTGTGAAAATGTATTCATTCATCGTATTGAAACACTTAAAGAATTCTGTTACGCCATCTGACACAGAATATAAGAAACTGCTACAGTAAAACTAGGTGGCTTGCGTTGATGCCGGCGCTAGAAAAAGTATTACAAATGTTTCTGATATTTTCTGAGCATTGATAAGTGCCCAAATATTTTAAAAGATTTTTTTTAACAATCCTAGCTCAGAATTATGGTTATTTTTTATGAACGCTCAGTCAGCTACGTTTCATCAAGCTGTATTAAAAATCGAAGGATAGAACGTATCTGCAATAGACGCCGCGAATTAAATAAATCAGCTCATAAACTACTTAAGCCAAAAAGAAAATTCATGTTTCCTTCCCCATGCCACCAGTAATATAATGGCGAAGTTACATGAAACTGGTGCTGTCAATGAGGACAGCGTAAAAACTGCAACAGCTCAATTTTACAAGAAGAGTAAGGAACATTTAGAGCATTGGTGTCAGTTTAACTCTGAAGTTGAAATTTTTTATTGGGCGAACCTAACGAAAGTCCCTTCTTGGGAGGAAGTTCAAAAAGCGATGGACTTATTAATTAAACAGGGTTTTCTCAGCAGCACTCAAGATACAGGAGTTTTTGATGAGTTTTCACTCATTTTGAATTATATACTTTCATGCTAAAGATATATCTCACGCGAATTTTTTTACAATTGTAGAGTACATTTTGTGTCTACTAGGTAGCAATGCCCCTGTTGAAAGAGTGTTTTCTCATATGAATAAGATATGGACGAGTTAAAAAAACCAGTTGGGAGTTTCGACTTTGAAAAAAAGTTTGAAGATGAAGAACTGGAAGCATTACTCTATGAAGATTGTTGCCAAACACAAGAAGAGCTCGCAGAATCTTTGAGTGTCACTCAAGCAGCCATTTCAAAACGTTTAAAAACAGCTGGATATATTCAAAAGCAAGGAAATTGGGTTCCACATGAACTCAAGCCGAGAGAGGTCGAAAGACGGTTTTGCATGTCCGAAATGCTGCTGGAACGCCACAAAAGGAAGTCATTTTTGCATCGGATTGTTACTGGTGATGAAAAATGGATCCATTACGACAACCCCAAGCACAAAAAATCATATGTGAAACCCGGCCAATCAGCCAAATCAACGGCAAACCGAATATCCATGGCGCGAAGGTAATGCTCTGTATTTGGTGGGATCAGATGGGTGTGCTGTATTATGAGCTGCTAAAATCGGGTGAAACCATCAATGGACAACGCTACCGAACACAATTAATCCGTTTGAAGAGAGCAGTGGCCGAAAAACGCCCGGAATATGCGACCAGACACGAGGCAATAACTTTCCATCATGACAACGCTCGGCCCCAAGTTGCTATTCCGGTTAAGAACTATTTGAAGATTAGTGGATGGGAAGTCTTACTCCACCCGCCTTATATTATAGCCCAGACCTTGCCCCTTCTGACTACCATTTGTTCCGGTCGATGCAGAATGCCCTCACTGAAATACGGTTCACATCAGAGCAGAATATCAAAAATTGGATTGATTCATTCTTGGCTGCCAAGTCGGCGCAGTGCTTTTGGGATGGGATCCACAAATTGCCAGAAAGGTGGGAAAAAGTCATAGCTTCAGATGGGCAATACTTTGAATAATACTATTGTACATGTTTTTCTTAAATAAACGTTCAAATTTTGAAAAAGAAAACCGCGCGAATTAAGTTATACAAATAAATCATGTCGACAATTCCATGCATATTTGAAAACAAAACCTGGTATTTTAAAACAAATCTGCTCATCAGAAAAGTATAAAGAAGCAACCCCCGCAACTGCTCAAGATTAATTTTATTTTTGTGTGTTAATTTTTAAGCAAACATTAAAAATAAAACAAAAGAAATGTCTGATATTTAGGTTCAATTACTATACAAAAATAAAAAAAGAATATACTTTTATGTTTTTATCCAATTCATGTGAAATAAACATTAACCTCCCATATTTTGAATAATTTATTTTAAAAAATAAAATAATAAAAAAAAAAAGAAATAAAAATTTGTCCGCTCTGAGAAGAAAAACTTATGGTCACCTTATCCGTCGATGATTCTAATTTGGTGTGAGATAGCTTTAGAGTGTTTATGGTGCTACCACATATATGTCCCTCTCCATGTTTGAGTGCAATTTTGAGCTTAGAGTGCACAATTCCTTAGTAAATTATACGAGTACTTAGAGCAATGTGGTTTCTTCAAATACGGTTTGTAAGTACAACATAGGATATATTTTTTAAACTCATCCATATGAGCCCTCCAATTTAAATTGTTATCTTTAATAATACGTAAATACAATATTTAAAGCTTTCCACAACAACTATATTTTGCACACAAAGACGAAGTGAAAGATTTTATCACTTTCAAGCGAACAGCGGCCTTTTAAGTAACATACTATCAACTTAGTTTTCTCGCTTATCAGCAACAGTGCTTTTTGAACCATTGCCGCAATATTGTAAATCTTATCGGAGACTTATCACTGAGTTGATGTAGATCAAGAACTCATCAATTGGTCCTAAGACTGAGCCTTAAGGTACTCCAACATTTATCGATTCCTGAACACTGAATATTCCCGTTGAGAATTACCCCTCTTAATCCAGGTTTGTGCAATTTATCTAGGAGTATGATATGATTTATCATATCAAACGCCTTAGTCAAATCAATGAATAAACCAAGCCAATTGGTATTATTACGAGGGCGGGTCAATAAGTCCGTGACTTTTGGATTAAAACAGATTTTTTGATAAAAAAATAATTTTATTTTTCAACGTAGTCTCCCTTGAGCTCTATACACTTTGTCCAACGCTTCTCCAATTTTTTTATCCCTTCCAAAAAAAATGATTTGTCGAGGTCCTCAAAATGACGAGATGTCTTCATCATTGGAGTCAAATCTTTTTCCACCAAGCCATTTCTTCAGGTTTGGGAACAAGAAGTAGTCGCTCTAAGCCAAATCTGGAGAATAGGGTGGATGAGGGAGCAATTCATAGCCCAATTCATGGATTTTTGCCATGGCAACTGCACATGTGTGCACCCTTGCATTGTCTTGGTGGAAAAGAACTTTTTTCTTGGCCAAATGAGGTCGTTTTTTTTTCAAATCGTCATTGAATCGGTCCAATAAGTTGGCATAATATTCCCCATTGATTGTTCTTCCCTTTTGAAGGTAGTCAATGTGGATTATCCCGCGTGCATCCCAAAAAACAGTCGCCATAACTTTATTGGCTGACAAACCCACCTTGGCCTTCTTTGGCGCCGATTCACCCTTAGAAACCCACTGTTTTGACTGTTGTTTGTTCTCTGGTGTGTTGTGATGGATCCATGTTTCGTCCACGGTTACAAAACGGCGCAAAAACTCCTCCATATTGCGATTAAACAACGCCAAACCTTCCTGTGAAGTTGTTACACGATTGCGTTTGTGGTCGACTGTGAGCAAACGCGGCACCCATCTTGCGGAAAGCTTTCTCATGCCCAAGTGATCATTCAAAATTGAAACCACTGAGCCATGCGAGATCCCTACGGCTTCCACAATCTCTCGCACTTTCAATCTTCGGTCGGCCAACACCATATCGTGAATTTTTTCGATTGTTTCGGGTGTAGAGACCTCAACTGGGCGTCCAGGACGTTCGGCATCTTCAGTGCTTGTACGGCCACAACGAAATTCAGTAAACCACTTTTTTACCATTGAAATCGATGGTGCAGAGTCCCCATAGTATTTATCAAGCTTAGCCTTGGTCTCGGTAATGGTTTTTTTTCGCAAGAAATAATGCTTAATAAGCACACGAAATTCACTTTTTTCCATTTTCTCCTCAAATTAGTGAGTAGTCTGATAAAAATCGCTGTCAAACACAAACTAACTGACGCAGCAAGTTTAAATTTTGACAGGAGTCAACTGACAAATGCTTGTTGACAGGAGCAGTGTTGCTGTTTCAGTAAAGGGGTCATTAAGACCGTCTTATAATTTCACTACAAATCTTTTAAACTGCGTTTTCCGTTAATTTTTGGTCAATTTTTTAGAGCATGACTCTTTTTTTACTTGCATTCGGTTTTTTTTTTATATACATACAGTGGTGGACACCTAAGTAGCACACTTGCACTTCTATCAATAAAAAGGCAGTTTTTCAGAATATAATCAAAACGACGAATTTTTACTTATATTATTTATTAACGTTCAAAAAATTCATTTAATTCACGAAAAGATGAGGTTATTTTCCCGGAAATAAAAAAGTTAAACACACATTTGGAAAGCTATGTCTGGCCAAATAAATAGCACATTATATTGCATTGCATTAAAAATATGAAATACCTTTTAAACACAACGTAGAAGTTAGTATTTTGTCGGAAACCCGTTATTCTTTAGTACAGCTACACATCTTCTTGAAAGACTCAGGCACTAAAGCCTGACAACGTTGTTTAGGAATAGATGTCCTTATGATTTGAATTGGTTCCACAACTCAGATGCATTTCGCGGTTTTATTGTTTCAATGTGATGTTCGACATCGTTCCACAGGCTGGTCATTTCAAGACGCTGACATTTTGATCGCTAAGATAACCCTTCACAAGGCGAGAAGTGTGCTTAGGATAGTTGTCATGCATAAAACGCCATATTAGTGGAATATTTTCTTCGGCAAAGGGGATCATATATATGTTCTTCAATAATGCATTTATAGACGTGTTGATCCATTTTCGTGTCTATTTTTATAATTGGTCCCACGTCATGCCAAGAAAAAGCAGCCCACACCATCACACTTCGTCCACCGTGTTTGACTGTTTTTATTATGTATCTCGGATTGTGTTGTTGGTTAGGTGGACGCCATACCACATTGATCAAAAAGTTCCCGCACCACATCACCGTGTGGCGCTCCCAATATTCCAATTTGAGTTCTGTTTTTTTTTTTTGGTAAGTTGGGAAATCTGTTGTTGACATCCCCTCTAAATCTTTGCTTGACATTTGCAAAAGTTACGTAGGCAAGAGTACATCTATCTCTGTGTGTGTTGGCGATTTTTTACAATTTTAGAAATGGATTTCAATTTGCAACAACGAACTTGTACTCGTATTAAATTTTGCGTAAAAAACGGATTTAATAGTGCGCGAACGTTGGAAATGTTGGAAAAGTGTTTCGGCCACGATTCTCTAAAGAAAACGGTCGTTTACCAGTAGCACGAGCGATTCTAAAGTGGTCGTGTGTCAATCGAAGATGATGAACGTGCCACTGCGTTCCACTGACTTCGAAGACCGACGAAAACATTGATGAAGTAAAAGAAATGTTGGTCAATAACCGCAAATTAACCATCAGAGAGATAGCGGAGGACTTGAACATTGCCTATGGATCCGTCCAAGACATTTTGGTTAATGATGTGGGTTTCCGTCGTGTAGTAGCAAAGTTGGTGCCAAAAGACCTCTATTTCATGCAAAAAAGAGACCGTGTTGACGTCATAAAAGAGATGATTTGCGAGGCTGAATCCGATCCCACATTCATCAAAAGGATCATTACTGGAGACGAGACGTGGGTTTATGAGTACGACACAGATGAGTGAATGGCGTTCACCAAATGAGCCGAGACCAAAAAAACCACATCGTTTTCAGTCAAAAAAAGAAGGCAATGCTCACGGTTTTCATAGATTACAACGGTGTAGTACATCATGAATTTTTGCCAGAAGGCCAGACAGTAAACAAAGAGTATTACGAGTATTTGGAAGTTATGAGACGTTTGCGTGAAGCAATTCGCCGAAAGAGACCAGAATTGTGGGCAGAAAACTCGTGGATTTTGCACCATGATAACGCACCGTCGCGCAGTGCCATCATTATTCGTAATTTTTTGACGAAAAATGCAACAAATACCATCCAACAGCCACCGAATTCACCTGATTTAGCTCCCTGTGACTTCTTTCTGTTCAATCGAGTTAAAAAACCACTACGGCGAACGCGTTTCAGCAGCCGAGAGGAAGTAATGGGAAAATCACACGAAGCACTAATGGACATACCGAAAACCGAACATAAAAAATGTTTCGAGGATTGGATCAAGCGCTTGCATAAGTGTGTTGGAGTCGATGGGGATTAATCTGAAGGGGACAATATAGATTTAGATGGATAAACTTGTATTTTGAAGTTTCTGAATGAATTCCGGGACCTTTTTGATCAAGGTGGTACATACCTTTTTCCATCCGATCCGAACCTGCAGAACTTGGATTCATCACTTCACAATACACTTTTCCAAAAAGTCATCGATTTGTGAATGTGTTCTTTCGCAAACGACTTTCTTAGTTTTACATTTTTGTCGGTCACGAGTGGCTTTCTTTGTGCGATGCATCCTCTTAAGTTTTTTTTGCTGCAGGCGCCTTCTTATAGTTCTATTCGACACAGAAATGGAATGATTTGCAAATACGCTGTTCTTTATTGCTTTAGAGCTCAAAAATGGATTGACCTAAATAGCTCTGTAGATCAGACTGTCCTCTTTCATTGTGGTTTGGTCCATTGGACTCGGATCTCTTGCAACATTTTTGGCATTCCCATAAAGCTCCATATGACGTAAGTCATATCCCCGTTCTTTCATTGTGCAGATGATTTCACGTCTTTCTTCTGAGCAATGTGGTCCTCTCACCATAGCAAGGTACATCTCCTGATATTAACTATTACTATAAACTAATGACTAACGTACCTACTTTCAAATGAATTTATTTTTAATAATCCAATCACAACAAAATATAACTTGAATCACCAAAGAAAAATGTGTGCTACGAGTACTTATGTTATGTGGCCAGAACATAACATGTCCTTTCACGCTGCAATCGACGATGTTAGTGATTGCTATCATGATGACGTTGTGAATGCATGCGATGCTGTGCGTATGCTTTCAATTTTTTCCCATATTTCGATCATACTTAACGGGAAATGCAATCTGAGCTATGTGCGAAGATAGTGTGCTATTTTTGTATGTAAGTATGTATCAAATTTAAATAAACGATGTAAAATATTGTACATAAAACAGCAGCTACACATGTTCCATGGCGGCTGCGCGTCAGTTACAGTTGTTTTACTAATTTTCCTTACGTGTATTGTCCATTCTTTGGATCATTCAAGAAGTCAATACATTGCTGTCGAAAATAGGATGGAACTCCAATTTGACTTTGGAAGAGATTGAAGAGTGGAATGCGGACTCAATTGAAGGAGAGCACGAGATAGAGGAAGTTGATACTCATAACTGCGAATCAGATATCGAGACTGTTGAAACGACAAAAATTTCTTATCCAGAAGCCATTGGGACCGTGAATGCATGAATTGATCAAATGGTGCGCCGAAAATAACGAAATTCATCATATGCCAAACTTGGTTTTACGTACAAACATTGTAAAAACTTATTTTACAAAACAAACCACTTTTTCCAGCTTCTTCAAACCAGTTGAGCATCGTTATGATTATTTAAGTTTCTATTCTACAGATCTTGAAAAGTGTCCAGAAAAGTTGACTTTTCGGAAAAGTTGACAAGCTCTGGGACATCTCGATCAACTTTTCAGAGCTTCTACTGTATTTGCTTATGGATTACAAGTGCTGATATTTGTTCGAAAACAAAATCGGTTACAAGTTCCACAAATTTATTCCTCACTTGAGGAGAAGTTGGCTTCGATATTTCAGTAATGGATACAAAGAACCGGCTAAAATGATTTGCGATATCCACAGGATTGGAAATTATGTCACCTTCGATTTCAATGCTTCAGATCTTCTCATTCTCTGTTTTGATTGCCAAGGATATTGTTAACAATCTTTCATTCACCTTTTATACTTCCTCTACAGTTCTGAAATTTTTTAGATTAGTAGCTATTTTTACAAGATTTAACTCGTTTTTTTTATCCCCTCACTTGATTTTATATAATCTTTTTAGACTTATGTTCCTACTTTAGCCGGTAGTCTTATCGCGAATAAAACAAACACAATCCTTTAAAAAAAAATAATTTACGCTCTTTATTTGTTTGCTTATAGGCGTCTGTATTCTGCAGTGTTTGATTTACGACTGATCTCCTATATACCGGCAGACTCTTTTCCTAGTGTGGCCACTTTACAGTCACTAGTTAGTGTTGCCACTTTATATTTCTTACATTCTTATCAGTTTCTCTCCTATGGCTTGCTACACTACGATAGCGTAAGAATTTTTTTCTTATTAGACTTTTTTTGACATTTTTGCTAATAAATTCCTATTTGTCCGCGGTCTAAGATCTCTTAATTCGTGATATTTTTTGGACCTGAAAAGTCTTCAATGTCTTTTCTAAGTATTTTCATGAAAATATCATAAACCTCGGAAGGATTATTCTGTAAATGCATGGGCTTCCAGAATTCAAACTTTAAGCACTTTTGGTTAATATTATTGAAAAGAGCCACTTTGCAAATATTATTGTTGAATGTTTTGTTAATCTGCGAATTTTTTTTTTATTTTTACACTGAGGATTACTTATACAGGGTGTCCCCTAATTCGTCAACGATAATTTGGGAAATGATTCCTGGGCATATTCTCAGAAAAAAATCGTTCTACAGTAAGGGTATATCGTCAATGTTGACAGCATTTATCAAGGATTTGAGAAAAGTCTTACTTTAGTGTACCCTGACCCATGTTAACGGAAATTTTAAAAGCCCAACTAACTACCACGGCCAACTATCTCGTAGGTAAACGAACGAATTAAAAAGAAGGCAGAATGCTACGTCTCAAGAAATAAGAGTTATAGTAGTGGCAGAAGACATAACTTTTAATGGTTAAAGATACCACCACAATACCCCCCGCTTAGTGGGCCAGCCTGTCTGAGTCACGATATCGACTTGGTTTTCGTATAATTCGCCCATGTATAGTGTTGGTACTGATGGCTTTATTATCTTTAGGAATTGCAAACGTGATTTTTGCTTTCGGATGTTGTTTTTTGTTTTTTAGGTGTTGCGTAAAGTTGTTCCTCGGGAATCTGTTGTTCCGTTTGCTGATTTTCAATAAAAGCCGATTTCATCTCACGATTCTAGGTATTTAAATACGGATGACTTTAAGGCAGAATGATTTGTTGTTGCTACTGGGCATACCTCTTCAAAATGGAGTTTTAACTGATTAAGAAAATCAGTTTGATGCACCGCCTTGCTTTGTTGTAGTAGGTCACTCGGAATGCGTATATTTTGCCCAAAAACGAGTTCTGGTTATGATGCTTGCTAATCTTTCTTTATGGCCCAAAAGTATGGTTTATGTCCATTGTTTACCCTAGTGGCACATTATTGCGGCTTTTAATGTTCGTTGCCAAAGTTCGATCATGCCGTTGTTCTGCGGGTGATATGGAGATGTGCGCCTTCTACACAAATACAGCAGTTTTCTCTATTCTATGAACACGTGGGACTCGAAACGTCTACCTTAATCCGTTATGATTGTTGCCGGTACTCAAAAACGCTGTATCCATTCTCGGCATAAAACTGCAACCACCGTCGCTAACTGAGTATGCTTCGGGCAAACGCGTGAATCAGTCAAGAAAGGTCACGCAATACTGGTAGTTCTCTGGTGTAGGTAGTGGTCCGGTAACCCGGATATGTTATGTTTTCGAATCGTTCGCCCATGCTGCGGAATGATCTTTGACACAGAGTGCAACTTCTCGCCCAGTTTCTTATATCTTTATCGATAGAGGTCCATTTAAATCTCCTTTCAAGTTCCTTCACACTATGATACTAGCACGGATATCTGGATGTGACAAGTTGTAGACAAGTTCAAAAGCAATTTTTCGAAAATGTTGGGGTAAATATAGAAGTGGCTTTCCAGTCGACGCCTCGCCGTAGAACAATTTTTCTGATCCTATTCCTGTCTCGCTGTCTAAAATGTCTGAGACATTAATTTTGTCTATTCTTAAGAGTCCATCCGTTACCACGTTGTCTTGCCCTGGGAGATGTCTACTGTCGGAAGTATACGAGTATTGCGCTATTAGATCTAGGTGCCTCAGCTGTCTAGGTAATGCCTTATCTAATTTTTGCTGCAACTCATATTTAAACGGTTTATGAGCTGTTTGCCCTGGACCATGTGATGAAAATGTCGGATAGCCGTATACGCCGCCAAAAGCTCACAGTCATGTACGCTGTATTTTGATTGAGTCTAGGTTAGTTTCGTAGACAAAAACGCGAGGGGCTGCCAATACTTTCTACTGTAATACTGCTCCAATAGCTTTGTCAGAATCATTTACGGCAAGAGATAATACTGCATTTGGTACCATCAAACGCTTCTAGTGCCGCTGCCGTCCACTTAATTTTGCTTCTATCGTTTTTCTTTTTGCGACCTTTCAAAAAATTATTTAATTAATTCGTATCCCCAGCCGGATTTCAATTAAGCAGTCCCAGGAACCGTCACATGCTGTTAACTCTTTCGGGCGCCTTGTAATATCTAACATAATTGCCTAACTTTACTGCTTTGGGGTTGGATTCCTAATGCATCTACTCTATGTCCAAGAAAAACTCCGCGGGTTGTGCGAATACGCTTTCAGAAACGTTGAAAATCAATTTTGATTCTTATAGCCGTTTAAGCACGACTTCCAAATACTTTAGATGGGTTTCCGTGTCTTTGGGGGCTATTAGCAATTCAATGTAGGTAGGTAGGTAGGTAAAAGTGGCTATTGGAAAGACCAAACCACTTAGGCCTATTGGCCCATTGTGGTGCCACGTGGATTTGTGACCCTCTTACTCATGGAACCAATTTGATGAAGAGTAGGAGACTGTTAACGTCTATATTCTTTAGGTCGTCTAAGTCATTGTAGAAGAAAGCTCCTAAGTGAAGTTTTCTTCTTTGGGAGAGAGTTAGACATGTACAGAGTAAGTGGAGGATTGCCTCCTCTTCCTTCTCGTCCATGCAGCTTCAACAGAAATTGTTTGTAAAGGCGCCAAGCCTTCTTGCATGCTTGCCTATAAGGCAGTATCCAGTGATGACACCTATGATGGCGCTGAGATGTTTCCTATTTAGAAGGATCAGACTCTTAGAACGATTCAGTTCTAAGCTTTGGCCAGATCTGTTTGGTCGCTAGACATGTTGGTCCAAAAGTCCACCTAAGGTCTGTTCTTTTATTAGCATCCAGCTTTAATATTGATTTGGACGTAGCGATTGATATACCTATGCTAACCTTTTCCAGTAGAATAGGTAGAGTGGTTCCAATTTTGGCGAGTTGGTCAGCCCTACAATTCCCTGGAATGTCTCTGTGGCCCGGCACCCAACAAAGGTGAAGGTTGAACTACTCTGCCATCTCCGTAAGAGATGATCGGCATTCAAGGGCGGTTTTAGAATTTAATGAGACTGAGTCCATGGACTTGATAGCGGCCTGACTAACCGAAAAGATGCGGATATCCTTTGCAGATATCACGTTTTTCTTCAGCCAGTACAGAGCTTCTTAAATTCACAAAATTTCCGCCTGACACACGCTACAGCTTAGATTTAGCTTATCTGAGAAAACACCGCCACCAACCCTGCTATCCGTCTGTGTAAAAGTGGATTGACTTGTCTTCCATGAAAGCAGCTTCCTCCCAAAAATGTATTCGATGTTCTCTGTGAGGACTCCTAATATATTAAGAATATTAGCGTGGCCAAATAAAATATCGCTTTAAGGCGGATAGCTGCAGTCGCAGCTACTTGCCTGGTGAAGACATCGAGAGGTGTCAAGAGAAACAGAATATCCAGGGCCGCGGATGGAGTAAAGCGTAGGGCTTATGCATAGGCATGCTGTTCTTTGGACTCTACTTCGTTGACTGCATTGTCTAAGGCCGTCCACCAGACAACAACCCCGTAGGTGAGTATCGGTCTTATGATCGAGATGTATAGGCAGTGGGTTATGGAAGAGTATAAAGCTACTGTAGCTTTCTTGACTCTTTCTTGAATGTTGGTTTTCCAGTTTAGTTTCCTGTCAAAAATGAGACCCAGATATTTTGATGTATCGGAAAAGACTAAACTGGTACCGTTTATTGAGGAAGAGTCTACGCAAGAGTCATCCGCATAGGCAATCACCCTACTACCATCCGATTCCAGGTATATCAGCAGATCATTAACCACTAAGTTCCAGGAAAGGGCAGAAAGGACACCGCCTTGCGGCGTACCACTGCTGACACATCTTTTAGCGCAAGCTCCACCCAGTTTGGAGTTGATTATCCTGCTATTTAGCATACGACTGATCAACTTCCCAAGTGAGTCGTCTAGCTCCAGAGTTGACAGCGCAGTCGTGAAAGCGAATTTGTTGACGTTGTTAAAGACGCGTTCTATATCCAGGAAAGCAACCTCTCTATATTGTAAAGGTCGTTCGATGTGGCTAGTCGGTCAATGCAGAGCCGTTTCCGCCGACTTTCCTTTACAGTAGGCATGTTGAGCCGTTGACAAAAGTCTTGGATCAATTTTAGCTTGTATATGGATATCAATCAGTCGTTCTAGGGTTTTAAGAAGGAAAGATGATAGACTTATAGGTCTGCGGCCATTTAGAACAACATGAGAGCATTTTCCGGCTTTGGGAATAAAAACTACATTGACTTTTCTCCATGACAGTGGAATGTGGATCTGTTCTACACAGCTCCTCATCATATTCTCATTCATCAATATAAGGATAAACAAAATTTAAATCTCGCATCACTGAGTTGATATGGCGCTGGAAAATCGATGCCTCGTTCCTCAATCCAAATGTCATGGTTAAGAATTCAAATAGACCAAATGGGGTGCAAATGGTGGTTTTCCTAATGTCATCGGCTCCATAGGAATTTGGAAGTAGGCTCTTACTAAATCAAGCGTCGAAAACAAGGTACACTCTTCTAATTCTTTAGTGAAATCTTGAATATGCGCAAGTGGGTGTCGATCCGGTAAAATGGCATTATTAAGGCCACGTTAATAACCGCAGTACTTCCATTCCCTGTTTTTCTAAGGACCATGTGCAGTGGTGAGGATCAACAACTTTTCGACGGCCTACAAATTCCTTCATTAAAAAGACGTTGGAATTATTTTTTAGCAAGTTTTCAGTCTAAAATCTTCGAGGTCTTGAAAAAACCGGCTGCACTTCGGTTAAAATGTGGTGCGTTATTTGAGGCTTGCCTTGTTTAGTTGTGCTATTTGTATAATGAGTTTTAAAAAGGTTTTTATTAAGCCTCTAACCTTTGGACAAACTTGATCCGAAGTGGGGTTGAGGTGTCAGCAAATAACGAAAGACTACAGGGTGAATGACTCGAACTCCAACTTTTTAAAATGCTATAATTTTTTTATTTTTTGATAAATTTTATTGTGCCAAAGCGAAAAATGTTGGAAAATACATCAATTTTCAAATTGTATCAGTAGTTTTCAATATGTCTACCTTCGGCACGAATAATGGCCTTCAGACGGCCAAAGAAAGCATCGCACGCTGAACGCAAGTGGCTTTGCGGTATTTTGGCCCATTCCCGGCGAAGTGCTTGTTTGAGGTGGTCCAAACTTTGTATTTTTTAGTGCCAACCTTCGCCTTCAAAATACCCCAGACAGAGAAAGCGTCGAAGAAATGAAGTGTGGAACATTGTTTTTTAACCAATTTTGGTTGACGCGTGCTTTATGAGACGGTGCCGAGTCTTGTTGAAATGTCCACGGTCTCCGACCGAAATGATTGTTTGCCCAAGACTCCAATATTGCCTCTAAGACAGTTTCAAGGTATACGATCGCATTAATTTTAACGAAACGGTCCAAAAATACGAGCGGAGAGCAACCATCGGCGGTTATGGCGCCCAAACCATCACCATCGGTGCTGCCTGCTTTCTGGTGCCCGTCCGAAAGTGTAAATTTTCGAAGGACCTCTCAGGCAAGTAAACTCGGTCATTTTGTTTGTTGACATATTGCTCGATAACAAATGGCGACTCATCGGAAAAAACCAAATTCGGCAACTCAACACTTTCGTGCAAGCATAGCAATTCCTTCGCTCTTTCGACTCTAACTTTTTTCTGTTGCGGTGTAAGATCGTGTGCTTTTTGGAACTTCAATGGCTTGATCTCAAGCTCATTTTTCAGCATGTGTTGCATCCGTTCCAACGATATGTTGAGCTCACGAGCCATTTTTCTTCCACTTCGACGCGGATTTCGCTCAATTCGAGCCTTCACTTTCCGAACCATTTCTGTCTATGTTGCTGTTTTTTTATGACTACCTCCATGGCGTTTTGCAACGCTGCCAGTATCACGGTAACGAGCTATGGTTCGAGACACAAATGATTTATTCACGTTGAGGTGCTGGAGGGCTCTAACGATAGCTACTTGTGGTTTTCCAGCCAAATATAAAGCAATCACACTATCACGTTTGAATTGCATCTCGGATAAAAATTTTTCAACACAACTGAGACGCAAATCGTTTAAAAGGCTTGTAAATAATAAAATTATCTGTCATGTGTCAAAATTTGAGCTCACTGTCATGAACGGTTTGGAAATTATAGCGGACTGAAATCGATAGCAGTTCGAGTCATTCAGGGTGTATAATCGGCTGGTTAGAGTTGAGTATCCACAAGATACCGTCGGTTACTAATCTTTGGTTGTATATAAAGAGGCGACTGCTGGATATATGGCTAAGTTCTATAGTCCCCACATTAAGTTCGCCATTTAATTTTCCGATGATGCGTCAGATACGAGCAGGGCATAGTACACCGGGTAGCTCTTTCATGAAAACGCTTACGTTACAGCAAGCAATGGCAGTCGATGTCCTACCTCTACTGGTGGAATTTGTTGAATCGCTTGTTAAATTTCTCTGGGGTTTCGATCTGACGATCTTAACTCACTTAGTTGTGGTGATAAATCGATGATGCACGCTTCTAAACCAGCTAACGCAGAGGAGCTAGCGGAATCAGAACTTCTACTATTTCGATGGGAATTCGAATTTGCTGTATGACTATTTGACAGACTACTGACTTGGAAATTATTTGAAGCTTCTAATATTTTGTCGGCCGTAACAGCCATCGGCTCTAACTCTTCTGTACTGCATACCAATGGGCGTCTGAACTACAAGCACGTAAATGAGCACTCAAACTGCGTATACGAGGGCGGGTCAATAATTCCGTGCATTTTTGAATTTCTGACCTCTTTACTGAAACAGCAACACTGCTCCTGTCAACAGGCATTTGTCAGTTGACTCCTGTCAAAATTTAAACTTGCTACGTCAGTTAGTTTGTGTTTGACAGCTATTTTTATCAGACTACTCACTAATTTGAGGAGAAAATGGAAAAAAGTGAATTTCGTGTGCTTATTAAGCATTATTTCTTGCGAAAAAAAACCATTACCGAGACCAAGGCTAAGCTTGATAAATACTATGGGGACTCTGCACCATCGATTTCAATGGTAAAAAAGTGGTTTACTGAATTTCGTTGTGGCCGTACAAGCACTGAAGATGCCGAACCTCCTGGACGCCCAGTTGAGGTCTCTACACCCGAAACAATCGAAAAAATTCACGATATGGTGTTGGCCGACCAAAGATTGAAAGTGCGAGAGATTGTGGAAGCCGTAGGGATCTCGCATGGCTCAGTGGTTTCAATTTTGAATGATCACTTGGGCATGAGAAAGCTTTCCGCAAGATGGGTGCCGCGTTTGCTCACAGTCGACCACAAACGCAATCGTGTAACAACTTCACAGGAAGGTTTGGCGTTGTTTAATCGCAATATGGAGGAGTTTTTGCGCCGTTTTGTAACCGTGGACGAAACATGGATCCATCACAACACACCAGAGAACAAACAACAGTCAAAACAGTGGGTTTCTAAGGGTGAATCGGCGCCAAAGAAGGCCAAGGGGGTTTGTCAGCCAATAAAGTTATGGCGACTGTTTTTTGGGATGCACGCGGGATAATCCACATTGACTACCTTCAAAAGGGAAGAACAATCAATGGGGAATATTATGCCAACTTATTGGACCGATTCAATGACGATTTGAAAAAAAAACGACCTCATTTGGCCAAGAAAAAAGTTCTTTTCCACCTAGACAATGCAAGGGTGCACACATGTGCAGTTGCCATGGCAAAAATCCATGAATTGGGCTATGAATTGCTCCCTCATCCACCCTATTCTCCAGATTTGGCTCCGAGCGACTACTTCTTGTTCCCAAACCTGAAGAAATGGCTTGGTGGAAAAAGATTTGACTCCAATGATGAAGTCATCTCGTCATTTTGAGGACCTCGACAAATCATTTTTTTTGGAAGGGATAAAAAAATTGGAGAAGCGTTGGACAAAGTGTATAGAGCTCAAGGGAGAAAAATAAAATTATTTTTTTATCAAAAAAATCTGTTTTAATCCAAAAGTCACGGACTTATTGACCCGCCCTCGTATTTATAAATAAATAATTAACTCCATATGGCAGACAAGAACTTGTCACAATGTTAAGGAGACCGAAACCTCTATTGTTAGCGCAATTTAGTCCTTTCTTGTGGATCGAGCAAACGATGCTAAGATTAAATTCATTAGGCATACTTCCCCCCAGCCAATTCTTTGAAATGAGTTGGTGTATGCCTTCTGCCAAGTCATCTTTCGCAACTCGATAAATCGGTTGCTGTAATAGAGTTTAAATATCGCTATCATAACTTATTGTTGGTCGGGTGAACAAAAGTCGTGGCTTTCGCCGCTGAGGTTGTATGGTTTATTCTAACTGACCGCGGAGTTTTGGTCGTTTCCAGCCCAGGAGTTTTGCTTTTTCCATATCTTCAGCACCTCTTCAACTAAATTTTCTCGCTTGTCTCCACAAGGTTTGTTTCCCTGACACGTTCGTATTGCCATTTTGTCTTTTGATAAGATTTCCAGACATTGATAACTTCTCTATGTTCTCTTCTTTTTTTCCCCGAGTCATCGGCTTGTTCTTCCCCACTCTTTTTCTCATACATACATAGATCATGCTGATTCGAAGGCGATTTATTTTGCCACCAGAAGTTTCGTTGCATTGGTATTGGTTGCATTTTTCTGACAGCTTTTTAGTATTGATGTCACTGATATTCATTACTCGCAGCAGGTTTCATACGTCTTACCGAAGGCATAGATCTTATGGGGATCAAGTCACAACAAAGGTTCAAGCGGTTTATTGCAATTGCAGTCATTCAACTCTCAAATCTCCTATAGTGTAATAATTCTTCGTTAGCGAACCTTGGCTGCAATAAAGTAGGAACTGGCTGCAAAATGTTCGGGCATCCATGATACAGAAAGAGTGCCTTGCGTCGATCGCAACACGATCAATTTGGTTGAACGTTTTATGACCACGTGATTGTCATATTCCTTTGTGAGTACTGAAGTGGGACTAGCGTACATATGTGAGCTATAGGAATATTTCACCTTGCAGCAAAGCCAATTAGCCTAAATCGGTTGCCAAACGATTCTATTATCATGGGACATATGACACCACCCGTATGTAATATCGTCATTTCCCTCCGAGTGGGGAAGCTAATATCATTCGAATATAGCCCTGATCCGGATTGTTACAAGGCGTTCGGTCTCGTAGCAAAACTCAAGACTTTTTGCCTTAGTCTTCCATTGAATGTAGTATCCATCTAAGGACGCTGCTTCCATAATATGTTATATGTCACAGTTTTATATCATTTTTCATGAGCAATCTTCCTCGTATTTTTCCGTCAAAAATTTTCCACAAATTGCGGAGAAAAGTTGCGTAAGATGCGTAAGAGATTTCATCTTTCCTTTTGAGTCACATGCCACAGTGGTCCCGATTTTTCTACCCAATGCCATGAGTTTAAATTTCCTTGAGGGTATACAGCCTTCTTATGGCATTACATCGAGTCCTGCTGGTTTTAAGGATTAAAATGATAAACCCACATTTGATTATGGCTGTGCGTCACTTAGGATTACTAGAAAACTAATGAACACAATCGTACTGTACCTTCAAAATTATCGGTTGGTGATCGATCATCCGGATACCAAGAGCTCATTCAAGCCTCTAGTATGGAAGTCAGCAACTCGTTTCTCTCATATTCACATAGTTGAAGTAGCTTTGTGGAAAGCTTTGGTAGTGTTTCAGAATGTCCTTTAAGTTTTGCAAAGAAATGTTTTGCTTTTTATGCAAGAATTTGTAGATGAACATCCAATTCCCAATTCCAAAATTATTAAGATATAATAGAAGCTTATCAGATACCCTTTTCCGTTTTCCTAGTTTCCTTACTTTATGACATTAGTTTTTATAATAACCACATGGTAATCCAATTAAAAATTCTCTTACAGATTCCACATTAACTTGTGTACCTCGAAAACTGCCACAAACAGCACCTGTGACATTGGTCTTCGACTATCCTGCTATTTCCGTGAAGACTGCGTCATCCGCAATTGCCGCAATAATGGCGAATGGGGTGAAGAAGAGACAAACATTCACCTCGACGAGAACACTGCCAGAAATCCGATTATCGCTGGAGATTTCTTCATGATTTATATATTCGCAACAGAAGATAAATTCCACATTTCCATAAACAGTAAACCCTTCTGTACATTCCAGTATCGAATTCCACTAGAAACAATTCGAACGCTTGAAATTCGTGACCACATTCAAACTTTGAAACAAATTGACCATCGGTCAGCTTTTCCAGTACCCTGGCCCGCCGTACAAGCGTCTGATTTCGGAAAAGCATTCAGCAATGATATACCGATTCTGTTTAGCCCAGGACATGTAATTGTTATAACAGGAAGGTGCTTTGACAACAAAAAAGGGCAGTTCATCATCAAGTTCATGGAGAGCGATACTAAGAAAGAAGAGTTACATTTCAGTGTGCGATTCGATCAGAAAGTTGTCGTGCGCAACAGCATGAATAAGAATTTTGAGTAAGTACTCGAATTACAAAATTAGCAAATCGATGACAATTCCTATTTTCTCTTTTCTCTAGCTTTGGCGTTGAAGAACGTGATGGAGGTTTTCCATTTATTTTCAATCAGCAATTTAATATTGCAATTGCATTTACAGAACACAAATTCCTAATTGCCGTCGATGGAAGACACTATTGCGGCTTTGCGTTTCGAACGTCTAATATTCTGCAAAATTTAGTCGGATTTAAAATTACCTGCATTAATGGGCTGCGGATGCACGTGACACGAGTGGATCACATACAAATGGGTGATCCCACTTGCACGGGATATGAGCATTACTCAGGACATGATTTCGAAATTGCATAACATGATATTAAAATACGATTCGAGCCTAAATATGTTGTTATTTTATTTTTCTTAATTTTTTACATGCTCCATAATTTGTATCTGTTTTGCTAGACACAACTCAAGACCATTATTGAGAAAGTAAAAGAATATACTGCGTTATCACCCTAAATAAATAAGAGTATAACGTTAAAAGTATTTAGAAAAAGTCATCCTAGGTCCTGTCACGTCTCGTAAACCATGGGGCGTCGAACACGCTAAGAATACCAGAGGTTCAAATAAATATGGTGTCAGTAGTTTGAATCTGTGAAACGTATAATAACTTAAGCGCAATCGATTCTTTTCCCTACTGGTATGTGTGGAAGGATCGTTTGATTCATTTATCAGATTGACAAGATTCAACTGCATTACAAGTAGCACGTTACCAGACTATTCACTATCCAATACCTAAGTGCAGTCAAGTTATTTTATCTCTACGGATAGCGAAGACGAAACTGCGAGGAGATTTAACGTCAGACGACTTCAATAGCAACATAATTGTTGCTCAATTATGAGTTGCCCAGTCTTGTTCAAAGAGCATTGCAGAGGACTAGTAGTTCGATACCAAGAAACTATCAGTAATGTCGCAAGTGATGTTGAATGCCGGCAATAACAATTCACCTATAAAGCGACCCTATAAGAGAGAAGTGAAGAGCAACAACTTCTGCCAAAGAGACCGTGCATGTGAGACCCATCATCAAAGAATTGGAGAAGCAATACTTCAGAGACAATATTCGAAAATTTTATCATAACATTTAAATCACGAGTCAAAGCAACAAGATCCGAACAAAGACCTATAGAAGATGAAGAGGAAACTTGATAGCAGCGTCAAAATTGGTCTTACAGTTACGAAAAAGTCACTTTTACATACTTTTAAGCTACGAATACATTCAACTTCTGCTGGCAGGCAGAAACAAACTATTTTACCTAAGCGATGAGAGCTAAGACTTCCTTCCACCCAACCAAAATGAACCGGATCTATTGACTGCAGCAGTAAATGGCCTGCTAAAGAGCATACACTCACTCATTTCCAAGATTTGATCGGAAAAGAGTGTGCTTGATGAATGGGCCCTCAGCACTAATTGGTCGATCCATAAGAAATAAAACCTTACAACGTGCGTCCACAAGGCCTGAAAGCATTTTTCTGTCATCTAATTAGATCTTTTCAATGCGGCTCTGGACACAAAAAGTCTATGTACAATATAATTGTTCAAATATATACAAGATAGCTGATTCTAGAGAAAATCCAATTCATCCCATCTCTTTACCGATCTTAAAACCCCACATGACAATATTTACAGAAACGTACTTTAACGATGCTCGCTTGGCCTAAGAAGGCAGCCCTAAGACTTATGACGAACCACGAAAGAGGCTCAAAATAAGATCCTTATCATCTCTGATGCCATAGAAGCATGAACGTTACCATAGAATGAAGAAAGCCCTGGTCGGTCTGAACACAAAACTCTTCGAGTGTTTTTCGGTCCCGTTGACGTTGATGGGCTTTAGAGGAGAAGATTGAAATCTGCAGCGACATTGACTTAGTAAAATAAATAAACAGTCAACTAAGATATCCAGAACATCCAAAGCGAATGAATACCACCAATCCGGAGGTTTTAATTCTACCCCGGAGGAACAAAGCAGTAGAAAGAGGTCTCAGCTTATGTGCTCAATTGAATAGAAATCTCAATTAACTTGAAGTGTGCAAATAGATGCAGCTGGCCAAATGCGACGCTTACTAAAGAGGTTTTTAGTTGAGGTCCATATACGTAGTTCAAACGACATATTATCTTAAATCCATAGGAATGCTAAGGGAGGCAAACCTTCAAGCCGCTGGTGCCAGATTCCGTGAGCAACATTCTGCTGACAAGAACGTTTTGACCGACTGCATTATTTTGAATTTTCAGAAGTGAATACAGCAACATCACATGTGGAAGTACTAAACATGCTTATTTATTTTTACTAGAAGTGCTATTATGCATGCAGAAACATTGGGTCTTTTGTTGCTAGAACTGTTGTACGAGCATAGGGACGTATTTCCATTGGCAATCTCAGGTTGTTGCTAGAGCCTATTTCTAAGCTTTTGTCTTTATTCGAAGAATTGTAATCTTCTGGTTGAAGTAGCCAGTTCGTTGACTTTGATAACTACGGTTGATCGGGAAGGGGATAAGCAAAATACACTCAAACATAGGATATATTTTACTTCGCAGCACATCTTTGATTATATAGGTAGGTAGTAGGTACGTGCACGCTTCCATAATGTAATCGTCGGTTAATTTCGTTTCTCCGAAGACTAGTTAATTGCCCGCGAGTTACTAAAAGGGGGACTTGCAGCTATAATTAAAATGTGGTCTAGACCTTTTTTTTTATAATTAGCGTGCGCATAAGGGATTTTGTATACCCTTACGATGTTTGCACATAGCGCGCACGAGGGGAAGTTAGGGAGGGAAAAAAGATAGATACCGATGTGCGTTGGTTTTAATGTTTGCGGGTTATAATAACCAGGAAATAAAGAGCTCGGCAGGGCATTCCATAAGCGAGTTGCACGGCTTAGGAACGAATCACGATATTTCAGAGTACGTCCGAAAGTGGGCTTGAGGGTATACTGATGAGCATCTATAACGAGACGGGTGTCATGGTCAAAAGTTAGAAGAGGTGAAATGCTACTGGCAATTTCGGTGGAGCACTGGTGGTGAAAATAGCGACACTACAAGGTGAGACAGGAGACATTACTTTTATGTTCGAGGGTGTTGAATGACTGTGTGATATTGTCAGCACCTATGAATTTTACAGACGTGAGCATTGTACTCCAATTTCGGGCGGATAAACGCCTTATATATTGACGTTAGATCAGAGGGTGTGAAATATTTCTTACATCGCTTGAGGAAACCTAGACATTTCGCAGCATTATTAGCGACATCGAATATGTAGTCATTCCAACGTAAGTTGTCATTGGCACACATACCGAGAATGGAAAGTTTTTCGGTTTCAACGATGCAAGTGCCATTCATGGATAATGGCTGAGTATTTAAATTTCGCTTTGATGACAGCAGACAGCATTGTGTTTTGGAAGCATTAAATTCCACTCTATTGATAGTTCCCCAATTAGTTATGCTGCTAATATTGGAATTTAATGAGCTTAACATATGCTGCCGTTCCCGTTCTACAGCCAAAGAGCAGGGAATGCAGGCATTTTCGATAAAAGAGCCTGATGCCAAACTTTGTCAAATGCCTTATAAATATCAAGTGGAATTATCTTGCTTTCGCCAGATTGGTGTAGACCTCGGTTCCACTTTTCGGTGAGACATGCCATCAAGTCACCAGTGGACCTGTTGCCACGAAAACCATAATGCCGGTCATTGAGAAGTTTTTCTGTTTCGAGATATTTCATGAGCTGACGGTTTATCAGCATTTCCATGACCTTAGAAAGGAGGGACGTAAGTGCAATGGGTCTGTAGGAGGAGAGAGAATAAGATTCGCCTTTTTTAGGGACGGGTTGGACAAATGCTGTTTTCCATCTGCTCGGAAAGAGTTAAAGAGTAGGATTGATGAAAAAGCTTATGCAGTGGTTTTGCCAGCGAGGAAGAACAAATCTTCAAAGAAGAGGAGATATGGCATCTGGACCTGCGAATCTGTGGATGTTAAAATCTTTGAGAACTCTTGCTAACCAAGTGGATTTGCCCTATTGAAGATTCGACGCACTCAGGTGTAGGCGGAGACAAAGCACAATCTAGAAGTGCTGAACGGGCCGCAAAGTGTGCAGCAAGCAGATTGGCTTTGTCCCAAGAACTGACAGCTGGAATGTCACTGCTAATGAGCGTTGCGATGGAGAATGAGGCAGAATTTCTAATGTTTTTGACGTAGTACTTTTGCCTCAGTTTTTGGTCGTATTGAAATTTCACCCGCTTGAGAAAGACGCTGCAGTCATTCCTGGCTCGTTTGAACTTTTTTCGGTTTTCCTCTGTCGGATTGGTCTTATATGACCAAAAAAACATTTCTCTAACCCTCACAGCCTCTTTACAGCTCGAGTCGTACCATGCCTTTTCTTTTGGTCTGATACTCTTAATCCGATAAGGTATAAAGGATCTCATTCCAAGGAGAATAGTATCAGTGATCATATCAGCAGCGGCATCTACGTCGTTATCGAGGAAATATAACGACCAGTTAAAATTTCTAAAGAAGGTGTTAAGTCCGCTGCAATTGGCTTTCTCGTATTGCCATACAGTTCTCTCAGGAATTTTTTCTCTAACTCTAACTGTGTGGTCGGTGTACGAGAAATTGGTCTGACGAGCCTAGAGGGGAGAACACATCGACGGTGTACTTATGAGGATGAGAAGTTAAAAACAAGTCCAGAGTGTTGGCGGTATGACTATCAACGTCTGGTGTCCGCGTGGACATTGTTTATGCAAAGAAGAAACAACAAGTTATATTAAATATCCATTGCATGGTCTCCAGAATAGGAAATGACAGACAAGGAAGATTCTTTCTACAATACATTTGAACAAGCAGAGCGACTAGTGATATATTCTGGTATGCTTACGAACATCTATATGACCACAAATAAGAACTTTGCAATGACCCTTAAAGTATATGACACTAAGCAAAACTTGATCCTCTTGATTATCATTTCAAAGTATTATAGTACGAGTATATGGTACTTTGGCGATGATAGAGTAAAAACGTCAAATCGGCATCCCATGATGATTGCAAGTGATTAGCATTTTTTCTTTTTAGCAACAAGCTGAAAAAAGTGTTTGGAAGAGACTCGTATGTGCCAAGTTTTATTGCTTGGAATGCAAACAGACCAGACGAAGAACGATATTCTTGAATGCTTTCTACTACACAAGGTGATCAAGCCTTGTAACTTTATGGACTACGGCGAGTGCACAAGGATGTTTAATTTTACATATCGAGTTGCTCAGCGTAAGCAAGGTTTTGGCTCAAAAATTGTAGTTTTGAGGGAAGCCCATCGATTGTTTGATCTTTGAACTGCAGAGTCGGTATTCCTTTACATCTTGAACCAAGAGATTCCGGGGGAAATATGTACAATATATAATAAGATTTTGCACTACATCCGCACCATGATAAAGCTCATAGTTTTCTTCCCTTTTGAAACGAAACATTCAACTTTTTTCTTTCAACTATCATTCGGTTAGATAACAGGTGAGTCTCTTTTTACCGTTAATGGGTACCACTCATAGTGGTAGGTAAAGTCCTCAAATACTTTGAAGCTATAGCTGTCCAACAAATGATATTTTCTTTGTCGACAGAATGCTCCCTTCACCTCTTCAAGCAAAACATAAACTTCACCTTTGTAGTAGAATAACAAAGTAATAACACTGCTAAAGATATATTATAATTGTAAGTGTAAGAGAGTCTGCCGGTAGGTAGAGTTTAGTGCTAAGCAAACCATCGTGAGGTACGGACGATAGAAAATAAAGCTAAATACGAAAAGTAAATAAACGGTTTTTTATTATCAGCGCGCGCATAAACCTTTTGAATAATTCACCGAGTTGTCCGTCAGAAACGGCGAGAGTGTTATTCTCCAGTTTTCTAAATTGCTGAGCAAACATCTTCTTAGCTAGGAGGAACGATTACCGTTTTATTCACCAACATTTTGTTGAGAACTCTTCCTTACCATTTTATCAGTAAAATGCGCAACTACGACTACGTCGACGGGCAGACTTCGGTATCTTTACCCAAAAAGGTTATAACGTCCTTTAGCTTCGTCGGCGCCTTACAGACAAACCGAAGCAACCAGACAAGGCATGACGAGTGCCCAACTAAAGATATATAATGATAATGCCCGATCTACAATGTTCAGGCAATTATATGGGTTCACTTTCGTCCACTTGATACTTGGTCACACTCTTACAATGGAGTAGGAATGCTAGATTGACAATTGACAAGAAGATTCTTAAGTCATCGGCTTCAAAAAGATTATTGTACATCTTTATCGAAGCCGACAATTGAATTGACGTTCTCTGAACATATCCCTTAACATAAGCTAGAAATGCAGCAGTTTCAGTATTCAACTACTTTCTGTTGTATGACGAAAGCTGTCACAGAACTTTGAGTTCAACTCAGAGTCTGATTATACCAAGTAAAATAAAATAATAAAAAAAACTTACATTTCCTGGAGCTGTAATATCGTTACAGAAATAACACCCTAACTCCGATCCTGGAATGCACCTTAGATCCTCTATATCCACATATTTCTCCACATTTTTAGTTTCCTTCATATTGCCATGCCTCATAACAAGATAACTATCAAACCCCAGGGCTGCATTTATCACAATCTAAAAGAGAACCTTCAAAGTCAAGCATCTTTTACAACAAACTGAAACAGCGCATACCTTCTTGTAAGTAGAACCTAACATCGTTGGTAACCAACGACTCTCTCGCGAATCAGTCAATAAAAATATAGCATCATGGCTCTGGACTAGTGCGATTATTTTCTCCAAGTTCTTAATTGTATCCTCTTTCATTGAATCTCCTATTGTATGACCAGGCATTGGAATTTGCATTACAAACCCTTCCGTTTCCTGTAAACAAAACATAACGAATGACTTCTCAAGCAAACTCATGTGAAATTCTTACTGTGTTGGGATTGATTTCACGAAGTCTTTCTGCTGCCACAGTGGCTTTCATTCGATTACCCTTAACGGCATCATTATGTGTAAAGAGATTTTGTCTAACCGGATTGGAAAAACTCACTTTTCCATTGTCTATGAGAGTTAAGTGCTTGAATCCCCAACTCTGAAATAATTAAGAAGTCTAAGGCAATTCTATTTGTGTAGAGAATAATGTCTTACCAAAAGATTCCTAGCCACCGCGCAACCAAGTGTTCCAGCGCCAAATAGCAAACATTTCGTGTTCGCCATTATGTCCAGATTCAAATCTGGCACAAGCCTCCACTTCATAAGTTTCAAATTTAAATTTACAGAATTTTCTGCCAACCTAGATTGGGAAAGCTTGAATTACAATGAGTGCAAGTGTAAAACTGGGGCATATACTTTGCTGGATCCATGCTATCTTTCATCGAGACCATTCGTGGACCCATTTTGTTGTTTTTATTTGGTTCCCAGCCAACAAATTGCAACGGGTTGGCACTATGATCAGCCTGCGGTAAATGTACTGTCCACAAAAGACTGCTACCATACTGAAGCTCTGAATTGTAGCGAACTCCAATAAATTTCAGATTCTTCCCTACCAGCAAAGGACTGCAAAAGAATTTGGAAATCAATGTCTGTGTGAGTTGATTAAACTGATTGCCTACCATGTCAATTGCAAAAACGCTGCATAGGTTCTCATAAACCAGGACGGACTATCATATTCACTTGGATCTGCGAAACAAAAGTAAACCTCTTCCAGATTATCATCCTTAAAGTTGGCTTCCGGGCACTCAATGTCTATAACATCCTTCAACGCATAATGATGCTCAACATTTTGCCTCTTTAAAATGAAAAAGTTCCGATCCTGATCGGGAATAGATTCCAACAATTTTGTAAAATGGGCTAGTTCTTCTATGCTTGCCAGAGATTTAAGTTGCTCCTTTATTTCGACTTGCAATGTCGGCTTCATAGGACATGGGAATGCAAACCAGTAGTAATAGCTATGCGTTTTAAGATCCTAGAATATAAATGTTTTTTTTAGTTTTAGAGTTTGTGGTAGTTCGACTTGATCTTACGGCAAATGATAAAACCATAAACCGCGCCAGTAGTCGCGGATGTTCTAGAACTCTTCCAGACTTGACATCATCGAGGAATTTTATACCTTCTGCTTGGAGGAGGGCGTTTTTATCACATTCTTTAAAATCCTCTATTGTATTCTTATTGTAGACGGTACCAACTGATGTATGACAATTTTTGGGTGGAGTAAAGACTCTAAAAACAATAAACACAATTAAGAAACAAACAATCATTCAATTCTGAGAACTTTTGTACGTGTTAAAGGAACTGTAATCGACTTCCAGCAAGCATGACTTTGAATTAAAATTTGTGTAATATCCAAATACTGGCTTAGCAGCATCTGATAATCGGTCAAAGTCGAGTTTTAATTCAGATAATTTGTGCCAAAACGTTGGACTGACAAACGATTTAAGTGGCGTAAATTGGAAGATTTCTTTTTCCCCCATTGCTGACATCGTACGTTCAGATAAATGCAGGTATTCTGATATAAATACTTCCTCCTCTCACTGACCGGATGTAGAGTGAGGAATTTTTAAACAAATTTATGAAACAATTTAAACAGATAACACTATTAAGACGACAACAATACGTTTGTTTATTCAACGCACGCAAAACAAATTTGATTTGGATAACAGACCAAAAAAAAGTGAGTCAGCTGTTTTCTGTCAAAGTAAGAGAATGCGAGCGTTCGTCATAGAGATGTGAAACTGTGGGTATGTGGTAAGCTGGGAAAACATTTGAAATGAAATTTTAAAAAATGGAAAAAAATAAAATAAATATATACTTATAACGGTATACACAACAAAATAGCTTATATACGAGATTTGTCAGTATTTTATGCTTGACGAATAGAAATATTTTGTATGGTCTACGTGGAGTGTTCCTATAGATTTACAGATAAGTAATTGTCCGCTCTTCATGAATTAACCATTTCGTAAGAAAGGAGTTATAAAGCATGGTGACGTAGACAAAGAAAGAAAGAGTAAGTGTTAGAAAAGAAGATAAGAAGAAATTATAAGGTTGCGAGTTCTAGTGGATTGAGTAATAAAATGGAGTAATAAAATAAAGTATTAACACAACATCTTAAATTAAGAAACTGTTTACGTGGTTACATCAACATCAACACAGCCCGTATCATGTCGTTGAACGGAACCAGCAGCTTATGCTGTGAATAGGAATTAAGTTTGGCATAATCTATAGCAACATAATTAATAAAATAATACACAAAAATAGCATTTTTACAAAACAGAGCTTTGTGCAAATTGAAGGTAAAGTTAAATGAAATCCAGAGTCTACAAAGTCCTGTCTACGAGTATGTCCAAAAACATAATTACATACCCAACCGAGAATAGATACAACGACTACAAATTGTCTGTCTCTTACAAATGCCAAGATGCACTGCATTTTTCCAAAAGGGATTACCTGAGCTAACACATACCATTATTTAACAGAATGTCATATTTGTGTTTCAAAGTGTTCACCATTTCAGCATGAAAAGGTCTACGCTTCAAATTCATCCAAATCATCAAATTTCTTATCGTTACGATACGATACGTGATGTAACTCTAAAATTTCAGCCGTTACAATCATCGCGATAAGCGAACAATTGAGCGCTTAATGAAAAAATTCAAATTGATTCATTCACTAATGATGTCGTGACAGTGAGACAACGAAACGCCAGAAATAAAGAGAATATTGCAGCTGTACGCGAGTCAGTTAGTCAAAATCGTAATCAATCAATTCCGCGCTGAGCATTTCTCGAACGCCTCTGTACAAGATCGGATTGGCCCAAGAGCTAAAGTCAAATGATCATCGTCCACATCGAACTTTCACTGGTTGGGCTTCATTAAAGATGGAAGATGATTCGGATTTACACAAAAAAGATCATACTCAGTGATTTTTGTGGTTAAATTTATTTGTTAATATCAAAACTGCCAAGCGAACAGCCAGAGGCGTTCCAACGACAGCCATTATAGTTTTCTTGCCGGATTTGTCAGTGGGCCGTACAGTCAATCGAAACCGCTATCGCTACATGTAAACCTAGTAGCTAGTTTGATACTAGAAGACTTGAAGATACAGATTTACATTGTTTTTAAATTTTTGCAAGTTACGAGTATAATGAGCTTGGGAGGGCATTCCATAATCTAGTTGTACGGCCTTGGAAAGAATCACGATATTTCATGCTAAATGCTGATGAGCATTTAGATTCAATGTCAGCAGTGGCGGAAAGTTACCGGCAATTTCGGTGTAGCACTGGTGGTGAAATAGCGGTGGAACAGGGTGGGGTAAGAGACATTACGTTGGTGTTGAAAGACGTCAATTGATTGTGTAACATTGGAGTCATCTATGGGTTTTATCGCATGCTTTTGAATCTTATCTAACAAGCGCGAAGAGGTCTTGGGGGCACAATGTACTCGAATTTTGGACGGATAAACCCATTACCCGTATGCCTGATGACCGTATGACCAATCCACAAGAAAGAATACCTTTTAAACTGCGCCAACTACAGATGTCTCTCAACATCGGATACAAGATCTTATATGTCATACTGTGCGAACGTCTGAAACCCTTCGCTAACAACCCTATCAGTGCGGTTTGAGACCTGGAAAGTCCACAGTCGATCAAATCACACTCTGGCAGATCCTGAAAAATACTCAAGAAGTCCAAATCGGTACCCACCATCCTTTCATCGATTTTAAGGCCTCATATAACACCATTTATACAGACGATCTATATGGAGCCATGTCTAATTTAGCCATCCCTGACAAACTCGTCCGTCAGTGCAGAATGACGACTGAGAACGTTCGCTGCTGCGTCAAGGTTGGTAACGACTTAACCGAGACATCTGATGTCAAAAAAGGTTTTAGACAAGGTGACGCGCTCATGTGATTTGAAAGAACTGTGCGGAACTCACATGTGAATACTGGAGGCACAATCTTTCAAAAGTCTGTGCAGACTAGCATGCGCCGATGATATCGACATAATTGGGAGAACGCAACTGGATTGTCACCGGTGTGTTCGATAGTATTGAAACAGAAGCTGCCAAAATGGGTTTAGCTATAAATGGGGGCTAGTTTCCCAATTAGTTTTGCTCTTAATATTAATAACGGGATTTAATGAGCTTAATAGATGCTGCCGTTCCCGTTCTATAGCCGAAGAACAGGGATGTGAGTTCGGAAGCGAATATGAAAAGCCGAGTACTATCGTCAGGAAAGGAATATATTGGATTAGATGTAGCAGACAAGAAGTCATTAATGAAAATTAAAAAGAGTGTTGGAGACAGAACGGAGTCCTGGGGCACATCAGCATTTATTTTGTGGAATCAGACTTGAAATTACTCAAGGTAATTTGGATTGAACGTTCCGAAAGGTAAATTTTAATCAAATGAAGAAGAAATTCATTGATCCCAAATGCATGCATTTTCGACAAAAGAGCCTGATGCCAAACTCTGTTAAATGCATAAGAAATATCAAATGCAAATATCTTGCTTTTACCAGATTGATGTACGCTTTGGTGAGATATGCCATAAAATCACGAGCGGACCTAGCAACAGGTCTACTGTACTACCGGTCATTGAGAAGTTTTCGTGTTTCGAGATATTTCATGAGCTGACGCTATATCAGTGTTAACATAACCTTGGAAAAAAGGGATGTAAGTTGTGCAATGCGTCTGTAACAAGAGAGAGCAGAAGATTCGCAATTTTTTAAGACGATCTGGACAAATGCTGTTTTCCATCTGCTCGGCAAGAGTCCTAAAGAGTAGGATTAATGAAAGGGCTTACGCAGTGGTTTTATCAGAAGAAGGGGGGATATGTCATCTGGACCTGCGAATTTGTGGATGTTAAAATCTTTGAGTACTCTTGCTACTACACGAGTGAGTAAGTGGATTCGTCCCATTGAAGATTCGACGCACTCAAGAGTAGGCACACACAATCTGGAAATTTTGAACTGACTGCGAAGTCCACAGCGAGCAATTTGCCTGACAGTTGCAATGTTATTCTTACTGAGGGTTAGGATGGAGGATGAGACAAGAGGCTGCTTCCCGGGTAACCTTATGTTATCAAATTTTGTCATATCTTTCTTCATATTTATTCAATTGAAACGATTTACGCTTACATTTTATTTTTTAAACTATTTTCTTATGTTTTTCATCAAGAAAATAATTATCGCTTAGAAAGTCCATAGCTATTGCTTGGTTATGCACCACCCATACTCGAATTGATAATTCCCATCTGGAGACACGACGTACAGTGCGGACCGAACAAGTTGTTGCAGCTCTGTATCGTAGTACTGAGAAGGACTCAAGTGAGCCGATTCGATACCGTGCGTAGTTACTAGAGCTATATCCCTTTTCTTTATGGAAGATTTTGTGGAGAGACATTAGTCTTGCTGGTGCAAGAATTGAAACCACTTAACCATCGTGAAGCCCGGTGAATGGTCCGAAAACGAAATTGCTCTTAATCGTCTTTTTCGCCACAAAATTTTGTTCAGTGATGAGTATCATTTTTTAATGAATGGCTACGTCAATAAGCAAAATTACCGAATTCAGAGTAAAGAAAATCTACAAGCTATTTTTGGTACACTATTACATACGGAAAAAGTTATTGTTTAGCGCCCTTCGTGGGCTGGTGTAATGACTCCACCAATATGTATTTGAAAAAGAATAAGGGTCAGTACGTCATAGTCAATGGAGAGTGCCATTAACTTGTGATTACTGGCTTTTCTTTCCTCAATTGAATGTTATTAATGAGGAAGTACTGTGGTTCCAACAAGACAGCGCAACATAGCACACAACGCGCACCTAAGTCAACTTATTGAAGAAGACATTCAATTGGCGCATAATTTTAGGTAATTTGCCTGTGAAGTAGAATTTCGGATTATTTGATTTAACACTTTTGGATTATTGTGGGGATATGTGAAATCGCTAGTCCACGCCAATAAACCAGAGATAATCGACGACCTGGAAGCCACAGTTCAGCGCGATAACATTGATAAATGGTCCCAAATGATCGAAAAATGTAATTTCTAGGTTGCGCTTTATTCGAGTTCGTTTCGATCAATTTGCTAGAGTATTTCGAATAACCTAGGTACTAGGCCGACCTTTCCGTCTTTTAGCAATGTTTTTTTTTTATTATAGCAGGGAAAACTGCTTCGAAAACTGGCGAACTGAGGGATTTTTCAACCGGCGGATATTGTACCTGAGTATTCTTATGATTTTGCGTAATCTATGAACAGCCAGATCATCCAGCCAATGCCCACCCGTCTGGTGATATCCAGCTGATTGTGTTGCAGGCCTTTTGTTCACTTCTACATATAAGCCCTCGGTCGTCTAAGACGGAATTTAATATTTTGCTGTATGGCACACAATTGAAGAATTTATAAAAAACTGAATACTGCCTTTTTCCTATTATTCTTATCCTTTTTATCCGAATTCTTGCTGATAGGATGAGGCAATCCATAGGAAAAATCTACTTGCTGATAGCGCAAAGCCGTGCGCAATATTATTTCGCTCAGTTTTAAGAATCCAACTCTATACCGAAAAAGTTGGCCGTATTGTCGCGATACTAGTTGCCAACTGGGAGGCTCACTAGAACGAAAAGAATTTAAAATTGTGGGAGGCAAATATACGTATATGTACATACGTGTACAGGGCCTACGCCTAATTATCAAGGATTCGCCCATCAATGACGTTATCTTTTAAAAAAGGGGGCAGAGCGAAATACTGTTCTTATCGGAACGGTTTTCAGATGGCGCCACCAAAGGCTGCTACGATTCGACCAGTTCCAAGCCGCCAGTCATAGGTCCTGTTGGTGGCAGGACCACCGGTAACCCCTATCAGGATCCCAACGGATCTCGGTCCGGGCCTGACCGGGAGCGTCATGGTGGCTATGGTTCAAACCCAGATCGCGGGAAGGGTCCTCCTGTTGGTACAATAAGTACTGCGTGCTGTGACCCCAAGATAAGAGGTTTCAGATCGGCCTCGACTTATTCCAAAGAAGAACTTTTGCCTCCAACACAGTTCCGAATTGATACTCAGGAAGGCGGCAGGTGATGGCAAGGCGGATCTTTACTCCCATGGTTGTATGGCCATCCCGTAAACTTAAGTCTACACGACAGGTGTTTACGTTAAAAACTTGACTCAACACTTCAAATTCGCTAAAACAGATTGAATCCTTGTCCTAGGCATCGCTTGCAACGAAATGTCGGCAATACTGAGAGTAACGTATAGTTAAAACTCCCAATATCATAATATATTTTCCAATAAAACTCTTACGAAAACAATAATTTAGAATGAATAATAAATTTGGATAAAAAACCACCTACCAACTGAACATAAAGCAGTCCAATTCCATTCCATCCTATTATCTACCATCCCATATCGTTTCGCCTTGCCAATTTGACAAATTCATTTTGCAAAAAAAATAATCAAAAACAGCTGACACTTCCACAAGGCAAGGAAACGAAAAAGAACCTCAACATAATTTTCGACGTCAAATTTATAATTTTTACAAATTAAATTGTGCTTGCAATCCAACAAAAATACAAACAAGATACATATATATCTGAATCAAAATCTAACAGCAAATAGTCAGTGCGATAATGAAATTATGTCTAGTGCGATCCTAAGAACTTTGAATAGAGCTTCTGCTGCTGGTTTGGAGAAGCAACTTTTGTCCTCACAAATAAAACATCTTCCTGGCCCAAACACAACAGCCTCATATTCAAGACGAAGTGATTCGAAAGACCTTGAAAGTGCATTCAAAGTGGTCAAGAGTAAAGTTCGTGTAGAAGGTTGGTGCCTGCCAATTGCCATTTAAATTTATGATGCAATAATTGCAAATGTTTTGATTTACTCGCAATTTTCTTTTCAACTAGAAAATAGTGACTTTCTTGGTGGTGAATGTGGCCCAAATTGGGAACTTCTCTCGCCCAGAGGTAATCGATTTTACTTTCCAAATTCAGTGGGTCCTGCTTGGCAAGGAGCATCGACGACAATACCGACTGAAGTTCCTCTAGAGAAATTAGTTGACTTTGATGGAAAGGTAAGTACAGTATAATGGTTCTCCTTAAGTGTTGTTTATTTATAGAATCAACGTCGATTGTACGTTGTTTATTGACTTTAATTAAAGATATACTCGTACATCCGATCACATGAACAAACGTTGTTGACATCTGTTGAAGCATACGCAGTTTGTTATTTATTTATTTCTCCTAATCAAGAAGTGCTTATGTGGTGCTATGTTATGTAATTTATTTTTGTTTTTTTTTCTGTTTTGGCTATGTAGGCAAATGCAAAGCTGAAATTTAAAGTGGACGAATGTCCATCACTTATTAAGAAAAGCCTGCCTGAGCTGTTTCCAGCTCCCGAAGTTGTATCTAGCGAAAAGCTAAGTTTGATGACCCTTAAGTATGATGGGGACTTTGAACAAGGAGCGCGAAAGGTGAGTAATATGTAGTTTCATTGAAAGTAAATTTAGTGAAAGTAGTTGAGAGTGTGAGTGGTTTTGTAAGGTTTTACTTATGTGCAATTCCACAATGTCGCAGAATTTATTTTTGGCACATTTCTTATCACAAAATCATTAGACTAACGACTGTTCAAGCGATTAACTAGTCACAAACAACCATTTGCTGGTCTCCAAATTGGGAGAGATTAAAAGGATCATAATCATGTCGAAATCAACGCAATCAACAGGTCAAAATTTAGCCACGCGCATGCAAACAATGGCGTCAATCAGTAAGATTGATAGTTAAAGACAAGCAATGCTTTCACCATTGTCTGGTATCTTGTGTGATGATTGCGATTTTAAGCGAAAATGTACGTCGACAGTCATAAGCAGATTTTTTATTTGAGAAATACAAATTAGCGAAACGATTTTTATAAGTGGCAAATATTTTCACTTTTTTTTTGGGGAAAGAGCAATGAAATGCTTTGTTGAGTGTTTTTAGTTTTCGCATCCATTAAATCAGGGTCATACAGCTGCAACTGACGCTAAACAAAGAAGAAATACACCGCTGTGGACGTTATAGAAAGCATAGTATTACTTACCGCCAAGCGTCCTAGCATAGGAATTGTAGAAGGTACAGCGTCGATGAAATCAAATTGACCATCAGAGTGTTAGCAGAAATGACCAATATCTCGATTGACTTCGTTCAAGTCATTTCAATCAATCGATTGACTCTGAGACCTATCGCTGTAAAGCAAAACAAACAGCGTGTGGACATTGCAAGAGGCATGCTTCCCTAGTAAGCTAAGCGTAGTCTGTAAGAATCTTGTATTCGATAGATGAAATAAATAAATAAAAAGGCTGATTCCAAACAAACATTCATCAAACGTATCATTATCGGTGACGAGAAACAGGCAGTAAATGGCGCTCTCCAAATCAGCCAAAACTGAAGAAACCACGTCGTTTCAATCAACAAAGAAGGCAATGCTTACTGTTTTCGTGGATTACGAAGGTGTCGTGCATCATGAATTTGTTTTCCTTAAGGCCAGACTGTCAATAAGGACAATTAGTGGATTTTACATCATCTTACAATGCATACATCTGTTGCCAAAAACACAACAGCTCCGACTGTGAGGAATAATGTAAAAATCGCTAAGAGCAATGAGCATATTTCGCTCCTTGGTTCAAACGCTGGTACAAGTGCGTTGCAGTCAATGGGGACTAGTTTGTAGGCTACAATATCCATTTAAATGAATAAAAGGGAGCACATACAATAGGCCGCACATAGTCAATGCATTGCTTACGATATTTATATCAGAGCCTTTCTCATCAATCCAAGTTGCAGATCCGAAATGTGTGGCGTTTAATAATATAACTTATCATCATCAGATACTTTTCGAGATATTAACAAATTTAATTCCAGTGTGATTGATTGATGACACAAATTATGACAATATTATCTATTGTAGGCGCATCCGTTCAGAAGCTCGATATGAAGAGCTGAAGTGTTTTTCAGCAGATATAAGGGATTGAGATCCAGGACACTTACTAAAGGCGCGAATTATAGATGGAAGCAACCTGTCTACTGAGAGAAAGTAGGAACGGAAATTCTTGTTTACAAACGTGTGCCTAGAAAAAATCTTCAATTTACTTACATTTTTCAGAACTATGCTTTGATTAAAGGATCCAGTAAAACATTGACATATGGATAAACTACATATCTTAGCCTCGTTTATCAAATTAACTGTAAAACTTATTTTGCTCTTGTTCATTGATACTTGGAACCAAAATAAGACCTTGTACACTGAACGCAAAGGATTTCTTTAATTTATGCAAGCATGTATGCTTGCGTAGATTGCAGCTCGTAAATTGAAATTAATATGTAGAAGGCAAACCACTTGTTCATGATATGGTTGCGTTCCATCAACTAGGAAGCACGATTATAAAAGACCAAGGCACACGACTGAATGCGAAAACTTGGAGAAATGCACCAAGAGAATGGTATTAATCGCTTAAGAATCTATGAAGCGCACCACTAATTGCCTAGTAGCAAAAGTAGTCCTCTTCAACCCTAACTGTTAGACTATTTGTCCAGGAAACGTGTGTAATCTAGAAAGATCCAGCAGAATGTATAAATTCGTTTAATTCAACCGTTCATCGAATTGCTATCTGTTTTTGCAGCTAACTGGCAACGAATACCAATCGCGAAAACAGACGCTGAGGAGAATGAAATAGAATAATTATATGATTTGAAAGTCAGGGTCAGAAACAGCAGGAATATGTTTCAAATGGAATCCACAAGGTACCTAGACACGAGGGAGACACGGCAACAGAAAACAATCGTCATCCATGATTTGTATCAAAGACATCCGTTCAAGATTTATTTATTGAGCTAATACTGATCAAACATAGTGCAGAATATAGGTAAAGCTCATCTCAAGGTTGTAGTACAGCTCATCTTTGTCAAAACTTTGCACTAAAACTTCGAAAAATCGCCTTAAGCCTTGAAGGAACTAAAGTCTCTAAAGTCATTTTTTTAACCACTGAAATGTGTAGCACGTACGAGGTGTGATCAGAAAATAACGGGAATTTTAGTTTTTTGAAAAAAATATTTATTTATTCGTTGTTGCCTTCGAAATAGTTCCCATTAGATATTATGCACTTGCTGGCACAAGTGCAATCCCCGAAACACGTCTCAAACTCAATCTTTAGGATAGGCTCTAGCTCTTTCAGCGATGCGCTTTTAAATTCATCTATGCTTGTAAAACGACGGCTCTTTAAGGTGCTCTTCATTTTTGGAAATAGGAAAAAAGTCGCACGGAGCCATGTCTGGCGAATATGGAGGCTGGGCTATCGTTGCAGTCATTTACTGACTCCTGAGCAACTTCCATTCGCCGCTGTTTTTGTTCAAAGCTCAGCAATTTTGGAACAAATTTTACAGCCACGCGTTTCATACCCAAAAAATTCAAAAAAAATTTATGGAATGAGCCAACATCATCAGCGACTTCTCTGATTGTGATTCGGCGATCGCTCATAACCGCTTCATTCACGTTTTCATCGGTTGTCGATGTGCTGGATGATGTCCGTCATCTTCAACGTCTTCACGGCCATCTTGGAAACGCTCTACTCGTAAACTCACCATAGGAATTTGTTAACATTTCACGCACTTTGTTACACTTTATTACATTTTTTACGCAAAATTTGATACAAATTCTTCGATCTATTTCTTTTAACAAATGAAAATCGCCGAGCTCATAAAAACACGTCTAACCTTAGCGGCTGCCACAGACAAAGTAAACGATGAATACAACTGAAAATGTTATCATACTTCAAGAGCATGTATACCAACATAATAAAAAAGAATTTTGACAATCGGACTCTGAAAAATACAGCATAAATATGATATATCTGGATCTTAGAAAATTTGTAGGCCATGGAATCATTTTACAGGCTGCTCAATTTTAGATCACCTCGTTTATAAGCCCAAGAGCTTACTGTATTTTTTTTTTATTTGAGGGATTCAATCATTTATCTCTTGACCTCTTCTTCGAACCTCGTCTGGAACTTGCGGCTCTATTGCCTTTTGGCAAAACTCAACGCTCATCGTTGAATGTGCCAAAACTATCTAATTTACTCGATTTGAAGTTTTTAGGCTATCTGTTTTTCAACATGGAAATCCGCGAATGCGCGTACTTCTTATAAGATCAAGTTTTGTGCCAGTCGCAACATTTTCATTTCCGTTGCGTATGTTAAAGTCGGGCGAAAAAATGTCGTGTAGAATAAACCTCTAAATTCAAATGGCATTTTCTGTCACTAAATAATGAAGAGTTTTCGTGGCATTTAACCTACCCGTCGCTGCTAGATGACGAAATTGTTCGCTCTTTGGCATGATTATTTCTTCTAAATAGATCAGGAGTTGGCTTTACGAGGTCGGAGTTGCCAGAAGTGTTGGAACTGTTTGAAATACTTTTTCCAATTAGATGAAGACGATATGCAGATCTTGCGAAGCCTCATGTTGTATCTCTATCATTACTGAATTGTTTCGCGTCCTAGTTATGTCGATCTGCCTCCCACCGAGCCGCATTGACTATCATGGTGTGTGTCAACTATCTAGAACTCTCTTAGATTTTAATAGTATACGACACCGATCATGCAGTAAAACAAGAAAGCTTTCACTGCACTGGGTAGCTATCCGATTTCTTTTCATAATTTTTTTGAACAAATTCGCAAGCGAGGATTTAAATCCAAGAATTTCGATTGTCACTCATACGTTAAAGGAAATCTGTGTTATCAGGCCTAAAAGCACAATCCCGGTTCATTTGTTCCCTAACCTTGGTTTTCGTAAAATCCGTCGTATCTACTTGCCGCGCGACAGCTAATGAAATAGTTCCGCACATGAAGGCTGAGTTCATAAACGTCAGCATTTCTATTTTAGTACAATCGCAGATCTTTCCTCGTATGTTTTTGAATGCATTCACTGCGCAGACGTATCTTAGTACGATCGTCATCATCATCAAAAAAATTACAAAAATTTAGCACACTAAAATCTTCTAACTTTGGCAGCCACAATTGAAATACCAAACTAATCTGCTCAAGTATGCCGATATGTTAATGTTTATAAACACAAAGGTATTACAGTTTGACTAAGTCTGCAGAAAATCTGCATTACCGAACGTAGGGGTGGAATCGGCTAATGTGGTAGGACATGTGTGATTTGTGATAATTAAAAGTGATCAGAAAAAATGTCTGCTCTGTGTATAGCGGAACCAACAATTTTCGAAAAGCTGGCAGCACTTAGCATTTTAAAGCATCAAAATTGTTCCTTGTCCCGCATAAAGTAACATAAACAAATTCAATTGCAATTTCATTTATTCGCCGCCAACAGTATCTATAAAGTTAGGATTTGATTTGGTAGTTTGGGATGGTAGGAGCTTTATATGCTGGAGACATATGTAATTTTAGCTAGACTGCTTTTATGACTAATTACAGCTACGGTGTTTTGTCCCATTATCGCCCCCCATTAAGCCTCTATTTGTCATTAGTAGCCACCACATCCAAGAATGTTTCAAGTTGAGGCCAGCTGAAGAATGGGTGGAATGTGTGAGGACCTTATTCCAGTTGGCAAGTCAAGCACACCCAAAACATACAAAAATGCTTGTTTTGAAAGTCGGAATTGTTTTAAGAATCTACAAAATATGATAAGAATATACGAAATGCTTGTTGTCTTATAAATAGAAAATATTCACACTTAAATTGCATTTGGTAGCCCACAGATATTCGATTTATTTCTTTGTTGGATCCTTAGAAGACGCGCATTCTTATAACTTTCTTTGTCCTCATCATTAATGCTCTAACTTAAAAAAAAATTCGATCGAGGTAAACATTTTGTGGGTCTCTGGACCCAAGCAATCGCGAAAAAATAATTCAATTGTAAAGTGACATCTCTTTAGCCGTCACATTAAAATTCTCACTAAAATGTGGTCATCACAACAACTATCACCTTAGATGGAGCAAAAATGAAGAATGTGACTAGCTCTTATCATAAATCACCTTAGCCCATTCCACCCCAGTTCATTGTTAGGATGACTTTTTTTTTAGAACACTCGAACTCTTCGCTAGCTAACACGTTAAAATATTTGTTCCATCTTAGCTCTAGCAAATAGAAAGCTCGGCAAGACATTTTGTAAGCGAGTTGTACGGGGAGTATGTCCGAAAGTTGGCTTAAGGGTATACTGATGAGCATTCTTTGTTCCAAATTAGCAAGCAGCCTTCAATTTATTTCGGCGGTTGAATTTCTTGGCGAGTATTTTCTGGGTTGTCCCGTAATCTTAAAAATATTAACTCTTATCCCCTCGGCGTTCCATTTCTGCTATTGCTTGTCGTTGGGTACTGCGTTAGAGTCGGTTCCTTCGCCTCATCTTTGCTCCGTTTTCAATCTAACTCAAGATGCACTTTATCATTCTTTTCTTTGGTTTCGGTGGTTAGAAATAGATTGATAGTGTTGCAGTCCGACGGCGAATTAGGCAATTTATTAACTGAGAACTTTGTTTCGATATGTCAGACCAACAGCGATATTGCTGCCCCAGTTCCGTTGGAAGTTGTTCACGATCATTCAAGGTCCTGTTGGATCGCTCGAACCATACCATTCGATTGGCAATGTAATAGCATTGACTTACTTTTCCCTATTCTAAAAAAAAGGCTCACCTGGAAATCTTTCGATTTAAGTTTCCGCCCATGATTGGAGTACTCTGCCACGGTGTAAGCCCCTTGAATTCGGATCATAAACACTTTTTGAGTATTTGAAGGCCGCTATGTATTTGGTATCTTGCTTTAGGCTTAACAAATATAACCGTTCCCTACATTTCACTAGCGCCTTCTTGATTTTTAAGTGATCTCACAATATTCCGTAGTGATTTCCCGAAGCCCGTCGCTACTCTTAGACCATGGTATGACCAGCCACATTCCAATTTCTGCACATGGAGGATGTTTCATAGAACTCTTCAAATTTGACTCCGATGCGATATACATTTTTAGTGTCCCTCATACCTCCAAGAAGCCAATATTATTTCAATATGTGCATCTCTTTTCCTAGTGGAATAAATTTTGTCGGCCCCCCCAAACCTCTCCTATTTCATGTCGAAGCGTTTGAACGGTGGCTTTTATTAAAAAAAAAACTGATTCGAATGAGTGTATACTTGGCAAGCATATTGAAGAGGTCCATTTGGCAATCGGTCTGACTTTTTCATTAGTAAACATTTAATTCTGGCTAGCAGCCTTCTATAGTTAATTGTTTCTCTAATATCGTCACACTTTATAGAGATAATGCTCACATGATATGTGAACATATAAAAATGATGCAACATCATAAAGCTTTGTTAGTAAAGTACCATCGTATGCTAAAGTTGTCATGAACGGAAGATCTTTGAGAACGACATCGCAACGCAATGGTCACATAAACCTCCTCGGCGAACATAGCATTTGACTTCCTCATATCATATTCCTGTTCAATGTAGGCCTTAAGAAAGGTGAATATAATATAAAATTCCAAATCTAAGCTGACAGAAGAAACTGTGTTAACGTTAACAAGTGTTGATTGGATGTGCTAAAAAATAAATTTGAAGCCTAAAATAGAAGTCAAACAGCTTCTCTAAGACCAATTCAAGCCAACAGTGCTCTTTGCTCGGCGAATATGACACAGGGAAAATAATTATCCTACAATCCGGTCACTGCAACACCCCATCTATTCCACATAATCTCTTTCTTTACACCAATTTCTTATTTTTCCCAAAAACAATTCTAATCAAGACTAATAAAAACAAATTTCTTTGGTACTTTCAGTTTGTTCTCGCTGCCAGAGAGATAACATCACGACTACGACTGCACGGCTACTGGGCAGATTTCATGAATCCATTCAGCGGGAAACCCTTCTATTCATGGGCCAATGGCAAGAATCTATACAAAATCGATCATCGCTTCCGAGGCATCGGCATGAAACTCATCTCCCAAAACAACTGTATTATCATTAGTTCGGACAAAGAAGGCGCATTCTCGGGGGCGATCTATTCGAATGCACCATCGAATTTCGCTTTATTAAAGTCACTCATTGACGAACAAATTTAGGCTAAACCTCTAAAACATCTTTTTTTTTTTATTTTGTTGCTTGTTTTTGTTTTCTTTCTCTCTATTGTTATCCTACAAGCTAAAGCTAGATAAATACAATTCATTCATTGAAAATGAAAATGAAAATTCTATATAAATACGTGCATCGAACATTGTTTTTTGTTAGAAAACTTTGTTGCATCTGTTGTCCTAATTGAAATAAATTGCTGTGTACATGATGGTAGGCGTTTGGTTGGTGCTATTTGGCTGCTTCCACAGACGATAACTTGGCACAATGGCGTTCGATTTCTTTTAGTTTATTAATAAGCGACTGCAGTTCTTCGGTATTACAGACGAATTCAACAATGGTTTCACGTTCGCCTGTTTTTTCTCGATAATTGCCTAAGTTAACATGGAATGTTAATTCACCCGAACTGCAATCGGACATGGCAGACTTGACGTCACAAACGATTTTCCATTCAATGTCCGTGATGTGTGGGAATGCATGGCCGGTCCTTAGCAATCTCATGAGGAATTCGTTGCGATTAGCTTCGTAGACTTTGGTAAGCTCTTCGATGATGGCTACATTAATGGAGTGTTGGTCGAGGAATTGACGTAGTTTAGTGCCATCGTAGCCGTATTTGGTTGCTAGGAAGAAAAGTGTTGCAACAGCGTATTCACTTTGTTTAGCGTAGTCAGCATTTGAGGCGTATATCTCTGGATTCAGCGGAATATCTAGAGGAGGATTCAAGTGATTAAGTATGCTAATAAAGAGGTTTTACGTAAAAGTGTTTACTTGCGTCAGCGTATAGGGAAAGCTTTACGGTGCTGGCGATGAGTTTTCGACTTATTTCGATATTTATCGTTGAGCCCATGTGCTTGAGGCCTTCAATAGAAAGTTTTGATAATTCTAACGTCATTGTTTTACGGATTTGGTTAACTTTTTTTTTGTTTTAAATGCAAATAAAAACACAAATTATTCGGACAGCTGACAATGACATTTGTTTGAGTTTTTTGTTGTTCTTTTGCATGACATAAGTGTTATACGGAATATGGTGTGATGTTTTTTCTGCCGATACAGGGAGGCAGTAAATCTACTCGTTTAATTAAAAGTTGTAAAAGACGAAAAACTAAAATATTTATATGCCAATCAAGTAAGTTTTGTTGGCCAGATATTTAGCCTACCAAGTGGAGGACAACGTTGCCATAATAGACATTAATAAACGGATAACGATTGTAATGTTCGTAATGAGGACTGTCACATTCAGACAATATCATAACCTTTTCCGTTATTCCCTTCTTCACAATTCTAACCCCGGAACATGGCGTAAGTCCTACAGTTCGGGGAATACCGGTCAAACAATCCACAAACATCTCATTTGCGTATAATTTATTTTAATATCTGGCTGTCATAAGATATTTGAATTGTTTTCATCTCAGTCGCCGTATAAAATGGCATAGGCTAAGTATGCAAATCTTTCCCCTTGTAATTCCGTTTTGACGAAAAGTTCGACATTGACATTATGGGGTGTTGCTTTGTGCCACGAAATTCAGAGGCATGTAGCCATAAAAGAGGTCGCTTCGGAGAAACGCTTCAATTATACGAAGTCATATCTTGCGCGGGAGCTAAGAGCCCCAAAGGCTTTAAAATTGTGGAAGGACCTCACGTTTGAGTGTAAAAAAAATTACTGCAATGTTGCAAGAAGAAATACACCTGACAAATTGCGAATAGTTAAATTGTAATTCAAATGAAAATCATTTCCAGATGGACTCCTACAAAACTGCCATACAAGCACAGGGAAAGTTATGACAAGTTAAGTAATCTCAAACATCCATTTGAAAATTGAAGCCTGCATGAGACCTTTTCCGATCCGAACTTTTCTTCTATAATCTTCCACAGAACCATATCTATCTGCTTCTTCAACATTGGTAGCGACCCCAAAACATATAAAAACTTCCCACTTAATCTTTAATCATAATTAATTTATTAGAATTACAATTGTGAGAAAATAATGAAATTGTTGGCAAATAGTAGAGACTATAACGACTACATGTAGATAAGCAGCAGTCTACATACCACCCACCAAAAGTCCTGGACAGTGCAAGTATTTTCTACTTATGTGGATCATCCGCATTCAATGGCTGTCAATGCAACACAAACCATTACGCCGACGAGTCTAAACCATTCGCCACTTATGAAAAATGATATAGGTAGCTGGAATGTTGCGACAGCAACTTGACTGTAGATAAACTCGATGATATGTCCGCAGTCTGCAGAGGGTTATATTTTATATTTGAGTTGAAAAATAACCTTCTCCACTTATCTATTTCTACAAACATATACGTACATCTATCAAGAAAGGGTTTAGCCAAGGTGACGCCACATAATATTTGAAGTAACTATGCAAGACTTATAGCTACACGCTCGGCTTAATCTTTCAAAAGTCTGTGCAATTACGCGCAGATCCCGATGATATTGGCTAAATAGAACTTAGCATGTTCTTTCCTATGCATAAATAAGTACAGAGCGAGAATTAGCAAAGAGGACAAAGCAGTGATCGAAATCAAAGGGTATTGTCAACAAGAGATAATCGGAAAATGTAGTCGAAAGTTAAAACTCTGATATAGTGGAGTAGCGCTGGAAAAATTCTTTGTAGGTAATGAACATATTCGATACCATTTACTGTAGCAGTTTTGAAAGTAGGAGATTCAACGACAAGGTGAATAGTGGGATCGATCAAGTCAAGAAAATTCGAATCAAGAAGGGTCCTGACAACCCTATGAACCAGACACCAATGAAACCCTGCCTCATCCCAGATTGTAGCGCTACATAAGTATATTTATTTACTGATCTGATTTTCCAACGAATATAGAAAAAAAAACTCAAAACTTAATATGAAGTTGTCATCGTTATTAACGACAAACTCCTGTATTCTATCACCACCCTTCGGAATGTAATCAACTGGGGGAAAATTGTGATCAATTTTAAAGTGAATCACTGAACTGAAGTGACTAAAATTGTTGTTCAATTCAGTATGAATACGATCGTCCATGCCAGAAATCATTTAAGCGTTATAGTGAAATAAGGGCTCCATTCATTTCACTTCCATTTTCAGCTTCACTTTTTTGTTAAATATCTATATGTTCTGGCACGATAAATACTGACTTTCAAGTCAAGCGATTTTCCGCATAAGTATCGCTCTTCACGTGGTTCAACAAAAAGAAAAAAGAAACCTCCAGTGGAGTTCAACCACATGATCCCGTAGACCGATTGATGTCTACGGATGATGCGGTCAATAAGCTTTCTAGACACGCAAAACCTCCATCATATTATTTATTTATTTTTTTATTTATTTATTTCATCTATCTCCATATAATTATGTATAGTTTTTTGTTTTTTACCCGCAAAGCAAAATGCTTATCTGCAGGTGGTTGATAACATTGGATTAGTAATTTAAAGTGATGAAATTCTTTTAAATAAAGTTCATACTATACTTATTCTTTAATTCTCAACGGTTTCATTTTGTGCATAGAAAGGTTTTAATCTTCCCAAGAACGTTGGAGGTTTTATTTACTCCGAGCGTTATATACATCCGGAATTTCGAGCATCTCATGGACTCGTCTCTTGGTGTTTTGGAAATGGCGTATAGGCCGTAGAAACCTTTGGTCGTGCATGTAATGCAGCAATGATGTCGTCCTATAAATTACGTACACATCTAAGACCTTAAAAGATGAGTTTGTTCGTTCTGAAATTTTAACAAGGCGGTGCTGCAGATGTAATATCCTATCCATATGCATTTTGGACGCATTTCCCTATGCCAGTATTCCATATCTTATTCGCGATTCTGCTAGCGAGTAGTACACCTGCTTACGTACTTTAAAACGTGAATACTTTTTATATAAACCATCGCAAAGAGTAAGCTTTTGAGTTGTAAACGCAGCACATTTATATGTTCACGCCATAGGATTCTTTATTTTGTTTACTACTTCTATAGTATTGCTATGTTGTTTGCCGTTTCGGTGATATATATTAAACGCTTCCGTTGGCTTGAGCGGTGTTCGTATGTGCATTACTTTTGTTTTTGGAGCATTAATAATTAGGCCTTCATCATGGCACCATTTTGAGATCGCATCAAATTCTTCTTGAATTATTTCCAATGCATTGTTAAAGTTTTTGTGTTTGACGACAAGTGCTATATCATCTGCATAGGCATAGGCTGTGCATTTTTTGAATAAATGGAGAAGTTCATTTGTATACAAAACAAATAGAATCGGACCTAATTTGGAGCCTTGTGGGACACCAAGAGCAATTGGCATTTCTTTACTTAAGGTATTAAACACTCTAACTCTAATCTTTCTATCAATTAGATAGTTTTCGATTCAGTTTGCCAGCACTCCTCTCACACCAACTCGATTGACAGTTTTAATTAACTTTTTAAGAGTTATGGTACCGAAAACTTTACTAAAGTCAACAAACAGCACAAGCACGTGATGATTTTTGTTAAGGCCGTGTTCGTAAACTCTCCCAATTTTTTTGAAAACTGTACTGGTTTGGGTGTAATATTTTACGTGTTTCTACAAAATTATTAAGACGATTAAAAATAACTTCTTCCAAACATTTTTCAACAGCTGACAGTATAGATATAGGCCGGTAATTCTCGATTTTGTTTTTCTTACCTGCCTTATAAACGGGCCGAATAATCGACGTTTTCATTAATCTTGGAACATGAGCTTGTGTTGTATTTCGATTTATTATCCAAGAGGCAAGAAAAAAAGCATTAATTTCAAGGTCAATTGGTCTTATATTATCCACTCCAGGACCCTTGTTGTTCTCCAGGCTACACAACATTCGAAAAATTTCTTCTTCACTGGCTTCCTCTATGTAAATACTCTGCTGAAGGTGCAAATTCTTATGCCTTGATGTTTTGTTATAACATATGTACATGATTGTTGACACTTGGTTTGAGAATTGTTCCGCAAACTTTTCCACAATACTAGCTAAGTTTTCATCATCTTTGGAAAAATTGTTTCTTATTACTTCGTCAATTGTGGTCTTCTTTCTTCCCAGAAGTTCATTAATAGTATTCCACGTTTTCCTAGGATCATTCTGAGAGCTTAAAAATCGTTGCTTATAGAAGTAATTAACTAAGGGGTAACCCATGGCTTCTGTTTTCTATTTTTTTTTATTACCGTTGTTTTGCTTGATTCCGTGTAAATGTTGTTGTCTACAATTTTCTGTTAGCATAGATTGCCAATTGGTTTGTTTTATAAGTTCGTTCGCTCTTTGTTGCTAAATATGAACAGCATCGTCGTGTTCAATCTTTCTTTTGTGGCTAGGAACTTTAGTTGGATATAAGATTAAGTAATGGTCGGAAAGATCTGTCTCAATAACTGCTGAAAATATTTTTAGCTTTGTTATGCTTACATATATAGTATATGATCAATCAGTGTAGAAGTGTTTCTTGTTAAGTCAACTCGCTAGGATTCTTTAATAACTCTTGAAAGACCTTTTGAGCCATCATCTCTATATGTCTTAAAACAAGGGAATTATTCTCATTTTGAATAATTTGCGAGTACTTTGCCCGTAGACTCCCACACGAATTTCAATTTGGATTCTCTGGCTCTGTTTTTCGCTAGCCACAGAAGGTGTTTATTCGTATGTGTAAGCTGATTATTAAAAAATATATGTGCATCATTTTCTGTTGCAGTAGTTTGTCAGCTGCAAGTATTTTCTCTAATTTTTTTTTTAGAGAAATATTACGGTTAACTTTTGTTTTTTTTATAAAATTTAGAAAGTATGACTGGCAAAGGAAACAATTATTGTTGTTTTGTGTGGGTTTTTTTATTGGTTCTGGTTATGCATATGTGTCTTATGCACATACCTGTTAGAACAACAAGTCCTCCAGATCAAAATCACCCCCGTTTCGTGAAAGATAAACCGTTGGTATGAACTTATAGCAACCTTTCTACTGTTAATAATTAAGTTATTACACCAAAGTTTTGACATCAATCATTGTTGTGCAAGGTAGGCAATAATGTTATTACTTGGAATGATGAGGATTAATGACAAAAGTCTTGATTTTCTAGTTTCAACGCATCGTTACTGACAATATTTTCAATTAACTATTCGGCTTTCATCTTCTCCAAAAAAAAAAAATCGTAAAGGTCGATGACGCAGCCTCACCCCCAGCCTGATGTGCATACAGTGACATTTTGTGTATGCAATGACCTTTCCTAAATGACTCAGCTCCGCATATGGCAATTCTGCTCATCAACATACCCAGTGCCTCAACACTAAAGGAGATTTTCTTCGAAAAATCGGAATCAAATGTCTCTGGCTCAGATATCCAATCTGAGTATGTTCTGAGCCGCCCATAGTCTCTTAGCCTGAGTTCATGCAAACACAACACCAGATGCAAAATTCCATATTTACAAAAATATTGACAGGTATCAGATTTTATAACTCAAACTTGTGTAATCCTAAGCCTCGAGAAGACAGCTCATTATAAAGACACTTTAATTATCGAGCCTATGCATATGGCATATACGAGGGTTGTCTGAAGGGTTTCCGACCGCAACGTAAAGATAGCGGCACTCATCAATAAAAGCTAGTGAATGCTAGTTGTATATCTTTTGATAGTTACTTACCGAAGTTTCAGTCATTTTGGACGCGCAGTTTTTAGTTGACAGTCGTTTGAGTAAGTCGATGTGAGTGTTTTTTGTGAAAATGGAAAAAATTGAGTATCGAGCTGTTATTAAATTCTTGTTTTTGAAAGGCAATACGCCTACGCAAATCAAAAATGAGTTGGACTCTGTGTATGGGGACTCTGCACCATCATTTACTACAGTCAAATTTTGGGCAGCTGAATTTAAACGTGGCCGTAAAAGCTTGGGAGATGATGAACGTTCGGGACGTCCAAAAACTGCAACCACTGACGATAACATTGCTAAAGTTCACCAAAGTGAGAGAGCTGTCTGCGCGTTGGGTGCCGCGTTTGCTTACGTTAGACCAAAAACGTGTTCGAACATTTTCAACGCTCTGTTGGCGCAGCTTAGGCGCAATAAATCCGAGTTTTGGCGCTGATTAATTACTGTAGATGAAACTTGGATACACCATTATACGACCGAAACAAAAATTCAGTCAAAACAGTGGACTGCAAAGGGCGAGCCGGCTCCAAAAAAAGCAAAAACTGTTTTTTCGGCTGGGAAAGTGATGGCGACTGTTTTTTGGGATAGTAAAGGAGTTATCTTATTCGATTATCTTCAAAAAGGAAAAACCATTACAGGAGCATACTACGCACCATTACTTGCCAAGCTGAAGGTAGAAATTGTGGAAAAACGGCCACATTTGCAGAAAAAGAAAATCCTTTTTCACCAAGACAACACGCGGGTCTCAGACCTCAGCGGTTGCCATGAAAAAAATTCATGAATTACGGTTTGAACTACTTGACCATCCGCCATGTTCACCAGATTTAGCCCCAAGCGACTTCTTTTTGTTCCTTCATTTAAACACTGCGCTCGGAGGACAAAGATTTTCGTCAAATGAGGAGGTAATCGCCTTCGTGAACAATTATTTTGCAGAGAAAACCGCCAAGTACTATTTGGACGGGTTAGAGAGATAGGAGCATTGCTGAGAGAAGTGTGCAGAGTTACAAGGAGACTATGTAGAAAAATAAAAAAAAATTTGAGAAAAAATGTCTTTTATCATTGCTCGGAAACTTTTCAGACAACCCTCGTACGTACTCAAAGCTGAATAAAACAATTTAACAAAACCAAATCCAGATATACTCCCGAACGCGATGCTTTGAAAAGTATACTCTGTGCCTCCGAAATCTTATGACTTTGAAGGATTTTGTTTTACTAACGTAAATAAATCTACGTATCTACCTTATGGGACCATATGAGAAATGATGATACGAGTATTAAAGAAGAAACCATGTTGCCTTTTGGACTTCAAGATGGGTGACTAAATGTCGAATTTACTTGAAAAAGTCGTAAAAAATTTAACTGACAGGATGACGTTTGTAAAACATAATCGGGATGGCCACATAATAGATTTTTTCTGGTTTTTTATGATCAATTTTATCACGAGAACTTTTTATACACACATAAGCACCTTTCGTTCCCCATGAGTGGAACTCAAATAGCGTTTTATGAATTTCTAAAGCGAACATTGTGTATAACAGTTGCCGTCCGGTAATTAACAGAAAACAGCTGTAATAACCCACTGTCATCTGTTTGACAGCTGGTGACTGAGTGGTGTTTTTTTTTTGGCTTTTCTTCTCACTGTCCATTTATTTGTTGATAACAATTATTTGAGGGGTTTTAATGCGAAAATTCGATTTATTATAAGAGTGAACACATATCTCGCATCATGGATCAGCCGGACGATCATTTTCGTTACATATACAGTTCATCGTTAAACGAACGTGTCCAAATCAAAATGTAAGTCTTTGCATGGATTCCAAGAAATTCAGTATTTCACAAATTCTTTGGTGTTTTCTCGATTTACTTTGATTGCAAAATAAAAGTGGCACGCTGGAAGGTAAAAAACAAAAGCCCGACTATGAAAAACTGTTGGAGAATAGGATTTTGGCCTTCTCTGGATTGTATTCGGAGTCATGTCCCCCGTTTCAGGTGCGACTTCAAGTGTTCAACAAGGGTAGGCCGTATTGCCTGCCTGTGACTACATCGTACAAAGCTTTCACGAAGCGATGGAGCTGGAATGAATGGGTATCTTTGCCAATGTTGTTCTCCGATTTGCCAAGGACTGCCATTTTAGTGTTGACCATATTGGATTGTGCTGGCGCTGGAGAAACCTCAATCATTGGGGGTACTTCGATTTCATTGTTTGGCAAGAATGGAATGTTTCGTCAGGGGATGTACGACTTGAGGGTTTGGCTTGATATTGAAGGCGATGGTAGCTATCCCTCGAAGACACCTGGCAAGGGAAAGGAGTCGAGTAAATCACAAATGCAACGTTTGGGGAAGTTGGCGAAGATGCATCGCAATGGCCACTTGCAAAAGGTTGATTGGTTGGATCGGCTTACTTTCCGTGAGATTGAACTCATAAACGAGCGAGAGAAACGGTTGTCGAACTATATTTACCTGATGATTGAGTTCCCGACTGTTACTGTGGATGATTTGAATGTAAGTAAAAATTTGGCATTTGTCTGACGAGGATGTTTATTCTTGTTGTTTTGTTTTCAGTATTCGATTGTTTACTTTGAGCCAGAAGGTGACAAGACCAACAAAATCATATCAAAGCCAAAGCTAGTAACTGTTCCTGACTCGGAAATACTCCAGGTGAGTTGTGATTAAGGTTTCGTTTTGATTTGATTTAAATTCGTAGAGAGAACATAAACGAAAAAGAATCAGAGCTATTTAAGCAATCAGCTTATTCTTAAAGTTTTGATGGTTCAACGCTTATGTATAAAGCTGATTTCTGCATCTCCATTGTGGTCTTTGTGCAGTAGTTACGCACTGTACGTTTAGCCAATCATCGATGTTACTTTATTTTTTGTTTTGTTATCATTTGTTTACTTTCTGCTTGTACTACAAATTGACCTCTAGGTTGTTGCAATCCAACAGAGGATGTGATCATGACTTTGCTTTATGTCTGATGACGAACATTTGTTTTTTTTTGTATATAAATCATTGATTCCACTTGTGTATTATCAGCATTTTTTAATGTTGACGCCCCTTTTTTAGAACATTTCTTAGAATTCATTATAAATTGTAATGCACAGCAATAATTCTGCCATCCCGATTTCCGCATTAACCCAGTCGGGGGGCGAAGAATAAACACCTTTCAAGAGTTGAAAGTGTCCTATATTTCGTTTTACGAAATCCCACAGTGCAAGCGCCCTATCCAGAAGTTATTGGATTCTCTTGCATAGCATATTTAACAATGAAAGTCACCCAGGGCTAATTTTTCCTTTATCTTTTAATCTTTTAATATTTTTTTATGTTGTGGTTAGTTCTCAAGCGTTCCTTTGAGATTCATCCCGCACAAATGAGCTTAAGGTGTTGTGATGAGATCTATGAATTGATCAGGTAAGCACTTCACCCAGTTGCTAGAACTGATCTTCAAGTTGTTTGTATATTCTATGTTTGTATGAATAATCGAACCGGAATGGTCTTCCATTAGCTTGTCCCAGCTATTTTTGTCTGTCGCTACTGGAAGAATGCTCTCCAGTTCCTGGATATCATCAAAGACCCATTCTTTCATTTATAATTTTTTTCTCTTACTCTCATGTCACTTCGTCTTTGAGTTGATTTTCACCCTTCAATTGAACGTAGTTTTGACTTCAATCGCCAAATGATTTCTTAGTGGTACTGTGGAGCGTTCTGCAGACGTACCTCGTTTCTTTTTCGCCCTTCAAAGCTATCGAAATCGTAGGTATGTGTACGCAGCTATTGCTCAAAATTGCGCACTTTAAGGCGGTTTGGGCTTCTTTCGATGTTTGCGCGCTCATGCGGTGAGGTCTTTTTCTACTTCAATGCCACCGGGTATGAATCGAAGATTATTTGGACCATAGAGTTGGCTTCCATTCACTCTATTACCTATCTTATACGACTGATACAGATTATTCAAACAAGGTCGAGGTTCTGTAGATTACGCTGTCCTCTAAAGCCTGCTAATGCAAACTGGACAAAAAGATCACTCGAAGAATTATGCGTCCAAAATGACTAAGGGTTTCTTCATGCTTCTGCTCTATAGAGTGGAATTGGGTTGATGAGGCTAAGGAAATAGCCAATTGGTAAGTGTAACTATTCGCTTGATTTCTGATGAGGTGTCATTATCAGAGTTAATAGCGGAACCAAAGTAGTCAAAATCTCTAACTACCTCAAAGTTATACGATGGTAGTCCAAGAAATACCCGACCTGACGTATAGACGGCGGTTGTTGTTTAAAAAGAATGGCAATTGCAGAAAGTACCAACCCTATAAAGCTTAAATTTGGAGTTTTACGACGCTATGTTGTTTAGTATTTGTTCGGCAGCCATCAATAATGAACGCTCTCAATAACTTTTTAAATATGGAAAAGTTCGGTCATCGTTATGTGATACAATACTTTCAATTGAAAGGCCTGTATCCAACCAACAATTTCGTTACGTTTTCAACAATAAAATATCGGGTGGCAGAGTTTAAGCGAGGCCGTACGAGTTGCCAAGGCGAACATCGCAGTGATCGACCAAGTGAGGTGAGTCCACCAGAAGTGCCGCGATTACTCACAATGGAACAAAAACACCGTCGTGAGGATGTTTCAATCGAGTTTTTGGCGAAGTTTCACAGCTAAAAAGCTGAGTTTTTGCGTCGATTCATAACCTTGGATTCATCACTTCACACCCGAGGCGAAGGAACAGCCAAAACAATGGACTCAAAGGAGAAAATCGGCTCCAAAGGCGAAGACAGTTCCATCTGCCGGGAAGGTCACGACGTCAGTTTTTTGCGATGTGCGTGGGATAATTTTCATTCATTATCTTCAGAAGGAAAAACAATCAACGGCGTGTATTATGCAAACTTATTGCAGCGTTTCAAAGATGAAATCAAGACAAAACGGCCGCATTTGTTTCATCAAGACAATCAGTTCATTCATCCGTCATCGCGATGGCCAAAATCAATGAGCTAAAGTACGAGTTGCTTCTTCATGCACCCTATTCTCCAGATTTAGTCCCTTCGGATTATTTTCTATTCCTGAATTTGAAAAAAAATGGCGCGGTGGTAAAAGGTTTGCCAACAGTAAAGAGGTGTAGTTTGCAGTTGATGGCTATTTTAAGGAGCTCGACGATTCCCACTATAAACAGGGTATCGAAGCTTTTGTACATCGCTGGGAAAAGTGTATCGAACTAAAAGAAGACTACGTAGAGAAAAAAAGATATTTTTTCCTAAATTTTTTGTGTTTCCTTTGTTAGGTCGGGTACTTCCGTAATGTCTGCGATATTTTATGCGATTCGTTAATGTTGCATGTCTCTTCTTTTTGACAGCATATTTGTTTCAATACTTGGAATCGCACCAGTGAGAGTTCGCTACGTTCTACAAATTATGTTAATGTCATCACTGTATGCAAATGGCTGCATAGACTTTCAGATAGTTGTGCCTCTGGTGTTGAGTTGCTTCCGAGCTTTACGGGCAGCGAATTCTCTCGATCTTCATTCTACGCAATCTGATAATTTTGACAAGGATGCCAGAATTACCCATGGCTCTGTATGGCTTTATAGATGCTGTTATATGCGGCTTTAAAATCAATCTTTGTTTCTTGCTCGATTATGGACTTACGAGTACCGAACCTTAAATCGCACTGATAGGGGTCTGATCATTGGTTTCAAGTGCTAACACCTGGTGTTAAGTAGACACAGACACCAGCCTCTATTGCTGGAGAAATTTAGAGGATGCTTTCTTGCGGATCTTTTTGGTGCTAAGTTTTATTTCATCCCCATGTCGATTGGTTCATTCTGCCTGACAACGGAATTTAGGTCGCCCACGTGTCTCTGTTGGGGTTTGGTTGAATTGACGTGTTCTTTTTACTTTTTGGTAAAACTTTCGAACATTGTTCGCGGATTTTTCATGTTTCTTGATCGTAGACCGTGGGTGGCCGTGGCTCAAGTGGTACTGAACTGACTTACAAATGGGAAGATTCGGTGTTCGAATCCCAATCGTGTCCAAAAGGCTTTTTTTTTCAGTTAATTAAAGTCAAGTAAGATGATTAGTTGACTAGAAAACAACAAGCCAACTTCCGCTAACAATCCAGTCTCCCCATTAAATATTGGATGCTACCCATAGAGCGAAATAACCACTGAGCCCAAACATCTTTCTTTCTCTTTTTATAGTATTTTCCAAAAAACTTAACACATGCTGCGGCATTATAAGAGTATTCATACCCACTTGAGTAGGTATTCATACCAATTTGGTTCGTCAATGCCACGCCGCTTCGTTCGCCAGCTGTTGCTACCTAGACTAAGAGTCAAACCAGAGGTTTCGAGCTGGTTTTCTCATGATTTCTTGGCATCAATGCTACTGGGCTTCAGCATTTAATGCTGAGAAGCTGAGGCGTATACGATTTGGAAAGGTTTTAGTGGTTCATTGCGATTACAGCCGTACAATGTTAAATCTGCTCACTGCACTGTCGTAGTGTCCGGCATTCTATAATACTGGATGAGTACCTTGCGTCAATTGCACCATGATAAATTTGGTTGATTGTTTTATGATAAGGTGACCGTCATGTTTGTTTGAAAATATTCAGAAGGGTTCGTCGACTACTATGCAAGACTTTCTGGGTTCGAAATTCGACCAGCACCAATAAACAGGAAAATCCACCAATCAACCAACACCCTTTCGGGCTGCAGTGGTAAATCTCTGAAAGTGAAATCTTCTGAAAAAGGTCTCTCATTCTCCTGTGGTTCAGATTCGGCAAAAAAAATTCCCTCTCATTGTGCAGTAAATGAGAGACTAAGCCATGGTCCACCCCGAACAATCGCACGAAATTTTTTTCTTAATTACCCAAAGTTCGTTTCCAGACATTGCGTAGCACCAAAGAAGTTCTCCTATTTTATTTTGGCATTAAAATGCACAAAACGATTTTAATATCAATGTATGTTGGTGTTATCATTTATTTCTTCCGTGCGGGCTGCACCTTAGAACGGTCCGGCACCCAAATAGACGCCGCTTCTATTCTCTGTAACAGGCGCAGTTTTTTATCTTCCTTTTGTGCGACCTATCTTGGATGGCGGAAAAATCTGCTAAATAGCAGTCTGCACATGGCTTGTTCGAGGTCCAAACGTTCAATGTGCAGATCAGAACTTATTTATACTCTTTCTATTGGGTATATAACTAAATTCGTACGTTTTTTTTCAAAATTTGAACGTTTATTTAAGAAAACCATGTACAATAGTATAATTCAAATTATTACCCATCTGAAGCTATGACTTTTTCCCATCTTTCTGGCAATTTGTGGATCCCATCCCAAAAGAACTGCGCCGGCTTGGCAGCCAAGAATGATTCAAGCCAATTTTTGATATTCTGATATTTCAGTGAGGGCGTTCTGCATCGACCGGAACAAATGGTAGTCAGAAGGGGCAAGGTCTGGGCTATAAGGCGGGTGGGGTAAGACTTCCCATCCACTGTTTTCCAAATAGTTCTTAACCGGAAAAGCAACGTGGGGCCGAGCGTTGTCATGATGGAAAATTATTGCCTAGTGTCTGGTCGCATATTCCGGGCGTTTTTCGACCACTGCTCTCTCTTCAAACGGATTAATTATGTTCGGTAGCGTTGTCCATTGATGGTTTCACCCGGTTTTAGCAGCTCATAATACAGTACACCCACCTGATCCCACCAAATACAGAGCATTACCTTCGCGCCATGGATATTCGGCTTTGCCGTTGATTTGGCTGGTTGGTCGGGTTTCACATATAATTTTTTGCGCTTGGGGTTGTCGTAATGGATCCATTTTTCATCACCATTAACAATCCGATGCAAAAGTGACTTCCTTTTGTGGCGTTCCAGCAGCATTTCGGACATGCAAAACCGCCTTTCGACGTCTCTCGGTTTGAGTTCATGTGGAACCCAATTTCCTTGCTTTTGAATATATCCAGCTGCTTTTAAACGTTTTGAAATGGCTGCTTGAGTGACACCCAAGGATTCTGCGAGCTCTTCTTGTGTTTGGCAACAATCTTCATAGAGTAATGCTTCCAGTTCTTTATCTTCAAACTTTTTTGGCTGCCCAGGACGTTCATCGTCTTCCAAGCGAAAATCACCAATTTTAAATCGTGCAAACCACTTTTGGCACGTTCGCTCAGCTAGCGCATTTTCACCATAAACTTCCACCAAAATACGATGACTTTCGGCAGCAGTTTTCTTCATGAGAAGAACTCCCCGCAAAAACACTTTTTCAGGCACAAAGTTCGACATATTTGAATGAAAAAAAATTATTGTTGTTTATGCTTCAAATGAATGACATATACTGAAATGACGTACGATGACAGTAGCTTTCCAACGATGAAGAACAAGAGCTTGCATAAATGACAACTATTCTCCATATTACACCGTACCAACGATTTAATTCATGGCTGATAGCCATGTAGAGCAAGATGCTGTTATCATTGCTATTTTTACGTCCATTAAGTCCATATGTTTCTCCACTGTTGTTGAACAGTAGGAGAGGAAGTATTTGGTCCAACATAGAGTTTACACAGGAAATTTTGCTACGGATAGTTTAGTTTTATGATCACTTAATGGTGACAATAGTGTGTCAAAATTTAAGTTGTGTTATTGAATAGAAAAGATCCAGTGCGTTAAGCCCAACATCTAATAGACATGTTACTTAGACTTGAAGTCCGCCGAGAGGTTATTTGAAAATGTAACGCCAATGCTGTAGTGCCATTAGCAAAACTCAAAATCAGATATAAAATGCACATACTCGCACATTATATTTTACTTAAAGTGAAAGTAATTCACTAGGCTATGCGTTTAGTTTAGTTGCTAACAATTGTTACCACATTTTGCATTTTCTCTTTCAGAAAATGTTTTCCATTTCAATGCCATTGCCACTGGCACACGAACGCATAGTTCTCGCACATTTATTTACACCTTTTTAGAATTATGCCATTTCTGTCTATTCTGCAGGAGGGCCTTGCTGTTTAAACGCCTCATATTACCTCAGTTGTATTCGAACTGCCGCCGGCCTTTAAATTTTCTCAGCTCCTCATGTATTTTAGAATCGATAGATTTTTAAAAAGTTGGCACTGTCATACTACATATACATATGTGTCTATCAAATCGCATTTGTGTCGAATCATTCATCCGTACTAAGTAGTTGTATGTTTATCTTAGTCGGCATACCCTTTGTTTCGCATGTTGCCTCTCTCGGTTGTCTACGGTAACATCAAATCAAAAATCAATTTATGTCGTTCTTGGTTTGCTGATAAGCAATTAAAAATAAACAAATGGTTTCGAAAATGCAAGGTTTTTGCGAACACAGTCTCCTGATCTGGCAGCAACAGTAATGTACATATTAAATTTGATTCATTGCAGGAAAACCTAGTAGAGCGCAAACACCATCGACTGGCACGTTCGGAAAGGTCTCGTATATCAGATCGTGATGCTAAGCCAACTGCGAGGTGAGTATTACCTTTAGAAACGCAAATCAATCAAAGTGGATCAAAGAATGTTATAACAATTCACAGCATTCGTGACCAATTGCATACAATCGTCTATCGTTATCCTCCTACATACGTCCTTAGCAGTGAGGAGCAGGATCTCCTTTGGAAATTCCGTTTCTACTTAAGTTCTCACAAAAAGGCTCTCACGAAATTCCTAAAATGTATCAATTGGCAAACGCCGGCCGAAGTATTGCAGGCATTAAGTCTCCTTGCCAAATGGACCCCAATGGATGTAGAAGATGCTCTTGAGCTACTTAGTCCATCGTTCTCACATCCTGATGTTCGGAAGTATGCAATAAGTCGCCTAATGCAAGCACCAGATGAGGATCTCCTGCTATACCTACTACAACTTGTACAGGCGCTTAAATATGAAAACTTCAACGACATTATCGAATCATATAAGAGGATCGCCCCCGATCGAGACATCGTCAAATCACTTGATGACAACTTATTCGATCAGAGTTCAGCTTCTGAAGTTAGTATGAGCATGAGTAGCAAACAACAGCAATCAGTGATACAGAAAAAGAGTACTGTTCAAGTGGAGATATCAAAACGTTCTGCACCCATGGCAATCTCTGTTAATTCTGGCGATGAGGACAATCCCGCTACAAGTGCTTCAATAGCTTCTGTTACATCCGACGCTTCAAATACTCTAATGAGTGGGAACAGTTTAACTGGTTCCAGTGACTTATCAACATTCCTCATTCAGAGAGCATGTAAAAATCCAACTTTGGCCAACTACTTCTACTGGTATTTGTCAATTGAAGTGGAAGATCAGGAATCCATTCGAAAACAGGACGAACGAGTGCATAACATGTACGCGATGGTATTGAAAATGTTCCTAAGAGTTTTAGAAAATGGTTAGTTGTCGTTTAGTTGTTCCTTTAATTCATTTTTAATGTTTTGCTAATCAATTTTTATTTAGGTAATCTACAACTCAAGCTCATCTATACTAATCTGAGGAAACAACAGCGCTTCATCGATGAGTTAGTTAAACTGGTAAAGATGGTTGCTAAAGAGCCAGGCAATCGAAATCGAAAAACAGAAAAATTCAAACAACTCCTAGCCGAGTCAGATGCATTTAAGGTTAATTTTACAAATTTCGAACCGATTCCGTTCCCGTTGGATCCGGATATCTACATAACAAAGATTCTGCCTAATAATACGTCACTGTTTAAGAGTGCACTAATGCCAGCCAAGTAAGTTGAAAGCACTTTATCCAAAAAATCAATTTTCTCTTATGAGTTACACAGGGTTCCGGGTGCAAGTTAATATAAAGGGTATTTTATTAAGCGCTTCCTATCCTTTAAATTTAAATAAAACAAAGTGTGTGTGAGATATCCTCGACATTTTTTATTTGTTTTAAAGGCCTATCGATGCCATTATGGCCGCTATCAACTGTCAAAGTTCGGGAGTCCCTATTGGAAGACCCTGTTTAAGACTAAAATATTGACGCTATACGGTGTGGTTTAAACATTTCTATACCGAAGCTCCAGATGGATCTGTGCTATTGAAAGACATTCAATCTGTGTTAAGACTTCTTTGCGTTTTCGAGGAAGAAAGAAGATATACGTGGTTTCGCTAAGCGGGATAGAACTTAATTGAGCATTATTTCATTTTTCAGTTGGGGCGTCTAGTTTCATTGCCAATGCACTCCTCCAGTATTAAGACAGGTGTGGAAAAATTTACTATTTGAAGTGAATGACCTCCAGAAATCTTTAAGGACCGATATTTTCCTTTTCTTCAGGAAGGACACCATGTTTCTATAAGCTCATTGACAAAACTGACGAGGGATGTATTAAAAGCTTGTTAGAATTGTTGGCAATTTCAACGCCAAAATGGGTGGCTCCAAAACAACCGTAGTAATCACAAGAATTCCTCTTCACAATATTCATAAGACGTCAGGGCGGTCATGAGATCAACAAACAGTCAATGAACTTGATGCGAGACACTGCTCCAATGTATTCGATGACTGAAATTTCCAACCAATATAGACATATTGATATAATCCTCTACCTTGTGCTAGCCAAAGTGAGGATGCGGGTATCCAAAACTATACTGTGAAGAGCCGCAATCTCAAGAGATCACCAGAAAATACGCTGAACCCCGATCACAACATTTTTCAACGAGCCCTACAGTATGTCGGTTGTAACGGTTGGAAGAGGGTAACAAAAGCTGCATAATTGACTTTATGGGTTTCAGCTGACAACCACTACAAAATCCTTTTTGATGGACACGATGCATGCAAAGCGGCTCTATACTAAACGAACACATTTTATGAGCATAACCAACGGTAACATATGCTTCTTTAAATGAAAGAGCACAAGAAGTATGGGATCCATAATATTTAGAGATTCATTGATGATCTTCTAAGCAAACCTTGATGACCTAGTAACCAGATTTATTGGTAAACACAAAAAAAAATTGCTTTAAACTACGTGTCTGACTAGCGTCACAGGCAAGGTCAATTAATAAACCCAAATAAGACAGTCTTTATATGTTGCTGAATCTATTACTATCCCCATAGCCAAACAGAGGTTTCTTTAATGGAATAAAATATCTTAGATTTGTTCTAGATAATCATAAAGCTACAACGTCTTTAATAAGCGCGTCTCAGCATGATAGGAGTCCTGCTAACTCGACCCAAGGCAGCTAAAGACAATTTAAATGCACATAGAACAGAATAGACTATCAGGGCTCTTGACTATTCTCTCAAATCTCTATGATTACCGCGTCATCTGACTTCATGTTCCACACGTTCTACTTTGGCAGAAAATTTGACCTCTCTAGTTTGAGGGCTCTTTGACCACTTTCCTCCAGTTGCGCACTCCAGTTTAGTTAATGTCTCCTTTCAGTTGTGCACCATTTCAGACGACTGATGCTGTTTTTTTCTCAAAGGGTTCGCCTCCTCCGAAGGCCTTCAAATCAAACGGGAGCAAAAATCACTTTCCGTGGCCAACATAGAGCAGAACATGACACCAGTGTGTGCAAGTAGTATAGCAGACTTTTGGAAATGTGTACTTGCATTGACTGATGAGAGTTCCTTACAATTTTCTCAAGTATGGTGTTAAACAGTCACAAACCCTTTCCTGGCATTAAAGGTATCGACTGAATTGGTGTCGACCTTTATGGAACAGCGAGGGTTGTTCATGATAATTCTGCACAATTTGCATAAAACTAAACATGACTCTCAGGTTATATCTAGGGTCTGCCGTAATGTGAATACATATATGATCAATTTCGTGCCTAAATCGCTTTGGTGATGCCAATCAGATCATAAATAAATGATTTGGTCCGTTCACTGATACGGCAGACCAGATCTTGTACACGACGTTAAGGAGACTGATGACTACAGTTAGCGTGGTTAAGAGGACGTCCTTTCTTGTTGATCGGACAAACAATGCTGAGGTTCTATTCATCAGGTATAGCTTTCTCCGACAAAATCTTGGCAATGAATTGATGTATGCTGCTTACTAAGTCATCTTCTATTGCCTTAAATAGCACGGTAGGAAGGCCGTCCGGTCGGAAAGCCTTGTAATACCAAAGTTTAGATCTTTGCTATCTTTACTTTAATTTCATCGTGTAGGCGGAAACCTTGGTTTTCATCACACTGTTTATTGTTCGTTCTGCTTTTCCATAAAAGTAATTTGCTTGGCACGTTCTTTTTACTGTAGTACCTTCTTTCCATTTCCTCATTCGCTCGTTTCTCATGATGTTTTCCCCCTTTCTTCAGGACGCACAAGCCGCTGTCGTTCTTCTATGTATCGCTGCATCATACCCAAGTTGTTTTTCTATATCTGCTTGACTGCAGTCTTCATCAAACCAAAGTTTCCGGTATGGCATTTGTTACTATGGCATTTCTTAAGAGAGAACTTTTAGTTTATTTCTTTTTTATTTGGATTGATATTACCCCGAGTCAGTCAGTTACAGGATCCCTTATATCGATTTTGTCTAGATTTTAGATTTAGATTTTGAATCTGAAGAGAATTCCTTACGTCTTTCTATGACCGATTACCAAAATGCAGATGACGCCTATCCATCTTGCTGTCAGTCAGTTTCAATTCATTTTGTTGATTAAACCAGACATTTTTAATACTTTTAAAATAACTTTTTTCCGTTTTGTAGACTTACATTTGTGACTTCAATAGCATCGCACGAATATGTTGCGATATTCAAGCATGGCGATGATTTGCGGCAGGATCAACTTATTCTTCAAATGATTACGCTTATGGACAAGCTACTACGTAGAGAAAATCTTGATCTTAAGCTCACACCCTACAAAGTGTTAGCGACAAGTTCAAAACATGGTTTTCTGCAGTACATCGACTCATTCACAGTTGCTGAGGTTCTTGCTAAAGAGGGTAGCATACATAATTTCTTTAGGAAGCACAATCCATGTGAAACAGGACCATACGGCATCACGACCGAAACAATGGATACCTACATCAAGAGCTGTGCTGGATATTGCGTCATTACATACCTTTTAGGTAAGCTGTACAATATATTGTAATTTGTCCCATCCCCACCATTAACAAATGACATATCTCTCGTTTTAGGTGTTGGCGATCGTCATTTAGATAATCTTCTTCTAACTACCAATGGTAAACTATTCCACATCGATTTCGGGTACATTCTTGGTCGAGATCCAAAACCAATGCCTCCGCCGATGAAACTTAGTAAAGAAATGGTCGAAGCAATGGGCGGTGTTAGTTCCGAGCATCATCATGAATTTAGAAAACAATGTTACACTGCATTCCTTCATTTGCGACGACATGCCAATGTTATGTTGAATTTATTCTCACTTATGGTGGATGCTTCTGTGCCAGATATCGCTCTCGAACCTGATAAAGCAGTAAAAAAAGTCGAAGAGAATCTACAACTTGGACTGACCGATGAAGAGGCTGTTCAGCATTTGCAGGGTTTGCTGGATATTTCTATAACAGCTGTGATGCCTGCATTAGTTGAACAAATACATAAGCTTGCGCAGTATTGGCGAAAATAAAGAAAACCAACGGAAAAGCTGATGATTTTGGAGAAAATGATGTTGCCCGACTATTCCAAAATCACATGCTATGAGATAATTTGTTTTAATTGATTAAGATATGTATTACAGAGAAAAACCCTGTATTTGGTAATAACTCATGAATACAGAGTAAAGTATAATAATAATATTATTTTCGTAAAAGCAACTCAACATGATCTAAATATTTTTCGCTTTAGTTACATACATACGTAGTCATTTAAGTCGTCATTAATCTATGTAAACCTATCATTTTATTTGTTTATTAACTGATATGTATAGAGTTCGAAATAAATTTATTATTTAAGATAAATCCTTGTAAATTGCTATTTATTGTACGCAACAAAATATGTATATCCAACAGCTTTGAAAATGATTCACATTGGAACGTTCGCCGCGCCATCACTAAAACATGGGCAATAAGCAACGAATCTGCAAATGAAAAGTTAGTTAATTTCACAAAGTAATATGAGCAGTCAAACAACTACAGGATGCCAAGAAATGCGAGCGGATTACCTGCGAAAAGAATCCTTTAAAACAGCAATTTTCACTACGGCTATTGCTACCTATAACCTAAGAAGGTCAGATGCCCCTAAGACCTCTTTACACTTCCTAGATATGATCCAAAATCGTGCGTTAAAACTCATAGGTGATACCAATATTACACGGTCATTCAAGACCCTCGAACACCGGCGTAACGTCTCCTATTTAATCTTGTTGTATCACTATTTCCACCACCAATGCTCCATTGAAATTGCCAGTAGCATTCCGCCCTTTCAAAGATTTAACCGTAATACCCGTCTCGCTATGAACGCTCATTGGTACAGCCTAAAATATCGTGATTCTTTCGTAAGCCGCACAGCTCGCTTATGGAATGTCGTGCCGAGCTCTTTATTTCCTAGTCAGTTGCAAACATTTAAAACCAACGCACATCGATATCTCCTTTCTTTCCCTCCTTAATTTTTTTTCGGCGACCCTGTGTGCAAACATTTTAAGGATACTAAAGACCCCTTAAACGGCGAGCGCGCGCTATTTATTAAAAAAAAGAACGAGAAACGTTTGAGGAGGCCATTAGAACTTACCAACTGAACTATTCATTTCTGCATATGATGCTTCTAGGTTCAATAAGAAAGCCCAGCCCATCCGGCTCACCCTGTTACTGATGCAACGACGAAATAAGATAAGATGTCTGAGAGCGAGACAAAAGGACCAACGCTCAAGAGGAAGTCTGGATTTTAATCATAATCTGGATATCTCTAAGCAAGCGCGGAGAGGCAAAAACAGGAGCTTCAAAAAGCTGCTGGACGATGCCAATATAAACCTTTGGCGAACCACCTACAGGATTATCACGACAAAGGTCAAATGACATAGAACACCTAAATTACTCGTAACATGCTCGACAATCCTGGAAAATATATTAAGGCACTGTTTCTAGAACAATTATAGAAATTGGAGATGAAGAGATCCCACCTGTTACAGAAGATGAATTGTTGCAGGCATGCAAAAAGATTGGCGGCAAGAAAACACCAGGCCCGGATGGAATACCAAACAGAGCCTTTAAAGGAGCAATTACATCGAGACAGCAAGTAAGTAAGAAGAGGGGACATTCCCTGATCACTGGAAACTACAGCGTTTACTGCTTCTCCTCAAAGGAAATAAACCTCGAGGGGTTCACTACTCATATCACCCCATTTGCCTTCTGGATACCATAGGAAACATTTTAGAAAAGGTCATTTACAACAGACTGATATTGTCATCAGTAGAATAGAGCAGTGCACTGTCAGAATAGCGATCCAGACTCTGGAAATCCCCATCATGCCGAGTCCAGTGAGCTGTAAACCAAACTAGAGTAAGTTATGTGTGGTACAATTAAGAATCTAACTAATTTTATCCGGATTTAAACTGGAGTATAACGGACAGATTTCCATATCAACCGCAAGCCAATGTAAATTTTTCTAAGTAAAGCGTTAATATGATCATTGGCATTAAGAGAGTTATTAATGATGACACCAAGGTTTTTGACACTATTAGAATAACTAATCTTATCTCCAGACAGGTAAACATATCTATATTCTTCAACATGCCCTAAGTTCTTTCCAATAGGCAAACATAAGGTTTTTTTTGGCATTAAGTTGAAGCCCATTACAAAAAGCCCTAAGTCGAACTGCCTCTAAGTCGTCGTGCCGACTGACACAACTATCAATTTTAGCTCGCGGGCAGGAAACATATAGTTGAGCATCGTCAGCGTATAGATGTACATTGGCATGTTTACAAACAAGAGGTAGGTCATTAATGAATAGGACAAAAAGCAATGGACCTAGGATTGACCCCTGAGGAACACCATTATATAGTCTTACCTTACTTGACATTTTTCCGTTTAATGAAACCTGCTGATACCTACTGCTAAGATAGTTTAGAATAAGCCCAGCAGCTCTATTACCCAAATCAAAACTACGAGTTTTAATGAGTTTCCAATACAATTTTTCATGATTTACTGAATCAAATGCCTTTGAGAAATCTAAAAGACATAGTAGGGTTATATAAGATTTGTCAAAGTTTAGACGAATATCATCAACTATTTTCAAAAGTGCAGTAGTACAACTATGACTTGCACGATAGGCAGATTGATGCAGGCTTATCAAATTGAGTGAGTCAACGTGAGTTTGAAGTTGATTCTTAATGATAAATTCCAGAACTTTTGATAAACTCGGGAGAATGCTTATTGGGCGAAAGTCAGCGTATCCAGACGGATTGCAATTCTTAGGAATAGGAATTACTTTTGCAAGTTTCCAGGCGGAGGGAAAGCAGGATTTAACAAGGCAGCAGTTATAAATATGAGTAAGCGTATCAACCACATGTAAAAGAATTATTTGAATAAATCTTAGAGATATTCCATCTAGACCTATAGCATTAGACTTTATAGATTTAATGGCAAAAATGACATCAACGCTATTTATAGTTTGGAAAGAAAATGTTGGGCCAAAGTGGTCTGAGGAACTACGGTATAAATTAGCTTCAATGGAAGGAATAGAACTGTCTGAAACAGATGTTGTCGCAAAAAAGTTGTTAAAAAGATCCGGATTGGTGTCCGCATAGTTGGAAAAATCATTTTTAGTGGGAATAACGCCCAACTGGCACAAGTTTTTCCAAAGATCTCGAGTCTTAGAGTTGGTATTAAGCTTAGATTTGTAATAAAACTGCTTTTGTTTGCGAGTCTCAGCGGTTGTTAAGTTTCTCAACTTAACAAATGCAGTCCTATTCGCAGTTGAAGGATAGTTCTTCCATCTGCGGTAGGCTTTGTCTCGAAGTCTCATGACCTTTTTTATACTTAAGGTAAACCAAGGGCGCCCCGGATATATCTAGCTACTTCAGGAACAGAAAGCTAAGCTATGATAACGATGAGGGTATCAAACACTACAACGTTACAGCCGGTGTGCCACAAGGATTCGTCCTAGGCTCTTTGCTGTATATTATGTATGACGGTGTCTTCAGGCGCCCAAAGCTCCCAAACGTGAAGTTAATAGACTTTGCGGTCGATATCGCCATCGTAACCGTGACCAGGCACGAAGTAGATTCGGCAACATGGCGGTTGCCATGGCGAAAATCCATGAATTACGGTTTGAACTGCTTGACCATCCATCTCATTCACCAGATCTAGCCCCAAGTGACTTCTTTTTGTTCCCTCATCTAAAAACTGCGCTCGGAGGACAGAGATTTTCGTCAAATGAGGAGGCAATCACCTTCGTGAACAATTATTTTGCAGAGAAAAACCCCAAGTACTATTTGGACGGGTTAGAGAGATGGGAGCATCGCTGGGCGAAGTGTGTAGAGTTACAAGGAGACTATGTAGAAAAATAAAAAAAAATTTGAGAAAAAATGTCTTGCATCATTGTTCGGAATCTTTTCAGACAATCCTCGTACTATATGTTGGAGATTATGTAACAAAATCAAAACCGGCATTAAGGTATCTAGGTGTTATGATTGATAATAGACTTAGACTACGTTAGGAAAAAAACATCGATCACCCACTCCTTGCTGACGAGATTAATGCCAAACATCGGAGGACCCAGATGCAGTAGCAGATTATTACTGTTATATGTAATTTGATCAGTTATACTGAACGCGTCTCCAGTATGGACGGACGCACTGGCCGTTAAAAAAATCTAGGAGGAAGATAGCGCGAATTTATAGACTAATCGCTATTTTTTATTTAAAATAATGACGGTAGAACAGAGATTAGCCTGTAATTACTCGTATCTAATGGCGTTTCTCTTTGGAAGTTGGGCAATTTGGACTCCTATGAAACACTGAAAACTTCTTCTGACTTCGAAGGCAATAGCTCGAAAACAAAAATCTGGTTTGACACACAATGTGGCTCGTGCAGTATGCGACGTTACTCTGTCCTTCTGGAACCACATGCCAGTCACGAGCTGACCTCCGACGAGTGCACACCTGAGGCCAGTGCAGTCGTAAAACTCACTGTCAGTGCAAAATAATAAAACCAGCGCGCTTGCACAAAAAATAATAATAATAGTAATACTCAGTGCAATGGTGCAATGAATCAAAAAAAAAAAAAAAAATAGGAATCATAGTGCGGGCATCCCACATCTCCTGACCCTGGTCCTTGCACCCAGTCACTGCAGTTGTTGTGTAACACTATGATTCGACAAAAACAATGGCTGAGTGCATGTAAGAACTGATAGATAGCGGGTTGTGGGGTTGGTTGGTGCACTGTTTCTAATTGTTGCAAGGCCATAACACCTACAACAATTTCATTCGGTAAACCAACGTCTGAATTTGCACTTCGCAGCCTTGCTTAGCATCGTCGATGTCTGGGTCTTTTGTGTTTACTTTTTTATAATAGTAAGCGAATTTAGAGTGGGCATACCAAATATACGCGGGCTTAAAAGTAACCACTTTTCTGCGTACGTCCACGTCTGTAAATACAGACAAGCTGTTTTTAAACACAGGTAGATGCCCGCCCACACCTCCCAGATCACTCTGATCTGAAGCTACCTGGCTACGAACTAGTGCCATTATTTTTCTCTCACCGCGGTCCCACTATTTACGCGCGTAGTGATGTAGCTTACCAAACTCCACCACAAATAGGTTCCAATCCGGAATTCAATTTCATGTGGTTAAATATCCATCTCCGTAGGCAAATAATCCACTACTGCTCTATTTACCGAAGCCCCAAAGTGGGCAGCAGTTTGGCCTTTAACGAGTTTGATGCGCTGTTTGTCTCTATTCAAAGAATAGTATCCCTGTATCCTCATAATGAAATCGTTATTACACAATTCTGGGTGGGTTCGACATTCTGGACAGACAACACTCGAAGGACGGTGTGTTGAGATCTTCGCAGCCGAAAACAACCTGACCCACATTGTAAATGAGCCCAAATGAATCCTAGACGATTATAGTCAACCGCCAACACCCTGAACTTGTTTTTAACTTCTAACCCCGAGAAAGCCAATTGGGGCGGGCTTAACATCTTTTTTAGGAATTTTAACTGATTGTTATGTTTCCTCGATAACGACGCTGATGCCGCTGCTGATATGATCACTGTGATCCTTTATCATCGGATGAAGAGTATCAAACCAAAAGAAAAGGTACGGTATGATTCGAGCTGTAAATAGGCTGTCAGGGTTAGAGAAATATTTTTATGGGCCTTGTAAGACAAACCCGTTAGAGGAAAACCGAAAAAAGTTTAAATGAGCCAGAAATGTCTACAACGTCTTTCTCTAGCATATAAAATTTCAATGCGATCATAAACTGTGGCAATCAATGCCCGAAAGGCAGTAAAAATGTTTGGTCGTTCGTCAAAAACATTAGAAATTCTGCCTCATCCTCCACCCCAACGCTCAATTTTAATGACATTCCTGCTGTCAGTTCTTTGGACAAGGGCAATCTGCTTGCTGCATGCTATGCGGCCAGTTCAACACTTCTAGATTGTGCTTTGGCTTCGCCTATACTAGAGTGCGTCGAATCTTCAATGTGGCAAATCCACTTTCGCACTCGTGTAGTTGCAAGTGTACTTAAAGATCTTAACATACACAAATCCGCTGGTCCAGATGGTATATCTCCCCTTCTTCTGAAGAGGTGTTCTTCTCCGATGGCAAAACCACTGCGTTTGCTTTTTCATAAATTCTACTCTTTAGAAATGGAAAATAGCATTTGTCCAGCCCGTCCCTTAAAAAGTTGAATCTTCTTCCCTCTCATCCTACAGACCTATGGCCATTACGTCCCTACTTTCCAATATCATAGAAACCCTGATAAACCATCAGCTCATGAAATATCTCGAAACACGAAAACTTCTCAATGGCTGGCAGTAGGTTTTCGTAGCAACAGGTCTACTGGTGATTTGATGGTATGTTTCACCGAAAAGCAGAATCAAAGCGTACATCAATCTGGCGAAAGCAAGATAGTTGTACTTGATATTTCTGAGGCATTTGACAGAGTTTGGCACCAGGGTCTTTTCTCGAAAATTCGTGCATTTTGGATTGATGAATCACTTCTCCAATACTTAGACCAGAAATTACCTTTCCGAACGTTCGACTCAAGTAGTTTTACCCGGTTTCAAATCTGATATCCACAATATGAATGCTGATGTGGCCCAGGGCTCAGTTCTTTCGGCGACACAGTTTTTTATTTCATTGGTGATCTCTTCTCTGCTACTTCCAATCCAGTATATTTTCTCGGAGAATTTCAGGGCACCTGGCTTCAGCTGATCCGTTCAATGGTTCATAGCCTTTTTGTGACATCTCGTATTCAGCAATAAATAACAAAGTGCACAAAGTGTGTCTATCCTATTGGGAGAATATTTCGAGTTTTCGACAGACTAAAATTGCTAGGAAACCCTTCCAAAATAAATTCAAATTATCTCTTAACTACAAAAGGAATGATACGAGTATCAGAAAAACTGGTCAGCTTTCTGACAGGACACTACCAGTTTGAATATGACTTAGACAAACTCAGGAAACTGAATATCGTCTTTGTACTGAGGACGACGAAACTGCAGAACATATCCATACTCTGAGAATACTCAGATAAATCGAGTAACCGAGGAACTGCACAGTATCTCTACCAGAATGTTTCTCAAGTTTATTAAGAAAATTGAGTCAATAGATCTTTCAGGTAACAATGCCCCCCATCCAATCAAAACTAAGAGTATAATATTTATCTAACATTCTCCAAAATAAATCAATTTTCAAACTTAACCGTCTTTTCGAAAACCTGACGTCACAGTAATCTATTCCATTTTCAAAAATACTTCTATCAACCACCCGATGAATGGCGACAAATGAACTCGTTTCGTCATTCTTTTGTTCCACTTTCACCGATAACCTAAACTGCCAACTGTCAAAAAACGGTACATCGCTTCGTACCGCACACAAAACGTCACTCTTCAGTCAAGCAAATTGTCTAAAAGTAAATAATTACCGCAAAATTTTCGTTTCCATTTTCCCCACAAAATTTTAACCATACAAAAACGCATAAATTCGTCGCATCAATTTTCCATAAATCGCTATGTAAGCGCACTTATATAAGCTCAAACTTTGCAACGGAATTCGCTAACTCTCGCTCCGGTAAAATAATTTGCATTGTTTCGCACAAAACATTTCACAAATTTGTTTCTCCTTTTTGTTTTTTTTTTTTGTTGTTTTGTAATTTGTTTTTCTTTTTTGCTTGTTTGCTCTCGAATCAGTGATGCAAAAAGAAATCGACTTGCTACATCTTATTAGCTGCTAAGAATTTTCATCTTTCCTTCGCTGGGCTCATGGGCGGACTTTGGTGACTCCGGGTGGTTCAAAATAAGAAAAGAACAAAAAAAAAAAAAAAGGAAATCCTTAAAATTTGACTTTGCACGGTCGACAGCACATGTACGAGTACTCACACTTCGCACTTCGCACCTATGTGAAACATTTTTTTTGTTTTTTTGTTTTTTTTTTATTTTAAATGGTGATTTTGGGAAGTTTAAACAAATGCCGCAACACTCGCTCGGTGCATTTAAATAAAAATTAGGTAATCTCTAACAGCAATTTCGCTCAATTCATAGAAAATAAAAACAACAAACACATTAGACATTGAGGCACCCCTCTTCTACTGCCCGTTGGGATCGGTCAGTAGTGATAAAAAGGTAAAACAAGAAGATACGCGCGAGTGTGCATAAATAATAAAAATCGAAAACGGATACCTCACTGGGGAATTCAATTTCTGGCGAAACTAGGACATGTAAAGGATCTTTCAAGAAAAGAGGGTAAGTCAATTTTCAGTTCTAAATTTGCTGTCGGTTTTTTTTTTTCTTCTTTTTTTTTGTCTGTTCTTTTTGTTCTTGTTTTCTTTTTCTTGTATCTAGTACTAGGTACTGGAACTGAACAACACATAGGTCAAGTCATCAGAGAAAGAGACTGTTCCTTTTGCATGTCACCTCTCATAACATGGTAGGAGGCGGGTGGGCTTCTGTATAAGTTGGTCGTGTAACCGACTCTCGAAATGCAGCATTACTTACTGCAGCCGATTTGAAGTACATAAGCATCGTAACGGAATTTAAATCATTGAGAGATTGCTACTCGTAGTCGTACTCGTACCCGTACATCTAGGGCGAAGTTATCAGTTAACGAAAATAGCCAACAGTGGGGTTCGGGGTCACTGATTAAATTGAAGTTTACTCTGCAAGTACGGGTACATATGTATGTATGGATATGTGCGTATTACGGGTGTATGTATGAAGGACGAGCTGTGTTTAAGAGTTTAACGAGTTTCACTATTTGTTTTTGGTTGTTATCTGTGGTGCGCTGTGTGGCTCCAGAAATTTGTCCAAGCAACTGAACTATTTAAAGAAATGCTGTTTTGATAAAGAGTTAAAATAGTGGTTTCGTGTGGAGTTACAACCGCAGTTGATAAAATGTTTTTAAGACAATATTTGGTAGACTTGGGTTGGGTTAGCGATTTCAAATATCGCTACGAAGGTATAAATTTTCTCTCTACTCGTTGAGCCAGTTGGAGTTTCGGTTGAATCTTAATAGACTTCTAATATAAGTATAGAGAAAATGAATAATAGCCTCTTTCTCCTCCTTGTTCATGTAGTTTCTACACAAACCATTTGACTATATCCCAAGCCTTGCTGTGTATGGGACAGCGTCTAAGGCGGATTTAACACCTTTATTAGGAAATTTAGCTGGTCGTTATGTTTCCTCGATAACAACGTGGATGCCGCTGCTGATATGATCACATACACCATTCACTTTGGAATGAGATCCTTTATCCCTGCATGGTACCATGGCATAGTACGACTCGAACTGTAAAGAAGCTGTCAGGGTTAGAGAAATGTTTTTTCGGTCCTGCAACACCAACCCGATAGAGGAAAACCGCAAAAAGTTCAAACGAACCAGAAATAACTGCAACGTCTTATCCTAAGGGGGGAAATTCCAATACGACCACAAATTGAGGCAGAAAATACTACAATGTTCCAAAGGTAGTAACAATTTTTGGCCATTCGTCAAAAATATTAGAAATTCGGCCTCATTCTCCATCCCAACGCTCATTTACAATGACATTCCGGCTTTCAGCTCTTTAGACAAGGCCAATCTGCTTGCTGCACACTTTGCGACCAGCTCCACACTTCTTTGTCTTTGCTTAGTGCTTTGTCTCCGCCTACGGTAAGTGCGTCGAATCATCAATGGGGCGAATCAACTTTTGCACTCGCGAAGGAGCAAGAGTACTTAAAGATCTCAACATATATAAATACGCTGGTTCAGATGGTATATCTTCCCTTCTCCTGAAGAGGTGTTCTTCCACGCTGGCAAAACCACTGCGTAAACTTTTTTTATCAATCCTACTCTTTAGAACTCTTTCCGAGAAGATGGAAAATAGCATTTGTCCAGCCCTTCCCTAAAAAAGGCGAATCTTACTCTCTCTCCTCCTACAGACCCATTGCACTTACGCCGATTCTTTCCAAGATCATGGAAACGCTGATAAACCGTCAACTCATGAAATATCTCGAAACACGAAAACTTCTCAATGACCGGCAATATGATTTTCGTAGCAACAGGTCCACTGGTGATGTGATGATATGTCTCACTGAAAAGTGGAACCAAAGCGTACATCAATCTGGCGAAAGCAAAATAGTTGCACTTGATATTTCTAAGGCATTCGACAGAGTTTGGCTTGGGCTCTTTTGTCGAAAATGCATGCTTTTGGGATTGGGATTCAAGTTGTCTGGGAAGATTTCAACTTTCATATTCACAAAATAAATGCTGGTGTGCCCCAGGGCTCCGTTCTGTATCCGACACTCTTTTTAATTTTCATCAACGATCCCTTGTCTGCCACTTCTTATCCAATATATTCCTTTGCTGACGACAGTACTCTCTGCTCTTCTGCTTTCGTTTCCGGACTCAGGTACGTCCTTCCTCTTCGGCTGTAGAACGGGAACGGCAACATATGTTAAGCTCATTAAATTCCAATATCAACAGCATATCAAATTGGGGAACTGTCAACAGAGTGGGATTTAATGCTTTCAAAACACGAAAAACTTTCCATTCTCGGTAGGTGTGTCGGTGACAACTTACGTTGGAATACCACATATTCGGTGTCGTCAAAGTTGCTGCGGAATGTGTAGGCTTCCTCAAACGATGTACGAGTAAGTAATACTTTTCCCCTTCTAATATGGCCCCAATATATAAGACATTCATCCGCCCCAAATTGGAGTACAGTGCTCACATCTGGTCAGGTGCACCTAAAACATCTCTGCGTCTGCTAGACCGGATTCCAAACTGTGCGATAAAACTCATAGCTGATACCAATATCACTTAGTCAATGGACACCCTCGAACACTGACGAAATGTCTTGTGTCTCACTTTGTTTTATCGCTATTTCCACCACCAGTGCTCCATAGAAATCGCCAGTAGCATTCCGCACCTTCAAACGTTTAACCGTAACAACTGTCTCGCTATGGATGCTCATCAGTATACCCTCGAGCGCACTTTCGGACGTACTCTGAAATATCGTGGTTCGTTCCTAAGCCGAACAACTCGGTTGTGGAATGCCCTACCGAGCTCTCTATTTCCTAGTCATTATAACATTCAGACATTTAAAAACAACGTACATCGGTACCTATCATTCTTTCCTCCCTAAATTTCCTTCGCCCGCGCTGTGTGTGCAAACTTTTTAAGGGATTCTTAACCCCTTGAGCGCGCGCCACTTTTTAAAAAAATGAAAAAAAACGCATTACACTTCAGCTTTGCCCATCGCTAAACATGTTGAATTACTTAGGTTTGCTCTCTTCATGTAGTGATCGATACAAGTAAGGTACATTTCTCTGGTAGAAATCTTGGCTGCCTGAATGATTACGGATATAACGGCTTTTATAAATTATACGACTTCTTTTATCGCCATTTTTTCCGTTTGGAACAAAGGAAAGACAAAACAATAGATTAAGACGTACCCTGTCTAAGAAAATAATCCACCTACCCTTGTTGATGAGCGGTGGATTTTTTCTAGCTTATCGCTTTATCCAAGCCAATTCACCAGAAAATTACTCCGTACGCAAACGTCCGAAGAGGCGTATTTCTGACAAGATATGCATGTTACTGTTGCCTGTTACTTCTCTCGTTTCCAGCTTAAATAGTCTAAAATTAGACCAAAATATTTTGCTGCGTTAGAAAATGCTACGCTTATCCCATCAATGAAGAGACAATCAATGTTGAGAATTTAATATTTCCTAGAGAGAAAGATAAGTTTGATTTTCTGGGAGTTTACGATCAATCCACGTTGGTCTGTCCAATTTGCTAGCTTGTTGAGGGCGTATGGTAGGGTTCTTCCTAGGTAATATCAATACCAATGCCATCTGTCAATCTTAGTACTTCGTAAATCATGAAGTTCCAGAGAAGGCGAATAGGACTAATTAGTAGCGTCCATCTACTCACAGATCTTCTGTTCTACAAGAACGACATTAATCAACTTGCAGAATGAGTGTTCTATTTTCAGAGCTGAAAGTGTGTTTGCGATCGCATATATGTTGATGTTGTTAAGGTCCCTTTTATATTCAGAAAGGCTACCTTTGTATAGTGAAGAGAATTCTCGATGGTACATACCATCATATGCAGAACAATTTCCATCGATTAGAATCAGTTATCGAGTAGTCAGTGGAATACAACTGGCCAATAGTACTAACCTTTGTTGATTTCCAAAAAGCTTTTGATACAATCGAGATGTATGTGCAGCGTTATCGAAGCGGTTAAGCAGTGCAAAATAGGCGGAAGGTACCTGCAATTTTTGCGACACATATACTACAACGCTACAGCATGTGTTGTCCTACATGAAAAATCAAAGAAGTATCGAGTAAGAAGAGGAATCAGGCAAGGGAAAATAATTTCAACAAAACTTTTTACAGTGGCTCTGGAATATGCGTTCAAAAATCATCCAATGATAAAGGTTGGATGCCACCCATGGAGCGAAATTACCACTGAGCCCAAACATCTTTTTTTCTCTCTCTATCCCATTTTCCAAAAAACTTAACACATTCTGAGGCACTATAAGTGTTTCATACCCATTTGAGTGTTAAGTTCTTAAAAAAAAAAAAAAAAAAAAACAAAGGCATAAATGTCGGCAGAGAGCACCTTTGCCTCCTACGCTTTGCGGATGAAATAGCCATTATAAATGATAGCCTCCTCGACGTAAAAGCGAGGTTGGACGAACAGGAAGCAGTTTCAAAAGCAGTGCGACTAAGCATAAGCTTTCAGAAGACAAAATTTAGGACTAACTTAATAACCGTAGGGAACCTTACGAAGTTAGTATATCAGGAGACAACCAAATCCATGAAGCGAGCTGAGAAATGTCCTGAGAAATGAAATTCCTATGCGCCTAAAGAGAAAAGTATTCGACCAATGTATATATACTGCGCCTTGCTAGCCCAAAAAACAATGGAAAGAGTATAACACTAAGGGACCGCATTCCAAATTAAGAAATTCGAAGAAGAATTGCAGTCATTGACAAAACCAGGCATATTACAAAGGCGAAGTGGCGGTAGGCAGGACACGTGGCGAGGACAGCAGGCAACAGGTGGACAAAAAGACTTATGGAATGGAGACCAAGAGAAGACCTCAAAAACAGAGGAAGGCCACCAACACGATGGACTGACGATATCAAAAGAGCGGTTCCAGAAAATTGGATCGAAACAGTTCAGGATAGAAGAAAGTGGAAAAATTTAAAAGAGGCCTATGTCCGACTTTGGCCCATAGGCTACATGATGATGATGATGATGAGTCTTTACAAAAATCATGTTCAGCCACAGACGGTAGTTGCGTTACATTGTTTGTGCGTATATGGATATCGATCAGTCGAACTACAGCTTTACGAGTGAATGATGATAGACCAATGAGTCTAGAATTCTTCGAACTTAAATGAGAACATTTACCACTTTGAGATCTTCGATAACAGAGGAATGTAGACCAAATCTAAGTAGCTTTTTAAGATTATCTCTAACACTACCAAGATTATGGTATATCTGAATTGTTTTGTACTTTTTTTGTACTTCTGGTATTTTGCTGCCTCGTCTTCCAGATTTGCATGTTTAGGTTGATATTGTAATTGATTTGTGAGCTACGCGGGAAATAGGAGCTAGTAGCAGATTGAGCGGTTTGTCTGCGACCCATCGTAGTTTTTTTTTTTTCGAGGACTCCACTTTTTTGTCACAAAAGAGTATCCACGATAAAAGCTGCGCTGATTTGTTTTTTTGTTGATTGAAAAGTTTCCTGCAATTATTCCTAATCGTTCGTAGTTCTTAAGTCCACAATGGGCCTTTTACTTACCTCTTAGTCGATTAAAAGAGCAGCGAGAAGACAGAGGTGACGTTTTAGTCACCCGGTATTATGTATCATCTTCGAGCTACGATAGCGTCATCGCCATGGAAAAAACAATTTTTACAGCAAAATTTCAAACCTTTGAAAGTATTTTCGTTAGGTAGTAAAAAAATCTATCGAATTTAGCTTGACGACTAAATTGAAGTTGAAACGACTGTCAATGGTCAAAAATTTCTGGTCCTTTCCAAATACATGACACCTACCCAGCGCTTTGATGAAGAGCCAGATATGAAACTGCTTGACTTTACTGCACATTAATGTTACAGCGGGGACGGAGTTCAGAAGCCGCTAATTGGTTTAGTGTCTTTCTGCGTTTCAGCCAATCTGCTTTCTGTACATTTCAAAAATCTAGATAATGAAAAGGGCCATCAATTGAAGGCTTGGCTGGTCTAAAAAAGAATATTAAGCTGATGCCTTCTAGTTTAAAACCTTCTGATTGATGGTATCAGAGACAATTATTTCCTATAATAACCAGTTTTTTCTGTTGCTGATGTTTGGGAATAAATTTAAGCGGTAAAGCTACTTCTCACCAGATCAAGACAATAACTTTTCTGTCTTCAAAAGCAGGGGGAGACCTTTATTGAGTGTTGAAGATAAATCTAAACAAATTATAACATTATAGTAGTACTGGTAGTATATACGCGGGCTAAAAAGTAATCACTTTTCTACGTACGTCCACGTCTGTAAATACAGGCCAGCTGTTTTGGCACTTAGTGAAACACAGGTAGATGTCCGCCCACACCTCTCAGAGTACTCTGATCTGCAACTACCTGGCTACGGACTAGTGACATTATTCTTCTCCCACCGCGGTCCCACCATTTACGTGCGTAGGGATATACTCCACCACAATGTAGTCCCTGTACCAATCCGGAATTCGATTTCATGTGGTTAAAATTCCATTTCCGTAAGCAAATTACCCACCATTGCTTTATTTACCAAACTAGACATCAACTCGACCTTTAATGAGTTTGATGCGCTGTCTGCTATATCCCTGTATCCTCATACTGAAATCGTCACTACGGGCGATTTCAATATACACAATTCTGGGTGGCTTCGACATTCTGGACAGACAACACCCGCAGGACGGTGTGTTGAGATCTTCGCTGCGGAAAATAACTTAACCCACCTTGTAAATGAGCCCATACGAGTACCAGACGTTGATAGTCATACAGCCAACACCCTGGATTTGTTTTTAACTTCTCACCCCGACAAATACAGGTTCAATGTGCTCTAGGCTCGTCTGATCACTGTGTCATGTCAGCTAATTTCTCGTACACCGACCACACAGTTAGAGAAAAGATTCCAAAAAGAATGGTATGGCAATACGAGAAAGCCAACTGGAGCGGTCTTAACAGTTTCTTTAGGAATTTCAACTGGTCGTTATGTTTCCCCGATAACGACGTGGATGCCGCTGCTAATATGATCACAGACACCATTCTCTTTGCAATGAGAAATTTTATCCCTCATCGGACGAAGAGTTTCAAACCAAAAGAAAAGGCATGGTATTACTCGAGCTGTAAAGAGACTGTCAGGGTTAGAGAAATGTTTTTTTTCGGTCCCGACAGAGGAAAACCGAAAACAGTTTAAACGAGCCAGGAATGACTGTAAAGTCTTTCTTAAGTGTGTGAAATTTCAATACGATCAAACGTTGAGGCAAAAAATACTACAATGTCCTAAAGGTAGTAAAAGCTTTTGGTCGTTTGTCAAGAACTTCAGAAGAAATTCTGCCTCATACCCCATCCCAACGCTCATTCACAATGATATTCCAGATATCAGCTCTTTAGACAAGGCCAATCTGCTTGCTGCACACTTTGCGACCAGCTCAACACTTCCATATTGTGCTTTCTCTTCACCTACACTTGAGTGCGTCGAATCTTCAATGTGGCGAATCCACTTTCGCACTCGTGTAGTAGCAAGTGCTTTTAAAGATCTCAACACACATAAATCGGCTGGTCCAGATGGTATATCTCCCATTCTTCAGAAGAGGTGTTCTTCCCCGATGGCAAAACCTCGGGGTTTTTCATCAATCGTACTCTTTATCACTCTTTCAGAGAAGATGGAAAATAGCATTTGTCCAGCCCGCCCCTAAAAAAGGCGAATCTTATTCTCTCTCCTCCTACAGACTCATTGCACTTACGCCCCTTCTTTCCAAGATCATGGAAACGCTGATAAACCGTCAGCTCATGAAATATCTCCAAACGCGAAAATTTCTTAGGGACCGTCAGTACGGTTTTCGTAGCAACTGGTCCACTGGTGATTTGATGGCATGTCTTACCGAAAAATGGAATCAAAGCGTACATCAATCTGGCGAAAGCAAGATAGTTGCACTTGATATTTCTAAGGCATTCGACAGAGTTTGGCATCAGGCTCTTTTGTCGAAAATGCGTGCTTTTGGGATTGACGACTCTCTTCTTCAATGGATTAGAAATGACCTTTTGGAACATTCAATTCAAGTTGTCTTGGATGGTTTCAACTTTGATATTCACAAAATAAATGCTGGTTTGCCCCAGGGCTCCGTTCTGTCCCCGACACTTTCTAATTTTCATCAAATCTCTTGTCTGCTACTTCTAATCCAATATATTCCTTTCCTGACGACAGTACTCTGCTTTTCATATTCGCTCCCGTAGTCATGTCCCTGCTCTTCGGCTGTAGAATGGGAACGGCAGCGTATGTTATGCTCATTAAATTCTGATATTAACAGCATAACTAATTGGAGAACCACTAACAGAGTAGAATTTAATGCTTTCAAAACACACTGTTGTCTGCTGTTGTTAAAGCGAAATATAAACACTAAGCCACTATCCATGAATGTCACTTGCATCGCGAAACCGATAAACTTTCCATTCTCGGTATGTGTGTCGGTGACAACTTATTCGGTGTCGTCAAAAATGCTGCGGAATGTCTAGACTTCCTCAAACGATGTAAGAAATACTTCATCCCCTTTGATCTGGCCTCAATATATAAGACATTTATCCGTCCAAAATTGGAGTACAAGGCTCACATCTGATCAGGTGCGTCTAAAATCTATCTGCATCTGCTAGACTGGATTCAAAACCGTGCGATAAAACTCATAGCTGATACCAATATCACTCTGTGAATGTACACCCTCGAACACCGATGAAATGTCTCGTGTCTCACTTAGTTTTATCGTTATTTCCAGCACCAGTGCTCCATAGAAATCACCAGTAGCATTCCGCCCATTCAAACTTTCAACCGTAACACCCGTCTCGCTATGAATGCTCAACAGTATACCCCCAAGCCCACTTTCGGACGTACTCTAAAATATCGTGTTGCTTTCCAAAGTCGTACAACTCGCTTATGGAATCTCCTGCCGAGTTCCTTATTTTCTAGTCATTATAACCTTCAAACATATAAAACCAACGTACATCGATACCTATCCTTCTTTCCTCCCTAAATTTCCTTCGCCCGCGCTGTGTGTGCAAACATTTTAAGGGTGCCTTAACCCCTTGAAGGCGCGCTACTTTGTCAGAAAAAAAAATGTGCTAGTACTGTCCCCTGCGGCACTCCGCAGTTTGTTTCCTCGCCTTGACTTGTTTAAAATCTCATCAAGAGTTGCTAACCATGTTTTTGTTAAGATGTTGCCCAAATCACAAATTTGAGAAATTCAGACATCGTAAATCAAGAATGTTGTTAAGGATTTTTTCCTTCAATCCTTTTGATTTTCGATGACCTCATGGCAAATACGTTTTCACAAAAAATAAAGCGTATGTTTCGTAAATGAGTAAATATTTGAATCTCAAAATCATGTGGATAATGACGCACTTTGCTCTCGTGCCAAGTGACAAGTTCTTCTGTCTGAGGTTCTGTTTTGTTTTCCCATCGATGTCAAGTGCGAAATGATCAGACTAACTCGACTGCGCCTAGGCGACGAAACATTTATGCAAGAGCTAAATCCGTCCAACGAATGTTATTCAAAATACCCATAAATGCATCATATAGCAACATTTACGAATAAATTCAAATCGAAAAGCCTTCCAACACTTTAGTAATCCCAGACCTAACAAAGCAACAACGTCCAGATAAAGGACCGAAAACAAGCAAAGCGAAAACTTTTCGCCTCTAAATGCTTACATTTAGCCAATAGAATAAGCCAACCATGGCGCGTGCGAAATATGCACTAGCAGGTGTCGGAGAATGGCAGTCTAATTAAAACACGAGGCTATTTTTAAAAAAAATTCGAATATGTCTAGCCTCTCAGTAGAAGCTATCTATACGAATAGAATGAAGAAATCCATTTCGTACGTTGGAGGTGCGATTAAATGTGTTTCTTGTCTCGCTGTTTCCTCTCTTGTAAAAATAAAAACAAACAAACGTGTCAGAATGAAAGCATAAAATATGAGCAATCTAATCAACCCTCAAAGTTCTATAAACAAATCGTCACTACAAAGGCTTCCGTCCCCTACTTTGTCGATATTCGCACAGCACCACATGATACTCGTAGAGCAGCATTAGCTGCCCAGTACCAGTGTACCAGTGTACCAGTGTACCAGTAGCAATAGCTGAGCAAATTCAAGGTGCCGTCTTTCGGTCGTAGGAGGTGGCAGTAGAAGCTACAATATTACGAGTAGAATAGCATTAGGAGCTAATTCAAATATTCGTACTTACTCGTATGCCTAGCGGATTTCTCATTTGCTCATCAATTTCTAATAAAGACGCTTGTATACCGTTATATTAAGCAATTAGTCTCAAGATAGAGAGCAATTATAACCACGACAAATGCTCAAGGTGTGCCATAGCCATAGACAGTGTAATAGATACGAACAGTACCATAGGCAGTTCTATAGATACATACTACCAGTCTACTGAGAACGTTTCCTTTGGCTGGTTTTGAGCAGAACGTTTTTTCTGGTTAATAGCGATCCGTAGTGTATGCGTTGTCGTCGCGTTTGGTTCTTTCGTCATCAATGCAGCCGTCGATTGACAATTGTCAATTTCGATTACGATTACGATTACGATTACGATTACACGAGTAATCCTTCAATTTGAGAGAGTTTCCTTTAATAGCTAAGCAACCGCAAAGCGATGTGACAGTGTGACAGTGTGATAGTGACAGTGATAGTAACGCTGTGTAGTATTGTGTATCTGTTTTCATTTATTTTCATTTGTTGATATTGATGTTGTTGTCGTTATGATGAATACAATGTGTGACCTTGATAATGGAATTTAATTTCGATGTGAAAGCGTAATCGAGTGTGAAAGACATGCACTCATCTCCATAGAATTGCGCTCGCATTATAAACGAGAGATTGCAGTTTGCTGCACACAAAACCGCTGTGATCAATTAGCTGCAACTTCTGAGATGGTATTAGCTAGAAGGTGGGTTTTGAATTATGGATCTACTCCGGTCAGGTATTCCATCGGATTGAAAGTGTGTTTTTTTTTTTACTGACCGAAAGTGGATTAAATTGTGAGGCTTTTCACTTTTCTGAAAGTTTCAGTGAGTGGACACGAATTTTCCAATTTTTAATCTTCAGATGGTGCAATGCTGGTTTTTCAATGAATAACTTTACTTTGTTCTCTTGATATCATGATACCCATCCATTCATTTTTGTGTATTTTTAAATAGCAACAAAGGTTTTGACACAGAAGCGATAAATTGGGAAACACAAATGATGTAAATAGAAACACCGAACGTTTCGATACGGTGTTGGTAAGAAGCTTTTGAGGTGCGAAGTATTTTCGTTTACCGATTAAAAAAGTGATGAAAATAATGAACTTACGTAGTCTGGGAATTTCGAAAGATCACTTGTTTATGCGTCTGCTGTATATCTTCTGTTTTGTCTGTTCTCAACAAGCACTTAAATCAGTTAAACTCTGCTATCAGCCAATTGGGGGGTATTTTTGTACGAGTATCTTTCGTCATGCCATGCTTTCTATCACAATATTGTTTGGTAATGCTATCTTAAGTTATCACCTTTCTTCTTTATGTTTGTTAAATTACTTTACTTGGCATTTATACAGTTTTACAGACATTGGAATAAAGACTACTTTCCCCTTTGCATGTTCTGCGACATATACATGTGTTCGATCGATTAACTACGTCTTCGATTCGTTCTTCTTCTAACTTCAGTAAGCGGGTTAAATAGGATTGCATGACAAGCATAGGGGATCTTAACTGTTTCGAGCGTATGCCTGATACATTGTTTGTGGAGGACAGTTTCCATGTACTACACTCAGATGGCAGTACTCAGATTGTTGTACTTTGGTCTTTAGCATTATACCAATGTTCCTCCATATCCTGGACATTACTTCATTTTACTTATCTGGTTATCACACCTGATAAAGTGGAGCTGGTGAAGTGACCAACGATTTTTAAGGCACCACTCACTGCTATTGAATCTGTCTTCAAGGTATTCGCGCGAGAATGACTGATATTCGCATTCGCATTCCGTAAGGGAAAAGCCAGGAGCTCTGCAGATTTTGTTAGGGCTGCTTTTAACGTCCGCACAGGAATCCCATCAGGTCTTCACTCCTTGTAGTTTTTGAATCCCTAAATCAGGCCAACAGATGGCTTCGTGCTCAAATATGATGCCCCAATTGTATTAGTTGCGCAACGAGTTCTCAATAGATGGCTCCAGCAGTAAGTACCGGTCGATTTTGACATATGACTAAGCTTAGACACTAATATGACAAACAAACCGTTTTGACATATTAGTGATATTGTTTTGGCGTCATATACTTTTGGTTGCGTGAAAATGTGTGATTTTATGCCAAATAATCGTCATTTGCGGGAAGTATTGAGTTTCTTCTTTCATTCGAAGAAAACGGCGGCTGAAGCGCATCGAGAGCTCCAAAAAGCTTACGGAGATACTGCTCTAAATGGAACAACCGTGATTGGTTCTGTCGCTTCAAAGAGGGCGATTTCAATGTTGACGACCGTCGGCGTGAGAGAAGGTCAAAATCCTTGGAAGATGCTGGATTGCTCGATGAGGATCCGTGCCAAGCGCAAGAAGAGCTTACTTCCAAACGATTGCATGGGTTGGGAATGATTCAAAAATAAGAAATTTGGGTTCCTTAATATGATTTGAAGCCAAAGGACGTTGAACGTCGTTTTTTCGCCTGTGAACAACTGCTCCAGCGGCAAAAAAAGGAAGGGTTTTCTTCATCACATTGTGACGGGTGCTGAAAAATGGATTCACTACAGCAATTCAAAGAGAAGAAAGTCATGGGGAGATTGTCCGGTCACGCTTCTACGTCATTTGTTCGGCCCAATATTCACGCTGCGAAGGTTATGCTGTGTATTTGAGGGGACCAGATCGGTGTTATTTATTATAAACTGTTGAAACCCAATGAAAGCATCACCGCGGAACGATATCAACTTTAATTCATGCGATTAAGGCGAGCACTGCACGAAAAGCGGCCACAATTTGAGCAGAGGCACGAAAAAGTGATTCTATAGCATGACAACGCTCGGCCTTCACGTTGCCAAACCCGTTAAAACCTACCTGGGAACGCTCAAATGGGAAGTCCTACCCCACTCACCATGTTCCGTTCGATTACACATGGTCTGGCTGATCAGCAGTTCCGCTCATATGAAGACATCAACAAATTCATGGATAGCCTCAAAAGATGAACACTTTTACCGTACTGGTATTCGAGCTCTTCCAGAAAGATGGGAAAAAGTTATAGCCAACGATGGGCAATACTTTGAAAGATCCATTTGTAACCACTTTTTCCACAATCGAGTTGCCTTTTCATCAAAACAACAGCGATAACTTAGTTGCGCACCTAATAGAGATCGACAAATCGTTCGTCATTGTTGTTCCGTCGTCCGATCTTCTTTGCCTGTCGAATGTATGTATGTAGTTTTGTTTGATAATAAGTTTTACTACGTACTACTTACTTAGATCTGCACACTCCTTGCGGTGTGTAAGGTGACAATAGAAGCCTCGTGCGATCGCGTTCAGACCTCTGCAACTCCTCCCAGTCCATACCGAGAGACATTGACTGTTTCTCGGCCGTTTTGCTCCATCTTTACTAAAGGTGGCCCGCTCGTTTGCCGATTGGGAAATGGGTTGGATTACATGGCAATGGAACTATCCTCACGCCATAAAGTGTGATCAAACCGCAATCATTTACTCCTTCGCACATTGACGTTGATGGCGTGTCACAGTGGCTAAATTCATGAGCTACTACTCAAGAAGGTATAGGATTAAATCTGGTCCAATCCGAAAACCGGAAAAAAATTATTTGCATTTCTGAAATCACCACCTTTTCAACGGGCGAAGTGAAAGTGAAAAACTCCGCCTGAAAAATTCTCTAACCTTCCACCATTCGTAGTCGGCTAAAAATTGTAGGTCTCTTCTCACCGTGCACAAAATTGCAAAACCGACAACAGAGTGAGTGGGTGAGACCAGGCCTTGCTTCACCCCAGTCAGTCGCACAAATAATATTTTCTATTTTTTTTTTCTTTTTATTTCCTGATCCGTTTTAGGATATTGTCCATTGATCTATATAAGATTCGGTTAGAAAAGATGCTGCATAGATATCTACATGCGAATATTACCAGGTTCCCTTCAACAGTCATGATCACTTTCTAAGTGCTACTCGTACATCCACACAGCAAAATTGATTCGACATTCTATCTTGATTCTCACATTTAATTCGTAAAGATAAAACAGTTTGCCCAGAAGTCGCTTTTTTCTTTGCTATTATGATGCATCGGCTTAAATTCGTTTCCACATATCCTCAGTAAATTTAACGTTTATTTAGTTCAATTTAATGTCTTATAACGCCAGTAGCACATTAGCTTTGACTTTATTGCTGAGAGCAACAAAAATTGATCTTGTCGTATCAACTTTTTATTCGTTAATTTTCTCCTGCTTTGCCCAATCGGTCCCATATTACTTCCGAAAGAACTGCTCTCTCCGTAACAGCAGAGACAAGTTCTGGCACAAATTCTTAAGAACTCGATCTGATTTCGACTACAGTAACTATCGATTTTTAGTTGTATACAATCGTTTTTTTAAACTTTGTGAGTCTCTTTATCTTTCTACCAATTTGTTAATACCAAAAGACGTTTACCCTTCTACTCTTAAATTTCTCAGAGAATCTTCTGCTGCCCAAAACCCATTGCAAATTTTTTTTGCTTGGAATTTTAACAATTTTTTTTCTAAACAAACACTTGAAACCGATCCTAGTTTCTTTAGCTGTATAAGAAAATGTCCAGAGACGTCATTCATCTTGTTAAATATAAATTCATCTTATATAAGAAAACATTACCAAACTTAAAGATGATTTTTCTTCCGGCCCTGATGGCATTCCGGCTTTTGTAATGAATGAGTGTGTAAGCCATCTCGGTTCTCCTCTCACTGCCATATTTAACCTGTCTGTTTCAACAGGTACTTTTCGTTTCCTATGGAAACGATATCATCCCTATTCATAAAAAAGGAAGTAAGGCCAAAGTTGATAATTACAGGTCCATAGCAAAATTCTCTTGCTTAACCAAACTCGAAAGCATAGAGTATCAAGAGCTGCTTCCGAACTACACAAATCAGCAAGGTTTCATGAAAGTTAAATCAACCACCACTAGCCTAATTGACCTCGCCTCTAGGACTCTTTGTGCTTTAGAAGACGGTAATGAAGTCGATGCAATTTCTACAGATTTTAGCAAGACATTCGACAAAATTTCTCACCAACTTATCATTTTCAACTTATAAAAACTTGGTTTTTACCCCCAATTTGTGGCATGGATTTAGTAGATCGAGAATACGGAATCATTTTCAGATTCTCAATATCCGAGCGAATTAAAGCAGCATCTGGTGTCCCTCAGGGTAGTCATCTTGGACTAATAATCTTTATCCTTTTAACGAATTCTAAACTTTCTATTTTCGCTGATGACATGAGAATTTCCAAAGTTATTTCGTTGCCTCTGACTCATTGCTTGCTAGACGACTTAAATAAGTTTTCGGTGCATTGACATTGACATGGAAGCTTAATGTCAACAAATGCCAAGCGATAACTTATTTTCGTAAACGTCTATGGCAACTAACTACTTCATCTACGATGGACCAAGCCCTTCCAGTACCGAAGTACGGGATCTAGGAATAGTTTGTGGCAGTGAATTCAATTTCGACTCACATATTGACAGCATTATTAATAAAGCTACGAGGGTGGGTCAATAAGTCCGTGACTTTTGGATTAAAACAGATTTTTTGATAAAAAAATAATTTTATTTTTCAACGTAGTCTCCCTTGAGCTCTATACACTTTGTCCAACGTTTCTCCAATTTTTTTATCCCTTCCAAAAAAAATGATTTGTCGAGGTCCTCAAAATGACGAGATGACTTCATCATTGGAGTCAAATCTTTTTCCACCAAGCCATTTCTTCAGGTTTGGGAACAAGAAGTAGTCGCTCGGAGCCAAATCTGGAGAATAGGGTGGATGAGGGAGCAATTCATAGCCCAATTCATGGATTTTTGCCATGGCAACTGCACATGTGTGCACCCTTGCATTGTCTTGGTGGAAAAGAACTTTTTTCTTGGCCAAATGAGGTCGTTTTTTTTTCAAATCGTCATTGAATCGGTCCAATAAGTTAGCATAATATTCCCCATTGATTGTTCTTCCCTTTTGAAGGTAGTCAATGTGGATTATCCCGCGTGCATCCCAAAAAACAGTCGCCATAACTTTATTGGCTGACAAACCCACCTTGGCCTTCTTTGGCGCCGATTCACCCTTAGAAACCCACTGTTTTGACTGTTGTTTGTTCTCTGGTGTGTTGTGATGGATCCATGTTTCGTCCACGGTTACAAAACGGCGCAAAAACTCTACCATATTGCGATTAAACAACGCCAAACCTTCATGTGAAGTTGTTACACGATTGCGTTTGTGGTCGACTGTGAGCAAACGCGGCACCCATCTTGCGGAAAGCTTTCTCATGCCCAAGTGATCATTCAAAATTGAAACCACTGAGCCATGCGAGATCCCTACGGCTTCCACAATCTCTCGCACTTTCAATCTTCGGTCGGCCAACACCATATCGTGAATTTTTTCGATTGTTTCGGGTGTAGAGACCTCAACTGGGCGTCCAGGACGTTCGGCATCTTCAGTGCTTGTACGGCCACAACGAAATTCAGTAAACCACTTTTTTACCATTGAAATCGATGGTGCAGAGTCCCCATAGTATTTATCAAGCTTAGCCTTGGTCTCGGTAATGGTTTTTTTTCGCAAGAAATAATGCTTAATAAGCTCACGAAGTTCACTTTTTTCCATTTTCTCCTCAAATTAGTGAGTAGTCTGATAAAAATAGCTGTCAAACACAAACTAACTGACGCAGCAAGTTTAAATTTTGACAGGAGTCAACTGACAAATGCCCGTTGACAGGAGCAGTGTTGCTGTTTCAGTAAAGAGGTCAGAAATTCAAAAACTTATTGACTTATTGACCCGCCCTCGTACCTCTGCACTTGGCTTTATCAAAGAATTTTCGAACCCTTTTATTAGATATTCTTTTCATTTTAAAAGCATTTTTATTTAAATTCATAAATTGACTCTTAGATGCTATTCAAAAACCGCTTTAAAAATTAGCTTACGAGGGCAGTCCCAGAAGTACCCGACCTAACAAAGAAAACACAAAAAGATTGGGAAAAAATATGTTTATAATTCTGTACTTTGTCTCCTTTTAGTTCAATACACTTCTCCCAGCGATGTTCAGTAGCTTCGATACCCTGTTTATAGTGAAAATCTTCGAGCTCCATAATATAGCCATCAACCGCAGACTCCATCTCTTTACTGTTAAAAAATCGTTTACCACCGAGCCATTTTTTTCAAATTCGGAAATAGAAAATAATCCGATGGGGCTAAATCTGGTGAATAGGGGGCATGATGATGCAATTCGAACTTTGACTCATTGATTTTGGCCACCGCGATGAAGGATGTGTGAACTGATGCATTCTCTTGATGAAGCAAAACTTTTTTTGCCGTTTTTTCTTGATTTCATCTTTCAAACGCTGCTATAAGTTTGCATAATACACGCCGTTGATTGTTTTTCCTTCTGAAGATAATGAATGAAAATTATCCCACGCACATCGCAAAAAACTGACGTCGTGACCTTGCCGGCAGATGGAACTGTCTTCGCCTTCTTTGGAGCCAATTTTCTCCTTTGAGTCCATTGTTTTGGCTGTTCCTTCGCCTCGGGTGTGAAGTGATGAATCCAAGGTTATGAATCGACACAAAAACTCAGCTTTTTTGCTGTGTACTTCGCCAAAAACTCTATTGAAACATCCTCACGACGGTGTTTTTGTTTCATTGTGAGTAATCGCGGCACCCATCTCACGCAGAGCTTTCTCATGTCCAATTTTTCAGTCAACACTGGATGCGGTCATCCAATACAATTTTGTGGATTTTTTCAACACACCTGGTGGACTCACCTCATTTGGTCGACCACTGCGATGTTCGCCTTGGCAACTCGTACGGCCTTGCTTAAACTCTGCCACCCAATATTTTATTGTTGAAAACGAAGGAGCAGACTCCCCCAGAGTAGAATCCAGTTCCATTTTGATGTTGGTTGGATTGAGGCCTTTCAATTGAAAGTACTGTATCACGATGACCAAACTTTTCTATATTTAAAAAGTCATTGAGAGCGTTCACTATTGATGGCTGCCGAACAAATACTACACAACATAGCGTCGTCAAACTTCAAGTTTAAGCTTTATAAGGTTGGTACTTTTTACAATTCATTCTTTTTAAACCACAACCACCATCTATGCGTCAGGTCGGGTACTTCCGGGACTACCCTCGTACTCCGGGCACTCGTAAGTAAAACATAATGCTTAAACTCTATTTTTCGACCTTTCTTACGGGACATATTTATTATTATTCTTATATTTATTACAATTAAAACTAAGAAAACATTTTTTAGTATTAAAATCTTACAAGGTCCCTGAACCTCACTTATGTCAGGCCTCTCCTCGAATATTCCAACCAAGTTTGGTCACCCTATAAACAAATCCACATTCAACGAATCAAAGCCGTCCAACATAGGTTTATTCGTTTCGCACTTTGTGGTCTACCTTGGGCCGATCCATATGCATTACCTCCCTATGAAAATAGGCTAAAACTAATTAGCCTACATACCATTGAAAGAACGTCGCGATTTGGCTGATGTATTTTTTATCCACTGGAAACATCGACTGTCCGAGAATTATTCAAAATATTTCATTCACTTCCAATCCCTGTAATCTAAGATTCGTCCCCGCTCTCCTGATTCGAACTCACCGTATCAATCAATATCAAGAATGTTGGGCACAAGAAACTGCGCCGAAGCCTTTGACCTAAATAGCAGCAAATAGATAATCAGAAAGGCCCTGCTCAATAAAAGTAAGTCACCTCATTAGCTGTAGAAATATGTTTGTTAGTTTTTACCTCACGTTTTAAGTGGCCAATAATAATAATAAGAATATACGCCAAGATCTCTTGATTTATGTCTGCCAGTCAAGTACATGTAGTTTCAAATTTCTATCTCTATGCCTCCGTCTGGGACCAACCTACTTTTACACTCGCGTAGTAGCATTGTGCGTAAAGAGCTCAAAGTACACGATCTAGTCGTTTTCTTATAAGAAAGTATTCTTCCACGCTGGCCAATCCACTGCCTAAGCTTGTCCATAAATCCCACTCCTTAGGCATATTTCCGAGCAGATGGCTGGCCTGCTCGGTCTGGTCTGGCCTCAATATATTGTATAAGCCGTTTTTGGAGTACAATGCGCACATCTGGTCGGGTGCACCCAAAACATCTCTGCATCTGCTAGATAGGATTAAAAACCGTGCGATAAAACTCGTAGGTGATACTAATATCACTCAAACAATGGACATCCTCGAACACCCCACGTAATGTTTCGTGTCTCACTTTGTTTTATCGCTATTTCCACCACCAGTGCTCCATAGAAATCGCCAGCAGTATTCCGCCCCTTCAAACTTTTGACTGTAACACCCGTCCCACCATGAATGCTCATTAGTATACCCTCAAACCCACTTTCGGACGTACTCTAAACTATCATGATTCGTTCCTAAGCCGTACAACTCGCTAATGGAATGCCCTGCCTAGCTCTTTATTTCCTAGTCATTACCTAGTAAGTCATAAATACTGGTACACAACTGAACTCACTCATTACGAATGCAATACTGGGTGCATCCATTTCGTATTGATTGCGATTTGACAGTTGATATTTATGCTTCATTGTGACGTAAAAAGTTTTTGACATTAATTGCTTACAATCATGGAATGGAGCGACATCGAAAATCGTATTGTTGTAGTTGGCCTACCTAAATGCAACATGGAAAAAGGCGATATCTTTAGGACGTTGCGACCGCTTGGAATCACTCGCAATTTTGTGTATCGTGCTGTGAAGTTGTTTGAGGATACTGGTGGAGTACGAGACCGTCAAAGATCCGGCCGTCTGCGGCACTGTGAGAACTCCGAAAGCGATCAAAGCCGTGAAGAAACGAATCGACCGAAAACCGCTGCTAAAACAGAAAATCTTGTCGCGGGAAATGCAAATTTCGCAAAAATCCATGTCTCGCATTATCAAAGAAGATTTAGCACTCAGCGCGTACAAGCGGCACACTGGACACCTGCCCACGGCTGCATTGAAGGAAAAACGCAAGCTAAGATCGAAAGCGTTACTTAGCCGGTACGCGAAGAACGCTCACAAACAAATTCTGTTTACTGACGAGAAAATCTTCACCGTAGAAGAATCGTTCAATAAGCAGAACAATCGTGTGTATACTCGGTCATCCAGAGAAGCATCCCAACTCATCCCGAGGGTTCAAAGAGGCCACCATCCCGCGTCTGTAATGATATGGTGGGGAGTGTGCTACGATGGCGTTACCAAGCTCCATTTTTGCAAGAAAGGGGTGAAAACATCGACCAAAGTATATCAATCGACCGCCTTGGAACCCATTGTGAAGTCTCTCAACCAATCAATATGCAACAACAAGCCATGGACTTTCCAGCAAGACTCTGCTCCAGTTCACAAAGCAAAAACGACTCAACTGTGGCTCAAAAACAACGTTCCGGACTTCATATCAACGGATGATTGGCCAGCTGGTAGTCCAGACCTCAACCCGTTTGATTGCAAGTTTTGGTCTATGTCCTCTAATATGGCTTGCTCTACTCGACACTCAAATATTGAGTTGTTGAAGCGAGCCCTAGTCCGTGCAGTGGACAATTTCCCCATGCATGAAGTGCGTCTCGCAATCGATGAGTGTCCACATCGTCTTAAGTCGTGCTGGAAGGCAAATGGAAGTCATTTCGAATAAGTTGTTCTAAGATTTGTAGCCATTGAATAATCCAATAACAACAAAAAAAAAATCGTTTAAATATTAATTCGTTTTCATTTGGCGCTGATTTTTCTGTGTAACAGTATTTATGTCCCTACTAGGTATAACCTTCAAACATTTAAAACCAACGTTCACCGGTACCTCTCTTTCTAACCTCCCTGATTTTCCTTCGCCCGCGCTGTGTGCAAGCATTTTAAGGATACTTAAATCCCTTGAGCGCCCGCAAATTATAAAAAAAAAATTCAATTCCAATATTTTACGGCATAACTAATTGGCGAGCCATCAACCGAGTGAAGTTTAATCTTATTAAAACACAATGCTGTTTGCTTTCGTTAAAGCGAAATTTAAACACTCAGCCATAATCCATATATGGCACTGGCATTGTGAATGCCAAAAAAGTTTCCATTCTCACTATGACAGTCTATGTTTAACTGACAACATATTCGACGTCACAGAGGATGCTGCAAACTGTTGATTGCAGAAAATTATTTTGTCTGTGGTAAATCCAGTTCTCAACTAAAGAAGCCTCTCCAGTTGCCCAATTGGAGCTCCTTCCCTTGTGCGCGCTTTAAGTTTAAGAGGTCTTCATCGAAGGGGTTGTCCCTCTGGCTAGGGGTGAAAGGCTTTTATTACCCCAAAATTGATGCAAGGATGCAACCATCAACAGAGTTTTGAAATAAATATTTATTTATTCGTCTACATTAATGTCGTCGCCTTCAAAATAGTCCCCATTAGATATTATGCACTTGTGCAAGCGCTTCTTCCAATCCTCGAAACACTTCTCAAATTCGATCTTTGGGCTAGCCTTTAGCTCTTTCAGCGATGCGCTTTTAATGTCATCTATGCTTGTAAAACGACGGCTCTTTCAGGTTCTCCTTATTTTTGGAAATAGGACAAAGTCTCACGGAGCCATGTCTGACGAATATGGAGGCTGGGGCATCGTTGCAGTCATTTAGTGACTCCTGAGCAACTTTCATTCGCCGCTGTTTTTGTTCAAAGTTTAACAATTTTCGAACAAATTTTTCTGCCACGCGTTTCATACCCAAAAAATTCGAAAAAATTTCATCCGACCCAATCGATATGTCAAGATCATCAGCGTCTTCTCTGATTGTGATTCGGCGATCGTTCATAACCATTTCTTTCACTTTTTCCACGTTTTCATCGGTTGTTGATGTGTTGCGGCAACCGGGGCGTTCGTCATCATCTTCAACGGCTTCACGGCCATCTTGGAAACGCTTATACCACCCGTAAACTCTTGTTTTACTCATAGCAGACTCACCATATGCCTTTGTTAACATTTCACAAACTTTTTTACACTTTATTTCAATTTTTACGAAAAATTTGATGCAAATTCTTTGATCCATTTCTTTTTACAAACGAAAGTCGCCGAGCTCATAACAACACTTCTAGCCTTAGCGGCTGCCACAAAGTAAACAATGAATACAGCTGAAAATTTTATCATACTTCAGGAACATGTAACACATTGGCTGAAAAGTCCTTCGAGGACGATACACTGATTGAAATGATTTTTCAATCTTTCGATACCAGTTTTGTAGTACGATTTCGGTTTAGCCTCAAAATAGGCCTCTGTTTCGGCGGTTACTTCGCTAGGGGGTCGCTAGGGGCCAAATCTGGAGAATACGGTGGGTGGGGAAGCAATTCGTAGCCAAATTCTTTCAATTTTGCCATCGTTTTCATCGACTTGTGACACGGTGCATTGTCTTGATGAAACAGCACTTTCTTTTTCTTCAAATGCGGCCGGTTTTCTGCGATTTCGTCCTTCAAACGCTCCAACAACGCAATGTAATAATCGCTGTTGATAGTCTGCCCCTTTTGGAGATAATCGATGAAAATTATTCCATGTGCATCCCAAAATACGGATGCCATAACCTTGCCAGCCGACTGTTGAGTTTTTGGTCGTTTTGGACGAGGTTCGTCGCCTGCTCGCCACTCAGCTGACTGCCGACTTGATTCTGGTGTGAAGTGTGTGGAGCCAAGTTTCATCCATTGTTACATACCGACGCAAAAATTCGGCTTTATTGCGGTTGAACAGCTTTAAACACTCCTCTGAATCATCAACACGTTGTTGTTTTTGGTCGACTGTTAGCAAACGCGGCACCCACTTTGAACAGAGCTTTCGCATGTCCAAATATTCGTGTATGATATACCCAACATGCTCTTTTGATATCTTCAGAGCCTCAGCTATCTCGATCAACTTCACTTTACGGTCATTCGTAATCATTTTGTGGACTTTTTTGATGTTTTCATCTGAAACAGCCTCTTTTGGACGTCCACTGCGTGCATCATCTTCGGTGCTTCTCTGACCACTTATCAAGCCATTTCTTTGCATCGGCTGCATTTTTTCCCATCAAAAAGCAATGATAAATCAACACACGAAATTGCTTTGAATCCATTTTTTTTCACAATAACAAAATCTACTTCGCTCACAACGGTATATCTCGAGAACTAATCGTCCGACAGCTGTCAAATTTATACACGTATCTTTTGAAGGTTGGTACTAACTGAAAATGGTATGGATTTAATTCAAGTGGTGCCCTCTCTTAGAAACGGCTTGGACATGGACTTTTCAGCCGATGTGTTATATCAACATAATAACAAAAAAAATTGACAATTGGGCTCTCCAAACCCGCGAAATTTAAAAATTAGCGTTATTTTCTGAACACACTTCGTATAGGTGAGTGTTTCGCGAACTCCAACTCGGTTATTTTGCTCAACCACAAGATATTTGCCGTGTTAGTGAGATCTGCGGTTTTGAGATTGGAGTTCGAGAATCGATTATGGCACATCAATACATCAATACTGTCACGTCAAATCCAGCGTACACGCAGTGTTTTCGAAGCAATTCGATTTTTTTTTTACATTTTCAGCTTTATAATAAATCCGGTGTATCTTACTTATATAGAAAAGCAAAACATGGTTCCGTGCTTATACTAACCGAACCTACGTCATAGCATACGTATTTATTGCCTATTTTCTGAAAGTGATCTCATATCATTGGGTCCTTTTTGTCAGGCTTAAGAAGCCTTTGAGGAGTTCACAACCTAATTACGTGTTTCTCCCTCTACCACGCTCACTAATTTTAATCCATCGATTTATAATTTAACACAGTCGAAAGCGGACTCGTTAAAACACCACAGGAGTCACTCTACGGTATCCAGTATCAAGTTTGTATGTGTTTTTACATGTGTGCCTTGTCAATTAACAATGCGTTCTACCCTCTATCCGTATTCATGGTGACACATCAGAATCTACAAAAAAAAAAAAAGTAGAAGAAAACAGAAAACACCTGACAATGAACTCCATTAAGTGTCCGTCAAACATTTCACCTTTACGCAAATCTGTTCTTTTTTTTTTTTAGCCCCTCCGCTTCAAATTACACACATTTTCGTATTCGTATGTATGTACGAGTATTGTAGTTTTTTTTTTTTTTTTAAAAAGAAGGCAACAAATAATGAAACTGCCAGTGACCCATATTTGCGACTCTTCTCTATTGATTTTGGATTATTGTTACTAGTCGTGTGCTTTGTTTGTTTTTATATTTTCCAAGCTTCTCTCTGTGTACATATTCGCCTGTCAGTCCTTAATACCTTTTGTCTGATTTATTGTTGTCTATTTCCCGGTAAAAATTGAAATATTCCATGTATTTCGTATTATACGAATAGCATGTGTTACTTTACGGATGTGTACTTATAGTCGGGGAAAGCTGTATAAAACAATTGAGAGCTTCCAAAACAATCTGATGGGGTATTTGTTGTAACGTACTTTTGATTCACAAACCCATTCCGTGACATAATGGCATTTAAGGTCATGATCTTGACATTTTGACATATTTTAAAAAGTTACAGTCCTTCCATGGAAAATGGGTCCTCGTAGTAGTATTTTAAAATCTTCTCTTTGTCATGTTGTGACACTTTTAAATGTTCACATCCTTTATCGGTTCAGTGGAATTTGATAACGACATATACGAGTACTATGCATTATCATCAGTACAAAGTGTCTTGTATAAAAAAAAAAAAAAAGAAGTTGGCCAACAATGCGGTATCAAATATTTGACTTTTCATCCCTACTAGACATATATGTAGAATGGCATAGAATCTCTTACTAGTGCTATGGTTCCACCTACAATTTTCAATGTACCAATTCAATTTCCCATTCCTGTAGTAGGAAGTATAGAGAATCTGTAACTACAGGGTGAAGCATACAATGTTGGAAAATACATTAATTTTCAAGTTGTATCAGTAGTTTTCAATATGTCCACCTTTGGCGCGAATAATGGCCTTGAGACGGCCGAAGAAAGCATCGCACGCTGCACGCAAGTGGCTCTGCGATATTTTGGCCCATTCCCGGCGAAGTGCTTGTTTGAGGTGGTCCAAACTTTGGTATTTTTTTAGTGCCAACCTTCGCCTTCAAAATACCCCAGACAGAGAAATCCAACGGATTTGCATCCGGAGAATTTGCAATCCATTGTGTCGAAGAAATGAAGTGTGGAACATTGTTTCTTAACCAATCTTGGTTGACGCGCGCTTTGTGAGACGGTGCTGAGTCTTGTTGAAATGTCCACGGTCTCCGAAATGATTGTTTGCCCAAGGCTTCAATACTGCCTCTAAGACAGTTTCACGGTATACGATCGCATTAATTTTGACGTCATGGTCCAAAAATACGAGTAGAGAGCGACCATCGGCGGTTATGGCGGCCCAAACCGCAATCACCATCGGTCCCGCCTGCTTTCTGGTGGCCGTCCGAAGGTGTAAATTTTCGAAGGACCTCTCTGGCAAGTAAACTCGATCGTTTTGTTTGTTGACATATTGCTGGATAACAAATGGTGACGTATCAGAAAAAACCAAATTCGGCAGCTCACCACTTTCGTGCAAGCGTAGCAACTCCTTCGCTCTTTCGACTCTAACTTTTTTCTGTTGCGGTGTAAGATCGTGTGCTTTTTGGAACTTCAATGGCTTGAGACTAAGCTCATTTTTCAGTATGTGTTGCATCCGTTCCAACGATATGTTGAGCTCACGAGCCATTTTTCTTCCACTTCGACGTGGATTTCGCTCAATTCGAGGGTTCACTTTCCGAACCATTTCTGCCGATGTTGCTGTTTTTTTATGACCACCTCCATGGCGTTTTGCAACGCTGCCAGTATCACGATAACGAGCTATGGCTCGAGACACAAATGATTTATTCACGTTGAGGTGCTGGAGGGCTCTAACGATAGCTACGAGGGGCGTTCAATATATTCTCGGTATCGATATGAAGGAAAATGCGAATTCAATTTAAATTGTTTTTATTTTTCAATATAATCTCCCCTAACATCAATGCATTTGTTACATCTTGAGATAAGCTTTTTTAAACCCTCAAAAAAATAAATTTCCTCCTCCTCCATTTATTGCCGACTTGAGTTCTTCATCATCCGAAAATCTTTTTCCACGAAGACATTTTTTCAAATCCGGAAACAGGAAATAATCACTAGGGGCAAGGTCTGGACTATAGGGTGGGTGTTGGATTTCTTCGAAACCACAATCTCGCGCAGCAGCCTTGGAAACTCGCGCCGTGTGAACAGGAGCGTTGTCATGAAGAAGCAACACACCCGCTGCGAGTTTACCCCGTCTTTTCTTTTTAATTTCCTCCCGCAAATTATGCAAAGTGGAAGCGTAGGATGTGGCGTTGATGGTTTCACCTTTTTTTTTTGTACTCAATGAGCAAGATTCCCTTTGAGTCCCAAAAAACTGTGGCCATGAGCTTCCCGGCAGACGGAGTGACTTTGAACTTCTTCGGGGGGTCTGTTCCTTTTTTATGCCACTGCATGGACTCTTGTTTGCTTTTAGGGTCATAGTGGTGGATCCATGTTTCGTCCCCAGTAACAATTCGATCCATAACACCGTCCGTTCTCACTACACATCTCCAAAAGCTCTCTACAGCATGCGATTCTCAGTTTTTTCTGAGGCGCTGTGAGCATTCGTGGCACCCACCTTGCACTGACCTTTGAAAGGTTAAGATGGTCATGAAGAATGGTGTGAATGGTGTGAATGGTACCAATTGAAAGCTTGGTGATCTCTGCCATCATTTTCACCTTTATTCGGGCATCCTCAAGAACAAGTTTTTCGACTTCTTTGATGATTTCTCCCGTACAAGTAGTAGCCGGGGCGCCGGAGCGGAGGTCGTCTTCAATGCTCTCTCTGCCTCTCTTGAACTCACTTGACCACTTTTGCACAGTTGATAATGAAGGTGCGGAACCCTGGTAAACAGCCACCATCTCTTCATGAATAGTTTTTTGACTTTTTCCTTGCTTAGTGAGAAATTTAATTACAGCGCGATGCTCAATTTTCACCATCATCGTCTCAGTTGCCATTATGATTCTGTTTAACTAGAGATAAAACGCGAATTAATAATCACATTTATATGAAATTTTACATGAATGCACTAAAATAATAGTATTACTTGATAAATAAGTCAATTTATATATACAACCACAGCTTCACCCCGGTTTTCCAGGCAAATATAAAGCAATCACACTATCACGTTTGAATTCCATCGCGGATAAAAATTTTTCAACACAACTGAGACGCAAATCGTTTAAAAGACTTGTAAATAATAAAATTATCTATCATGTGTCAAAATTTGAGCTGACTGTCATGAACGGTTTGGAAATCATAGCAGTCTGAAGTTGGTTGTAGTTCGAATCAGGCAGGTGTATTATTCACAATCTCTGTAGATACTTTTATCACACCTCGGATATTTGCTTACTAATCACATCTGCCTAAGTCCCGTTTGGGCTCCTATTAACTGATGTTCCTCAATACGCTTACTCAGACTGAACTACATACACATTAGTAACTACCACTTCGTAGGTATGACTTCAACATATGGTTTGAGGCTGAATGTTTTAAGGAAGTCGAATGGAGTATCATCACTGCTTACATAGACGGGATCAAAAGCCGAGGAGATCACAAACTCCATCACTTTTGTACCTGAAGCTTTTCAAAAATATATTTTATCATCCCAGATACCTGCAGTAATTTCCAAACAGAATTCCTATCTGCCCTGAAGGTTGAGGAATGACTGGTGGAGATGAAATCAATATCAGAAAGGATATTGTTATCTACATACAGAGAAAAGCAGATGGCACTTAATGCGCTGGAGCCATAACTAAATTACAATTGGTCTAAAGATACCGCATCAGGCATTGCTCGGTTCTTAAACACTGTGGTAGTTGAGTCAGTGCACAATTATCAAGGGAGGCGGCACTTTTCATTAAGCTATTGTCCTGCGTAGCTAAGGGTCCTTGACTTTGTAGTGGCCGTCGTTAGATCGCCGAATATAGATAACGATAACGATAGGAATTAGGTAAATTCCCAATATTATGGTAAAGGGTGACCGGATTAAATAAAACAACAACGGTATGAGGATATTATTTATCTATTTATTTTTATTATTGACTGTGATGGTGTCTCCTTCCTAGATGGTGAAACATAACAATTGTAAAATCTATCATTACTATTTGGTCAGCCTGTAGTAGGAAGGAGATTAGCATAACAACCAATATTTTGTCATTTGAACAACTGCTAAGCTGTTAGGTCTTAGCAACTTTTACGGAGATATCTGTGACTCTGAGGACATAACTTACCTGCTGTGTCAGTGTCAGGTCATAGTAAAAATACTTTGACAGTTCTTAGGTTGTTTTGTTTTAGAAAATAATCAGGAATTTCTGCAGCGAGTGCTTTTAACCGTCAATCTTGCACTAATATATCACCATCCCAGCGTCTTGATAAATGTCTTAAAGATATCCTTTCAGCACCCTGCTAAAACATGCCCTTTATATTTTTTACATAACTAACAGACTGGGAAGCCATCGATGGCTGTGGCATTGGTTGTCTTCAGCTTTCAAATAGTCGACTTCATATTTAGTGGAATTTTTGGGGCTGCTTCTTCTTGTCCTGTTCTGATCTCTCTTTATGTCCTATGGCTTTCTTGAGGAGCTTCTGGAAGTGCGCTTATCAGGTATTACCGATGTGCTTCGGTGACTAGATTTCCTAGCCTACAACAAGGTTTGAAAGCAGGTTGAAAGTCAGGAAAAAGTATATGTAGAGGGTGTGTTTTTTACCGACTTTGGCATGGGAGTCTCTGGGTTGGCTCTTTTTGTTAATATTTACAGCTTTGCTGCTTGTGGCGCATGCACATACTCGTATAAAGCTGCCGTTGTTTAATTTTATAAAATGTGTCTTGATTTGGAAATCGCTCATCGGAACGAGCGGCCTATTTAATGGTCAATCAATTTAAAACTGGCTCATCTTCGGACCTAATGTCTTTCTCATATTTGGTTCGCTTCTTATATGGTAGGACTCACAAGAAGTAGAGCTTGCTGCCTGGCACTAGTAATCCATTTCGGGAATGTGGACATTACCATTAGTTTGTAGACCTCATCACTATGGAAGGGGGAAACTAATCAAGTCGATAGGAAAAGGCGTTATACATTTTCGGACATGTGGGACCAAGTTCACTCGGATGTGCTCTACCATGTTCAGATTCAGTGTAACGTCATTTGATCTTAAGATTCGTTTCCTTTTTGTGATTGATACAGTGGTGTAGTAATTCACAATTTAAACTCAATACAAAGAGTAAGGTGTTTACAAAGACACCGTATATGCTATTGCTATATGTGTCCAATAACCTTTTTGGGGATAGCGCGGTGAGGTTTCTATTTTCGCTTTCTAATACAGGATTTGGTGGTGGAGTCAGTAATTTATCATAGGGAAAGCAAGCAGACACAACGACGAACTTATGCTATTATCCAAATGCTTCGGAGCTTTTATTAAATTTCTGTTGTGGAGTTCTTCAGGTTACGCTGGTGAAATCGCACACTACTTCTTCCAACTCCGGTACAAATGTAAACATCTCAGACAGGACCGACCTGGTCATATTGACTGCTGGGAGAATTCCCGGAGAGCCAGTTTCATAGCTTCTAAAATAATTAAGATGACACGCTTAGTTTAGTTAAGAAGTTCTCGCACGACGTCGAAGAGCTGCAATTGGAGGAGAACCGCCAAAACCTATTCTATAAAACCAACCGGAAGTACATACGTGTGCTTTGCTCTTAAAACTGATTTCTCTCAACAGTAGGGAAATACGAGCTGGAAGCCCGTATCACGTTAGGAATCAAGAAGTTAGATTGACGTTAGACGCCACCAAACATCAGGCAACTAAAATCTCGTGAGATCAATGGATGTCTAAATACAACATCAAGTCAATTTACACTAATAATTTAGTCTCCCCATTAAATGTTGGATGCCACCCATGGAGCGAAATAGCAAAAATCTTTCTTTCTCTTTCTGTCCCATTTTCCGAAAAACTTAACATGCTTTGGCATCCTAAGTGTAGTCATACCCACTTGAGTGTTAAGTTCTTTAAAAAAAAAAAAAAAAATCAAATTTGTCGGCATATCAAACCACCTGTTACATTGTAGTGGTCGAGTGAGACGCAAACATCTTAATCTTCCGTTGTAAAGTGTTTAACATTGCACATACTTCACAATCTGGGGAAGCTGATCCATGTTCTTGAGCCCACGCGAATACCAGACTTTGATACCGCCAACACCCTGGACTTGTTTTCAACCTCTCACCCTGATAAGTACATCGTTGATGTGCACTCCCCTCTATGCTCGTCGGACCATTGTGTTATATCTGCTAATTTCTCGTACACCGACCACACAGTTAGAGAAAAGATTCCCAAAAGAACCGTATGGCAATACGAGAAAGCCAACTGGACCGGTCTTAACAGTTTCTTTAGGAATTTTAACTGGTCGTTATGTTTCCTAGATAACAACGTGGATGCCGCTGCTGACGTAATCACAGAAACTATTCTCTTTGGAATGAGATGCTTTATCCCTCATCGGATGAAGAGTATCAAACCAAAAGAAATGGCATGGTACGACTCGAGCTGTAAAGAGGCTGTCAGGCTTCGAGAAATGTTTTTTCGGTCCTTCAAGACCTACCCAACAGAGGAAAACTGAAAAAAGTATAAACGAACCAGGAATGACTCCAACGTCTTTCTTAAGTGTGTAAAATTCCAATACGACCAAAAACTGAGGCAAAAAATACTATGTACAATGTCCCAAAGGTAATACCTAAACACTTTGTCGTTCGTCAAAAATATTAGAAATTCTGCCTCATCCTCCATCCCAACGCTCGTTTATAATGACATTCCAGCTGTAAGCACTTCGGAGAAGGCCAATCTGTTTTCTGGATACTATGCGGTCAGTTCAAAATTTCCAGATTGTGCTTTGTCTTCGCCTACACTTAAGTGCGTCGAATCTTCAATGTGATGAATCCATTTTCTCTTAACATACACAAATCCGCTGGTCCAGATGGAAGAGGTGTTCTTTCACGCTGGCAATACCACTGCGTAAGCTTTTTCATCAATCCTACTCCTTAGGACTCTTTCCGAGAAGATGGAAAACAGCATTTGTCCAGCCCGTCCCTAAAAAATGCGAATCTTCTTTTCTCTTCTCCTACAGACCCATTGCATTTACGTCCCTTCCTTCCAAGATCATGGAAACGCTGATAAACGTTTTCGTAGCAACAGGTCCACTGGTGATCTGATGGCATGTCTCACCGAAAAGCGGAACCAAATCGTACATCAATCTGGCTAAAGCAAGATAGTTGCACTTGATATTTCTGAGGCATTCGATAGAGTTTGGCATCATGCTCTTTTTTTTGAAAATGCGTGCTTTTGGGATCGACGACTCTCTTCTTTTATGGATTAGAAATTACCTTTCGGAACGTTCAATTCAAGTTGTCTTGGATGGTTTCAAGTCTGATATTCACAAAATAAATGCTGGTGTGCCCCAAGACTCCGTTCTGTCTCCGACACTCTTTTTAATTTTCATCAACGATCACTTGTCTGCTACTTCTAATCCAATATACGAGGGCGGGTCAATAATTCCGTGCATTTTTGAATTTCTGTCCTCTATACTGAAACAGCAACACTGCTCCTGTCAACAGGCATTTGTCAGTTGACTCCTGTCAAAATTTAAACTTGCTGCGTCAGTTAGTTTGTGTTTGACAGCTATTTTTATCAGACTACTCACTAATTTGAGGAGAAAATGGAAAAAAGTGAATTTCGTGTGCTATTAAGCATTATTTCTTGCGAAAAAAAACCATTACCGGGACCAAGGCTAAGCTTGATAAATACTATGGGGACTCTGCACCATCGATTTCAATAGTAAAAAAGTGGTTTACTGAATTTCGTTGTGGCCGTACAAGCACTGAAGATGCCGAACGTCCTGGACGCCCAGTTGAGGTCTCTACACCCGAAACAATCGAAAAAATTCACGATATGGTGTTGGCCGACCGAAGATTGAAAGTGCGAGAGATTGTGGAAGCCGTAGGGATCTCGCATGGCTCAGTGGTTTCAATTTTGAATAATCACTTGGGCATGAGAAAGCTTTCCGCAAGATGGGTGCCGCGTTTGCTCACAGTCGACCACAAACGCAATCGTGTAACAACTTCACAGGAAGGTTTGGCGTTGTTTAATCGCAATATGGAGGAGTTTTTGCGCCGTTTTGTAACCGTGGACGAAACATGGATCCATCACAACACACCAGAGAACAAACAACAGTCAAAACAGTGGGTTTCTAAGGGTGAATCGGCGCCAAAGAAGGCCAAGGTGGGTTTGTCAGCCAATAAAGTTATGGCGACTGTTTTTTGGGATGCACGCGGGATAATCCACATTGACTACCTTCAAAAGGGAAGAACAATCAATGGGGAATATTATGCCAACTTATTGGACCGATTCAATGACGATTTGAAAAAAAAACGACCTCATTTGGCCAAGAAAAAAGTTCTTTTCCACCAAGACAATGCAAGGGTGCACACATGTGCAGTTGCCATGGCAAAAATCCATGAATTGGGCTATGAATTGCTCCCCCATCCACCCTATTCTCCAGATTTGGCTCCGAGCGACTACTTCTTGTTCCCAAACCTGAAGAAATGGCTCGGTGGAAAAAGATTTGACTCCAATGATGAAGTCATCTCGCAAACAAAGGCCTATTTTGAGGACCTCGACAAATCATTTTTTTTGGGAGAGATAAAAAAATTGGAGAAGCGTTGGACAAAGTGTATAGAGCTCAAGGGAGACTACGTTGAAAAATAAATTTATTTTTTATCAAAAAATCTGTGTTTTAATCCAAAAGTCACGGACTTATTGACACGCCCTCGTATGATGTTAGCGAAGTCACATGAGAGCGCGTCACCTTGTCTAAAATCTTTTTTGACATAAAAGGAAACGGTGAAGTCCGGTATGGGGGGGGGGACGGGCGGGCGTTCTCTGTCGTCATTCTGTACAGACAGACGAGTTCGGGAAGGATTCAAAAACTAAACATGGCTCTGTTTAGCTCGTCTCTATAAATGCTGTCGTGCGTCCTTAACATCGATGAAAAGATAGAAGGTATAGATTTTGACTTCTTGATTTTTTCCCAGGATTTACCAGAGTGTGAAAATTTAGTCGATTGGATTTTCCTGGCCTGAAACCACACTGATAGGGGCAAATCAGATTGTTGACGAAGGGTCTTAGACGATCACACAATATGGCAGATAAGATCTTGTATGCGATGTTGAGGAAACTTAGATATGCCTCTATAGTTGGCGTGGTTAAGGGGGTCTCATTTTTGTGGATCGGATAAATCAGATTGAGATTCCATTCATCATACCACTCTTCTGAGCAGATCTGAGAAGTGAGTTGGTATATGCTATCCATAAAGACCTTTCCTGAAGCTTTGAATACCTCGGTCGGTATTAGATATTCCTAGCCTTACTTCGGTTAGGACAGGTAGAAAGAAGGTTTGAACATCATCATCTAAGTTTAAGCGTTTATTCTGCCTCATTGGGTTTTGTCGCCCTTATACAATCTGCAAAAGAAGTTATTCCATATTCTAAACACTCTTCTACAAGGTTTCCTTCTTCATCTTTGTCTTGTTGCTTTGACACGTTTTTTTTTTCCTGTTGGTAAAACTTCCATACGTTGTTCCTGGAATACGAACTCTCAATATCTTCGATCACGCGCTTCTCGTGCTCCTTTTTCTTCTTCCGGAGAAGCCGGTGTTCTTCCCATGTCTTTTTCTCTTAGTGCCGTTTTGTACACTTCTTGTTTATCTTACCGGCATTCTTCATCAAACCAGGGATTTCTTGGTGGTGGGCGGGTGAATCCCAGCACATCAGTTGCGGCATCTCTGATGACACGTTGGCAGCGTCTGGGATACTTGATGCGGTATAGGAGCTCTTTAGAGATTTTGGGGTACGTGTTCGGCAAAGATTATGGCGGCCTCTTGCGCTTTACGTCTTTGTTGCAGCGCTTGGAAGATCCGCATTCGTAGCTTGGTTGCAACAAGGTAGTTCGAGCGAATACTAACCGTTCCATGATCGATGAAGGATGCAGGATATTTATTGAACAGTTTACCTGAAAGAAACACATGCTAGAATTATTAAAGATAAAAATATGTGTGTTGTCCGTTTTCGTTTAAAACACGTGTATATAATTCTCTTTATTTCAATACTTGTATTTACAATTACGAGTACAATCTCAATATCTCAGTGTAGCAAGTGCTAGATATACATATGTATATACTATATGTAGGCTTTTGGATTCCGTAGATATTCTTTTAAAAATGCAACAAGAGAACCAATTACAATATGTTAGATCTCTTGGAAGATATGTTTAGTCAAAAAGATAGAAAATCTGAAAACAAATTCCAGCTGCAACACAAACAACTTAGCACAGACAAACTTTTTTTTTTGTTGTTTTTTTTTGGTTTTTGTTTTTCTGTTAAACGAAACATGTAAGTAACGTTATGTGGAAAAATACCTAAGACACATTCTAAAAGCTAAAGTTACACATAACCACTAGATTCTAGTTTTAAGGCCGCTTCGTAAGTAGGTAGTCCAGTTTTATCAATGATTTTGCTCATATCCAAGCGTATAATTCCATTGTCGTTGATGGAATCTAGATCTGGTATCATGTCGACAGAGGCATCATCACTTAAGTTCGCCGATGTTGTTGGCGCCAACGATGGTGATGATGCTCTTGCTGATGATGTTACTGAAGCTGATGTGGATGCGAATGCAGTGGCGACATTAGGCGTATTATTAACAGCGGTGGCATTGTTGTTAATTGTATTTTCGTAATTTGTGTCGACTGCATGTGATGTTAAGATACTCCTACGATCATCAATTACATGTGGAACACTCCCTATGCGATCGAAGTTATTGTTATGGTCGTCAATTGTAGGGCTTTGTAGTGGTGTACAATAGCATGCGTCTTTATCAACTCCCACGGTGGAAGTAGCATTTCCGTTGCTGACGTCAACTGCTACAACTACCTGATCCAGGCCACTATCACTTGACAGAGACATGGAATCATCATAGCGGAACTTACCACATAACGGGCATCCTCGATAATATGGCTGATTGTTAACTCTATCCCCATTGACGGCAACGGAATCACGTGCAGTATATGGTAAGGATTTCCTCCCTAAGGCACTTACACCAAAACGTCCAGATGTGGCAGCAACAGCAGCTACCCCAAGTTGAAATAGATTCTCAGCTTCAGCTCTCTGCAATGAACAGCACGACTGGGCACTGAGAACTTTTTTCATGCCCAAGAGATTGCTACCCCTAATGAACTTGGGTATTTCATTGACGTTCGACGACCCAGATACATCATTCATCGACCGATAATCCGGTGGCGGAGAGATTCTGGTCACTTGACTTTCCTCTTGCATAGCAACAACTGCATCATAGGACGGTGGTGGCTCATGACTCAATGCCGGAACTCCTAACCCCTCAGATGACTCCATGAAGAGACCAGATGTTTCGTAACACTGTAATGAATCGTCAAAAGATAAAGACTTTAATTGAGATATTAAGGAATCAACTTGTAGTGCATTGTGTTGGTGGTTGGTGGTTGGTGATTGGTGATGAATACGAGTACTCCCTCCCTCAGTCTATAAATCATCTAATTAGTGAAGAGACGACATTCTTTTTAATTATACGTATACAGTTACGAATATAGCGCGAATGGCAGGGCCTAATGCTGCAGAGAAGTCAACTAAATGTTGAAATTGAGTTTAGGTGGCGAAAGGCACAATTCACCTACAGGGTAGATCTTCTCTAGGTTTATCTGTGTGAGAGAAATGGCTTTCAAAATTAAATGCCAGCCAAGCGGAGCGAGGCAATAAGACAAGTTTACGAGATTTTCCACACCTGAGTGAGTCCTTATTTTATGATTGCCGCTGGCGGTGGGTGGAAGGTGGATACTCGTGTCCTGGGTGCAAAAAGTCACGCTGGGACAAGGTAGAAAAGGGTTGCTACAGATTTATCGTCGTTACCTCTATGGGTGGTTCATTCTTATTTTGGTTTTTTATTTTTTGTATGAACTTGGTTGTGAGGTTCATTTACTAAAGTAAATGTTGACTAACCATGCATCACGGGTTGTTGGGTTGAATCAGCACTGCACGATTCGTTTTGAGGTGGGAAAATTTTCCTCTTTATTTATTAAATCACAAAAAGATTATGAACTTTGTTTATAGAGAGAATAAATTACTTCGAAAGTACTTGAAATGAAGTTGGAATATGTAGTAGATATTTAGAAAAGATACTACATATCGAGATAATTTTCTGTTGGCTTTGTTGCAACTGTTAGGAAGTCGTCTGTAGGTTTGAACTTCGAAACTAAGCAATTGTTTGAATTTTGAAGTAAAATGTATAATATGTATGTGAAGGCCAAACAGACTAAAAATAAGACCGCGTCAATGGCATTGTTCTGACCTAAAGTCAGATTTAAAGATTAAGATAAACAGTTTTTGTTCAATTTGACTCATAATCTTGAAGTAGATACGTTTTTGAATTGTGGAAAAGTACAAAAGCCAGAATGGCTAAACACACGAGTACTTACGAGTATGTTCGTTCTTGGCTCTGCAAAATCAGTTGGAGCAACATCTGGTTCTTTATGTCTTAACCTTATTTTTGACTCTTTCTGAGGCATTAGGTATTATAATATTAAATAGTTGTAAGAGCTTTAAACTTAAATATTTTGGACTAGCAGGACAACATCACAAAGCTTGATGGTTTTATTTTTTGATTTTACATTATTTCTTTTCTACACTAAAGGCATTATTAAATGTCTTGGATTGGATAAAATTTACCAATCAAACCATAAAACTCCTCCCGGATACCAGATAACACGAAGTTAGAAACCAATCTATAGTAAACGACCATCTGGTCTAGGTAATATCAAGAGTAGGTGCCAGTTCTAGTAGAATGAAATACACAATGAATAGATCCCTTTCCTATGAAGTCTTAATATAATTACACCAAAAGTTATTGAAAAGTATATTTTTCCATTTAGCTCTCAGCACTAGGTGATGTTCTGGAGCTGTGGTGTTACTCGTACTTATGCCAGAGGTCTCACATTCCTTTTCAAACAATTTGGAGTGGCCTATATTTTTTTTAAGAAGCCTGATTTACTCTGTATCCACATCCCTTACGTCCGAATACGTGGAAAGTGTTGGCCGGTGAAAACAACTTAAAATTTGCTGACCACCATGATTGGACAACTTTTCACTGTTGACCTATCTACGATTATTAATATAAGGCGCCTTTAACTAGCTCCAAATATAGAATGAAATTCGAGTACAATTCTGATAAAGTACATCTACTAGATGGAGTTAAAAGTGACCTTCTTGGGAATTAAAATTTTTTTTTTTTTAAATGTTTTTGTTATATTATTCAATATAGTCCCCTTTTAGTTTGATACACTTATTCCAGCGATTTTTCAACTTCTTGATCCCGTCCGAAAAGTTATTTTCCGGAAGGTCTGCAAAATACTTCTCCGTGGCATCGATGATTTCCTCGCGTGTGCTGAATTTTTTATTGATGAGCCATCTTTTAAGATTTGGGAAGAGATAATAGTCCGAGGGATCCAAATCCAGTTACCAATCGACGCCAAAAGTCCGCCCGATTCCGCATTAGCAAGTCCAAACACTCTTTCGAAGTGCTCTCGCGTTCGTGTTTTTGGTCAGGAGTGAGCATTCGCGGCACCCAGCGGCAGGATAACTTTTTCATACGCAGAATATTGCCCAAAATATGGCGTGTGCGCTCAGTACTAATCTTTGTGGTATCTGCTAGCTCGCGCACCTCCACTTTCCGGTCAGCCAACACCATTTCATGTATTTTTTTGACATTGTCGTCTGTAACCGCATCGGAGGGCCTGCCGCTGCGAACTTGATCGGTAGTGGAGTTGCGGCCACCACGAAACTCTCGAAACCAATATTTGACGGTGTAATCTGACGGAGTATTAGGCCCATAATATTTATCCAACTTTTCTTTTGTTTCCTTCGTCGTTTTGCCTCTCAAAAAATAATGTTTTATGAGAGAACGAAAATCGTTTTTGTCCATACTCAACATGATGCCAAACACGTCAACAACAATCAGCTGTCAAAACAAAACTAAAGACAGTATCGCACTGAAATTTGGCACGTCTGCCTAGATATTAATGGACTTCAAGGCACCATAACCTTTTTTGCAGTAGCAGTAGCAGCGCATTCTGGCGGTCAAGGATGTCACTTTTTACTCGTATAAGAGCCATTCTAAGGATGACTCCCTGGAAACTTACACATCACCGATTTCATTTGCAACTTAAACTTATGGCGTTGGCAAGAAAGTAACTCTGATTGTTTATACAAAGACTAAATTTTAATTAGTAATATATTTTCCATTTGGTTCGATGATTTTCTGCTATCAATTAGAACAAACCAAATGAAAATCTGATGGTGCAAGGTCGGGGTCGCATGGTGAATGTGACATCACTTCCCAACCCAGGCTCAACAATTTTTCACTATTCCCTTACGAATTGGTCAATTCCGTCCGTTTTTTGCTTATTGTTTCCTCAAGTTTCACTAGTTGTTGAGATTAAACACCTGAATTGGTTATTTGGTTCCTTGGGAGCAGCTTAAACGAAACCTGTATAATCCCAATAAATTGACAAAATAACCTTCTTCTGCTGTGGTTTGTGCTGGTTCATCACACATAAAACATGATCGTTTCCGTTTACGATCCATTTTGCATCAGCAGTGATTCGTTTAAAAAAAGGATCAATTTCAGCTTTTAGACATTGAAATTGGTTTTCAATTATTCTTGTGTGTGATTGGGTTAGGTTGGGTTAGGTTAGGTTAGATAAGAATGGCTGTTGGAAAGACCAAACCGCCGCGTGGCCCACTGTGATGCCACGTGGATCTGTGATCCTTCTACTCCTAAAACCAATTTGAGCTTATGATGAAGGGTAGGAGACTGTCTATATTCTCTAGATCGCTAAAGTCATTGTAGAAAGCTCCTAATTGGAGTTTTCTTCTTTGGGAGAGAGCTGGGCATGTACAGAGTAGGTAGAGGATTGTCTCTTCCTCCTCCTCGTCCACGCAGCTTCTGCAGAAACCCTTTCTAAAGACGCCAAGCCTTCTTGCATGCTTGCCTATAATAAGGCAGTGTCCAGTGATGACACCTGTGATGGCGCTGAGATGCTTCCTATTTAGAAAGATCAAACTCTGTTTGGTCGCTAGACATGTTGATCCAACAGTCCATCTAAGGTTTGTTCTTTTGTTGGCATCCAGCTTTAATATTAATTTCTACGTAGCGATTGCTATACCGATGCTACCCTTTTCCAGTAGAATAGGTAGAATTGTTCCAATTTTGGCGAGTTCGTCGGCCCTACAATTCTCTGAAATGCCTTTGTGGCCCGGCACCCAACATAGATGAAGGTTGAACTGCTCTGCTATCTCCCTAAGAAATGATCGGCAGTGAAAAGCGGTTCTAGACGAAAAGATGCGGATATCCTTTGCAGATATCACGTTTTTCTTCAGCCAGGACAGAACTTCTTTAATCGCCAAAATTTCTGCCTGGAACACACTGCAGTGATTTGGAACACGGAAGGAGAGCCTTATCTGAGAAAACACCGTGTAGAAGTAGATTGACTTGTTATCCTTGAAAGCAACTTCCTCCTAGTAGAAGAACACATGAATGTCTTTATCAAATCAATGTTCGGGTATAGTGTAATAGATGTTCTCTGGGAGGATAATAAATTTAATGATTTCGGCAATTTGGAATTTGGATAAAGAAAACAAAACGAGACACGAGGTAAATTGTTAGGTTGTTCACACTTTATTCAACAACACCGGCAATTCTTAACTATGACAATTGACATTAGAGAATTGAAGTGGTGCCAATGAGCTGTCAACTTCAAAAGCTGGTGGCTGGCTATGTTCGTGAATGCGTAACAATATTAAGAATATTAGTATGACGAAATGACTTTAAGGCGAACAGCTGCGGTCGCAGCTACTTGCTTGCTGAAGATACCGATTGGTGTCAAGTGAAGCAGAATATCTAGTGCCGCAGAGGGATTAGAGCGTAGGACTCCGCCTATGCATAGACATGCTGTTATTTGGACTCTGCTCTGTCTAAGGCCGTCCACCAGGCAACCACCCCCTAGTTGAGTATCGGTGTTATAACCGAAATGTACATATAGCCAGTGGTTATGCGAGGTTGACGGCCTCATTTGTTCTCAACTGGCTTTCTTTTACAAATAAAGGTTTCCACTTTAGTTTCCTGTCAAAAATGCTATATCGGAAAAGACTAAACTGGTACCATTTATTGAAGGAGGGTCTATGATTGGAATTTTACATTTCCTGGAAAAGAGGGCACGATCAGGGGTTCACTCCCAATCCACAGCGATCTGCCCAACGGGTTAATCTGTTAAGATTTAACTGAAGGAGTTCTTTAATGGTATTAAGATGCTTACCTGAGACGGCTATAGCAACGTCGTCCGTATAGGCAGTCATACTGCTACCACCCGCTTCCAGGTATATCAGCAGTTCACTAACCACTGATTCATTTAACTTATCTGCAATCTCTCGCAGAGTTATATGACGATCTGATTCAATTATGACTTTGATTTGGTCAGCATAGACTTCAGTTAGAGAACGTTGATCATCTTTAAGTGGAAAATCTCCAGAACGGAATTCTTAAACCAATTCTGACAGGTGTGTTCTGTTACGCAGTCAGCACTATAAACTTCACATATCCCTGTGTGAGTCTCCGCAGTTTGCTTGCCTTCACGGAAATAAAAAAAGCGAAATATGTCGAAAATGTTTGTTTTCACACTCCACGTTAAAATTGACACTGTACAAGTGTAAACAAAATTAAGCTCTATTTGGTGCTAAAGTAAGCTTAAAGTGATAGCGATCAATCTCGAAAGAAAAAAAAATTATGAGATTGGCAAAAGGGGAATCAACAAATAGTATAACGTAATCTACTTGTAAAACCCGAAGTTACTTTCTTGTCAATCCAATAGAATCACATTTTCTGATGGAACCGGTTACATTTTAAAGCTGTGAGTGGTGTAATCATTTTCAGAAATCAAAGAAATGAAGTCAGTGAAAATGCATGTGATTGCTTCAAATAAATTCATTGCCTACACGGACTTCCAATGGCTTCAGATGACTTCAAGTAAGTCCAGAGAGTTCAGATGACTGCAGCTGACTGCAATGTCTTCGATTTTTGATAACCTAAATGACTCCAAAAGCTGCAGGCGACTTCAATGGCTTTTAAGGTTATCGATTACTTTAAAAGATTAAATGAATTCTGCGATGACTTAAGAGTGACTTCAGTGAAAAATGACAACATAATTGATTTCATTATTTTGATTGCCGGAAATGCTCCAAGCATGGCTGAAAAACGAAGCGGATTTAATTTTCTTACTCACAATATGTCGGTAAGCTTATAAGGGTTGAGCCAACAGATGGTGTGGTTGTTGGCTGTCGATTGCTGTCATATACTCAATGTGGTTGATCTTTTTGACAGATGTCACACAAAATTTGGCAATTTTATTCATGAAGTCGTTTACCACGCAACAACGCATTTTTGTTATTCAATCTTATTACGAAAATGTGCGATCTGTAAAAGTAACATTTCGTAAAATTCTTGAATTTTTCGGTCAACATAATCGCCCTAGTGAGTTCGGAATTCGTGCAACTGGTTCGGCACGTGGATGCCAAAACATCACCACTCAATTCGTCGCCGAAGTCAACAATTGGGCCTCACTTATGGCACTTTACGGCAAATTTAAAAGTTAATCTTCATTTGCACGAATATAAAATACAAATTACATAACAATTGAAGCCTTTGGACCACCTACGACGTCGCCGATTTATAAACTAGATGTTGGATCGCCAGGACAATTTGTCACCGAATTTGATCTTTTCTGATGAATCCCATTTTTGGATGGATGGGTACGTAAATAAACAAAATTGTCGTTTCTGGGGACCAGAAAAACCCATGCAAAAAAAGTCGCTGTATGGTGCGGATTATGACTTGGTGGCATCATTGGCGAGTACTTTTCCGAATATGAGGCTGGAGAGACAGTTGTAGTGAATGGAGAATGTTACCGCAACATGTTTACCGGCTATTTTTTATTTTCTTTCAAAATGTGTAGAATGAATTGGGTCTGAACGATATCTGGTTTCAACAGGATGGTGCTACCGCCCACACAAGCCATCAATCAATCAATTCATTGCGTCTAAAATTTGAAGATCGCATTATTTCGGTTAGAGGAGAAGTTGATTGGCCTTTACGGTCATGCAATTTGACACCTTTAGACATCTTCCTGTGGAGATATTTGAAGAGTAAGGTCTATGCCTATGAAAAATTGTGGCCATTGACCCACTTGTTCTTCAAAAAGTCTTCGATAATTTTGACCTTCGGATGGTCGCTTGCAACAGAAGCCATGGTGAGCACATAAACGATGTTGTGTTCCATTCATAATTGCCATAGAACGAACTTTATTAATCAATGAAATTCTACATTGATTAATGTAATGAAAACTTCCACATTTATTGTTAGCTCATCCTTTAGAAGTCTACTCACTACTATCTCGAAAGCTTGGGATTGTAATGTTGCGCTATGTACATGCGCGTATGTACCTCAGCTCTAGTCAAATTACATATATAAATGGATTGACAAAGTCAGCTTCGGATTAAATTTCTTCCAAACTGAGTAGCGACCGTCTGTTTACAAACTATGTAACTGACCAATCAAGATCTCAGAGAGACTGGAATCGATGTCTAGACGTGGAAGAAAGTCCTCGTTCAACTGGTCATGTCATATAAAACGATTGCCGAAACTCTAGTTTGGAGTTTTGAACTAGAGAACACAGTGATTGGAGTGACGATTATTCGTTTTTTTTCGACTCTGAACGTCGAAAGAAATCGAGGCTAGACATTTTGATTTTCGGGAGTTTGCCGTTGTCTGAATGGTGCACCGCCCAGTTTTGGACCGACTAACTAAGTACTGTAACACGACGACAGTGTTACTCCTACTACAACGAATGAAAAATAAAAAAAACAAATCTCTGAACTGGCAAGATTGACAACGATAATCCATTGAAAACTTCTACAACAAATCTTCACCGATGACTTTGAGGCTGATACTCTCGAGCTTATGGTATTTTTACATCAAATGTGGAGTTCTGGGCGATTGCCATATATTCCTTGCATGTGTTAGAAGTTCACGGAATAGCAGACATCAGGCTTTTCTTGTGTGGCGGAGAAAATGGCTTCATTACCATTTACATAGGAAGTTATACACAGGTGTAAACTGTGGAAGTATCCAAAGTAGAACCAATATTGGTAAAAAGATGTCATGAAACTCTTAATAAGGTTGTCGTGAACTGGAGTATCTCTCTATGCAAGGTGTCTAAACACAGACGAATTGCCTAAACTAAGGTCTATGCATCAACAGTGGTAAGGCTCATCATAATTAGCGCATTAATAATTTGATGTAGGGAAACAAAAGATAGACTGGAGGTCTTACAAAAGCTCGCATACAGCGGAGAGATGAGTCTTGTAGTGCACATGAATCAATTGATTCTCATTTCAAAAATTCCACGGAAAATGATTGCATACCAAAAATATTATGCTTCGGCATGAGATTATATGTAGTAACCACAAGATATATAGTATAGGATTTTAAAAATCAGCTGACAGTTGGTACGAGTATACGAAGGATTGATTTTAGTGAATATGTTAGTGCGGGTATCTTAGGAACAAACCCAAAACTTTCAACGTCTTTCACGAAAACTCTAAACACCTGTCAGGCTTGAAATTGTAGCGGCATTACTCTCAACATCATGGAAAGAGAAATAATATTTAAATCGATAGGCTATCTATAGCCGGCTGCCTATCTGAAGACTTATTCAAAAATAATAAAGCCCACCAGTACGGAGGGGTATTGGTGGAATCGCCTAATTCCATTCTATTTTCAATAAGCAAAGTTTAATACTCAGCAAAAATATTGTGCCTCCAAAACTTCTCGGCTGGAGAGACACAATATCCTTTTTCTTCTGCTACAATATCCTCCGATCCGATTGTAATACGAATACATAATAGTATTCGTTAATTGTTGCCACTTACTGGCGTCAAAATATTGCGATCCGATGAAACGTATGAAACACAAAGTTCTTTAATTGGCGATTTTTGACACTTGGAGTTGGTTGGTTGAAGAAAGGGTTACAGCCCTCTTTCATTATAATGTACTCGTTCTAAACATAGTTCATAAACGGCTTATAACTACATATATAAATATGTATTGTACGTACCTAGTCCTGCCATAAATTCTGTTACAAATATAAAACGCTATAAAAAAAAACCGATAAACATAATTGTTTCATTCATTAGACCACAATATTGATTATTAAAAAAAATTGGATTCACTCGAAATGACTGCATTTTGCTTTAAAACACTCTTCCAAACGGTGCGGCCATTGGGCTATAGCGGCACGTACGATTGCCATGGAAATCGTGAACGCTGCTCTGGTTAATGCTGTTTTAAGGCTTTCCAAATTTTTGTGGGAAGTCTTGCAGACCATGTTCTCCAATTCTGACCACAAACCATAATCTTGTGAATTCAGATCTGGACTCCCCGATGGCCAAGCTTCTGCTGCTATAAAGCTAGAAATATTGACTCTGAGCCGCTCCTGCGTGGTTTTGGCTTTGTGTGCTGGAGCAGAGTCCTGTTGGAAGATCCATCTGTATCCACTAAAAAGGATATTGGTCAAACCCTTCACAACACATCTAGCACATCTCGGAAAACCTTTGCACCAGGTTTTAGGCCTTTTTCACATAAATGGAGGGATGTGACACCATAGTGAGTGACCCCACACCAAACCATCACGGAAGCGGGATGATGTCCACGCTGAACCCTTGGAACAACGTTTTTCGCTTCCTTAGATGAAGTGGCATAGATTTTGTCATTTTGTTTGTGTCCACGGTAAACATTTTCTCATCCGTAAACAGAATGTTTTCCTGGCCATTGTCCGCGTTCCACTGCAAAAGTCGTTTACATCTTTCCAGCCTAATTTTTTTTAGATAAGGAGTTAGAAGATGACCCGTGGACCGACAATAGGCTTTCATATGCAGATCATCCGGAATCAGCCTAGACATGGATCTGGTTGATATATCCAATTCCTTGGACGTAATCTTCTGCTTGCTTAGGGGATTTTTCCAAATTCGTTCACACACTGCTACCACCTTCGTACGCGCGCGCGAGCACTTCTTGGCCTGTCCTCTACTCCAGACAATTCGCCGAAGCGAGCAATAGCACGATAAACGAATATTCCCCGATATTCCGAGTAGTTTTAGCGACTCGAAAATTTGGCTAGCACTCTTTCCGCACTTATGCAACGCTATTACCGCGACTCGATTTTCTTTACGCCCGACTCCATGTTAATAGTTTGCAAACTGAAACCAAACTGACTAGTGTTCTTCACTGATCAGTGCATGTGTTCTGGAAAAAAAAAGTTTTGAACGATAAGCGCTGGAAATTGTCTAACAGAACTTATGACAGGACTAGGTACAGACATGGACGAAAGCAAGATTGGGTTTGTTTCAGTTCTTGCAGTGGCTATTTAACATATAGCACTCAGTTTCTCAGAGGCGATACTTTATTCGTAATATGAAGCAATTCAAATAACTTTGGAGCAACCTGAGTGCACGGGTATGTTCTAACAGACCTTGGTGTCTTTCAGACACCTATCAATGACATTTTAATCTAAATTCATCGTATTGCAGCTTTGCTCTTTCCCTTTTGTTTTCCTGTCATAGGATGGCTTTCATGTGCACAAGTGGGATCTGTGAGAAACATGTGTATTAATATGCAGATAATCAGAGATACTTCCTAAACTAACGACCTAGTCAGATAATAAATAGCATATCGATTTGGATTGATAACCAGGTTAAATATTTACTAACTTACATATATGGCGCTATAGCCTGAGGTCGATTTGAGCTCCAAACAATAAATCTCTTTTGACGCAGTCTTTAGCCATCAACCTCCAGTTACGCAGTTCAATACGTCCTCTTTTATCTGTTTACGTCACCTAAGGCAAACTGTTCCTCTACTTTATTGTCTCTCTGTGGATGAATCGAAGGCTCTTTAGGTTTGAGCGATTTAGACGACCCGCCTCAGCCGACTATTGCGTATTTTTCTGATCAAATCGTACAGTTCGTGTAATTCGCTGTTATATCTCTTCATCACTTCAACAATTTTGTACTTAAAACCACGAAAGATATCTTCAACTTCCTTCGCTAACACACATGCTTTTGCAGAATAGATCAGGACTGGAATGATGAACGTATGTGACAGTTCCAGTGGCCATATATTTTAAAACAGATGATCTAAAATTATTTGTGCTACGAATCTTTCTAATGTTTATGGGCAGAGAATTCCACAAACGTACTGAGCTAACAAAAAACTGACGTTCGGAGGTTGAACAGGCAAAACTTGTTTGAACCAGCAAGCGCAATCTGGTTGACTGAAGGAATCGAAGCTTATTGAATAAATAGTTCGGCTGCCTACTTTGCAAGATATCATGCAACAGACTTATCGCTCTATATATAAGCAGATTGTCGAAGGTACAACCGCTTATTTGCTGGCCATATCTTTTTATATTAAAAACGAAGCGGAAAATATTATTATACACGACATTAAGCTTTCTCCTAGTATTGTAATCTGAGCAGCAGAAGATCTCACAGCTATAAAGAAGCATGGGTAAAAGAAGAGTTTTCGCTAGTAGGAGTTTTGTTTTTATAGGAATGAAAAGTTTTGTAGTCCAAAGAGCGTGTACTTTCCCCATAGCAGCATTGATATGAGTAGTCCAGGTTAGGGTCCGGTTGAAAATACGAGGGCGGGTCAATAATTCTGTGCATTTTTGAATTTCTGACCTCTTTACTGAAACAGCAACACTGCTCCTGTCAACAGGCATTTGTCAGTTGACTCCTGTCAAAATTTAAACTTGCTGCGTCAGTTAGTTTGTGTTTGACAGCTATTTTTATCAGACTACTCACTAATTTGAGGAGAAAATGGAAAAAAGTGAATTTCGTGTGCTTATTAAGCATTATTTCTTGCGAAAAAAAACCATTACCGAGACCAAGGCTAAGCTTGATAAATACTGCACCATCGATTTCAATGGTAAAAAAGTGGTTTACTGAATTTCGTTGTGGCCGTACAAGCACTGAAGATGCCGAACCTCCTGGACGCCCAGTTGAGGTCTCTACACCCGAAACAATCGAAAAAATTCACGATATGGTGTTGGCCGACCGAAGATTGAAAGTGCGAGAGATTGTGGAAGCCGTAGGGATCTCGCATGGCTCAGTGGTTTCAATTTTGAATGATCACTTGGGCATGAGAAAGCTTTCCGCAAGATGGGTGCCGCGTTTGCTCACAGTCGACCACAAACGCAATCGTGTAACAACTTCACAGGAAGGTTTGGCGTTGTTTAATCGCAATATGGAGGAGTTTTTGCGCCGTTTTGTAACCGTGGACGAAACATGAATCCATCACAACACACCAGAGAACAAACAACAGTCAAAACAGTGGGTTTCTAAGGGTGAATCGGCGCCAAAGAAGGCCAAGGTGGGTTTGTCAGCCAATAAAGTTATGGCGACTGTTTTTTGGGATGCACGCGGGATAATCCACATTGACTACCTTCAAAAGGGAAGAACAATCAATGGGGAATATTATGCCAACTTATTGGACCGATTCAATGACGATTTGAAAAAAAAACGACCTCATTTGGCCAAGAAAAAAGTTCTTTTCCACCAAGACAATGCAAGGGTGCACACATGTGCAGTTGCCATGGCAAAAATCCATGAATTGGGCTATGAATAGCTCCCTCATCCACCCTATTCTCCAGATTTGGCTCCGAGCGACTACTTCTTGTTCCCAAACCTGAAGAAATGGCTTGGTGGAAAAAGATTTGACTCCAATGATGAAGTCATCTCGTCATTTTGAGGACCTCGACAAATCATTTTTTTTGGAAGGGATAAACAAATTGGAGAAGCGTTGGACAAAGTGTATAGAGCTCAACTGAGACTACGTTGAAAAATAAAATTATTTTTTTATCAAAAAATCTGTTTTAATCCAAAAGTCACGGACTTATTGACCCGCCCTCGTAATACCAAGGTTTTTGGCAGAATCAACGTAGTCTATCTGGCTTCCGGCTAGTTGAATAGGTGGAAAATGCGATATATCTAGCAATAATTTTTTGTGGACCACGAGTGCTTTCGACTTAAGAGGGTTGAGAAGTAAGTCATTTTCAGTTGACCAGTTTAGTATACGCTGAAGATCTTCATTTATTAGCCTTGTAGCTTCGATGAAGTGTTTTGGAGGAAAACTTAGATAGATCTGAGCATCATCAGCAAACATGTGTATAGAGACATGCTTGACTATATTAGGTAATTTGTTTACATAGAGAGAGAAAAGTAGTGGTCCCAAAATTGAGTCTTGAGGAACACCTTGCATTACTGGCAAGGACCTTGAAAATCGTTCACCCACTGCAACCCGTTGCTGCCTCCCGTGTAGGTAAGAGAAAATAAGTTTCATTGAATGGAGTGAAAACATAAACTCTTTTCTAAATATTGAGCAAAGAATTGTATGGTTGACAGTATCAAAAGCCTTTGAAAGGTCGAGTAAGGTGAGAATGGTGGCATTGTTTTAATCTACAGCTTTTCTGATATCGTCGATTACCAACAATAAGGCCGTCTTACAGCACCTCTTTGCGCGGAAGCCCGACTGATTGTCACTTAGCAGTTTTTTTACTTAGGAGATGACTCTGCATTTGTTCAAAGATTGTTTTCTCAAATACCTTTGAAAGAAACGGGAATATTGAAATCGGTCGATAATCTACTGAGTTTTCGTTAGTTTTGTTTTGGATTGGAATAACTTTAGCTTCCTTCCATTGCGACGGGAAAGAAAACGTTGTAAGGATGATATTAAAAATGTGAGTAATAAGGGAGCAGAAGCTTAACAAATTTCGGGTGGATTTCGTCAAGTCTCATGGCATTAGATTTAATTCCTAGTAGAGCTTCAGCAACATCTTCTTGACATACCCCATAAAAATTGAAAAGAAGAGTATTGTTTTCATCCGGCGACAAATCAAGTGGACGTGGGTTAATAGGGTTTGGATTCGCCGAGATAAGTTTGTCACAATCGACATTTTCAGGAGTTTTTGGCTTTTCTTTACCTATACCAATTTCACGGATTTGTTTCCAGACTTTTTGTCCGGACAAACAAGCACCAAATTTTCTGCTGTAGAAAGCACGCTTAACATTTCTAATTTGGTGGGTAGTTTTATTACGGAGTGATCGATATCGATTGAAGAACTCTTCAATCTTGTACTTCTTCCAACTTTTAAAAGCATTGTCTCGATGATTCATGAGTTCAAGAATATTTGGAGTCAGCTGATTTGACAGTTTTTGCTTTTAAAGGCAGGTGTTTGTTAAACAGTGAGACGATTTGATGTTGGAGGAAGTTTACTCGATCATCAACCAAGGGCATCCGATATATACTATCCCAATTTTTACTAGAAATGTCATAGCGCAATGCTTCGTAGTTTATGTTCCGGAAATCTCTAAAAATGACCTTGGACTCAGTATATTTATTTTCAACATAGTATGTTAGAAACAACAGGTCATGATTCGAGAAGCCTGGTGCAGAGAGTTGGTTGTACAATAAAACTGTATCCTTATTGGAAACAAAGACTGAATCGATAAGGGCTTGTGATGCGGACGTGAAATGAGTAGGAGTAGTCGTGTTGACAGGGCATAGATCATACGATTTCGTGTGCTCCAAGAAGTCTATTGAACGGGGAATGTTCAGCAGGTTACAATTTACATCGCCTATTATGACAATGTTGTTGACACTGCAGGATTTTTCCTCTATAACAGCGTAAAGTGGAGCAAGTGAAATATAATTGTACAGCCTATAGACCACGCCCACCAAAATGTTGTCTTGACTACATTTAACCTCTATGAAATAGAAATCAATAGGCGAACCCGGATTAGACTTGCAGACAAAATTATAATTGAACGTATTACGTATCACGACCGATCCTATCAGATCGCAAGAGCTCGTAACCTTCAACTTTATAGATGTCCCTAGCCACTGTAGAGTTTGGATTTGTGTGGAACCATGTTTCAGAAACGCAAACAATATCTATTTTAGAGTCAACGAAAACATGGCGAAATTCATCAATTTTTGAGTAGAGGCTTTGGGCATTTATGTGGCAGATGTGAAAGCCTTCATGTTGTACTTGAAGAACCCTAACCATTTCAGCCAGATTTTGATTTGCACCAGCAATCGCAGAGTCTCTACGCCCAGCATCCGAAAAGCTATCCGTATTCATACTATCGGGAGCTTTTTGTTGAAAGATTAGTAGCACAGAATATTTAAGCTAATGATAAAAGATAGTTAAAAATCTCTTTAATTTCTGACGAGGTATCATCATCAGCCAACAGTATTCCTGTTAACATCCTATACTCGTCAGTATTCGCTCCTATTCATAACTAACTAAAGCCATGTTTAAATGTGGGAGCTCGTGGAACTCTGTATGCAAGAAGTTGCATAGACTTTGAGACTATTGTATCTCTGGTATTGGTTTACGAGTTTCACAGAGTTTTCTCAAGCATGACAGCGCATCACCTTGTCTGAACTCTTGTTTTCAGACCTCGGAGGCTGTGCTTCTGATCTTCCCGTAGAAATGAACGTTCTCCACCGTCATTCAATAAAATCTGAGGAATTTGGGAGAAATTTATCTGTATAACTCGTTTCTGTTGAGGCTTAATATGCGGCCTTGAATTCGTTGAAAAGGATAGATCTGCACAGAGTAAATATTTTTTTGGAATTATTAGACCTAAAACCGCACTGTTATGGGCCAATCAGATCATTGTCAAATTGTTTCACATCAGACAAGATCTTCTACGCCATGCTGAAGCGACAAGTGCCTCTGTACTAAAGTTGGCGCAGATTACAAAGTCTCCCCTTCTGTTTTTCTTAGAGATTTGGTTTTTAAACTGGCAGCAAAGTTTCTACAGACTGTCAATTTGACAGTTGAAAGTTGATTTGTGGTTAGTACGTTTTATCATTTTATGATGAATAGATTAACGCCAGAACAACGCATGGAAGTTGTACAAACTTATTTTGAAAACCATGGTTCGGTTTGCCAACTTATAGTGTGCTACGCCCATTTTACGATCGACATAATCGTCCATCTGAGCAAGTTATTTGGAACACGATGAATCGTTTTCGCACCACGTACACTCTAGTGAATAATACGCATACCCAAAGACGACAAATAGTGCGAACAGAAGAAGCTATTGCCGTTATGGAGCGCAGTGTTGAGGAGAATCCGAATGAGTCGATTCACCATCGTGCACAGCAATTGGAGCTATGCCCATCCACTTTGTGGAAGATTTTACGGAAAGATCTTGGCTTAGAAGCTTATAAGATCCAGCTTGGGCAAGAGTTGAAACCGCGTGACTATCATACGCGTCGTAGGTTCGTTGAATGGGCCAAAAACATGATTCAGCTAGATTCTCATTTTCACCGCAAAACTTTGGTCTCCGATGAGGCCCATTTTTAGTTAAATGGATATGTAAACAAGCAAAATTTGCCGAATTTGGAGTGGAGAAAACCCAGAAGCCTTTGTCGAGACGCCCTTACAACCATTGAAACTCACTGTTTGGTGTGCTTTATGGACTGGTGGAATCATTGGCTCATATTTCTTTAAGGACGATACCGGCCAGAATGTTACCGTCAATGGAGAGCGCTATAGAAACATGATTTCTGACTTCTTCGTTCGCCAGTTGCGGGAAGCATTTGCTGAGCGCATAATTTCGCGTAATGGACCTGTGAACTGGCATCCCCGATTCTGTGGGGGTATGTGAAGTCACTAGTCTATGCCGATAAACCAGACACGTTGGACGAATTGGAAATCAACATTCGCCGTATTATTGCTGATATACGGCCCCAATGCTCGATAAAGTTGTCGAAAATTGGACTTCACTATTGCGCTTCATTCGAGCTAGTCGTGGCGCGCATATGCCCGATATCAAGTGTTTTATTTCATATTGAATTTGTGCACCTCTAAAAAAAATACTCTTTAGATGAAGTAAACGATACTTTCTTCCGACTAAATGAATAGAGGTGTGATCTCTACCAAGCCCGTTTCCTTTAAACAGGTCGGCAGGTAGACAGAAGTCATAGACTACCAAAGATTAGCTACTTTCAAATTTTGGTGTTAAAATGTTCACCAAAAAGATTTTATGGTTATATAGTAACTAAGATATTACATTTAAATTCCACAGTTATTTTCAAAAAAGACAAACTTAAATGAATGAATACTAAATAGTAACTTGTTCCCTGTGTGGACCAATACACCTCATTTTATCTGACGTGTTTTTCGTTTTTATCTGAACATTAACTTTCACAAAAACGTATCAAAACCGTCCACGTAACATAGTTCACAAATACACAGATAAAGTATGATCAGCAAAAATGAGGAACAAGTGCATACGAGTATTTGAAAACAAATTTTGTTCCGCCTATCTAAAGTATGTGGAAAGTTTTGTGAGTGCAATTATGCCTGAAGTTACGTATGCTTATTAAAAGGCATGTACTACTTTAATTATAGTTTTAATAAAATCCATAACATATTTAGAAAAAAAAAAAAAAAAAAAACACAAGCTTCTAGAGAGAAATTCTCTTAACTTATCACTTCTAAAAGCCTTGTACCGCAAATGCATATCAACAAAACACGTTCGTCTGTCCATTGCCTTTGTATCTTTTGTAGTCACATAAAATATTAAGCAAATATTTAAAACGTTACTATGCATATTTACTCAAATTATTCAATGTGTACTGTTTAGTTTGTTGACTGAATCACCAGATGGTGTGGAAATCACCAGTGAAAAGGAAAAATGTGAATCGTACAAATGAACTAACAATTATTGACAAGTATTGTTGTAGATATCATAAATGATCTTTGACGGAGAGGTGAGATCAACGAGTTCAAATGCTTGATAATTTTAATTAAAATTATAAATTATTCAATATTAGTTATAGTTTCGTACATTGAAAATAATTATATGTAAATTGAAAATGTACAGAATGTATCTACTATATCATATCTTATCTGCAGTTTACGTTTTGATAATGTCTTTAATATCTAAGCGTTTGATTTTTTTTTTCTTGGAAAGAAACTAAAAATATTTATTATTGAATTGGTCGATTAGAAAATAAAAAAAATATTTGATATTATGTACGAGTACAATTACACTGGTCAACAAAAAAAATATTTATTTTTTACTCGGAGATAATATTATGTGATTCGTAATTGTTGGAGTTTATAGAATCAGGAAAACTATATAAAATAGCCAGGTCACATCGGGATTTTGTGAGAAAACGCTTTTTTGAATTTAAGAATTTAACCAAAAATATTACCGAAAAATGTTATTTCTTGTAAAATTTTGTTGTTTTTTTTGGAAGCATCTGCATTCCGTTTATAAGGACACCTCGGAGTCTCTCTTATAAGCGACCAGCAGTAATCTGCCAACATTGATGGCTCCCATTTTCCTTGATACCGTTGCTCTATTGCAGCAATGTCTTGGTGGAATCTTTCGCCGTGCTCATCGCTTACATCACTCATATTTTCAGGAAAGAAATTGAAATGAGAATGCAAAAAATGAAGTTTTAGCGACATGTTGCATCCCATTTTATAATAAGCATCCAGCATTTTCTTTACATCTTCTGCATAAGCTGGAGTCTTATTGTTACCTAGGAAGTTTTCTGCTACTTTCACAAATGAACACCAGGCCTGTTTTTCTAATGAATCCAGAGTAGGAATGAAAGCTGGATCTTTTATAAGCTTTCTCATGTCTGGACCCACAAAAATACCTTCTTTAATTTTTGCTTCGCTTAGTGATGGGAACTTTTGTTTCGAAAAATTGAAACCAGGTTGGTCTTTCTTTAGTTTTTTATAAGACTCAATTTGATATGTAATGGTGTGGTTCGATCAATGAAGGATTGCTTATATTTTTTTCTCCACAAATAAAGTTTGTTCTTATAGGCCAATCTACTCTCACAAAGTGCTCCGATCGTGCTCTACTATCCCACTCACATAAAATACAACAAAATTTGGTGCAACTTAGTTGTAGTCCAAGAAGTAGAGCAACAACTTTTAAATCCGAACATATCGACCAGTTATATTTTTCATATTCAATTTTTTCCAATATAAATTTCATAACATCGTAGGTTTCTTTTAAATTCACATCATGCGCTAGAGGTATCGAAGGAAACTTATTACCATTATGAAGCAATACAGCTTTCAAACTAGCCTTTGGTGCGTCGATGAATAGCCGCCATTCTTCGGTTTTGTGCTCATAACCCAGTGACAGCATTAAGTCATTAATATCATTACAATACACTAAGTTATCGGCTTTCGAAAAATAAGGAACAAATTCACTTTGTCGCGTACGGTACTCTGTAATTTTTACCTCAGGCTTGAGCAGATTCCACTGCTTTAAACTTGAGCTCAGTATTTTAGACTCTTGTTTTGACAAATCCAAGTCTCTGACGAGGTCATTAAGCTCAATCTAACTGATGAGATGTGGTGCATCAAATTCGGGATCATCCATGATTTCTTCTGAACAATATGACGAACTTATTTCTGTGTCTCCACAAATATAGCAGAATAAATCTGGACAATTAATACAAGATCGTGGCATTTTATCACTTTAATGCACTTCTAATATTCTTCTTACGCAAATTAGTTTATTTTTTTAAATTACTAACCGAAAAACCGATTTAAACGATGTGCGATTCTATTAGAACTGACCTCGTTCGATAAAGATGTAAAAGTGTGTGCCGTTACGTGACCTGAGTAAAATATTATTTTTCCCGTTATCTACAGATCGAGTACTATAAGAAACACTATTCAGTATGTCCGAGTATTTTTCATTGTTGCCCAGTGTTATTAGAGACACAATTCTCGGGAACTAAAGTCAAAGATGGAATGTCTGCAGAGATCATGGATTTTAGATTCTGGCCCCAGTTTTATATGGTGAATCATTCTCGGTACGAAATGCCCTCAAATATAATGCCTTCTATTTTTGCTCAGTATTTCTATAATTAAATATAAAACTACAGGGTGAATGACTCTAACTCCAACTTTTTAAAATGCTATAATTTTTTTATTTTTAGATAAATTTTATTGTGCCAAAGCAAAAAATGTTGGAAAATACATCAATTTTCAAATTGTATCAGTAGTTTTCAATATGTCCACCTTTGGCGCGAATAATGACTTAAACCTCCCGAAGAAAGCATCGCACGCTGCACGCAAGTGGCTCTGCGATATTTTGGCCCATTCCCGGCGAAGTGCTTGTTTGAGGTGGTCCAAACTTTGGTATTTTTTAGTGCCAACCTTCGCCTTCAAAATACCCCAGACAGAGAAATCCAACGGATTTGCATCCGGAGAATTTGCAATCCATTGTGTCTAAGAAATGAAGTGTGGAATATTGTTTTTTAACCAATCTTGGTTGACGCGCGCTTTGTGAGACGGTGCTGAGTCTTGTTGAAATGTCCACGGTCTCCGAAATGATTGTTTGCAAAAGGCTTCAATACTGCCTCTAAGACAGTTTCACGGTATACGATCGGCGGTTATGGCGGCCATCGGTGCTGCCTGCTTTCTGGTGGCCGTCCGAAGGTGTACATTTTCGAAGGACCTATCTGGCAAGTAAGCTCGGTCATTGTGTTTGTTGACATATTGCTCGATAACAAATGGCGACTCATCGAAAAAAACCAAATTCGGGAACTTGCACTTTCGTGCAAGCGTAGCAACTCCTTCGCTCTTTCGACTCTAACTTTTTTCTGTTGCGTTGTAAGATCGTGTGCTCTTTGGAACTTCAATGTCTTGAGCCCAAGCTCATTTTTCAGTATGTGTTGGATCCATTCCAACGATATGTTGAGCTCACGAGCCATTTTTCTTCCACTTCGACACGGCTTTCGCTCAATTCGAGCCTTCACTTTGCGAACCATTTCTGCCGATGTTGCTGTTTTTTTATGACCACCTCCATGGCGTTTTGCAACGCTGCTAGTATCACTGTAACGAGCTATGGTTCGAGACACAAATGATCTATTCACGTTGAGGTGCTGGAGGGCTCAAACGATAGCTACTTGTGGTTTTCCAGCTAAATATAAAGCAATCACACTATCACGTTTGAATTGCATCGCGGATAAAAATTTTTCAACACAACTGAGACGCAAATCGTTTAAAAGGCTTATAAATAATAAAATTATCTGACATGTGTCAAAATTCGAGCTCACTGTCATGAACGGTTTGGAAATTATAGCAGTCTGAAGTCGGTTGCAGTTCGAGTCATTCAGGGTGTATATAACACAATTTCTTAGGAGACCAATTTTGATATTGCTCTTTTTTGAAACAGAATAACTTCAACATTGAACCGTAAAAGACTTGGCTGATCACAATTAGAAAATATTTATAAGATAGTAGAGCCATCACATAAAAATAAACGATCTAACCCGAATGTCGTTAACCTATAACATTGGAGAGCGTTCGTTTGGTCAAGAGTTCCAAAGCCGCGAGTGTAATGTAATGAAAACCAGTGACATACGAGGGGCGTTCAAGATATTCTCGTTATCGGGGTGAAGCTGTGGTTGCATATATAAATTGACTTATTTATCAAGTAACACTATTATTTTAGTGCATTCATGTAAAATTTCATATAAATGTGATTATTAATTCGCGTTTTATCTCTAGTTAAACAGAATCATAATGGCAACTGAGGCGATGATGGTGAAAATTGAGCATCGCGCTGTAATTAAATTTCTCACTAAGCAAGGAAAAAGTCAAAAAACTATTCATGAAGAGATGGTGGCTGTTTACCAGGGTTCCGCACCTTCATTATCAACTGTGCAAAAGTGGTTAAGTGAGTTCAAGAGAGGCAGAGAGAGCATTGAGGACGACCCCCGCTCCGGCGCCCCGGCTACTGCTTGTACGGGAGAAAGCATCAAAGAAGTCGAAAAACTTGTTCTTGAGGATGCCCGAATAAAGGTGAAAATGATGGCAGAGATCACCAAGCTTTCAATTGGTACCATTCACACCATTCTTCATGACCATCTTAACCTTTCAAAGGTCAGTGCAAGGTGGGTGCCACGAATGCTCACAGCGCCTCATAAAAAGTGAGAATCGCATGCTGTAGAGAGCTTTTGGAGATGTGTAGTGAGAACGCGGACGGTGTTATGGATCGAATTGTTACTGGGGACGAAACATGGGTCCACCACTATGACCCTGAAAGCAAACAAGAGTCCATGCAGTGGCATAAAAAAGGAACAGACCCCCCGAAGAAGTTCAAAGTCACTACGTCTGCCCGAAAGCTCATGGCCACAGTTTTTTGCGACTCAAAGGGAATCTTGCTCATTGAGTACAAAAAAAAAGGTGAAACCATCAACGCCACATCCTACGCTTCCACTTTGCATAATTTGCGGGAGGAAATTAAAAAGAAAAGACGGGGTAAACTCGCAGCGGGTGTGTTGCTTCTTCATGACAACGCTCCTGTTCACACGGCGCGAGTTTCCAAGGCTGCTGCGCGAGATTGTGGTTTCGAAGAAATCCAACACCCACCCTATAGTCCAGACCTTGCCCCTAGTGATTATTTCCTGTTTCCGGATTTGAAAAAATATCTTCGTGGAAAAAGATTTTCGGATGATGAAGAACTCAAGTCGGTATTTTGCAGAGAAAGAGGAAATTTATTATTTTGAGGGTTTAAAAAAGCTTATCTCAAGATGTAACAAATGCATTGATGTTAGGGGAGATCATATTGAAAAACAAAGACAATTTAAATTGAATTCGCGTTTTCCTTCATATCGATACCGAGAATATATTGAACGCCCCTCGTAACAGCGCTACCAACGAGCTATCAGATTTGCTACTTCTGGATACTCCCGACCACCAAAAGAAATCCTGCAAGATGAGATAACCATTGTTCTCACAATGAATAAGAAAAATAAAGAAAAAGACGCAATCAAAGAAATAGGGAGATGCTACGGTATGAATAAGGCTCGATAAATGGACTTAAAAGTAAAAAAACCATGTAAATATTACTCGTATAAATGCCAAGCTGAAATCTTCAAAATGGAACCAGAGTGGTGCTGAAGATGTGGAAGTTCCATTTCCTGAGCTAGACTTTAGCTCAAACCATCTTTAGTACAGGGAAAATCGACTTCATACTTGTGCAGCAGCTAGATTTCTGTCTAGTATGATGGGCTTAAAACTAGCTATGGTGTACTGGCTGTATACGGTGGGGGTAAGACCCATAGTTACATATAGCGCACTAGTATGGTGGAAAGCATCAAATAAGAGAACGGCTTCCATAACCTACGGCAGCATTGGACACCTTTATGCACCTAACACCGCTTGATTTACGGATCAAAAACCATGCTGGCAACAGTGCGATACGACTTACTAATTTGGGATACTTTAAGAACAGTAGTTTCGGACTCTCAGGTAATCCAACTCTAACGGATGAAATTACTTCCTTGGTCGACTTCGACATCTCGTGTGTCAGAAGACCCAGAAGTAAGAGTGTCTATAAGACTACCAAACGCAAGCAGAGTCTTCAAACCAAAGGTTCTGGTTATCCTCAGGGCGGCTGAGCTAATACAGATGAGCTCGGTATCCAAAAGAGATATTGTTATCTACATCGATAGCTAGGCTGCACTCAATTCTGATATAATCAGGGGCTGTCGCACAGTGCTCAAGGCATTATGCAGTCAGAACCGGGTGAAACTTGCTTAGTACCAGGACACCGCGGTATAGAAGGAAATGAACAAGCAGATGAGCTTGCAAGAAGAGGAGGTTGCTAACACCAAACCACCCTTTGTATAGTAAGGGGCACTATCGAGGAAAAAATCATAAAGACACAGAGTATTCGAGGCTCTCTGGCCACTTTTTTACAGCAAAAGATCTAGGGAGTTGTTAAAATTAAACAGGGTTAAGCTTAGGACAATAATAGGAATCCCGACAGGACACTTGTCAGATACGGATATTTTCAGATTCTGCGGTGATCTGCAAGCTGTTGAAGACATGGCACGTATACTATGTGAAAGCGAGGCAATATTGCGTAGTTGAAGGAAATTTTTTAGGGAAATACTTTTTCTAAAACCTAGAGGAAATAGACGGCACGAATTTTAAAGGCCTTATTAGCTTTTGCAGGGAAATTGGGGGTTTCACCAGGGTAATTATTTAGGTTTTTGCCATTTAAATATAAATTCAACTAGTTCCGCAGAGATCACGATGGGCCCGTTTTGCTGCCTAGTATTTGTGTGATGGCATATCCATCACACCTCTGTTTTAATCTAACATAACGTAAGATGTCTAGACACTAGGCGCAAAAAGCATTTGAAATACTAGTACGTGTTGTACCAAAAGTCATTTCCTTTTGACTTTCTCTGAGACGGCATACTATATTACGAGTATCAATATCAAGGAAATTGAAATACATTACTCTATGCAGGGTAGGGATAATCGTGGTGGGTATAGCTTTACTGTAGTCTAGACGTGGTGCTTTTTGAAATCTATAAACAGCCGCATCGGATGAAAAGGATCCAACTTTCGAAGCAAATCTCATGTCTTGCCAATAGCTAAGATTGCCAATCTAAGATTGCCTGTGTTCGTGTTCCTAAGACGGTTAGTTCTGGGACATTTAGTATTTGTTATTTAAACACAAATTAATTGGAAAATAAACATATTTCTTAATCTGAATTCCTAAATGATTTGAGCGGATTTTAATGAAAATAGTTTTATGTGAGACAGTTCGAGTAATTAACTGATCGTTCCTTCGATTAGTTAATTTGCCCTCAAAAGATATAAAGTCGGTTATCAAATCCCTCGTTTCCTTTAACTTAATTCGTAGGCTATCTACAATTTCACAGCAGAAAGTAGGTATTAGTTTTAACCAGCTCTGTGGAGCTTGCAAAAAGAAAGTGTTTTCAAATGTCTACAAAAGCTGTGTTTAATTCATAATTACACTAGGGGTTGACCAAACTATTGTTTTTATTCATTATTAATCATTCAAAACGGTAATAGGAAAAGGTAGAGTTCTTTAGGGTAAAATAAAAATTATATCGTTTTCTAAGTTAGAGTCCCACAAGATAGAGTTTTGGGACCAATCCTTTACAACATGGTAATTGCAAAAGAGGTCAGAGAAAGCGTTGGTGAATAAAAGTAATAGCTATTATAATCATTGCTGGGCAAGAAATATCAAATTCAGGTCCTAAACAAATTGAATGTGATACAAATTCGATTTTCTTTTTTTAATTTGGCCATTCTTTTCAACTCCTAAACTTCTCTCTTATGAATGTATGGAGGGTGCAAGCCAAAGTTTTGGTAATATTCCCAGGTCTCATAATACTCTTAAGGAAAATACGCATTTTTAAACAGCACAGACACACAGAATGTGTTCTGTTGTTTCGTAAGCCTTCAATAGTTAAAGGGTTCTCTTACCCTGTGTAAATCCTTGGGCCCATGATTGCGGATACTGCTAAAATATTCAACACCTATGTATCCTTCGGAAGAGCACTGTCATGCTACGTCGTCTTCAATGCCAATATTGCTCACCAAAGTCAAACTTTGTGCGCTTGTCTAGATTTTGAAAGGAATTCCAAACAGTGTACATTTTTTCGTTTGTACTCATTATATCAGAACCCAGCGCTGTAAGCGCTGATTGACTATCCGTGAGTAAATTGATGGTTTCACGTATGATATCTATCTTGAAATTGTCGTAGGTATGATTTGTTGCGGTTATGGTAAATAACTCGGACTCGAAAAAAGACCTTTAAAGGTCTTGGATACGGAAAATATTAGAGCCGATTTCGGACTCCATCTTTCACCCTTTAGCTTCAACAGAAAATCTTCAGTTTAAAAAAAAAAGGATTTGGAATCTAAATCTTAAATTTTCTACCCGAATAGAGCATGTGGGGCAAGAAGATGGATACGGTGCTGATCATTTCTATCTTAGGAAGATTCGAGAAAATAGGCAAGAGGCCTGATGAGCTACTCTATTCCCTTAGCCTTGCCACAGTGGCTAGAACTTATTTTTTTTTCACGCATAGGAAAATGTGTGTTTGATGCTTGCAGATCCTAGGTAAAATAGAATAGAGAATTATTTCGTCATCTTTTGCTCTAACTTCGATAGACTAACTAACTATTGACTCCTTGAGATTGCAGGATTAGGCTTCCTGGATGGTTTACACATGATTAGATTGTTTTATAAAACATTATTTTAGTTCATTTTTACTGGATAATTCACTATCCCATTATCTGCATATAATATCGCCCTTCAGGAGGCCTATAATACTCACAAAAAATGTAATATTTTGTACAAGTTAAGGATTTATTATAAATTGCAGTCGGTTCCCACTAGATCACCGAAATCAAGCAGTGTTGGGTGCGGTAAATACCTAGATGACTGACCACATGGGAACTCGGTACACCGCGTGCTGTTGACAAAAAACGCCACATGACCATAGTACCCCGGCGTTAAATTTCGGACTTTACAAATTAAATTGTATCGTTCCTTTGATAATAATAATAAATTGCAGCATCGTTTTACCAGTTTTAAGCTTATAGAGTAAGAAACCTTAGCCATGACCAAATATGTTTAAATGTGACTTAAAAGGCGAGCCTGAAAATATCACCATCAGCTCCTAAATCTGTCTGTAACTGTCATTACATGCAAGCATTCTTGAACTTACACCATATTCCTATTGAGACGCTGCAAAATGTATTTGGTTTTCCTGGACGAAGAGTAATGTTATTTTTGCTAGAACTGTCTTTCTCTCCTAGGTCATTCTGAAGTAAGTGCGAGAAAATATTGCATGCTCTGACATTTATTTTTTTTTTTTTTTTGAATTTATCATATGTACAGGGTCTTACAATAATTACTTCCGAACTTTGACAGATGATAGCGGCCATATTGTTGAAGCTACATCTGTCAAATTGGCTGTCATTTATTCAGTCTGTTTTGCCAAATCACCATGGACGGATATAGCGTTCAACAAGTTCAATGGACATACGTCGACAAAAGCAAGATCTGCCGAAAACATCGCCGCTGTCAGTGAGAGTTTGCAGGAGAATCCGAGGCAGTCGATTTCCCGTCGCTCACAAGAACTTGGCCTTTCGCAGACTACAACTTGGCGAATTTTACGTCGCGACATGGGCCTGCATTCGTACAAAATTTAACTGACCTAGGAGCTGAAGGTAAACGACCATAGACTACGAAGTGTGTTTGCTGAATGGGCTCTGGAGCAGTTGGAAACTGACCCAAATTTTCATCGAAAAATCATCTTCAGCGATGGATGGGTACGTCAATAAACAAAATTGTCGAATTTAGGACGATACCAATCCACATGAGATCCAAGAGCGTCTACTGCATACCGAAAAAGTCATTGTTTGGTGTGGATTTTGGGCTGACGGCGTCATCGGTCCATATTTCTTTGAGAACGACGTTGGCCAGGCCATCAGCGTCAACGGCGATGATTACTAACTTCTTTTGGCCTAAATTGGACGGCGCTACGTACCACACAGCTCACGCCACATTGTAAATTCTGCTCGAACGATTCTAGGGCATGGCCATCTCACGTGGAGGTGATGTGAACTAGCCACCGATATCGTACGATTTGACCCCGTTAGACTTTTTCTTGTGGGGTTTTCTGAAGTCGTGAATAAGCCAGAAACCACAGCGGCCCTCAAAGCCAACATAACCCATGCCATCGGTCAAATTCAGCCTGTCTTATGCGCCAGAGTCATGGAAAATTGGACATTTGGATGCGCGCCAACTAGTAAAGCCGCGGCGGACATTTGAACGATGTTTTATTCCATACATAATGGGATCGATAGGCCTTTCGAACGAATAAAAAATTTCGATGATATCTCACACAAAATTTTATTTAAATTTAAAAATAGGAAGCGCTCAATGAAAGACCCTTTATAACTATATATTTCAGACGATGAAATGCCTCAGTGAGTTAGTGTGGCAAGATTAGCTTGACTTTCCATCTATGTAGACATCTCAGAGTAGTTCATTCATTTCTAACGGGCAGTGGGATCTCATGTTCGTTTACTAATTAACGAATGTTCCTTTGTACTGTATATAACAAATCTTGTGATGTCCTGTTCCGACAATAGGATTGAAATCAAAGTGACAGACAGAGGAATTCAATCCCTTCTAGTAAACAGTTTTAATTTCTAATTCCATGAAATGGTAATCTTTCCGATGTTGGCAAATAGAACCTGTCGTTACCAGAGGAATGTAAAACCATGCATACTAACTCAACCTTACAGGCTGATCTTCCACAGACAAAATCCTCGCTTGAGTTTCAATGCAGAAAAATGTATCACAAGGGCCAATACGGCAAACTTGACAAAGCCACATAATCGTTTCAGATGCCAATGAAAATCTCAAGACACAGGAAGTCAATCTAAAGATATAGGTACGATCCTTTATATTGGACAAGAATCCTGTACAAAGTACAATATTTCGTCAAAATCTTTTCCAAGAAAATATCGGATTATAGGACTACATCTCATTCAATTTACGGTCTTTACGGACAACAATATCTTTGCTTTCGAAATAATTCTTCTTTGCGTTATCTACATTTTATACATGCTTTTCCGGTACAACATTTGTTTGCAGTCGAATTTTTGTGAAATTACGAGCAAGTACTTGTGTTTCACTATTTGAAGCGACACATGAAATCAAGTGGTAGCTGGCGTAATAGATTTCTATCAATTTAGTTTACCACGTTTTCTTGTTCAAAATTTTGTTATCTGAAGTTTGCCCGTGACATGTAAAACATTTGTTATACCTATCCGAGTGTACAGATGCATGAGTATTTATTTTTTTAAATTTTTGGTTTGAAAGAAAAAGATAAAACTAAGAGCTGTGTATACTACCTCGATCAAAAAGTTGCCGGAATGTATTCCGAAAATTGGGAATACCAGTTTATTCATCAAAATCTATATTTTCCCCTTTAGAGTAATACCCATAGACTGTAACACATTTATGCCAGCGCTTGATCCAATCCTCGAAACATTTTTTATATTCGCTTTTCGGTATGTCCATCAGTGCTTCCTGCGATTTTTCCATTACTTCCTCTCGGCTGCTGAAACGCGTTCCCCTAAGTGTTTTTTTAATTCGATTGAACAGAAAGAAGTCACAGGGGGCCAAATCAGGTGAATTCGGTGGCTGTTGGATGGTATTTGTTGGATTTTTTGTCAAAAAACTACGAATAATGATGGCACTGTTGGACGGTGCAAAATCCACGAGTTTTCTGCCCACAATTCTGGTGTCTTTCGGCGAATTGCTTCACGCAAACGTCTCATAACTCCCAAATAATACGAGTACTCTTTGTTTACTGTCTGACCTTCTGGCAAAAATTCATGATGCACGAAACCGTTGTAATCCATGAAAACCGTGCGCTTTGCCTTCTTTTTTTGACTGAAAACGACGTGGTTTGGTCGGCTCATTTGGTTAACGCCATTCACTTGCCTGATGTCTGGATTGCGTGTCGTACTCATAAACTCACGTCTCGTCTCCAGTAATGATCCTTTTGATGAATGTGGGATCGGATTCAGCCTCGCAAATCATCTCTTTTGCGACGTCAACACGGTCTCTTTTTTGCATGAAATTGAGGTCTTTTGGCACCAACTTTGCTGCTACACGACGGAAACCCACATCATTAACCAAAATGTCTTGGACGGATCCATAGGCAATGTTCAAGTCGTCCGCTATCTCTCTGATGGTTAATTTGCGGTTATTGACCATTTCTTTTACTTCATCAATGTTTTCGTCGGTTTTCCATGTCTCAGGTCTGCCACTGCGTTCATCATGTTCGATTGACTCACGACCACTTTTGAACCGCTCGTGCCACTGGTAAACGACCGTTTTCTTTAGAGAATCGTTGCCGAAACACTTTTCCAACATTTCCAACGTTCGCGCACCAATAAATCCGTTTTTTATGCAAAATTTAATACAAGTTCGTTGTTGCAAATTGAAATCCATTTCTAAAATTGTAAAAAATCGCCAACTCACACAGAGATACGAGTAGATGTACTCTTGGCTACGTAACTTTGCAAATGTCAAGCTATGATTCTAAGATTTAGAGGGTATGTTAACAACAGATTTACCAACTTACGAGTAACAAGAAAAACAGAACTCAAATCGGAACAATGGGATTTGATCAAGGTGGTACTTGGATTCTATCATTAAATTATCTGCATGTGCGTATTCTCACGATTACTTATTATTGTCAGTAATTATTAATTGATTAATTCTTTTGGATTTAAATTGCCTTTTTTTCAGTTGCATTCGGATAGAGTTATCTTGCAATACTGGGTATTTTTATTTAAATTTAGCATTTAGTTTCGCTGTACATTGAATTTTTTACAATACGGCACTATATTGATTGAATAAGAAACTAAATGAGTTGGAATTGCTTAGCAATTTTCGTTATGTGTGATTCTGGAGATTTTATTTTTTTCTTATTCATCTACAATCGTTTTTGAGACAAATTTTTTCTAGCTGAACTTATCGCCCATCAGCCCTCTCTAAAGCTTTGGAATAATCTTCGGTTAGTTTGAAAGATGACTTCGAAAGCACACCATATATAAAAGGGCTTAGTATTGTTTTCATTTCCTATTCTAAAATATTAAGCTCAAATAATTTTCCAAATAATCAGATGTGGTTTTTTTCACCTCGACAGACATTGATGAATGTGACGTTGATCAGACGTCAAGTCAGATGCCTCAGAACAGAGTTCTAAATCGGTTTAACAAAATGATTCTGTCTCACATTTTGAGTGCAAAAATTCAACCACTGGCTTTCTAGTCGAGTATTCGAGCCAATCATGTTATATATTGTAAGTGTAAATAGTTTGTCTTGTATTGACAAACAGTTCTCAACATTATAAAGAAATAAAAGGCATTTCTATAAAATTGATGGTTTGTTTTTCCAGCTATCTCAATATCTTAAGATATCAGCCGATGTCTTAATAGAATCATAAGAACTAACATATACATGATGTAGTCGGTCTTGGTTTGTAACTGAGTAAAATAATTGAACACACCTTCGGTCTTAAAATAAAGTTGGGTGGACTCAACTGTCTCTTCGATGGTAGTTTGAGCTGAAATTTTGTTAAGAACCTAACTTGAAACTTACCCTAATATCTTGCCGTTAGGTAAGGTAGATGAGAGCCCTGTGACTAATAAACCATTGCTCGCTTAGACCAACGTTTAGGTTCATTTTGCTAATTTTTGATTTTAGCCAGGAACTTATAGAAGGACCACTAACTTTTAATTTTATGTTCTCAAATTTTCTAAAGTACCTACTCTAGCTCGTCGAAGAAGTTACTACCAAAAGGCAGTCAAACATCAGCTGGCGAACTGGTTCATTTTTCTCGTTCGCCCATTGTCACTATGGGTGATGTTTTCAGTGACCCTAAAATCCCAATACAAGCTGTTCTCAGCACTTTGATGGGGTTGGAGAGTTGGCATTTTTGCCAATTTTTGATCGAGTGCTTTGCATCGGGCTATTGAGCTATAGGTGATGAAGGGTCTCAAAACAGCTGTGTGTAGGAAAGGCAGTAAAGCTGGCTTAAAGCCCCAACTGTTACTCAAGCCTTTTCTGATGCGATGCGAAAGTTACCCCAAGGTATGCATGTATGCGACTCGAAAGAGTTGCCGTATCCTTGGTGGGTTGAATGTAGAGACTGTTTTTCTCTTAGTGAAAAGTATGATCTGAGCTTATGAGGGGTTAATTTAGACCCATCGACTTTTTGCCGTATTATTTACAAGTAGTAGCTCAAAATTAATCTTCCATCCTTTGTTGGCTTCTGAAAATGATTTCTTTTTTTCGGAAGCCTTGGTAATGCAAAGTGTATTCGTAGATCGAAAAGGTCATCCGTTGCCCACTATTTACCTACTCATCCGCCTATCTTCTGGAACCAAGCACAGAGATTCGCGATCCACTTTGATATAATCATTATATTTTTTCAGAGCTCTGATATCGGTTTGGCTGCCAATGGTTATCACAATAGAGGTTTAGTTATTGGTAAAAATTTAAACGGTTTAGTCTTCTATCTAAATCAGATGATTGTCAATATTTTGACCCCGCAATCCTTAACCTAGCTATTTGGAATGGTCTGTATACACTTTCACCCAGTTTTTGATAGTAGACCGTGTAGCAATGTTAATGATGTCAGTATGATCCTAGGATAATTGTTCACTATCAGCAGCAATGATACAGTCAATCTTGTTCCTTTCTATTTTGCATGGAGTGCTTCAAATATATTCACAGGATTCGAAGGCAAGTGAATCTTCAGCAGCTGTATGTGTTGATGCGAGAGTATTATATGATGTATTGTACAATATGTTCCACTAAACTTTTTTTCCATTGTATTCCATCTCGGACTGATGACATATACGAGTATGGGTCTGGCATATGATTTCAATTTGTGAAGGATTACCGTTGATTAATGAATCCATCTCTATGCATTGTGGCCTAACCGAAGTCTTTCTTCGCCCCCAGTTGCTCATACCAGGCTGATTGAGGTCCCTTTCTACTTGAATACGCAATAATTCATTCACTCAACATGTGTGCTATCAGAACTATGGCTAGGACAGATTTAAGAAGTCGTCATCTTCAGTCGAATGCCTGATTACAATCCGTGCCAAGGTTAAATTCGTAAAGATAAGCCTGATATGTCCTCACTCCCTCACAAGGGGAAAAAACCACTATACCAAAGATTGCTGCTATCAGATCTATCAGGAACAATATCCCAGGCACGATTTTCCTTAAGCCCTTTCTAATCTACGTCGAGTCATGAAAGAATAAAGAGGCGCCAAAGCCTCTTACACGACAACTACTCCGAAATGGGCGGGTAGAAATTCACAATTCAATTCAGCATTCACAAAGGACCCGCCAGTTACCTGAACGAAAAATCCTTAAACCAGCTTGATTATATCAGTCATCCGTTTATTTATAAAGAGGGCAATATGTCTTTTCTGTTGTGGAATCGCCTGATAGCATCCATAGCACAAGATCAAGGCCTGGGTTATCTGAGACCTAGATTACGAAGAAGTCTTGAGCTGTCTCTGCTGGAACAAGTCTATGGTCAAGATCACCTCAGATCACCTCTGAGACTTGTAGTTACTTGGCGCAATAATTTTGGTAATTCGTTGGTAATACGTCCCTGTGCATGATTACGCCCTGCAATTTTTTAGTACGGAGGTCATAATCCAAAAGAATTGTTTGTTAAAAATTTACCAATTACGAGTAGAACAAAAGACATATTTATGCGCCTGACAATAATTAAATGAAGGAAAGCTTCTAACTGTTTCGAGTTTGATACTAGCGCAAACCGACAATTTTTACTTTTAATTACACTTCTTTAAAGTCTGCATTCCGTGACCATATTCTTTATTTTCTACTTAAAATCCCTGGCAGATAGTTAACGACTGACAACAATTTCTGTCAACAAAGTATAACTGCTAGATTATGACAATCTAACAATTGTTTGCGTTATTGTTAAACTGTCATAAAGCTGGTAGACACGTTGTGCTTTATTTAGATCTGCAAACAATGCCGCATTACCGATTTAATGGTCAAAAGCCAAACACAATTCACCGGACCTAAACAAAAAGTCCTTTCAGAAAGCAATAGACATCCAACCTTTCCACCAATAAGTAGAGCGTGTGCATATGGAAACCGCGTATTTTCTTCAAATAATTCACTCACCTGTTCCACACTGTAAATTTCCATATTGGCGTCATTATCCATCCATCTTTGTCGGTATGCGGCCTCAGTACGTTTCTTAATATTGCGATGACAGCAGTAGCAAACGACACATAAAACAGTTGTCACTACAGACAGCATAGCACTGCAAATACGATAGAGAAGAGTTTTTTTTTTTTTTGTTTTTTTTTTTTTATACATATAAAATAAAATATTTAACAGAGCTGAGAAAGAAAAAGGGGGAGGGGGGGGGGGGAAATATATTTCCGTTTTTATCTAATGACTAAAGGAACAAAAGGAATCTATAATTCACTTTATCTAAGCGTATCCCAGCCTGCCTGATCCATTAAACTAATGACCATACGGACGTGTTCCACTTTAACTTATTATGCACGTTTAACACTCATCACACCCATCTCCAGATGTATTAGTTTCGTTAAAGTATTCGTATCTACTGTCGAACAATAGGTCCCAGGTGTTTAGTTCACATTCTCAGTCCAAAGAGCCAGGGGTAGATAATGAAAAAAGGATAGACATGTTGGTCCCTTAGATTTTTTTCGGATTTGTTTTTTTTTTTTGTTTTTTTTTTTTGTGTTATGTGGCGCCCAACGGCAGGCCAATTTATTTCATGAACTTATTGATGTACCTTGCCTCGGAATTTTGGTTTTCTACTCCCCGATTAACCTTTTCTTATGCAAATATTTATTATATCTGCTTCATTAGCAATTGAATTGGTGAAAGGTGGAGCTGGTATAGCACCCAAAGCCGAAATATCCCATAAGAGCAACCTCAGGTGGTGTTAATTTTTCCTTCCAAGGATTAACATTTAATTAAATTCTCAGTGTGACAATTTGCCACTGTCAATGTCGAAACCAAAGTCGATATCAATGGATGGCAATTACCGTGAAATTCGAAACCGAAACTGAAATCATGACTCCCATCAAAAGCCGATTACATCTAGCCATCTTTCTGTGACAGCCTTGGGGTGAGGTTAGACTCGAACATAGACACGTTGCCAATGGCCAAGAAAGGTACTCAATGTACTCATTTATTGTAGATTTGAGGTTACAAGTCTATCTCTATTTTTTTTTTTCGTTCCATCATACGAGCACATACTTGTAATACTGGTTTAGTGAAAATAATCAATAAATTGTGGTCTAAGGAGAAGGGTGAGCAGATAGAAAGCTCGCGTGTTAAAGTCACAACGGGCTTCGTGTCTATTTCGAAATTCAAATTATCCACATAAGGTGATTTACTCGTCGGAGGAAAGGTACGACTTGTAGTAATATGTACATGGAGTGCGCTATCTATGAACAAGTATACTTATATACGTTGTATACAAATATATTTATAGAACATCCAAAACATTTCGTATCGATTGGCATCAGAATTGTACTCATTCGAGAAACTACGGGATCTACTGGATATGTGTTTTGTCGGTGTACGTTTTCTTGTTAAATATAATGAAGGCAACTGTAGATGGTTAGATTGTTAGGCTGCTAGATAGTAGGTGTAAGATTGTGTGCAACTAGCAAATAAGTAATCTAATAACTGCTCTAATTGGAAGTATCTATGATACTCGTATATTGTTTGTGGGACACAAAATTTCAGTTCCATTTTTTCTATTGGTATATTTTATTTTGGTTGGCGTCCTCCTTTTCTTTATAACCTCATCAAAGGACATTCAAATTGAAATTACATCAATTAGAGAAGATTAAATTGTGTCCTGACGATTTTTCTATATACCAATAATACCAATGAGAATATCTGGGTCGTTACCGAACGACCTAGATGTGGTGTTTTATTATAGTTGAGGAGAAACCATTTAGCTTTGACTTAGGGGTGTGAGAAAATTTAAAGTCCTCCAAACATGCAACTGACACAGTTTTACTACTCGATATTGAGGCAGATTATGTTGTGTAGCAAATGGTGTTACTATATCAATTAGAGGGTCGGGAAAAATTGTTTAAACCTAACGATATTTTAGAAGTCGTTAAACCAGTTTATATTTGTTTCAGACCTTTTTGCTGATAGAAACTAAGAGAGTGCCCTAAACATGCACAGCAAAAAGGTAAATTTGCCGAGAAAGCTCTATCCCTAATTATATACCCCATCTAACTATCTATTAACTAACTCATCCTAATACCTTTCATTATACAAGAATGCCCTACGCAGGGTTACTCTGTTCGGATATGTTAACTGCATATACTCCACAGCTATATCAAAAAGGAAACCCCTCAGATAAGTGTACTTCTTTTCTTCGGTGTGGAATCTTGTTCATTCTGAAAATTTAATAACCGGGTGCAGGGTTATTGCGGATGCGGATGACTTTGCTCTCGCTATCTCAAGCGTTCCCGAAACCATTAGCATACTCGTACATCATGCAATGGAAGTTATTTATTTGTACAAAAAACTAGTCCTTTGGATTATCGTAAATTAAAATCATATTTCAGGTGCCCATTCATGGTGCCTACAATCCGGCATAAACTACTGTCTATACACCTCGGTGGCAACATCGATTTGACTATATGAAAGAATAATTTAGGTGACTGCTTTGGAGAACAATTTCAGACTTAAACTAGTGGGAAAAGCTAAACGGTCGGTTATACCTCAGCATCACAGGTGCACTGAAAATCTCCAACGGTGGCACTACAAAACCTGCTTCATCCCATTCTAATCCAATGAGTGTTTCAACAAGAGTTGTAGGATTTGAAAGGCCCTTATTATTTTACAGCTGATGCACGCAGATTTGACATATGGTGACAAATGTCATCTATAAATTTGGAAGAAAAAATCCAAATCATTGAATTTTACTACGATAAGTCACGTTCAAACGCTGCAACGATATGAAAAAATTTGTGTAAATTTTGCACGTAGTCATGTGCCTTCCGAGAAGTGTGTGCGTAGCATAATCAAAAAATTCCAAGAAGCTCGTCACTCAGTACAAGATATGAAAACGCCAAAACGTGTTCGCCCTGGATGTTCAATAAAAAATATCGCCGCAGTAGAGGAAAGTGCCGAAAACGACCTAAACACCTCCATTCGTCACCGTTCTCAGCAGCTTGATCTTTCCACAGCCATAGTGAACCGAATTTTAACGAAAGATTTGGCTCTGCATGCGTCGTAACTAAAGCCGGCCGGGCACCAGAAGCGCCGTACGTTCTTGGATTGGGTCCTGAAAAATATGCATGCTGACATTGATTTTTGTAGGAAAATTGTGTTTTCGGTTGAGGCCAATTTCCACATTGGCGGCTACGTTAATAACCAAAATTGCACCGAAAATCCACGAATAATTTAGGAGATGCCAATGCACCTAAAGCGGTAAACTGTTTGATGCGGTTTATGCACCAGAGGTGTCATATAGCCATGATAATGAGGATATGGATACGGATGTTCTCTACTTTCAACAGGAAAGTGTTACGTGTCATATAAGTCGCGATACAATCGAGTTATTGTGCACAAAGTTTCCTGGCCGCGTAATCTCGCGTTCCGGAGACTCCCATTGGCCGCCACGATCGTGCGACTTAACACCATTAGACTTCTCTCTTTGGTGCTATGTTAAAAGCAAGGTCTACGCCAACCATCCGCAAACAATTCCAACTCTGAAAGCGAGCAGTGAAGCTACCATCGCCGAGATAGCGCAACAATTATGTAAAAGAGTGACTGAAAATTTCCAGAAAAGGATGAGGGTCTGCAAGCTGAGCCGAGGCGGTCATTTGGAAAATATCGTGTTCCATAAATAATCCTGATAAGTCTACTTTATAAAGCAATACGGCTTTCAAAGATATATATCTCAATAATTGCTCGTTTCATTAAAAAAAATAGATCTTGTATCTCTTGTTGAAACACCCTACGGCTGAGCGACTCCCACACTGTTCGCGCCAACATACAGATGAAAAAGTGGCATCTACCTAAATTTACACACTGTCTGCCTACAAATTTTATGTAGATTTAGGTAATAAGCACTAAATAGTTAACAATCTGGAGTAGATACAACCCAATCTTTGATACAATGGGAAACTGTTACAGTCGATGTCTTCTTGAAGGACATAATATCTGACTAAAATGCGATAAATACGAGTAATTTACTCGTATATATAGTATGTACTCGTACATACGAGTATATCAACCTTCAGACAGTCTCATTCAACACTGTGTGGAAGGCAGTTGAAGACTTACTGGTATCAGGCTAGTGTGATGTCCTAAAGAATTTCAAAATCAGACCAGTTAGTTATTCAGTATCTAAGGCCCTTCCGATATAGATAGCTTAAACATGGACCACACCAACGAAAATGTTGAATGAAGCTTGGCCAATGCAACATTCCTAAACCTGAACCAGCGAACACCAAACTGACTTCTACAGTATGAAAGTTGAATCTTCGTTACTGTTCCTATCTCTCATGCTTAAAAGTTGAGCATTCCCTATTACGACTTTGGCAGGAGCTGTCAGATATGTGGAATCGAAAGAAAATAATCTTGTGCTTCCTGAGCATGGTTTCTGCAATTGAAAACACCAATGGGCTACTCTAGGACCTTTCCCATAATAGATAAATGTTTTCTCATGGATGGCGGGACCATATTGCAGACCCGAATTGAGTGTAAACCGACCTCCTGAAAACCGAAAATTTAATTCATTAACAACTATCTTCTAATACTACTGAGGAGAGTATCCTCTTCACAGTCGTCTTGCTCACCCTGATCTTTAGCGAGTTAAGCCTGAACCGCACTACCAGAAATAACGCATCAGAATATCCAAAAAGCTGTATGTTTTGGCTTAAAAATGCCATGACTTATTGATGAGTGTAGTTTCGAGTATGACACGGTCCTAAGGGAGCTACTGCCAGGCAATCGAATTCTAGCGGATGAAATTCCTTCCTTGATCGACATCGACATCCCGTATGAAATAATATATCCGGAGAGGAAGGGCTTTGAAAAAAATGGAATAATCAGGTCAAATGAAATTGCAATTTTCACAGGTGGCTCAAAAACAGGGGAAGGAACAGTATCTGGTATCTTCTCAGAAGACCCAGAATTAAGAGTGTGTATAAGACTACCGGACGCAAGCAGTGCCTTCCATTCTGAGGTTCTGGCTGTCCTTAGGGGGGCTGACCTAATACAGATGAGTTCGGTATCCGAAAGAGATATCGCTATCTACATCGACAGCCAGGCCGCACTCAAGGCAATGGAATCGAACAACATCAATTCTGATATATGTAGTCAGGGGCCGTTGCACAGTGCTCAAGGCATTATGCAGTCAGAACCGGGTGAGACTGTGCTGGGTGCCAGAAACTGCGGTATAGAAGGAAATGAACAAGCCGATGAGCTTGCAAGAAGAGGAGGGCTACTCGATAATAGTGAGGTTGTTAACATCAAACCACTCCTTTGCACAGTAAGGGGCACTATCGAGGAAAAAATCATAAAGACTGCCAACCTAAGGTGGTCAAGTCTTGGAGGACACAGGGTATCCAAGCCTCTCTGGCCGCTTTTTGATGGCAAAAGATCTAGAAGGATAATAAAATTAAACAGGGATAAGCTTAGATCAGTAATAAGAATCCTGACAGGACACTGTCTCCTGCGGCAACAAGCAAAAAGACTCAAATTGCCAAATACGGATATTTGCAGATTCTGCGGTGATCTGGAAGCTGTCACATACTGTGTGAATGTGAGGCAATATCGCGTAGTCGAAGAAAATTTGTAGGGAAATACTTTTTCGAAAACATAGAGGAAATAGACGGCACGAACTTCAAAGGCCTTATTGGCTTTTGAAGGGAAATTGGGGGTTTCACCAGCGCGATTGTTAAGGTTTTTGCCATTTGAAGACAGATTCAACTGGTTCTACAGGGATCGCGATGGGCCCGTTTTGGTGTCTGGTTTTGTGTAGTGGCATATCCATCATATCCATGTTTAACCTAACTTAACCTAACTTATTGATGAATGACAGATTTATTCTACAAATAAAAAAAAATAAAAAGAAGCTACCCCCTTGAAATGATAAGAAAGAAGCTCTTTACCTCTTCTTAGTGAGCAAACTGCCTTTCGCATTCCTAACTAAACCAATATTTTGAAACGTAAGACATACATACTTTATTTAGATCCACTAACTCTTGACCTAGGATTTGAGCACTTCATTCATTCGTCTTAGAACTTAAAGAACCATGACCCCAACCAGCCATTTCTAGGTTTAATTAAAGTTTAATTTTAATTGTAATTGTAATTACAACTAAATAGTTAGTTATAAGTCTTAAAGGAACGACTAATTTTAAAAATAAATGAAGTTGTAATCGAAATAAATGATTACGGCTAAATTTAGAACTAAAATTAATCTAAATTGCAACTAACAAATAATTTTATTTTATTTCTTAAGGGAATAAATCTTAAGAGGAAAATAAAGCTAGCTAAATGTATGAGAAATTTAAATACTCAGGTTGTTGTGTTGTAAATTGAATGGATACTCCGGTTATTGGTTGATGGTGCATTACTACAATAATTTAATTGTTACACTTAGTAATAACAATGCCATTCTTACTATACATATACTGATAAACTGCGGTAGGAACATATATGTAGTTCCAGTTGTCCCTACAAGTCTAATAACTAAAATTCAAAAATTAATTGCAACTAAATTAATCACAATTGAATTATGTAATTAAAAATGTTCGCTATTGGCTTGTTCAAGTAGAAAGATTTACATTTCTGACTTTTGCCAAATAATGGATACCGATGGCATCGATTTATAGTGCTTTCTTAGCAGGAAGGAACTACTATGTTGGATCTTTAAATCTCCCTTAATAATAATTGCTTAATATTATGTTATTGTTTACCAGGAATTGTGTCCTTCCTTGATAATTAGAAAATACTTTTCAATATCAATATAACATATGTAGGGCATCCACCTACATTTTGATGAGCATCAACAAATCCAGTCAATTAAAACTACGGAACTACTCGTATATGTACTTATTAACTGGCTTGTCGATTCTGCGAAAAGTCAATGGTTGGAATAGATCAAGATCAAGCTTCATTGGATGCCAGAAGGATTAGCATTATTAATAATCCTCGCAAGAGGACGATTAAAACGAGGCAACAAAAGTTGTTGGAAATTGAAAAAAGAGGGTGACAAATACCACCCTGATAATCCGACTGGCAATTGTCAGCGATTGTAAGGGATTTGGGCATTTCAGTTCACGGTTCACTAGAGTGGGTGAACCATAACCGTTTCTTGACAGTTTTGCTAGGGAAGCAATTTATAAACAAAAAATTCTTTTCAGATGGTTTGTTTTAGAGTTATTTATCTTAATCCTTCGCGATAGGAGATATGCAACAGCGCACTACCTTAAAACTCTTGGGATGTTTATAATACCAGTACATTTAAATGGCGACTTGTATTTACAATAATAAAACTTAAAAGGTTTTGTAGAAACCTTTTGATCGAATCGAATCGGTGTTCATTCGATTGAGTCTAATGCTAAAAGCTGTAGCGTACTTTAGAAGCCAAGAATCTACGTAGAGTTGCTATAGTGATTTATTAAGTCCAGTGTCAGTAATTACTCTTACGGAAACAAAAATTAATAAGTGTATAGTGTACAACAGAACCTCTAAAATAGACTTGAAGCAGAAATGTGATGACAAACCTTCAATAGATTAGATTTGTGCAGGTGGTATCTCTCCGCGCTATGGCTCATAGTCATTCAATCCTGTTTTGTCTGAGTCCGCACGGTATGATTTATTCAGTATCAGTAATGTTTCCCTCAGTGACTGGTAAAGATACAGAAACACAAATTTTTGAGCTACCACCGCTCAATGAGTAACAGCTATAATTATCCCTCATTATACGATTTTAAATTCAATACTCTAATGGAAGTTAAATATTGAACAGCGGTTACAGAAAGTATTCATAACTTTCTAATTTTGCAGCAGAACTCTTGGCAAACTTTAGAGACCACAACCGTGCTACGGAAGGATTTATCGTATTCCTGCACCTTCCGCTACACTTGCAGATCAAGTACATTGTTCCGTTTTGCGCGGTAAGATGAAAATACTTTGAATTGTGGTCGACAAAGCATTACAGGAAGGCGCTCTTCACTGCCTCGAAATTCGGGTTCTGCCACAATTTATAACAACGTCATTTAAAGCTTATTTTCCATCAGGAACGAAGTTTAGAGGCCATGCCTTAATATCGAAAATATTTTTATTCACTCCTGTGCGCTGCTGAACCAATTATCTTGACTGAACAGAAGGTCTCTGAGTCTTTTCTTTTGCTTGGTTATTCAAGTGTTTTGATGTCGACGTGTTGACGTGTCAGTATCAGTTCCAGCTTCGACTCATTGAAATTATACTTAAAATTAACCAGGTCAGCGGCTGGTAAAGAGCTGAAATCCTGCCAGAAGTTATCCACTCCTTAACATATTCAGTGCAAAAAAGGTCGGTTAGGTCCCGCCCGGGGTAAAATCTTTAACCACTTACTTTTAAAATTCAAAAAATTGCGTGGAGTTGCAGAATTAAGACTATCGTGGTTATCCGACCCATATGGCGTTAAGCTTGCATTAAACATTTATTGCCGAATTTGCAATGAATCCGAGCTTTTTTCTGGCATAATAAAGAAGGATTTACAGTGCGTGCTATTTCAGGCAAGCTTAAAATGGCAACCGTTTACGATACCATTCGTCGCTTTGAAGAATCATCGACTCTTGAGATCTGAAAGTAAAGTGAAAGGCTCAAAATAACAATGAAATACATAAAACCAGGAGGACCAGACCAGCTCAACCGTTCGCGCTTTAAGTAGATAACAATAACATTGACAAAAAAGTGTTTATTGTAGTTACCGCAAATCTTAATGATGGAATAGCAATCGAACTCAAACTCAAGCGGCTAAATTAGTCAAAAGACCACCAGGACTGGATATCAATCGACTTGTCGAATGTCATATTGACTTAGACTTATGTACGGACGGGTCCGAATTTGAGGTTTTTGGCAAAAAAGAGGAAAAGTTTGTATTCGATGTGACTGCAGCAGAGAAGAAGGCACTTAGCTGTGTAGTTCCAACAGTTAAGTGTGGCGGTGATTCCGCCGCTGTTGGAGTCCTCAATAATGTTGATTAATGGATAAGATAGAATCGCCGGGCTTGCAGCTAACAGGCCCTTGATTCACATTAATGCAAGATAATGAACAAAATATTCTTTAAATTTTTACCGATAATATGTGGACGAAGAAGTTAAGAACGATCACTGAAAAATATTAATCGACCTACCCAATGGTCTCAACTGAATAGAGGCTTTGGGATACATTCCCCGAAGACAGTGTCCAATATCGTAAGTAAAACTTCCAAATTTCGATTATGGAACCTCCAAGTACTGTTGCACTTGAATTTGTGTAAGCCCTCACCCTAAGGGGCTAGGTGGCGCGAATGTCATCACCCTATCGGAAGATGCTATAATTTTTGCAAATGGCGGCAAATGTCAATTATACTTTGTGATACAAAATATGTACACGTCAACAGGACATTACACTCCTAAAGAACGCGGAATAATTCGTCGATGGTGTTGATGTAGCGTGAATTTCGGCGCAGATTTCCCGGTCGTCTGACACCAACTGGACAAACACTACGACGTTTAGCCGCCGGTCTGCCCCGGAGCACCCGTTCTGCGGAGAATATGTCGCCACGCAATTGGGCATCAATCGGCGGTCTTTACAGAAAATAGACTGTAAGATATTCCCTTACAAAGTGCAGACAGTGCATAAGCTATTAGCTGTTGACTGCCAAGCGCGTGTAACCTACGCTCAAGCCATCCTGTATCTGGACCAAAGAGAGACAACTTTTCATCGAAAATCATCATGAGCGACGAGGCCCATTTCCATCTCTGTGGATATGTGAATAATCCAAATTATTGCTTTGGGGAACTAAAAATCCGCGTATAATCCACAAAGAGCCATTACACCTGCTCAAAGTTACTGCATGGTGTGCTGTTTACGCTTCAGGCGCCACTGGGCCTTATTTTTTTCGAAAACGCCGCGGGTGAAACGACTACTGTGGACGGCGACCGCTACAGAGCCATGCTCAATGACTTTCTCCTTCCTCAATTGGATAAAATGGGACTGGAGAACATGTGGTTCTAACATGATGGAGCTGCGGCGCATATTGCACGAGCCTCAACCGAAATTCTGAGGGCTACATTTCCGAGTCGCCTAATCTCTTAGTTTGGCGATTTGCACTGGCCGATAAAATCGCCAGATTTAACCGTTCCAGACTTCTTTGAAGTCATGAGTCTATGTCAACAAGCCTCTGACTCTGATCTACCTGGCAAGAGTGATGGAAAATAGATAGATAGATAGATAATTTCGTTTATTTCTTGTATCCAGTTATTACATTGAAAAAGGTAAAAAAATATAATCAAACAATTTAAATATTTTAAGAAATATATTGGCATTCTGTATTTTACAGAAGTATTGAATAGTTTTGAATGCCATTCTAAAAGAAAAAATGATAATATCAAACAATTTTACTGAATCAGAAGGCGGGGTGGCCAGGTTTTATATAAGTTACTCTAATAGATAATTCAAAATACAATAATTTTTACAAGAATAATAAAAGTTAAATAATAGTTGTATAAGATTGAATTTACAATTACATTTTGACTATAAAATCATTAGTTTAAGGAAAAGAAAGAATAAATAAAAAATGCTATTTATGAAATAAATAACATACTCGTACATTTGAATCAACATGCCAGAAGTAATTGATTCAACATTTAAATACGAGGGCGGGTCAATAAGTCAATAAATTTTTGAATTTCTGACCTCTTTACTGAAACAGCAACACTGCTCCTGTCAACAGGCATCTGTCAGTTGACTCCTGTCAAAATTTAAACTTGCTGCGTCAGTTAGTTTGTGTTTGACAGCTATTTTTATCAGACTACTCACTAATTTGAGGAGAAAATGGAAAAAAGTGAATTTCGTGTGCTTATTAAGCATTATTTCTTGCGAAAAAAAACCATTACCGGGACCAAGGCTAAGCTTGATAAATACTATGGGGACTCTGCACCATCGATTTCAATGGTAAAAAAGTGGTTTACTGAATTTCGTTGTGGCCGTACAAGCACTGAAGATGCCGAACCTCCTGGACGCCCAGTTGAGGTCTCTACACCCGAAACAATTGAAAAAATTCACGATATGGTGTTGGCCGACCGAAGATTGAAAATGCGAGAGATTGTGGAAGCCGTAGGGATCTCGCATGGCTCAGTGGTTTCAATTTTGAATGATCACTTGGGCATGAAAAAGCTTTCCGCAAGATGGGTGCCGCGTTTGCTCACAGTCGACCATAAACGCAATCGTGTAACAACTTCACAGGAAGGTTTGGCGTTGTTTAATCGCAATATGGAGGAGTTTTTGCGCCGTTTTGTAACCGTGGACGAAACATGGATCCATCACAACACACCAGAGAACAAACAACAGTCAAAACAGTGGGTTTCTAAGGGTGAATCGGCGCCAAAGAAGGCCAAGGTGGGTTTGTCAGCCAATAAAGTTATGGCGACTGTTTTTTGGGATGCACGCGGGATAATCCACATTGACTACCTTCAAAAGGGAAGAACAATCAATGGGGAATATTATGCCAACTTATTGGACCGATTCAATGACGATTTGAAAAAAAACGACCTCATATGTCCAAGAAAAAAGTTCTTTTCCACCAAGACAATGCAAGGGTGCACACATGTGCAGTTGCCATGGCAAAAATCCATGAATTGGGCTATGAATTGCTCCCTCATCCACCCTATTCTCCAGATTTGGCTCCGAGCGACTACTTCTTGTTCCCAAACCTGAAGAAATGGCTTGGTGGAAAAAGATTTGACTCCAATGATGAAGTCATCTCGTCATTTTGAGGACCTCGACAAATCATTTTTTTTTGGAAGGGATAAAAAAATTGGAGAAGCGTTGGACAAAGTGTATAGAGCTCAAGGAAGGCTACGTTGAAAAATAAAGTTATTTTTTTATCAAAAAATCTGTGTTTTAATCTAAAAGTCACGGACTTATTGACCCGCCCTCGTTGAAAAGCCAGATTTACACACTTCTTGCGAACATCATAGGTGAAGAAATTGCTTTAATAGACTGCGGAAGATTATTGAATATACAAAAAGAGGATATGGAGTAGAAAATCTTGTACGCCGTTGTGCGATACCTTAGGATTGTAACCAAATTGGCAAAATTGCCACGTACATTAAAATTAGACACTAAACGAAAATTACGATTACCAGACTTCATAAAGAAAATTTTTAATACTTTAAAACAATAAAGGTGACGTACCGAAAGAATTCTCTGAACAAAGAATAAGGGAAAACTTGGGCTCCTTACAGGTCTTCGACATAATTTGCGTATTACATGCTTTTGTAAGATCAAAAGGCTTTTAATTTTATCAAAATAAGTACCTCCCCAACAAGCAATTCCATATTGAAGCTTCGAATGAAAGGTGGCGTAATAAACAGTTTTCAGGAACGGAGTTGAGCAGACTTTTCGCAAATAGTAAAAGTGTCTAAGAGTGGAACGGAAGTAAGTTTTCATAGATTCAATATGAGTAGAAAATTTCAAATTGGAATCAATGTAAAGGCCAAGATATTTAAAGTCATTAACTTGCTCAATACGAAAACAGTTATGACAGCATATTTCACGGTCAAAAAACATAGGAGATGATAAGTTGTGAGTGCAATCAGAATTAGTCAGTATGAATAGTTGGCATTCGGGCGCATCAAAATGAATAAGCGGTTCATAATCCTGCATAGGCGATAAATTGAAAAACATGATCTTCGTTTTTGAACTTATAATTGCAAACCATACTCTCAACTGATTCAAATCCCAGTTAATTTCGGCAATCAGATCTAAAGGATTACTTGCACCGTAGAAAAACCCAATGTCGTTAGCAAAGGCCGTGGGCAAATCTTTAAAGTTTAAGGCAAACGGTGAATTAATGTAAATAAGAAACAAAATTGGGCCCAAAACAGATCCTTGCGGTACACCCAAATTGAAGAATTTTATTTCGCTTCTTACCTCTTCTAACTTTACTTTCTGTGACCTGTTTTTTAAATAAGATTCAAGCATAAAGCCAGCATTTTCCAGTTTAAGTAAACGAATTTTGTAGTCGACCATATCAAGGGCTTTGCTAATTTCAATAAATAAACCAGCTGTGCTCTTCTTTTCATCTAGGTTAGACATAATTTGGGAGCAAAAATGAAGTAAAGCATCTTCTGTTGATTTGCCTCTACGGAAGCCATATTGAGATGGACTAAAAAATTCATGTTTATTAATGAGTTTTTCGAAAATTTTACAAATGACTGGAAGTAGTGAGATAGGCCTATAGTTGCACATGTCATCATAAGACCCTTTTTTAAATAATGGCACAATATCAGCACATTTAAGCTCATCTGGAAAGACACCCGAAAGAACGCAGCGATTAAAGACATCGGCTAAAGTATCTATTATAAAGAATGCAATTCTCTTTAGCATTATATTGGAGATACGAGGGTGGGCCAATAAGTCCGTGACTTTTTGAATTTTTGACCTCTTTACTGAAACAGCAACACTGCTCCTGTCAACAGGACTCCTGTCAAAATTTAAACTTGCTGCGTCAGTTAGTTTGTGTTTGACAGCTATTTTTATCAGACTACTCACTAATTTGAGGAGAAAATGGAAAAAAGTGAATTTCGTGTGCTTATTAAGCATTATTTCTTGCGAAAAAAAACCATTACCGAGACCAAGGCTAAGCTTGATAAATACTATGGGGACTCTGCACCATCGATTTCAATGGTAAAAAAGTGGTTTACTGAATTTCGTTGTGGCCGTACAAGCACTGAAGATGCCGAACGTCCTGGACGCCCAGTTGAGGTCTCTACACCCGAAACAATCGAAAAAATTCACGATATGGTGTTGGCCGACCGAAGATTGAAAGTGCGAGAGATTGTGGAAGCCGTAGGGATCTCGCATGGCTCAGTGGTTTCAATTTTGAATGATCACTTGGGCATGAGAAAGCTTTCCGCAAGATGGGTGCCGCGTTTGCTCACAGTCGACCACAAACGCAATCGTGTAACAACTTCACAGGAAGGTTTGGCGTTGTTTAATCGCAATATGGAGGAGTTTTTGCGCCGTTTTGTAACCGTGGACGAAATATGGATCCATCACAACAAACAACAGTCAAAACAGTGGGTTTCTAAGGGTGAATCGGCGCCAAAGAAGGCCAAGGTGGGTTTGTCAGCCAATAAAGTTATGGCGACTGTTTTTTGGGATGCACGTGGGATAATCCACATTGACTACCTTCAAAAGGGAAGAACAATCAATGGGGAATATTATGCCAACTTATTGGACCGATTCAATGACGATTTGAAAAAAAAACGACCTCAGTTGGCCAAGAAAAAAGTTCTTTTCCACCAAGACAATGCAAGGGTGCACACATGTGCAGTTGCCATGGCAAAAATCCATGAATTGGGCTATGAATTGCTCCCTCATCCACCCTATTCTCCAGATTTGGCTCCGAGCGACTACTTCTTGTTCCCAAACCTGAAGAAATGTCTTGGTGGAAAAAGATTTGACTCCAATGATGAAGTCATCTCGCAAACAAAGGCCTATTTTGAGGACCTCGACAAATCATTTTTTTTGGAAGGGATAAAAAAATTGGAGAAGCGTTGGACAAAGTGTATAGAGCTCAAGGGAGACTACGTTGAAAAATAAAATTATTTTTTTATTAAAACATCTGTGTTTTAATCCAAAAGTCACGGACTTATTGACCCGCTCTCGTACCACCGGGGCCACAAGAATTGATATTCTTTAAACTATGTATAGCTTTCAAAACCTCACGGAAAGTGATAGGTTTAAAAGCAAAAGAGCTTCCTAATCTAGGTTCCACAATACTAAAAGTCGAAGTACAACAACAACCAGTTAAATTGACTAACGAAAGCTTCAAGTTGCTTGCTATGTTAGTGAAATAGTTGTTAAAAGCATTGGCAATTGCAAAATTATCAGAGACGTCACAATTTCTGTTTCGAATGGAGATAGGTTTTTTTGTAGGTGGATCTTTGTTAAGCAAACTGTTTATTATGTGCCATTTTTTTTTTAAATTACCTTTTGCAGAGTTAAGAGAACGACGATAGTAATCATGCCGGCATAGTGAAATTTCCTTCTTTAATTCTGCACATAGCTTTATGTATTTTCTTTTTAAGCATTGATTTTTTGGGAATCTAACTATGGAACAATTCCGGATATGCCTTATGAGAGACAATCAATAAATAGAGTGAATGCAGATGATGAATCCCTACAAACGAACACATCTTCCCAAAACTCATAAAAAAAAGATTGTATTTTAGTCTCCTAAAATTGATTTTTAAAATTTTACTGGGAATAATTTTACTGTCCGAATTTTTGTCATTAGTAAGTTGTATAATAAGGCCCGTCATACAGCGATCAGTAATATTTAGATCAAGAACACAATATTCACAAGAATTTCGTCGTGGATTACTGAATCGGATATAAATGTGATCCAAACATCTACCTGAGATAGGCCTAGTGGTCTCATTAATACAACTTACGAGACCATGAGTAGATAGTAAGGTTAAATAGGTCGAAACCGTTTCGCTACAATCTAAGGTACGAGTATCAATGTTAATATCTCCAACAATAAATAAATGGTTTACTTTTTCTCTTTCTAAAAGATCAGAAAATTCTGCTATGAACATTGAAACATTAAACTTATGCAGCCTGTAGACACAAAGAAAAACGAATGCTACTTTGTTAATTTCAAGAGAAATTCTTATGCCACAAATCGGACCCGAATGGTCATCAATTCTGGCGGCTACTACTTAGCTGATATCATTTTCTCGACAGACATCAAATAAACATAATCCAAAAGTAAAACCAAAGTTTTTCATTCATCGGGTGACAACTTTTGCGCCACCCTGTAGATACCACAATTTACTGAAAGTGGCCAAACTGACCGTAAGTTGTGAGGTATTGAAATGCCTTGAGAGGTCCCTCAAATAATCTATATTGATAGAATGCTTAGGTTGATGGCCAAATTTGGTTTCCAAGTCTGCGGTTTATCAGCATCCTAGCCCTACAAAGAGTAATAATTTTGTCGTTGAATCGTGTCTTCAGTAAAGCAATGGTTTCATGTTTCATGGCCAATCTGATATATAGGGCCATCTTGCTATAACTACATATTGTCCGGGTGAATGTCATTCTAAATTTTGTATAAATACTCGCAATCACTAATCATTATCCCGTAACGTTGGCCATTAACTGTAATGCAGTTACCGCCCTCAGTTTCGAAATATAAGTACCGATCTCTTTTGGATTTGCCTCACTTCAACAACACCAATTTTGATTTTTCACAAACCCATTGAGCCAAAAGTGAGCCTCGTCACTAAACGATTTTTGGGTAAAAATAAGGGTTCACTTCAAGTTTATCAAGAGTCCTGGTCTCGGGGTTTTATTTTCCGCGCAAGCTAGATCTATTAATGATAAAGGCTAACAACTTTCCCAAAAATTTTCCACAAAGTGGTCTTGCAAAGGGCATCACCTTAATGCGTTGTTGGCTTTGCGTCATGTTGTGTGTCACATATGTGGAATGAAACAACAACACGATGCATAGCGAATTCGATTAGAAGGGCCAACAAATTTCATCATAATCTGTGAATTGATGGTCGATTCTCAAAATAAGTTTGAATAATTTGTGTAGTGAAGTCTATTCATGATGAGTTGTGAAACAATGCTGACCATAATTGTCAAAGAACTGTAACAAATGACAACACAATTTAAAATGTGTTTCAAATTAACTGCGAACTGGATCACGATTTAATTTGGCTTGGCAGTGATTTGTTGAAAAAAAGCTGTTGTTGTATGATACACGTGGCAGTACTGTATTCCCAAGTGATAATCAGACTTCCCTGGGCCTTTGCGTGAATGGAATGAGTCCCTACATACTTTTAATAAGCACATCGTGCTGTACATTTAATTGGTTCATCGTTTCACATTCTTACTTGTGTTAGTTTTTTTTTTTTTTTTTTTTTTTTTTTAAAGCAATTTGCATGCAATTATGAAATGTGTCCTCCGAGACTAGGCAAATGTACACGTACATATAACAAGCACTGTCCCGCCTAACCTGGATATTCATTAAAATAACGTCTATATAAGAATGAAGTATAAAATTAGAACAAAAACATACACATATAAATATGTATATGCGAGTATGTATAATTGTAGTTTGCTGCAACAGTGTACACTGGCCCCCCCAAAAAAAAAACTCCATATAGTTTTTGTTCTAGCACTTGTAACGCTTTACGCTCGCGTTGCAATAATTCGAAGAATAATTCAAGCTAACGATGGTTTTCCTCTTGAGGCATTTTACCAGTTCTATGTGCTGTGCACTTAGCGTTTTACGGCGTTACGCTTTTACAGTGTTACACTGTTACGCTGTTATGGTGGTTATAGTACACCCCTTCTTGTTAGCTACGCTACATAAAATCTAAACATAAAGCATCCTATTTTAAGGGACATTTATATCCCAAATGAAAGCCATCCTACTACTCACGATTACTTGCGGTGCTGTACACGGTATGATATGGATGGTACGCTGTTAGCCAAGTGGTAGTTTTAGTTGCACGAATGAATAAATTTACACATCCGCATTACCAGGGATGTTTATGCAAAATACCTATCCTCTATATTCTTGTAGAAACGCCCTAGTACTTGGTGTTGGTGCTGTTGCTTTAGCAGCGTACTCGTATATTGCTATAAACCAGACGGGGACAATAGCGGGAAATGTGTAATATAATAGATCATCATAATTTGGCCACTGCGTTTCAATTGGAATGTTTCTTCATTTCTTTTTTTTTTTTTTTTTTTTTTTTTATACTCTTTAAGTACATGCTTGGGCCTCCTATCATCATCATCGCCCATCATTCTTTGCATAGTCAACGAGAGGATATTCAAATAACAACACACTCAAACAGAGTGAAACTGAATAAGAAAAACCAACAACAACAACAGCAAAAATTTCGTATCATTTATCCTGTCGCTGGTGGTGGAGACTGGAGATGATAAAGAAAAAGAAGAATGACTTTTAAATTGAATTTAGGGAAAATAAAATTTAAGGCACATCGTGCTTATGGTGATTTTGGTTGCTTTTGCCATATTTTCCTAGCTGTCCACCCATCCGACCCCATAACAAAACTCAACCACCCATCGGTCTCTGCTCTTGAAATCGTCCAACCTTATCCTACCCCAGCCTACCTCATCGAGCGCAAAAGGATAAATTATCGGAAATTTTCATAATCCAAGCGAAGGCGAAACGTAACCGAGAGCAAAAAGAAAAAAAAAACCGTGAAATAAAATAAAACTAATAAATTGTAAATTATCCGGATGGCTTATAGGAAGAACGAATAGTAACTTTTAAATCATTTCTCTCAACAGTGGTGCTTAAACGTGTCAGGTTATGGTTGCCCTCTGGATACAAGGAGACTTTTTTGATATTACGAAGACTGATTTATTCCGTTAATTTAATCTTCTAATCCACTCGTATACTTGGATTTCAAGGAGGAGGACCAGTTTTGAAATTAGAAAATTAACTTCCAACTAACATAAATCGTAAGATTTTAGGGATTTGAGAGCTGCTCCGTTTTCGAAAAGATACCAACGCTTCTCGTGGCTTTTTGTGTACATTCACCCGAACAGTTGTCAACGGTGGGTTGCTCATTGCATATGAGAATGGAAGCTGCTTCATATAAATATCAGCATGGAATGCTATCGAAACTGGTGGTATTTTACCAATTCTTTCCTTCAGAATGTATCCCTTTGAAATATACTGAAGGACCTGACTAATCGTCAGCGGTGTTATCAGTGCAAGCGCCACAGAAGGTTATGTCACTTTTCTCAGAACCTTAAGGTGATAACAGTTCCAGCTCAGTTGTGCAATGCGAAAACTGGAATGCTGCTGAGTTTGATACATGATGTGAAGCATTTGCATTTTTAGCATTTTTAGCTTTCATCATGTTACATCCTGAAGAGGCATGCTTACTAGGTAGGCTAGGTCAATGCTCTGAGAAGTTTCCTCTGAGCCTTTTTGTGCAATTTCATGTTTCGCATTATTATTATTGCCATCGCGTTCAAGCTGTATTTAGAAAAACTCTACGCACTCCGAACATGAGTGTCGCTATGTCGCATATAGCTCGCCACTTTCATCTATTGGGTTGTACCACATGATACCATATGTCCGATTTTCGCTCAGTCGGAAATAAGAAGTTCTCGAGTGGACATCTGTGCCAGAACGTTAAATTTTCTTTTTTTATAAAATAAAGTAGTACGTGTGCTTGACGTGTGAGAATTTTAGGGTTCGTTACAAGTACCGTTATTTTTTTTTCTAGGATTCATTTACCATGTTGTCGGCAGTTCAAATTCGAACCCTCTTCGTTTACGAATTTAAAATTGGACATAATGCGTGTTTGGAAAGTTTGGAAAGTTCCTTTCGGGAGACTTCAGCTTCGAAAATGAAACACATGGGAAGCCGGAAACGTTAGTTGACGACGATGTCTTAAGAACAACGGTAGATGTGGACTCAACGAAATCGGTGCGGGAGATTGCACAAAGCATGGGAGTATCCCCACCTTTCTCTCTTGGGAAAAGTAAAGTAACTCGATAAGTGGGTACCTCATGAACTGAATGAATCCCAAAAACTACGGCGCCTGGAAATGATTACATTAAGAAACCAAACTGAACCGGTTTTGCACCGGATTGTCACCTGTGATGAAAAGTGGATATTGTATGATAATCGTAAAAGATCTGGACAGTGGTTGGATGCAGATGAAAAACCAAAACACACCCCAAGCCCGATCTTCACCGAAAAGAGGTTATAGTGGCAATTTGATGGATATCGAAAGAACTATTCCACTTTTCATTTCTTCAACCAGGAGAAACAATAAAGGAAATCGACACATTGCATGCCAAATTGGCTGAAAAGAAACCTGCGTTTGGTCAATAGGCACGGTTCGATCCTTTTGCATGACAATACTAGAGCCCATACCTCACAAGTAATGTTGCATTTGGGATTTGAAAGTCTTCCGCCTCAACCGTACTCTTCTGATATTTCCCCAACGGATTACCATCTTTTCCGTAATCTGAATTCATTTTGCGGGCAGAATATCCTCCGGAACCGAGCAGAGGTCATAACAGCCTTTCAAGATTTCATTGCCTCGAAAAGTCAGCACTTCTACGAAAAATGAATATTTGACCTTGTATCACGTTGGAAGAATGTTATAGATGCCAACGGATTCTATTTCGATAGATTTTTACTATAAAATCGGATATTTCATGTGGTACAACCCACTACATATACTTTTAATCTAGTTCGTTAAAGACTTGTCTGGTTGCCTCAGACTGTAGCCATTTTTTTTGCAGCCAATAACTGGTGTTGTATCCTCAGACAACATGTCTATAAAACCAGAATCGAATGCCAGTGATCGAGAAGGTTCATCCCATGACGTTAGCGCGTAGTTTCAGTCGCCCCGTCCTTCAAGCTTTTCTTTAGAATCTAATAACAGTAGTAGTAGCAGAAGTAACGTATTGCAACGTCGGAGGCAACCTCAATTTACAAGAAACTACCTAACGCCAATTATATTCGATCGAATGCATATTCAATCTTGTTAGCTAGATGTCAAAGCGCAGTCTCGCAAGATCTTGCTCTATGGTACTCATTCTAAATTTAAAAAAAGGATGTAATTGTAAATTAGTTTTGCGTACAAGCAGCTCATCCATTTTCTTTCATGACGTGAAAGTCATGCTGATGTAGTCATCATTGTAGTCATCATTAGAGCTACTTCCACTCTTTATCAGGGGCTGAATACTAATTAGCAGGAGCTCGTCTTTACCGGTTTGCAGTATGACTAAATATGTATATAAACTAATTACTCTAGGAAGCTATCAAAGGATGCGACATTTTTGCCTATAGTTAATGAGAATGGAGATAGGTATCCTCTTGTGAGTATTTCCTTCTAATAAATAAATTGATAACATAACAGTTTGCCTAAATCGTCGCCCTGCCTGCTATGTGCTCAGAGAGGTTTTTTTGCCGACTCCGATCAGCAATATAATAAAAGGCTGTTCCATTGACTAAAGTTTTTACTTTCGGAGGTTAGCTATTGCCTGTCGAAAATGTAGTGAGATTAGAAATAATTTTTTCGGTATTTCGGTGTATGGTTAAGGAATCGAACCTAGGATCTCTGTCCTAATAGCAGACAAACTTAACCACTGCCGCATGCCGACCACCTGCTGCTTATTTAAAGATCACAAGGTAGACATATTCCATCTATTTATGTAAATCTAAGAGTAATGTCAGAGAATCTGTGATCTCACTTGAATGTGACTTGGACTCTCCATTAAACGTTCTGTTTGAAAAAAGAGTTTTAAAGAATAATTTTAAAACTTGAAAACAACTGCAGAACTGGCTCTATTTCACGTGTCGCGCCCTGAGAAACGAAGGCAGCGTTAAATCCAGTTGAATAAAGATTGTAGAATCGGGCGCAACAATGAAATTTAACGTTTTGAACGTTAACAGCCTTCAGCCTTCAACAAATGTTTATTACATTTCTGACTTACTCATTGGAGGCCCGTATTCATTAAAGTTTTTTTTACTAAAACTATTTTAACACACAAAGAAAATTGAATTTTTTTTTAGTTTTTGACAGCAATACCACAGGGCTGCAGTGTTGGCCCACTTTTGTTTGTTATCGATCTAAATTATATATGTAATTGTTATATTTATGCCGATGATGAACAAAACAATATTATTCGTGAATTAGTCAAGAAACATTATCCATTTGTCTGAGGTCAACAAACTGCGTTTATATCCGAAGAACTCAAACTGTTTTTTAATGTTGTAAGCACAAAATTGTTTACGCTACTTTCCTGTACTCTATGTTACTAATACAAATTTTGGTGTCCGTGATAAAGGCCAACAATCTTTGGAAATCGGTTCGATGGTCCAGACATGAATTCCAACAATGTTTCATATCTTTAAGCTCTTCAACAAAGAAGATTGTGAAATCTAGGTTTTAATTTGAGAAAATATGCTCAACATATTTCAGGTTGGAAGTGTTTAAAATGAGGCGTTGTGGCCCAATTTTGTCTTGCAATATATTTCGAAAGCGAACAATCAATCGATAACTTTATACCAACTCTAAAGGGCAGTCCTTAAACTTAGACAATTAATGATTTTTAAAACAAGAAAAATGACGCTATCCACTATTCTCTAGAAATGCCTTTCGATGTTTTTTTAGTCCAAACTGGAATTCGGTTTAAATTTCAGAAAGCCTGTTGCTGACTACTCGTTCTCCAGCTTTAACTTTTCTGTTGGGGGAATCACTTCACAAAATTTACTATCGGAAAACAAATATAGATTTTTTTTCTTGTATATTACTGATATTCCTGACTCTCACGATCCATAATGCACGGTGTTATTGCACTTCACTTAAAAAAAAAATCGCTGTATTCATAATCTACGAGTACACAACTCTGACCCGAACTGACCAAACTGAGTGAAAATTACCTCATGTAGTTGAATGTAAAATGAGTTCATTTCCATTCAACTACATCAGGCAATGTTGCGTGATTTAAACACTACCCAAGAACCGCAACATATTTTAACAAGATGTTTTAGAATGAAGTAGCCGATCGATGTCGCGTGATGTCGAGCGATATTAAACAAGAACTACCTCCAGACAAAGCGTAGCAGATGCGTTCTGGTGAAAGTAAACAAGAAGCTATCTAATACGAGTAAGCATGTCCTGGCGCTATAAATGTGTCCAATTATCAATTAGAGACGTGTTTTAGGCTTTGTGTTGGCTTTTAAAATAATGAACGGAATTTCACTTATATACATAAAATGTTGGACTTTAAAATGTTTAATTTTAAAATCTAGTAAAAGATTTTTTTTAGTCGCTATATGAAGTGTTTTTTTTTTTTTTTTGCTAAGATACAACTTTTGATAAAATTTACATTTAGGTAAAGTTGACGATGCTCATGTGCTACTCAACATAGCAACGTGAATTTCGTCGCGCCTTCGGTCGCCATCATTCAGGGTTAAGGCAATTCGTCGCACCGTGGAAAAGAATGGGCGTAAGTACACTCTTTTGGATCTGAAGTCACCAACCAGACAGAGATTGGTGCGAAATGAAGAAAACCCAGAAATCTCGTTCCTGCGTCAATCCGGCTTATTTTGCGGATGGATTAGGGCCTACATCAGTATAAGATTGTGCTAACGCAAGAACTCAATCCGGGCGACCATAGACGACGTCGTGAGTTCGCTAATTGGGCAGAGATCCGGATTTTGGCCAAACAAAGCATCTTCCCGGACGAAGCCCATTTGTGATTCAGCGGCTATGTCGACAAGCAAAATTGCCATTATTGGAGCGAACACAATCCACAAGTATTCGGCCAAGCATCAAAGATTTTCTGTGGTCAAAGCTCGATAACGCCGATATATCCGAACTGTAGTCCCAACAAGATGACGCTAGATGTCATACAAGCGACGCAACGACCGAAATTGTGAAGCAGAAATTTAACCACTGGGTCATCGCACGGCGAGCGTTCATCAATTGGCTGCCGTGATCCTGCGATTTGACACCACTCTGGGGCTACGTTAAGTCCTTTTGAATGATGTGCTATTCCACACATAATGGCATGAACGTAATAAAGCCCGAATCAATTTTATATCTCACACCTTTATTGTTTTATTTAAATATTTTTCCCTATCGTTCTTATCTGGTCACCCTATACCATCGAAAAATCGATGTACAATATTATATTCTTATTGCCCGCAGACTACGATAATGATTTTTGAAGTAGAACCTGAAGAAAGAAAATGATTATTACGGAAAAGATTTGAGTCGACTCTTCAACCTTAAATACTTGTGAACACTGCCGCAATAAACAAGCTTCAGATGTGGATTCAGAGAAAAAGACGTTTCGAAAGTTCTTGACTTCATACATTAATTACTAAACAAGAACGGCAAATAATTATATACAGCAACGGTGTGCACAAAAATCAGGCTAAGAACTATCTTGAACAATGCAAAACAGGGAAGCGAATAAACGATTCAACAAAGTGACTCCAATAAATACATTTTGCCGACCGTAAAATTGACGTAGCACTCGGTAATATCACGGGCTGAACCACGATCTTGGAAATAAATTTTTCCAATTTTATTATGACGTAAATCTATTAATGGTTACATAGCAAACCAAATTGAGCACGAATTAGATGTCACTGAAGTGTTGCCACCTGTTGTGCATTCAGAAAGAAGGTTGAATTCTACGGGAACTAGGCCACCTGGTCACATACTCGTACTTTCAGAGCGAAAATCGCAAATTTTTTACTTAAATGGTTCGCTCTATCGTTTAATAAAGGGATTCACTTCTTTCGCTGCATAAAGGCAAATTCATCACGAAAAACTGTAACAACTAACGATTAGTGAAGTTAATGCATACAATAAAGGATTCTAGATAGTAGATGGCAGAATAAAATTAAAATCTATAGTGACGAATTTTGCACATTATTTCAATTGGCCAACAAAGTTCTGATAGATATTTTGTGGACGACGACTAGAGGATAAGGACTGAACCGAATAAAGTCTGTAAATTTTAATACGGGCTATACTTCCAATGCGTAAAAATTGCAATCCCATTTTGTACCCAAATTAGCCTGTATATTCTCTAGTTTCAGTTTGTTATTGATTTTAGTTCGGAGCGGTTTAAATAAAATATGAGTCAAGAGGAACGCCGTAAAAAGATCATCGACAAATGGCTCGAAAATACTTCGCGTCCAAACCATTTCATCGCAAAAAATTTAAACATAGCAGGCAGTACAGTGGATTCTGTTCTGGATTAAACGATATTTGGAGACGTTGACAGTTAAGCGAAAAGTGGAGCTAAAAGTGGAGCGCACGATGCAAATTTGGACAGGAAAACAGTGGGTACCATCGTAAAAAACCGGACTATGTCATCCAGAGATGTTGCTCGGAAATGTAATGTGGACACAGAAGCTCATCGTTTATTACAACGGGAACAATTAACGAAGAAGTGTACATTAACGAGTGCCTAAAAAAATCGGTTGATTCCTTTCTTAAACAATTTTTTTAATTTTAATTTAATTTTTAATTTTGGTGGGGGCTGAGGCCCCCATTTATTGGCTTAATACAAGTTCAATCTAACTTAAAAACTAGGACTAAAAACTAACAGAACGACTTAAGAGCTAGGGACAAAGGAAGTGATGGAGGAGATCTTGTTTGAGACGAGGAGTGCTCAAGTGAAAATCAAAAAGGGAGAGGTTTGAGTTGACCTTTCGGAGCATTCGGGAGATTGGTTCGTTGGAGCCATAAGTGGTGCGGTGGACCGGTAGATAAAACAGTCGAGGACAACGTAGATTGCGGGGGTTGGTATTGAAGGAAATGGAGTTTAAAATGGATGCACAGTCGATGGAACCTGAGAGAAGTCGATGAATGAAAAGAATGTCAGCAGTATTCCTACGTTCTTCTAACGAATTCACATTTAGAAGTTTGAGGCGGTCCTGATAGGGGGGCAAGATTAAAGGCTTGTTCCACGGCAGACCACGGAGAGCAAATCGGTGGAATCGACGTTGAATACCCTCGATTCGGGAAACATGAATCCGGTGAAAGGGGGACCAAGCTTGACTGGCATACTCAAGCAGGGGGCGAACAAAGGTAACATAGAGGGATCTGGTTACATACGGGTTGGAAAATTCCTTGGACCACCGTTTAATAAAGCCAAGTGATGAGTTAGCTTTGAGGATCATCTTATCGATATGCGTACGGAAATTAAGCTCACAGTCGAATAATGTGCCAAAATCTTGAAGAGACTGAACGAGGGGAATTGGTTGACCATGGAGAAAATAAAGTCGAGGAGGAGACGGGTTGCATTTACGAGATAAGGTTATAGATTGACATTTGGCTATATTAAGTTCTAGGCAGTTTTTGAGGCACCAGATTGAAAACCAATCAAGGTCTTCTTGAAGAAGGGCACAGCCATGGGGAAAGGAAATAGTTTTAAAAAGGAGGAGTGTTTAATGACTTTCTCAACATCGTTAATAGTAAGAATGAAGAGAAGAGGACCAAGATGACTGCCTTGTGGAACTCCAGATGAGGCCAGGAATGGAACAGAAAGGGCGGATCTAAACCGAACGCTATAATATCGGTTTACCAGGTAAGAAGAAATCCATTTTAATAAAAGAGGCTCAAAGCCGAGAGTAGACAATTTGAAGAGGATCAATTGATGAGATATCTTATCAAACGGTTTAGTGAAATCAGTTGCGATAACATCGATTTCTTTGCCATTTTCTAAGGCTGAGAGAGCAAAAAACACGAATTCAACTAGATTTGTAGTTGTTGACCTCCCTTTTAGAAAACCATGTTGTCGGGGTGAACACGGGGGTTCAACATTATTTTGACCAGATTTAGCTTCAGCTCACTATGCTGATGCGACGTCGAGCTTTCTTGTTGCTAAAAATGTTGACTTTGTCGATATGAATCCACCCAATGTTCCACAGTGCCGTCGCATTGAAAGGTATTGGGCTTTTGTCAAAGTTAAAGTGAGAAAAAGTGAGCAGTGTGCAAGGGACGTAAAAGATTTTAGTGCTAAATGGAAAAGAGCATCCAAAAAGATCACGGATGTAACTGTCACCAACCTTATGAAGGACATTCGAAAGAAGTTGAGGAAAGAATGGGAACCCAAATAATTTTTTTTTAGTTTTTGTAATTGTGAATGAATTTAATAAAAACAGAGTTTTAAATGAAATGAAAAAAAATTTACATGAATTATGAAAATAGTTTTTTTTTTTTTACTTTGAAGTTTCCAAATTTTATTCGTTTCAGTCCTTATGTAAGAATAGTACCGGATACGATAACCGGATAATTTGAGTTCGAATACCAGGCGGGGCTTCAAAGTTTCTTCGCTGTAAATGTTGTTGAATATTCTCTATTCTTCAAAGTATAGCAGGATATAACTGCGCCGATTTAACATACATTTTGCTGGTAATTTTTTGAGACATGTATAAGATCGATTCCAAAGAAATAAAAATTCTGACTGAGCAGTTTTATTACACACAGAAACAATAATTGTTCGCAAACTTTGCAACAGTCTTGTCTATAACATATCGCTAGTACCCGCAACAAATCCATCTACAGAAGTTTGGTATCTAGTATGATACCATACTGCTCTTGTCTAAAAACGTAAACCTTTTAACCAAAGTCTTCATGCCCATACATAGCTAACACAGAAATCCTATTTATCCTACAACATTGTAAATATTAAAAACACATTGTACGAGTATGTTCCTTGTTTTTTTTTTTTTTGTTGTTTTTACGTAACAAACTCCCCAAAGCGCCTTTTAAATACACCACCAAATCGATAACTTCCATATTTATCTAGGGTTCGTGCAACTTTTATTTCTACTATCTTTCCATCCTATCATTTCAGCTAAACGCGCACATAATGGTGCTTCGATCCACAACCCCAAAGCGCCATAGAACACAAAACCATAGAACCATAGAGCGCTAGAACCACAACCAGTACTTAAATGAGTACAACAAAAACAAAAACAAAAAAAAGTTATTTCCCTTAGTCTTCAACACTACTCCCCTTGCCGACCTCACTGTGCGATTTTTTTTTTTTTTTCTTTTTTTTTCAAACGATAATCGTAAATCTGAAAGCAATTCAAAAAGGACCCCCTCCATGGTTAGTCCCGTCTCGAATGGACAATTTTTGTGTTTGCAGAAATTTAAAGCCAATCAAGTGGTGCAGAGAATTTTTTTTCCCTACTTGCGAGAACAGTTAGCATTCCTTGAGGCCATCATCATTATTAGCAAAATAAAGTTTTCAATTAGGTACAAGGAAAAACAAGAGAAATTTTTTTTTTTTTTAAAATGTTAATAAGTACACACCCGCCGAGTAAGACGTTAACATTGCCATTTATATTATTGGAGCCACTGCTGGAGCTGCCACCCTTAACAGGTGCTCCTCCAACAATGCCACCCACAGTGAAACCTCCAATTGTAGAACTAGCACCACTTCTTAAATTCTGCTGATGTAGTAATCCAAGACCGCCAATTTGTGGGCTGTTAGCAATGTTGCCACCACTGGTACTAGTTCCAGTTCGAGTGCCATTATTTTGATTATAAGGAGGATTTGCTCCCGAAAAGACGGAGTACGATGAGGAGGAGAAGGACGTTATAGTCGTTGCTGGCATTGTCATTGTCGTTGTCGTCGTCATCGTTGTGGAATTATGATTTCTACTGTGGCCGTTAAAGTGGCTGACTGCCGCAATAACCGCCAAACGCTTCATAGACATTATATTAGCGGCCGTTATAAATGCTGAGACTTGAGAGGCGTTAGAAATTGAATACACGTACTCCTTCCTCTATTCGTATGTAATCGACGACAGAGCAGAATTTTTGACAATTGTTTAAGTTTTAATTCGGTCCTAGATATTCGCGTTCTTGGGGGCTAGATAGCATCTCTTTGTCACAGAAGTTTAAATGAGTACTCCTTGAGGTTCATCATACTAGACACGAAGGTTGCTCACACACCACATACATACACATAGGGGACATAATTAATTTATTTATTTTCTTAATTTTTATTTTTTTTTTGTTTTGTTTGCACAAGGATAACGTCGTCGTTGTTGTTATGTTGTGTGCTTGCTTAAATCCTTATCACTTAAAATAAGCACACACTTCACTAGTACACACAGTGATACTGTAATAATGTACGCGGACACGCGGGGGTCACTTATGAAGAGGAGACTTTTTGACTTTTTTACCGTATCCGTATCCTTGCGTAATCATGAATTTCAAATCCATGACACCCCTTAAGCTCAAGTTAACGAATATTTATTTTTATTTTTGTGATTTCGTTTTGTTGTTTTTTTTTTCTCGTCACGAAACGCAAACGTCTAACGTTTAAGTCGCGCGTTCGCGTCGCGTTTGCCTTGTGTCGTCCGAGAGGAGAATTTCCTTTCGCCGAATTCGACCTTCCAACCTGGTTACTCTAGTTGGACTGAATCGACTCGAAAAGGTAGTAGACTAGGAGGCTTCCTTTCTCGGGTTCGTTTTGTGTGTTCATTTCTTTTTCTTCGTTTTTTTTTTCTTTTTTTTTTTTTTGTCCTGTGTGTGGTACCGTTTGCCGTTTGTCGTTTTCTAGGGATGGTCTGGGCGGTGGGTGAATGGGTGGTTGGTTGGTAGCCGTTGATTTAGAGGTAGGGGTGGGTTTTTAGGGTATGTTTCCACTTTCACTCGCAATATAGTCAGAGTTTTCGACGGCAAAAGCAGGAAACGACCATGGTGAACAACGAAAAAAAAAAAACAAAAAAAAAAACGAAAAAATGAACGAAGAAACGTTCAACTGACAGTACACAGTTGAATAGCAATCCAAAATACAAACACCACGTCGTCGTCGTGCTGCTGTTGTTGTTAGTGCTGTGTGTGAAAGGATATTTTATTCTCGCCGTCACTGTTGAGTTGAGTGTTAGTAGCAAAGACACTGTTCTCTGAGCTGAAACAGGACAATCCTAATGGAGCAGACGGGGTATGGTTCATGAAGGAGTCCTTGTATACGAATAGTGGAGAAGGTGCTGACTGAGGCGCTAGTGATTGGTAGAAGTGGTGTGTTGTTAGTATCGTGCAGTACTACTATCGTTTCGTTAAAAGTGTACTTGGAGTATACACAGTGCAATTGTAACAGTGTAGTGTTGCGCCCCTTAACCCCTTAGCCTTTTATAGCCCCCTTTAATCACAAAAAAAAAAAAAAAAAAAAAAAAAAAAGTAGACAAAGCTGTATTATTGTTCTAAACTTTTTCTTTTAGAATGGATCTCTTGCGCGGCTATTGATGATGACGATGTTGATGATGATATAACGCAACGGTGTTTACACGATGAAATCGAAATTGAAAGATTTCCCAGCGACGACCATGGTGGCACTCTGTGCCGATGGTGTGTGGCGCATGGTGTGGTATTAGAACGCGGGAGGATATTGCGTCTTCTTCGATGTCGACGGGAAAATTAATTTGAAACCGTTGGCTGTGAAAAATGTTTGACTTCCGAATGAGTGCTTAGTGCTCTACGAAATGAAAAGTCATCGCCGATATGAAGAGTGTTGTGATGGTTCTTTTATTATTTTTGCTTTCCTTAAAAAGATGCAGCGATTTTTCTTCCTTATTTTGTTTGCTCTTTTTTGTCAAAATGTGGTGATATGTTGAGATTTTTGTATAAAAATCGAGAACGATTACAGCTCTTTGAAATGAGCAAAAACTGTGAAGAAAGGAATAATGTTTACTGTAAGTCGTCTTGTTACATTAATCCAAATAGTTGTGCATGTCCTTCGAATTGTTTATTATTTGGCTTCAGTTGTATGTTATTTGTACTTTGGGAACTTATGTGAGTTGTATATCTATGTATCAGGTATTATAAAGCCCCATCTTCTGAAGTTGTTACCAATTTTCTACTCATTATGGGAATGACTGCTTAATTTAAATCGGTTTAACACAAGGTTGGAGGTCAAACATCGTCAATTGCAGATACTCGCCATGGTGTTCTGTTTTATGCAGCTTGTTGGAACTCTACTTATCTCATCTGTTTTTTCATTCAAAACTTTTCCACCCCTCATAATATAAAGTTATTCGGTGTAAATACTTTTCGTCTAAAAGGTCTGCAAGATGATAGGAAGAGCAGTATTACTCACTTAATGCCCGAGTTGAGCAGTCGCAACTAGGCTTTGGTTTCAAACGCAGCCTTAATGTAACTCAGTGTCGCTTTCAGCAATTGCAATACAATCTAGGCGCAGTTAATTATCAACCTTTTCTGCACCTGCTATCTTGCATTGCTAGATTATGGATTAAAAGAAACTGAGAGCCGTGTTTTATTTGTTTTAGCCTCCAGGTATCATGGTATGGGAGTTCACAATTCTGTGTGAAGGAACATAAACGCTACTAGCTTAGTTAATTGTTCCTTAACTGCATTGTTATTTCCAATTAAACACTCCGCCTACCCTCTATCAATACCATATTACACCGGAAAGATAGGTGATGGAAACTGGGAATAACATTGATGAAAATATCCACCTTGCCGTACTTTGCTAGGGATTAGCCCTATCCAATACCTGGAACTTAGTTCTTTGGTAACTAGACTTAATAATAGACTTGGCAAAGGAATCTAAATGGACCTAGAACTTGCACAATCACCTTTTTGATAGAGATCAAGTGGAGCTGAGGACAGATTCGTAGGGTGTTAGTGAAGTCATGGTCTAAAGCTTGCCTGTACCTGAACCCATATAAAATACGAGTATAGGTGTTCTTAGATATCTTGAAAGCTTTCGGTCTTCCACGGTTTCGTATAATTAGTTTCAGTTACTAAACAATAGCATTTGACGGTACTTGTAGGAGCTCTGTAATGATGTAGTGGCTATTGCCAGGCACTTAATTTTGACGTTTTATTTTAATAAAGTGGTTGGCGGCACGCATAGGAATTTGTTGCTACGAGTCGATAGGTAGAAATAAAGGCTGTACGACTATGAGCTTAGCGGTAACACATGTGATCAAAAATTTAACTCTTATTTTTACAGGGGTTTGCCTCGAATAGGCTTACCCTCTGTTGATGTAATTGCATAAGTCGATGAAAGTCTATTAGTTTGGTTAAGAAAGTTATTTACCCAGATAGGATTGGAATGCACCATTTTGATGACCTCGAGGTCGCCTAAAAAAAGTGATCGGAAAATCATAGGACGTACGTATGCAGGAGGCTTTGTGTTTTATTTACAAGTAAGGCTATGAATCTCAATATTTAGAGGATAAAATCCTCAAAAAATGCTGTCATTACTAGTCATAGGCTGTCCTAAAAAACGAAATTAGTGTGACCATCTTTTATTTGAGTGGGAGATATATGTTGTGTCGATAGGTGATAACGATATCCAACAAGTTTGTCCACACAAATCTGTATATATAAAGGCATAAGTCTCTTCAATATCGTTCATAATATCCTATCCGCTATACTAACATATGTGTCCACCACCTTTTTTCACCAACTTGATTAATCCATTTCGGTGCAGTTCATTCCAGCCTTCGGGCTGGGAAAATCTATCATGGATCAAACTTTTAGATGTTCTGAAACCACCACTTTTTGTATCCCTGCCAACCTCGTCCAATTGTGCATAATGACTGTAGAGAAAGCACGCTGCTCCATCAAGGTCGATAAAGAAATAATCAAGGCCTTCAGTATAAATAGTACATTCGACAAAGACGTCTCAGATAGAGCGTTTCTTTAGACAAGTATAACTTTGTGGTAGTTAAAGACTTTGATTTGCTGCTTCTCTTGAAAATAGCACCAGCGCTAAGATCAAATAAAGAAAAACTATCGAGTTGCAAACCTCTCTCTCGAAAATTGATGTGAATCTACCTAGTCCTGCCATAAGTTCTGTTACAAATATAAAACGCTATAAAAAAAAAAGTCAGTAAACATATTGTATTCAAAATTATTTCATTTATTAGACCACAATATTGATTATTAAAAAAAATTGGATTCACTCGAAATGACTGCATTTTGCTTTAAAACACTCTTCCAAACGGTGCGGCCATTGGGCTATAGCGGCACGTACGATTGCCATGGAGATCGTGAGCGCTGCTCTGGTTAATGCTGTTTTAAGGCTTTCCAAATTTTTGTGGGAAGTCTTGCAGACCATGTTCTCCAATTCTGACCACAAACCATAATCTTGTGGATTCAGATCTGGACTCACGGATGGCCAATCTTCTTCTGCTATAAAGCCAGGAATATTGATTCTGAGCCGCTCCTGCGTGGTTTTGGCTTTGTGTGCTGGAGCAGAGTCGTGTTGGAAGATCCATCTGTATCCATTGAAAAGGGTATTGGTCAAACCCTTCACAACACTCTCTAGCACATCTTCTTGGAAAACCTTTGCACCAGGTTTTACGCCTTTTTCACAGAAATGGAGGGATGTGACACCATGGTGATAGAAAGCATTACGGAAGCGGGATGATGTCCACGTTGAACCCTTGGAACAAGGGTCGCTTCCTTGGATGAAGTGGCATTTAGTCATTTTGTTTGTTGAAAACTTCTACGGTAAAAATTTTCTCATTCGTAAACAGAATGTTTTCATGGCCATTGTCCGTGTGCCACTGCAAAAGTCGCTTACATCTTTCTAGCCTAATTTTTTTTAGTTGTGGGGTTAGAGAAGATGACCCGTGGTCCGACGATAGGCTTTCATGTGCAGATCATCTCGAATCAGCCTAGACATGGATCTGGTTGATATACATATCCAATTCCTTGGACTCCCTAAGGGGATTTCTCCGAATTCGTTCACGCACTGCCTTTACTACCGCATTCGTACAGACGACGCGCAAGCGACCACTTCATTGCTAGTCCTCTACTCTAGATAATTCGCGGAAGCGAGCAATAGCCCGATAAACGAATATTGGCCAGTACTCTTTCCGCATTTATGCAGCGCTATTACCGCGACTCGATTCTCTTTAACGCCTCACTCCATGTTAGTAGTTTGTAAACTGAAGCCAAACTCACTAGCATGTATTCTTCACTGATCAGTGCATGTGTTCTGAAAAAAAAGTTAACGGTTCTATTCCCGCAAGAAGTATTGAACGCTAAGCGCTGGAAATTGTGTAACAGAACTTATGGCAGGACTAGGACGCAGAAGAATAGATGAGGCCGTCCGAAAAAAAAAAAAAAAAAAAGGCTCTATCTGCATACCATAGACCGTGAATGTAATGTTATAGAAGGTACGAGTACAGTGGCATTGATAAATTCAGAAGAGTTGGAATACAATGGGCACGATTGCTAGAACACAGCATTGCTAGGATAAACACCAGTACTTCGGTCCAGAGTATCTTCGTACCCACCCTGGATAAACAGCACAGTACTTGCGTTCGCCATGTTCCCCACATGCCGTAACTTCTATTCGAATTCTCTGGATTGGATTGGTAGTAGGTTGTAGTTTTCCAAAAGAGATTTCGTCTTGCTTATTCGTTTGGCTTATTTCGGTCAGTCCTTCCTTCGACTTGCATTGCTAATTTGTGAGTAAGCTGTACTTCTTAATCCGATTATTTGTGTCTTAACAGTGTTTGTCTTCATACCGGTGGCGTTTGCTTGTTTCTCCGCGTTAGTTGTCTTTTAGGAGAAATGCATTGTTCTACGAGTTATTAAACAAATATCGCCAGTGTCCCGCGTGAAGTTCTTCACGAAAAGTCTCTTTTGAAACTGTCCGATACCTTTAGAAAGTCAACGCAGAGCTGGTGAAATTGCAATCGACATTCAACAGGTGGCTCAATGATGATTCTCACGTTTTTCATTTGGGAGGTACTGGAGGAAACAGAGAGAAAACCTATTCCCTACTCATTGAAGGTGGCTTTTAATTTACTTGAGAAAGATGATGATTGATTTACCAAACGGCCGTTGGAAAAATAAGCCTCTAAGGCAAATGCACGCTTCTCATTACTACAACGTATGATGACGACTGAAACACCAGTTAAGAAAACTTCAGGATTCCCTCTCTCGAACGAAATCATGCACAGCCGCCTGAGACTGCCATCAGCTTCAAAGTGCCCATTTCAAATAAGAAAGTTATCTTGCCACACCTTGTATTTATAAGGTTCGTTCGATTCAGTCGAAGGTAGTTTTCAGTTGTATACTTATTTGGATGGAACTATTACTTAAACGAAAGATACTAAATGGAGTGAAAAGTGACCTCCTTGACCGCCAGAATGCGCTACTACTGCTACTGCAAAAAAAGGTATGGTGCCTTGAAGTCCGTTCATATTTAGGCAGACATGCCAAATTTCAGGGCGATATTGTCTTTAGTTTTGTTTTGACAGCTGATTGTTTTTGACGTGTTTGGCATCATGTTGAGTATGCACAAAAACGATTTTCGTTCTCTCATAAAGCATTATTTTTCGAGAGGCAAAACGGCGAAGGAAACAAAAGAAAAGTTGGATAAATATTATGGGGCTAATGCTCCGTCAGATTACACCGTCAAATATTGGTTTCGAGAGGTTCGTGGTGGCCCCAACTCCACTACCGATCAAGTCCGCAGCGACAGGCCCTCCGATGCGGTTACAGAGGACAATGTCAAAAAATTACATGAAATGGTGTTGGCTGACCGGAAAGTGAAGATGCGCGAGCTAGCAGATACCACACAGATTAGTACACAGCGCACTTAGCGCACACGCCATATTTTGGGCAATATTCTGCATATGAAAGAATTATCCTGCCGCTGGGTGCCGCGAATGCTCACTTTTGACCAAAAACACGGACTTTTGGCGTCGATTGGTAACTGGATTTGGATCCCTCGGACTATTTTCTCTTCCCAAACCTCATAAGATGGCTCCTCGCTCACGTGAGGAAATCATCGTCGCCACGGGGGAGTATTTTGCAGATCTTCCGGAAAATTACTTTTCGGACGGGATCAAGAAGTTGGAAAATCGCTGGAATAAGTGTATCAAACTAAAAGGGGACTATATTGAATAATATAAAAAAACATTTAAAAAAAAAAAAATTGTAATTCACTTTTCACTCCATCTACTATACACTGTGACTTACTCGAACTATGGCTTTTTAAAATGCTATAATTTTTTTATGTTTTGATAAATTTTATTGTTCCAAAGCAAAAAATTTTGGAATTTTCAAATTGTATCAGTAGTTTTCAATATGTCCACCTTTGGCGCGAATAATGGCCTTGAGACGGCTGAAGAAAGCATCACACGCTGCACGCAAGTGGCTCTGCGGTATTTTGCCCATTACCGGCGAAGTGCTTGTTTGAGGTGGTCCAAACTTTGGTATTTTTTAGTGCCAACCTTCGCCTTCAAAATACCCCAGACAGAGAAATCCAACGGATTTGCATCCGGAGAATTTGCAATCCATTGTGTCGAAGAAATGAAGTGTGGAATATTGTTTTTTAACCAATCTTGGTTGACGCGCGCTTTGTGAGACGGTGCCGAGTCTTGTTGAAATGTCCACGGTCTCCAATCGAAATGATTGTTTGCCCAAGGCTTCAATACTGTCTCTAAGACAGTTTCACGGTATACAATCGCATTAATTTTGACGCCACGATCCAAAAATATGATGGAGGGCGACCATCGGCGGTTATGGCGGCCCAAACCATCACCATCGGTGCTGCCTGCTTTCTGGTGGCCGTCCGAAGGTGTAAATTTTCGAAGGATCTCTCTGGCAAGTAAACTCGGTCATTTTGTTTGTTGACATATTGCTCGATAACAAATGGCGACTCATCGGAAAAAAACAAATTGGGCAACTCACCACTTTCGTGCAAGGGTAGCAACTCCTTCGCTCTTTCGACTCTAACTTTTTTCTGTTGCGGTGTAAGATCGTGTGCTTTTTGGAACTTCAATGGCTTGAGACCAAGCTCATTTTTCAGTATGTGTTGCATCCGTTCCAACGATATGTTGAGCTCACGAGTCATTTTTCTTCCACTTCGATGCGGATTTCGTTCAATTCGAGCCTTCACTTTCCGAACCATTTCTGCCGATGTTGCTGTTTTTTTATGACCACCTCCATGGCGTTTTGCAACGCTGCCAGTATCACGGTAATGAGCTATGGTTCGAGACACAAATGATTTATTCACGTTGAGGTGCTGGAGGGCTCTAACTATAGCTATTTGTGGTTTTCCAGCCAAATATAAAGCAATCACACTATCACGTTTGAATTCCATCGCGGATAAACATTTTTCTACACAACTGAGACACGCAAATCGTTTAAAAGGCTTGTAAATAATAAAATTATCTGTCATGTGCCAAAATTTGAGCTCACTGTCATGAACGGTTTGGAAATTATAGCAGTCTGAAATTGGTTGCAGTTCCAGATGTTCTTTGTTTTATCTGTAAATGAAGCACTCAGTTGGGAGTATTTCCTGAAGCCCTAAAAACGGCAACAGTAATAGCACTGCACAAAATGGGTGTTACAATAGTTTTTAGCAATTACCGGCCCATTTTACTTTTATCCAGCTTTTCTAAAATATTTAAAAAAGGAATAAAATCAAGGATATTTTATGATTTCTAAATCACACCAATTTCTTTAGTGACTCTCAATTTCTCCCTCTCAGTTTTAGATCTGCCTACTGAAGAAGCCTTACTGATGGTTTCAGGGAATTTGTGCACAAGTGGTTTGTCTCATATCTAAGGAACCGAAAACAAAGCGTCAGAACTGTATGAGTTTTGGCAAACATATAACTCCTGGTATTCCACAAGGCTAAGTATGGGGCCAATTTTATTTCTTATTTATATACTCGTTAACTCGTTATTCTTTCCACCATTCAAAGGCAAAACAGCAGCGTATGCTGACAATACAGCTTCTTCCTACTCACATAAAAGTTTTTTTTAAATTTGTATGCCGGCTTAAATCATGATTTAGAACTACTATGTACAGTTGTTAAAAAAAGAAATCGGACAGTTTATTTTTCTGTGTTTTAACCCGAAAATACATTAGCACCAATATGATATTCGTATTGACGTTGTTCTATAAAACAGGAAGTAAAAAAAATTTTTTTAAAAAAATCCAGCAAATTCCATCTCAAAAAAGAAGTCGGACACATGACAGCACTGATTTATTTTCAATTCTCTAACCGGATAGTCGAACTTAAGTTTACAGTTTACTTTTTCTGCGTTCAAATGTCAATACCAGTTGAACAATAAAGACATCATTAAATATCCGAAAAATTGTGATCGAGCATTTTAATTGTGGCAAATCAGTTCGAGAAATTGGAAAAATGATAAAAGGAAGCCACTCAACTATCGGATATATTATAAAAAGATATAAAAGCCATAATTTATTACCCAAAATTTGGAAGGCCAAGGAAGTACATAGACCGAAGAAGATGAACGATGCATTATCAGGCAAAATCAGAAAAATCCTAGTCTAAGTGCTTTTAAGCTAACAGCAGAAGTTAAAAATTACCTTCATAAAGAGCTGAATTCTGAAGTGTTGCGAAAAAAAATCTGCACCGCAGAGTCGCCCCAAAGAAACCGTTCATCAGCACTATAAACAGAATTAAAAGAAAGAAATTTGCCAGACATTAACAGGATAAGGACTTCTCGTTCTGGAAACATATTTTGTTCTCGGACGAGAGTAAATTTAATTTATTTCGTTCTGATGGACAGGCTTATGTGTGGCGAAAACCTAACAAATTATCATGCAGGTTGAACGTTTGCTGCTTGACCCGGAAATCTCGTCATCATTGATGGAGCCATCGATCAATACAAATACATCATTGACGTACTTAGAAATAATTTGGCTCAAAGTGCCGAACAATTAGGAATAAATGACGATTATTATTTCTATCAAGGCAACGTTCCCAAGCACAAAGCTCTTAACACCCGATTGTGGCTTCTTCTCAACTTCAAATTTAGAAATGTACTGGAAACACTACCTCAGTCCCTTGATGTAAATCTTACAGAACATATTTGGAGCTATTTGGAAAACCAGCTTAAAAACTAAAATTTGTTGTAAAAAAATATTTAGAAACCGCGTTAAAGCTATTAGAATGGAACAATATTCCGGTCTCGCTTTGTGAAAAATTGGTACAATGCCAAAAAGATTAAAAGCAATTAAACAAAATTTTCCTTACATGCACCTAAATAATAGAATCGAGAATGATGCTGAAGTTATAGGAAATGGAAAACATGGAAAATGGAAGACACCGCCTATCCTGAATCTATTATTGAGAACAAATTAGAATTAAATCTTAGTAACCTTCCAGCACACCGAAATCAATGTAAACTTCTAATTGAAGACATCTTATGAGTGGAACTTGACATGGCTCTCAGAATGGCAAAAGGCATAACCCCAGGTGAAGATAAGATAACATGTTGCATGGTCAAACAATGTTCGGATACTCTCAAAGATAGAATCGTTTCTTTGTACAATATAATACCATTTTATTGACTGGCATTTTTCCAAATGACTGAAAGAGGGCACAGCTCAAACCGATACCTAAAAAATCTCGTGATTGTCACAATTACGAGAATTATCGCCCAATCTTACTGCTTCCTATTCTCTCAAAAATTTGTGAAAAAATCATTGCTAGACGAATAAGTTGGTTGGCAAAAAAAAGGCAAACTTAGGGCAACATGATTTTAGAGAGAATGGAGGCGTTCACACACTGTTACATCAGCTGAAACATAGACTTGCAGGAAATTTGTCAAAAAGGGGTCACAGTATAGTCATGTCATCCGATTTAGAGAAAGCATTTGACCGCGTGACAATGATTCCAGTTCTGAAACAGATGTCTGAATGGGAAGTTCACCACCAATTATTAAAGCTCATAAAATTTTTCATGACTGGAAGAACATTTCGAGTTAATATTGCCGGGTATAACTCCTCATTTTTCAAACTCGATAAAGGAACACCACAAGGATCTCCTCTTTCGGTACATAAGCCAGCACTTAATCTAGATTTCATTGGAGTATATGCCGATTATATGTAGCAGCCTCTGGGGAACCAACAAAGGTGAAATCTATTTTAGAAACGGCAAATAGATCTATCATACATGGTCCCAAGAGACAGGTGCCATTTTTCCCCCCTCTAAATTAGATTTACTCCATCTTTGCAGGAAAAGGAATTGTAATCCTTCTCCTTTGAACCTCCGAGGTACAACAGTCACGCTTTCAAAAGAACTAAAAATTCTAGGCATTATCTTCAGTGGAAATATGAAATGGAATATTCAGGTTAAAAAAATGGTTAATCAATTAAAACTACGGAATAACGCACTAAAAATGATTTGTTCAAAGAAAAAAGGGCCACATCTTGAAACAGCTTTGCACTTTGTAGGTACGAGTACTTTGCAACATGGTATTACTGCTTTCGAACAGCTTCAGGTTCACTAAAATCAAAAAGAATTGAAGCTTTGCGACTAGAAACTGGATATATCGTTTCAGAACTTTGCGAAAAGGGCCGATAGAGCCGTGAATCTGATTAGCAAGGCGTTAGCCGTCACAAACAACACATCGCCTCTATAACGCTGCCGTTGAATCTGGTAGAATGGTAGCTCTTGTATCCTCGCAGAGACATTGCCTCGGATCAAGTCTCAACAGCAGACAGTCCCCCTTCCTGAAAACGAAACTTATTGCAGATTAACACAAGTCTGGCCAAATTCAAAAAGGAGAATACATCTGACGCAGTGTTTCAAATGTTACACAAGTAAATGATAAATAAAAGTGACGGTCTGGCAAGGAATGAGGCAGGAAGTTACATCGCAGAGTTAGAAGCAATTAACAAGGCTATATCCTTCGTTTAAAATTACAATGGGCGGAGCCTTACTCTAAGAGATAACCTGGGAATCCTAATAGGCCTAGGGCACGAAACAAATAAATGTCCCTGCACTTGATCTTATAAGAAGTAAGATAAATGAGAGAATCGTGTTAGCATGGGTACCGGGACATATTGGTATCAAAGGGAACGGAGCTACAGACTTGATTTTTGAAACACCGAACTTCTATCAACTGACAAGTAGAATATTTTTCACAAAGCAGGAACTCGAGTTTACTGATATGTGGAATAATTACCAAACTTGCCTTTAGACTCATAACTCCCAATACTCTCGCATTCCGTACAATGACTTGATTACAAGCGAAGATTGCATAAAACTATTGCGGATCAGACTGGGAAAAACGATTTTTACTACTAGACACTTCAATAACGATCCTCCGGATGAATGTGAACATTGTAACACTACTTTAACCGTAAGACCCATCTTTGTGGAATGTCCTTTATCGAAACAAATCGAGGTACCCAGCGATAGTACTCGTACAGCTCTAAAAAGCCAACTAGCAAATACCACCTTGATTAAAAAATTTTCGGAATTTATTCAAAAAATTGAAAATACAAGTTTATTCATCTAAATCTATATTGTCCCCTTCAAAGTAATCCCCATCGACTGGAACACACTTGTGCCAGCGCTTGATCCAATCCTCGAAACATTTTTTATATTCGCTTTTCGGTATGTCCATCAGTGCTTCCTGCGATTTTTCCATTACTTCCTCTCGGCTGCTGAAACGCGTTCCCCGAGTGGTTTTTTTTTAACTCGATTGAACAGAAAGTAGTCACAGGGAGCCAAGTTGGGTGAATTCGATGGCTGTTGATGGTATTTGTTGCATTTTTCATCAAAAAATTACGAATAATGATGGCACTGTGCGACGGTGCGTTATCATGGTGTAAAATCCACGAGTTTTCTGCCCACAATTCTGGTCTCTTTCGGCGAATTACTTCACGCAAACGTCTCATAACGCCCAAATAATACTCGTACGCTTTGTTTACTGTCTGGCCTTCTGGCAAAAATTCATGATGCACTACACCGTTGTAATCCATGAAAACCGTGAGCATTGTCTTCTTTTTGGACTGAAAACGACTTGGTTTTTTTGTTCTCGGCTCATTTGGCGAACGCCATTCACTTCCCTGATGTCTGGATTGCGTGTCGTGTTCATAAACCCACGTCTCGTCTCGAGTAATGACCCTTTTTATGAATGCGAGATCGGATTCAGCCTCGCAAATCATCTCTTTTGCGACGGTCTCTTTTTTGCATGAAATAGAGGTCTTTTGGCACCAACTTTGCTGCTACATGACGGAAACCCAAATCATTAACCAAAATGTCTTGGACGGATCCATAGGCAATGTTCAAGTCCTCAGCTATCTCTCTGATGGTTAATTTGCGGTTATTGACCAACATTTCTTTTACTTCATCAATGTTTTCGACGGTTTTCGATGTCGATGGTCTGCCACTGCGTTCATCATATTCGATTGACTCACGACCACTTTTGAACCGCTCGTGCCACTGGTAAACGACCGTTTTCTTTAGAGAATCGTTGCCAAAACACTTTTCCAACGTTCGCGCGCCATTAAATCCGTTTCTTACGCAAAATTTAATACTCGTAGAAGTTCGTTGTTGCAAATTTAAATCCATTTCTAAAATTGTAAAAAATCGCCAACACACACAGGGATAGATGTACTCTTGGCTACGTAACTTTTGCAAATGTCAAGCTATGACGCTAAGATTTAGAGGGAATGCCAACAACAGATTCACCAACTTAACAAAGAAAACAGAACTCAAATCGGAAAAATGGGAGCGCCACACGGTGGTGTGGTGCGGGAACTTTTTGATCAAGGTGGTATATTGAACCCAGTAGATATTAGGTCAATTAAAGAGATGCTACATCAACACATAACAAATTTGATGAATTATAATCTTTCTTTTCTTATTCTCTCCTTTTTTTAAAAACTTTGTTTAAATTAAGTTTATGATTTCCACTAAAACTTAATGATAGTAATTAGTAATTTGAATTCTTTCTCATAGTTAAAAATAACTTTTGAATTTTACTATACGATACATCTATGTTTGCCCTTTGTAAATAATTTGTAAATTTATTGGGAAATTGTTTGATTAAATAAATAAATAAATAAAATAAAGAATTACATGCTAAGTATAATATTAAAACACAAAAAAAAAAAAAAAACATTTTCAGTTGTTTCTTTCTTTTAAAAGTGAAGTGTCCGACTTCTTTTTTGAGGTCAGAATTTTTCGATTCAATATTTTTTCTTTATATAATCTGTTTAAATATAATAATCTGAATATTAGGTTATGGTTTCAAAGTATAAACACAAAGCATCTTAGCATCATGTTTGTGAATATCACTAGCTGAGATGTCCTAGATTTAATTTTGTGAATCTACGAGTATATAGCAGTGATTTTCAAACTTTTGAATATTGACTGAGTTGATAGTTAAGTGTTTAAGCATAACACTGGATAAAAAAAACTCTGTTGGAATGACCAGACAGCATACTCAATAAAGTTCTGAGACTACTGAAGGGTGACCAGATTAGACCGATAGGAAAGAAAATTTAAATAAAACAACAACGGTATGAGATATAAAATTAGTTCTGGCTTTATTTTGAAGCAACGTTCGTGCTATTATGCATGGAATAGCACATCATTCAAATGGCCGCCTCAGCTTTAAGCGGTCGATACAATTTTTGATGACTCGGCCCAATATGTGCGGCGTTATTCGGGCAATAGCGGGTCGCATGTTGGCCCTGAGCTCGTGCAAAGCGGTTGGATTGTTAGCGTGGACTAAGGAACTAAGGACGTAGCCCCAGAGAAAACAATCCAGTGATATCAAATCGGATGATCGCGAATCGGATGGTATCAAAGCGGAAAATTTTCTCCTTCACACCTTCGAGGCGTTGCGTTGTATTGTTGGAACCACAACAACCGTTGGAGACGGTAACGGTGTCTCCTTCCTCATCTCCAAAGAAATAAGGTTAGATGATGCCGCCATGCCATAAACCGCACCAAACAGTCAATCTTTGTGGATGCATTGATGCTTGGCCGAACACTTGTGGATTCTGTTCGCTCCAATAACGGCAATTTTACTTGTTGACATAGCCGCTGAGCTAAAAATTGGCCTCGTCAAAGAAGTTGATTTTTTGGCCAAAAAGCAAATCTCCGGCCAACATTTCCAGAACCTAATTAGCAAACTCACGGCATTGTCTATGGTCGTCCGGCTTCAATTCTTAGGTCAGCACAAACTTAACACATTGGTTGAAAAGTCAGTGCCGTTTATTTATTAATGTAGTTGCCTTCGAGGGCGATACACTGATTGAAACGATTTTTCAATCTTTCGATACCAGTTTTGTAGTACGATTTCGGTTTAGCCTCAAAATAGGCCTCTGTTTCGGCGGTTACTTCGCTAGGGGGCGCTAGAGGCCAAATCTGGAGAATACGGTGGGTGGGAAAAGCAATTCGTAGCCGAATTCATTCAATTTTGCCATCGTTTTCATCAACTTGTGACACGGTGCATTGTCTTGATGAAACAGCACTTTCTTTTTCTTCAAATGCGCCGTTTTTCTGCGATTTCGTCCTTCAAACGCTCCAACAATGCAATGTAATAGTCGCTCTTGATAGTCTGCCCCTTTTGGAGATAGTCGATGAAAATTATTCCATGTGCATCCCAAAATACGAATGCCATAACCTTGTCAGCCGAGGACGAGGTTCGCCGCCTGCTCGCCACTCAGCTGACTGCCGACTTGACTCTGGTGTGAAGTGATGGAGCCAAGTTTCATCCATTGTCACATACCGACGCAGAAATTCGGCTTTATTGCGGTTGAACAGCTTTAAACACTCCTCTGAATCATCAACACGTTGTTGTTTTTGGTCGACTGTGAGCAAACGCGGCACCCGCTTTGAACAGAGCTTTTGCTTGTCCAAATATTCGTGTATGATATATCCAACATGCTCTTTTGATATCTTCAGAGCCTCAGCTATCTCGATCAACTTCACTTTACGGTCATTCGTAATCATTTTGTGGACTTTTTTGATGTTTTCATCTGAAACAGCCTCTTTTGGACGTCCACTGCGTGCATCATCTTCGGTGCTTGTATGACCACTTTTAAATTTTTCAATCCACTTGCGAATGGTTCGTTCGCAAGGTGCAGAGTCCGGGTAACACTTATCAAGCCATTTCTTTGCATCGGTTGCATTTTTTCCATGATAAATCAACACACGAAATTGCTTTGAATCCATTTCTTTTCACAATAACAAAAGTTACTTCACTCACAACGGTATATCTCGAGAACTAATCGTCCGACAGCTGTCAAATTTATACGCGTATCTTTTGAAGGTTGGTACTAACTGAAAATCGTATGGATTTAATTCAAGTGGTGCCCTCTCTTAGAAACGGCACGGACTTTTCAGCCAATGTGTTATATGGATGTAGGCCCAAATGCAACCGCAAAATAAGCCGGGTCTGCATTTCTGGCGATGCCCAATTCAATTGATCGGCGTCGAATCGACATTTCTGGGTCTTCTTCGATACTGGCCTCTACGGCCAACGAATTGCCAACGAAAAACACTGAAGCCATGATGACAACCGGCCTCACGACAAAATTCGCGTTGCGTATTTATAACTGAGCGGGAATATTGATATTTTGTAATAATTTCTGCACGTTCGGCAAGCGTAAAACGATGCATGATGAATGGAAAGCCTTACTGAATATTGTGACAGCTAGATGTTATTTGACAGATGCTGAAACATACTCGTAACAATTGGAAAATCTATCATTGATATCTGGTTACCAGTTATATCAACTTAGCCTGCATTCAAATCAAACCATTTCAAAGTTAGTTTTGAACGGTTTATTCAAATCTTAAGTATGGGGCGGAACATATACATAGAATTAAATGCTTATTTATTAAACAAAAGCACGCGTTTCGTCTAATTTTAAAAGTTAATCGTAGAACTCCTAGCTTTGAGTTATTCAAAAAATTAAAAAGTCTTCCCTCAAGGCACCTTTATATTTATAAAGTTTTAAGTATTAATTTTTTTTTTTGACAAATCGGGGTATACATCTGCCAGATTTCATGAAAACCACAACTTACGAGTACGTATAAAAAATAGAAATCTTTTTCGGCCTTCCTAAAAAATGTCAGTCATTGGCTTTTACAAATTTACAAAATGACCACACCGTTATTAATAACTTACTTACTCGTTAATTCTGTCTCGCAATTTGTAAAATATACATATAACATACATACTCGTACCTATATTGTATGTACACGTATCTTTATTGTTATTATATTTTTTTTCACATTGTAACCATATACTTTTTGATTTATTTGTTCTGTCATACCCCCCTCACACATATGGTATTAATCTTATTTAATAGAATATTCACCACATGTCCTTATGGCAGTTGAATATTCATTTCATTATATTTGATTGTAAAAACTTTTTATTTTGACTTGAATTATTTCTTATAAGGTCTATGTTTAGCCTTAAGTTTTCCATGAAATAGAGATTTTTGGTTATTATTATTATTTATAGTTACGCTTATAATATCTCACACTAGAATGTACTATCGTTGTGTGTGTTTTGTATCTAAATAAGAGATTGGCATTATTAGTAGAACACAGCTAACTATTAACATTGCAGTGTTTTTCGATGAACCGCTCTTATTGATCGCCCCATCTCGTCATGTATGAACTCAATTGAGTAGTCGAAGATTATCCCAAACAGCCAAAAGGCAGTATATGGTACATGCAGAACAAATGGGAAAAAAAAGCTCATTGGTCTAACATATTTCGAATTTATACCAGAAGGTCGACACAGCTCAAATAGAAGGGGACCTGGACCAACAAAGCACAACTGAAGACTACCACTTGACATATTGCCAGTTGACCAATTTGCGGTTGCACCAAACAGATTATATTTGAATCGTGATATTTGGCTTAAATGAACATTAAGTCGAGTCCCTTCTGCTTTCCTTTAATTTCCTGTCACCTTTCGCAACCTTTATTTTGAAGCAGGCGGAACCACTCATATTTCTTACCGTCGGCGTTTATAAATAATCGTTGTAGGCTTCGTTTTAAAATTTGTTATGGACTGTCAAGCTTTATGCATATTTCTTTTGCTCTATGCTGTCAATTAAATTTGGTTAGAAATTAATTTGAAGAAATTTATTGTACTTAACCTTTATGGGGTCCTTGGGTTATTTTTGACCATTTTAAGAAAGAAATTAAGTTTTTTCTAAAACTATTGGGTATATAACTATTCGTGTGTTTTTTTTTTTCAAAATTTGAACGTTTATTTAAGAAAAACATATACAATAGTATTATTCAAAGTATTGCCCATCTGAAGCTATGACTCTTTCCCATCTTTCTGGCAATTCTGGATCCCATCCTAAAAGAACTGCGCCGGCTTGGCATCCAAGAATGAATCAAGCCAATTTTTGATATTCTGCTCTGATGTGAACCGTATTTCAGTGAGTGCGTTCTACATCGACCGGAACAAATGGTAGTCAGAAGGGGCAAGGTATGGGCTGTAAGGCGGCTGGGGTAAGACTTTCCATCCACTGTTTTCCAAATAGTTCTTAACCGGAATAGCAACGTGGGGCCGAGCGTTGTCATGATGAAAATTATTGCCTCGTGTCTGGTCGCATATTCCGGGCGTTTTTCGGCCACTGCTCTCTTCAAACTTCCACCAAAATACGATGACTTTCGGCAGCAGTTTTCTTCATATTAAAGTAATGAAGAAGAACTCCCCGCAAAAACACTTTTTCAGGCACAAAGTTCGACATATTTGAGTGAAAAAAAATTATTCTTGTTTAAGCTTCAAATGAATGACATATACTGAAATGACGTACAATGACAGTAGCTTTCCAACGCATGTTCCAATGGAATAATACAAGCTACGCCATCTCTTAGCAAACCGCACGAAGTTATATACCCAATAAATTTTCAAGGGACTTGATGTTTCATGACTATTTCTAAAATTTTGAACTTAATACACTCAGCGAAATTCAATTAAAAGCAACTTATTTGTCTTTGTAATATTAAAAATAAAGTTGATTTAAATATAATACTATTTATAAACTTATTGAATACAAACAAATGATTTATTTAAGCAGAGAAAAAAATTTACTAAAACAAATAAACATATCTTTACTTAGTTAAACAAAAAAAATAAAACTCACTTTACACTGCGAAATTCGATTAAATGCAGTCAAGGTAAAGTAAAACCAGAAGAAATTTCAGTATATAGTAACAAATACCGTTAAACTCTAAATTAATAATGAGTCCAACCGCCAGACTTGGTTATAAGTTCGAAAATCCGACTTGGCATCGAATTAACCACGTTTTTGAACGCCTGAGCTGGAATTAGAGTCCATTCCGTTGTAACGGTCGCCAGCATAAACACGACGAGACAGATTTCCCCACATGTTTTCGATCGGGCTTAAGTCCAGTGAACGTACTGGCCACTCTAAAAGTTGAAATTCTTTGTCTGAAAACCACTCACGACTGGCCCGCGATACATGAATGGCAGCATTATCTTGGTGAAAAATTGTATTTGCATCCGGCTGATGGCCCAAAAAGTCTACCAAAACATCTTCCAACAGAGTAATATAATTTTCTGATTTCATTCGGGCAGAAATTTTGCAGATTGGAGTCCTGCAATGATAGTTAAAAGCAGCCCTGACCACCAAAGATCCACCTCCAAAGTTTCGTTTAGTGGAGAAGTTCTCATAATAATTAAAACCGTCTGGCCCATCAAAAAAAAAAATCGTCCGAAAACATCACGCTTTTCCACCGTTTAGACCATGTCTGGACCTGTTCTTTGGCAACTTTATGTTCTTCTGTAAGAGCTGTTTTTAACTTCATTTTTTTGCAAACCAGTCGATTACTGCCAGCTAAAATATGTTGTACACGCCGTTTAGATATCGGCAACATTAAATCTGAAATAATTTTAGAAGCAGTAGCATTTTTTTTGCAACCCAGCTCGGATAATGGCGGATTTCAGCCTTGGTGAAATTTTTTGATTGTTTTTATAGATTGCGGAAGCCGATCGATTTAATTTAATGGAAAGTTGGCGATTGGACGACATACCGGTATCGCATGGATTTTGGCGGTTTCCTCATCCGAGAGCGTTTTTCCTTTCCCCATTCTGACTTGCGGCCAACAATCATCGAAACTCAAAAGTTCGAAATGTAGCAAAAAATATTTTCAATTGTAATCACCAAAAAAACCCTGATTTCGTTTCCAACTCATGATCGCAAGATCATTAGTAACAAAACAACAGATGTTGAAATTCTCTGAGCGGGAGTAACGGTACTTTCAAAACATACGTTGAAGAAAGGGCACAATCCAAAAACAAAAGAAAAAAATTTGACATAATATAAATGTTCGTTTACACTACGAACACATTTGCTGGACAAAAGTGCATCTGCCTTTAATTAAATTTCGCTGAGTGTACATTTAGCGTATAATTTTATAAAAATGTCTTTTATTGTACGACGTACACATTTCTTTACGTTCGCGGACCTCGGGCCAAAATTTACCATACCGCATTATGGTAAGGTACCATACCACATGCGTTTGTTGGCAAGTTGGGGTAATTATTTGCTGTTTGAAAATAAGTGATTTTTCTTTGAGAGTGTCGGATGAGGAAGAATCGTGTTCTGAGTTCGAAGATCATGTTGAGGAAGCTGATTCATCGTATAGCAGTTTTAGTGAGGGTGGAACTGCATCTGTTCCTGCCGAAATGATGAAGTCAAAAAATGGCCTAATAACTTATTCTAAAAAAAAAACCCTTGCAAACAAGTGCCGGAAGAGCGTCGAGGGAAAACAATATAAACTTGTTGCCAGGATTGGCATGTTATTCGTCCTCAAGAATCACTGCAGAAGAAATTTCCAGCTTCGAATTATTTTTTTCACTTCCTTTGGTGCGTACTGCAATATGTTGGAATTGATGAAGAATGGACTGATATTGATAGCACTGAACTGTTTGCATTCATTGGACTTCTTTTATTGGCTGATGTTTTTCGATCAAATGACGAAAGCTCTGAAAGAAGTTGATGGTACTCTCGAAAAGGAAGGCCAATATTTGCAGCAACTATGTCACTGAAAACTTTCAAAAAAATATCTAGAGTTATCAGGTTGGATAACAGAAAAACTCGAATTGAATGGCCTTTGTTGACAAATTTGCTCCTATACGTGAATTGTGGAATCGTTAGGTTGAGATATTACCGAATCTTTATAACCCATCCAAAAATGTAGCAGTAGATGAACAATTGGTAGCATGAAAAGGAAGACAGTACATTCCATCAAAGCCTGCGAAGTACAGAATCAAGTTTTGTGTACTTTGTGATTCTGCCACGAGCTACGTGTATGCTTGGAATATTTAACCTTATACAGGCAAGGAACTCGGAAGTACATCTGAAAGAAATCAAGGTAGGCGTGTAGTTGGTTAATTTGGTTGTAGGGCTAAGGGGGCATAATCTTACGACTGATAACTTTTTCACATCTTATCAACTGGGACAAAAATTACGGCAAACACTACCTACCCCGAGCATCTTTTTCACTTGAAATCGGCAATAAAATACGAGGTGCATCTCAAAACGATCCACAATCTTCTTCATCTACTCAGTCGGAAAGCTGTACAGAAAAGAAAACAACCAAGAGAAGCCGATGGCAATTACTAGATGGAGTGAAAAGTGACATCCTTGGGAATTAAAAAAAATTGTTTTTTTATACAATATTATTCAATATAGTCCTCTTTTGGTTTGATACACTTATTCCAGCGATTTTCCAACTTCTAGATCCCGTCCGAAAAGTAATTTTCCGGAAGGTCTGCAAAATACTTCTCCGTGGCGTCGATGATTTCCTCGCGTGAGCTGAATCTTTTATTGATGAGCCATCAATCATTTGAGGTTTGGGAAGAGATAATAGTCCGAGGGATCCAAATCCAGTTACCAATCGACGCCAAAAGTCCGCCCGATTCCGCATCAGCAAGTCCAAACACTCTTTCGAAGTGCTCTCGCGTTCGTGTTTTTGGTCAGAAGTGAGCATGCGCGGCACCCAGCGGCAGGATAACTTTTTCATATGTAGAATATTGCCCAAAATATGGCGTGTGCGCTCAGTACTAATCTTTGTGGTATCTGCTAGCTCACGCACCTTCACTTTTCGGTCAGCCAACACCATTTCATGTATTTTTTTGACATTGTCTTCTGTAACCGCATCGGAGGGCTTGCCGCTGCGGACGTGATCGGTAGTTTAGTTGCGGCCACCACGAAACTCTCGAAACCAATATTTGACGGTGTAATCTGACGGAGCATTAGCCCCATAATATTTATCCAACTTTTCTTTTGTTTCCTTCGCCGTTTTGCCTCTCAAAAAATAATGTTTTATGAGAGAACGAAAATCGTTTTTGTACATACTCAACATGATGCCAAACACGTCAACAACAATCAGCTGTCAAAACAAAACTAAAGACAGTATCGCACTGAAATTTGGCATGTCTGCCTAAATATGAATGGACTTCAAGGCACCATAACCTTTTTTGCAGTAGCAGCGCTTCCTCTCGGTCAAGGAGGTCACTTTTCACTCCATCTAGTATGTCAAAAATCAGATAATACAACAAAACTAAGGACTGAAACGAATAAAATTTGGAAACTTCAAAGTAAAAAAAATTTTTTTTTTTTCATAATTCATGCAAATTTTTTTTCATTTGATTTAAAACTATGTTTTTATTAAATTCATTCACAATTACAAAAAATAAAAAAAATTATTTGGGTTCCCATTCTTTCCTCAACTTCTTTCGAATGTCCTTCATAAGGTTGGTGACAGTTACATCCGTGATCTTTTTGGACGCTCTTTCCATTTAGCATTAACATTTTTTACGTCCTTTGCACACTGCTCACTTTTCCTCAATTTAGCTTTGACCCAATACCTTTCAATGGGACGGCACTGTGGAACATTGGGCGGATTCATGTCTTTTGGGACAAAGTCGACATTTTTAGCAACAAGAAAGCTCAACGTCGCATGAGCATAGTGAGCTGAAGCTAAATCTGGCCAAAATAATGTTGAACCCCCGTGTTCACCCCGACAACATGGTTTTCTAAAAGGGAGGTCAACAACTACAAATCTAGTTGAATTCGTGTTTTTTGCTCTCTCAGCCTTAGAAAATGGCAAAGAAATCGATGTTATCGCAACTGATTTCACTAAAGCGTTTGATAAGATATCTCATCAATTGATCCTCTTCAAATTTTCTACTCTCGGCTTTGAGCCTCTTTTATTAAAATGGATTTCTTCTTACCTGGTAAACCGATATTATAGCGTTCGGTTTAGATCCGCCCTTTCTGTTCCATTCCTGGCCTCATCTGGAGTTCCACAAGGCAGTCATCTTGGTCCTCTGCTCTTCATTCTTACTATTAACGATGTTGAGAAAGTCATTAAACACTCCTCCTTTTTAAAACTATTTCCTTTCCCCATGGCTGTGCCCTTCTTCAAGAAGACCTTGATTGGTTTTCAATCTGGTGCCTCAAAAACTGCCTAGAACTTAATATAGCCAAATGTCAATCTATAACCTTATCTCGTAAATGCAACCCGTCTCCTCCTCGACTTTATTTTCTCCATGGTCAACCAATTCCCCTCGTTCAGTCTCTTCAAGACTTTGGCACATTATTGAGCTTAATTTCCGTACGCATATCGATAAGATGATCCTCAAAGCTAACTCATCACTTGGCTTTATTAAACGGTGGTCCAAGGAATTTTCCAACTCGTATGTAACCAGATCCCTCTATGTTACCTTTGTTCGCCCCCTGCTTGAGTATGCCAGTCAAGCTTGGTCCCCCTTTCACCGGATTCATGTTTCCCGAATCGAGGGTATTCAACGTCGATTCCACCGATTTGCTCTCCGTGGTCTGCCGTGGAACAAGCCTTTAATCTTGCCCCCCTATCAGGACCGCCTCAAACTTCTAAATGTGAATTCGTTAGAAGAACGTAGGAATACTGCTGACATTCTTTTCATTCATCGACTTCTCTCAGGTTCCATCGACTGTGCATCCATTTTAAACTCCATTTCCTTCAATACCAACCCCCGCAATCTACGTTGTCCTCGACTCTTTTATCTACCGGTCCACCGCACCACTTATGGCTCCAACGAACCAATCTCCCGAATGCTCCGAAAGGTCAACTCAAACCTCTCCCTTTTTGATTTTCACTTGAGCACTCCTCGTCTCAAACAAGATCTCCTCCATCACTTCCTTTGTCCCTAGCTCTTAAGTCGTTCTGTTAGTTTTTAGTCCTAGTTTTTAAGTTAGATTGAACTTGTATTAAGCCAATAAATGGGGGCCTCAGCCCCCACCAAAATTAAAGATTAAATTAAAATTAAAAAATTTGTTTAAGAAAGGAATCAACCGATTTTTTTTAGGCACTCGTTAATGTACACTTCTTCGTTAATTGTTCCCGTTGTAATAAACGATGAGCTTTTGTGTCCACATTACATTTCCGAGCAACATCTATGGATGACATAGTCCGGTTTTTTACGATGCTACCCACTGTTTTCCTGTCCAAATTTGTATCGTGTGCTCCACTTTTACGAGTAGCTCCACTTTTCTGTTTTCGCTTAACTGTCAACGTCTCCAAATATCGTTTAATCCAGAACAGAATCCACTGTACTGCGTGCTATGTTTAAATTTTTTGCGATGAAAAGGTTTGGACGCGAAGTATTTTCGAGCCATTTGTCGAAGATCTTTTTACGGCGTTCCTCTTGACTCTTATTTTACGAGTATAAATATTTTAAACCGCACCGAACTAAAATCAATAACAAACTGAAACTAGAGAATGTACAGGCTAATTTGGGTACAAATGGGATCGCAATTTTTACGCATTGGAAGTATAGCCCGTATTAAAATTTACAGATTTTATTCGTTTCAGACTTTAGTTTGTGACATTTGTAATAAATTTATTTGTAGGTATGCAGCATTCTAAAACTATCACTTTGTGTACAAATTGTAATAGCTGATAATATTTTTATCTTTATTTTATTGTCATATTAGAAATATCTAAACTATTAAATTATAAACCATAAAAGTATCCATTAAACAAATATTTTACATAAATTCTGAAATAATAGTAATGGGTCAAAATTGGCCCAAATTCCATTTACGTCAGTAACTTGGAGGAGCGTATTCGAGATATAGCAATACTGGTGTAGATACGTCAAATCTGACATCAGTGTACCGATCAACTCGCTTCGACTTCTGCTGATGAATCGCCATTCCGGGCAATCGTGTTTCGCTGGTTTTCCCCAGTTCAATCGTGTTCGTCGTTCGCTCCAGGACGAATTTCATGGAGGTGGTCCAAAATTGATGCTGTATCGATGCTGTGCAGGAACTGATATTGCAAGATCGTCATGTGACTTATCGCGAAATTTAGGGGCATGCTTGGTCATTAGTTTTACTCGCATACATTTAACATTACATGAAGATTTTGTCGTCAAAAAGATTTCTTCGCGTTGGATACTACATAATTTGACAATCGCTCAACAAAAGGCGCGTGTCGATTGGTCCAAAAAAGAAAGTTAAAAAATTCTTGCTTCAAAAGACGTCTACAAATAAGATCGTCACAGGCATTGAATCATGGATTTATGTGCATGAGCCCGAAACTGAACAGAAGTCGGGTTGTATGGATCTTTCAAAACGAGCCAAACACTTGGAAGCAAATGTCTTCACCGTACCATTAGAGTAATGTTCGAGGATAGTTTCAGAAGTACCCGACCTAACAAAGAAAACACAAAAAAATTGTGGAAAAATATGTTTATTTCTCAATGTAGCCTCCTTTTAGTTCAATATACTTTTCCCAGCGATGTTCAATAGCTTCCATACCCTGTTTATAGTGAGAATCGTCGAGCTCCTTAAAATTGCGATCAACCGCAGACTCCACCTCTTTACTGTTGGCAAATCTTTTACCACCGACCCATTTTTTTCAAGTTCGGAAATAGAAAATAATCCGAGGGGGCTAAATCTGGCGAATAGGGTGCATGAGGAACTTTCAAACGCTGCAATAAGTTCGCATAATACATGCCGTTGATTGTTTTTCCTTTCTGAAGATAATCAATGAAAATTATCCCACGCGCATCCTAAAAATCTGAAGCCATGGTCTTTCCTGTTTCCTGCAGGTGGAACTCTCTTCGCTTTTTTGGAGCCGATTCCGCCCTTTGTGTCCATTGTTTTGAGTGTTCCTTCGTCTCTGGTGTTAAGCTATGGACCCATGTTTCATCCATGGTTACGAATCGAAGTAAAAACTCGGCTTTATTGCTGTGAAACTTCGCCAGACCCTCGATTGAAACATCCTGACAACGTTGTTTTTGTTCCATAGTGAGTAATCACGGCACCCATCTTGCACACAGCTTTCTCGTGTCCAATTTTTCAGTCAACGTGCGATGCACAGCGCTTTTTGATATGCCTACCATGTCTACTAGTTCACGGATTTTCAACGGACCATCCAATACCATTTTGTTGATTTTTTTTCAACATTTCTGGTGGACTCACCTCATTTGGTCGACCACTGCGGAGTTCGTCTTGGCAACTCGTACGGCCTCGCTTAAACTCTGCCACCCAATATTTTATTGTTGAAAACGAAGGAGCAGACTCCCCCAGAGTACAATCCAGTTCCATTTTCATTTAGTAGGATTGAGGCCTTTCAATTGAAAATATTGTATCACATAACAATGACCGAAATTTTCCATATTTAAAAAGTTATTGAGAGTGTTCACTATTGACGGCTGCCGAACGAATACTAAACAGCATAGCGTCATCAAACTTCAAATCTAAGCTTTATAAGATTGGTACTTTCTACAATTGTCATTCTTTTTAAACAATAACCGCCATCTATACGTCAGGTCGGGTACCCTCGTAGGATGGTCAATTCGGAACGGTACGCCACCATTTGTTTGCCAGAAGTCTTTAGACAAATAAGGAAAAGCAACCACCGAACAGGCATCATTCTCCACCACGACAATGCGATCTCTCACACTTTGGCTCAAACAAGTGACTTTTTGGGTACTCAGAACATCGAATTGATGGGTTATTCGCCACACAGCCCTAATTTGGATCCAATGACTTCTTTTTAGTCCCGCACATCAAAAATAAATTGCGAGGATAACGTTTTTCGACGTCTGAAAAAGAGGTTGATGCTTTTAAAACGCATATTTAGTTTTACTTCAAACGCCAAACGCACGCAAAAGTATATTGATATTCATGGAGAGTATTTTGAAAAACTATGAAGCCATTTGCAAAGTTAAATATTTGTTTTTACAACTTACCTCCGTACTGTGGCTTTGTTGGGCCACAGCATTTTAGAGTCTTCTCTAATTTTGCACACATTGGAGGTAGAACATAAAAACCTTGAACATAAACAGCTTGAACATAAAAACCTTCATCTAGTAAACTTCTCACCTTCTTTGTCGACCTTTACCAAGCTTAGAAGTTAATTTTTTTTCAATACAAAAACCTTGAAAATGTGGAAAAGAAAAAAGTGAAAAGCAAGGCCAAAAAACAACCTTGTCTAAGAACCACCTGCATCGCTGAAGGCCAAATCATTTTCTATCAAATTAATCCGACAAGTGAAGTTAAAAAACCGTTGGCCTGCGTGACCCGAAACAGTTTAGCATTTTCTAGTTAACATGGTAACTTCTTTCGATTTTTCACAACTACCTGCTCGTGCTGACTGACTACCATAATGGATATTTTACCCCACATCACAAAAATACAAACCCTAGACAAAAGCACACAAAATACGCGCCAGAATCAACCCATCAACTCGTTATACCGTAAGCCCCCGTCAGTCTGTCGACTGTCATTTAAGAAACATTACACCCTTAACAAAGCTACACAAAATGGAGCGCTTAACACTTTCCTTTAGAATAATAGAAAATTAACAAGCAACCGTCTACTTGCAATAGTACAACTTCTATCCGTATGTATGTTATGTACTACTTTGCCCATTGCAGAAGGACCTAGATAGCCGGAGGCACCTAAAGTTGGCCTCTTCCACCCAACTATACGTAACAGCTTACTCGTATATGGAAACCGTGTCCTTTTTGTTGTTCAAACTTACCAAACATGTTACGTCCGTTGCAAGTTTGTCATTTGTTTTATTTATTCTATTCTTCCTGACTACGTTGGCAACGATGATAGTTACGTAAATTAAAAGAGAAGCCCTGAAACGAAACACCAACTAAGAGCAAATGGAAATGTCGAGTTAGTTAAAGTTTTCAATTTCATGTGACGATGAGGGAGTGATTTTTTTTTTTTTTTGTCAAAAAGGCAATTTCTTACTTCCTAACGAGGGTCCATGTTATTCCCTCAAGGGAAGGCACTTGTCCATAATGCGCTTTGAATATTTAAGATGTAAAAATGCATTCGGTAAGATGGTCGAAAACAAGGCAAGTCAAATTAAACTGTTGCATTGCAGTTGGCCAATTGACACGAGGCACGTGGATGTGGCATACCCCTCGTGTGCCGTGTGTAGTTTTAACCCGAGTGTCCTTCAGATGGAAAAAGCGCCAACACGGAGTCAAAGTCAACTCTGTGAATTTGCAATTTCGAGTGATTTTTATTGCGTGCGGTACAATAATGCTGAAGCCAATCCTACCAACCTATTAATTATGGGGGAGGGTTTGTACACTTGTGTAGGTATAGAGTGCCCGAGACATATTCCATTGTTTCAAGATAATGGGCACGCGGTCGGTCGGTTTATGACTTAAGTTACGACTGGCGCGAAATTCATAAAAATTGAGGTTGCGATTATTTTACTAGTGTTGAGTTAATAAAACTTCGCCGCAACCTGAAAGGGTTGAAGTGTGGGAGAGCTTATCGATTGGAGGTAAACGGAGTTGTGGTTAAAAACCTGAAAGTAAGTGATGGGCAGATGGTTGTTCCTCAATAGACGACAGCGCATATGGTTATGAGTTGTATGGGTTTTTTTTGACGTCAAACAACTTGGTTTTGATTGAATTTTAGGTCACGGAATCATGGAGACTTCGGGTTATGAGTATTGTACGATATGTAGGTCGATGCAGGAGTGAATGATTTAAGGTTGAAGTAGTCAATGGCTATAAGAAAACACACGCTCCAATTGATATGTGAAAATATCCAAAAGTGCTGCTACATATTGTGTATAACAGTGTTGAATGCCGAATATTGTATATGGCGCTATAGTTACGTATAGACACCAGGGTTTCAACCACAAAGTCTCTCCATCCAGCTCTTTCTCTTTACATATTTGTGCGCTACCTAATTGGAGGTCTCCTCTCCTACGCTGTCCCTCGGGGGTGGGCCTAGCTCAATGACGACGCGCAATTCTTAAATGTGTCGTCTTCTCCATTTATCGTCTATCCAGACAAGACCGAAGATTGGCTCAAGAATCACTTAAAACAGCCCAGGGCGGACTCATCTATACTCGATAAAGTTTATGATTCTCCGACATTGAGCAGGATAAGGATAACTAGAGTTCGATGTATACAGAGTGTTCCGGATAATGTGTCGAAAATCTTTAGGGGAGATTCCTTGACCTATTTTGAGGAAAAATGATATGGGAGTGGGGCGCGTGTCGGAAATGCATCCCCTCCGAGTTACAGATGCTTAAGCAAAGCCTTGTACTGCTCTGTTTTGACTCCTATTTTTCAATTTTATGCGTTTCTGGTAACAAATGGTATCGTTGAACAATTTAATTGTTTCAAAGTAAATGTCTCGCTAAAATTAATCCGTCAAAGTTATCGAAGACCAAAAGTGATTTTTTTTTCTTGAAAAAACTTTGTCATAATTCTTTAGCGAAAAATTTGTAATTAACCTCACTTTTTCGGCTTTGCAAAAAAAAAGTCAATTTATTTCATCTCAAGCCAGTAATTTTCAAGATACGACCAACGTATTAAAAGCTGCAAAATATTAAATTAAAAATTCTTAAAAATTTTAAGAAAACAATACAAACATTGACTACACATTTTTATTTTAATGTATTTTTTATTTTAGCAAACCTTGTATCGAATAAATTGTTCAAAGTGGAAATCATCGCTTTGTATGCACGCCAGAGCTTGTGTTTAAAAAGTTTTAATGCGCCAGACCACGGTAAAAAAAAAAAATAATATTATCTTTAATAACAAAAACTGGAGCAGCTCCTTTTCATTTTTGATTTCCAACTGCAATAGAAAGTTTAAATTAAATAAACTCATTAATTTTAATAACTTTAATAATAACGCAATATGTAATGTAAAATTTTTAATTTTTTTTTTCATTTTTTGAAATATGCATTTGTTAAAGATGCTCTAACCAAATTTAGTAAAGAAATTCGTAAAATTGACGGAAATACAGTATTTTATGTGAAACCGTTCCAAGTCCAAGCCCCAAAATGGACTGTCACTCGATCTTTAATGAGTTTGATGCGCTGTCTGACTCCTCATACTGACATCGTCATTACGGGCGATTTCAATATACACAATTCTGGGTGGCTTCGACATTCTGGAAAGACAACACCCGAAGGACGGTGTGTTGAGATCTTCGCTGCGGAAAATAACTTAACCCAGCTTGTAAATGAGCCCACACGAATACCAGACGTTGATAGTCATACCGCCAACACTCTGGACTTGTTTTTAACTTCTCACCCCGACAAATACAAGGCCAATGTGGTATCCCCTCTAGGCTCGTTGGACCACTGTGTCATATCAGCTAATTTCTCGTACACCGACCACACAGTTAGAGAAAAGATTCCAAAAAGAATGGTATGGCAATACGAGAAAGCCAACTGGAGCGGTCTTAACAGCTTCTTTAGGAATTTTAACTGGTCGTTATGTTTCCCCGATAACGACGTGGATGCCGCTGCTGATATGATCACAGAGACTATTCTCTTTGGAATGAGAAACTTTATCCCTCATCGGATGAAGAGTATCAGGCCAAAAGAAAAGGCATGGTACGACTTGAACTGTAAAGAGGCTGTCAGGGTTAAAGAAATGTTTTTTCGGTCCTTCAAAGCCAATTCAACAAAGGAAAACCGAAAAAAGTTTAAACGAGCCAGGAATGACTGCAGCGTCTTTTTCAAGCGTGTAAAATTTCAATACGACCGAAAACTGAGACAGAACATATTACAATGCCCCAAAGGTAGTAACAATTTTTGGTCGTTCGTCAGAAATATTAGCAATTCTGCCTCATCCTCCATCAATGACATTCCAGCTGTCAGCTCTTTGGACAAGGCCAATCTGCTTGCTGCACACTTTACGGCCAGCTCAACACTCCCAGATTGTGCTTTGTCTCCGCCTACACTTGAGTGCGTCGAATCTTCAATGGGACAAATCCACTTTCCCACTCGTATAGTAGCAAGAGTTCGTAAAGATCTTAAAATTCACAAATAAGCTGGTCCAGATGGTATATCTCCCCTCCTTCTGAAGAAGAGTTCTTCCTCGCTGGCAAAACCACTGCGTAAGCTTTTTCATCAATCGTACTCCTTAGGACTCTTTCCGAGAAGATGGAAAATAGCATTTGTCTAGCCCGTCCCTAAAAAAGGCGAATCTTCTTTTCTCTTCTCCTACAGACCCATTGCATTTACGTCCCTTCCTTCCAAGGTCATGGAAACGCTGATAAACCGTCAGCTCATGAAATATCTCGAAACACGAAAACTTCTTAATGACCGGCAGTACGGTTGTCGTAGCAACAGGTCCACTGGTGATCTGATGGCATGTCTCACCGAAAAGTGGAACCAAAGCGTACATCAATCTGGCGAAAGCAAGATAGTTGCACTTGATATTTCTAAGGCATTTGACAGAGTATGGCATCAGGCTCTTTTGTCGAAAATGCGTGCTTTTGGGATCGACGACTCTCTTCTTTTATGGCTTAGAAATTACCTTTCGGAACGTTCAATTCAAGTTGTCTTGGATGGTTTCAAGTCTGATATTCACAAAATAAATGCTGGTGTGATCCAAGACTCCGTTCTGTCTCCGACACTCTTTTTAATTTTCATCAACGATCTCTTGTCTGCTACTTCTAATCCAATATATTCCTTTGCTGACGCCAGTACTCTCTGCTTTTCATATTCGTTCCCGGACTCACGCCCCTGCTCTTCGGCTGTAGAACGCGAATGGCGGCGTATGTTAAGCTCATTAAGTTCCGATATTAACAGCGTAATTAATTTGGGAACTATCAACAGAGTGGAATTAAATGCTTCCAAAACTCAATTCTGTCTACTTTCGTTAAAGCGCAAATTAAACACCCAGCCATTATCCATGAATGGCACTTGCATCGTCGAAATCGATAAACTTCCCATTCTTTGTATGTGTGTCAGTGACAACTTACGTTGGAATGACCACATATTCGTTGTCGTCAAAAATGCTGCGAAATGACTAGGTTTCCTCAAGCGATGTAAGAAATACTTTACCCCTTCTGATCTGGCATATATAAGGCACTTATCCGTCCGAAATTGGAGTACAATGCCCACATCTGGTGGTGCTCCTAAAACATTTCTGCACCTGCTTGATAGAATTCAAAACCGTGCGATAAAACTCATTGGCGGTACTAATATCGCTCAAGCAATGGACACCCCAGAACACCGGCGTAATGTCTCATGTCTCACGTCCATAGAAATCGCCAGTAGCATTCCGTCACTTCAAACCTTCAACCGTTACACTCGTCTCGCTATGAATGCTCATCAGTACACCCTCAAGCCCTTTTTCGGACGTACTCTAAAATATCGTGATTCGTTCCTAAGCCGTGCAACTCGCTTATGGAATGCCCTGCCTAGCTCTTTATTTCCTAGTCATTATAACCTTCAAACATTTAAAACCAACGTTCACCGATACCTCTCCTTCCATCCTCCGCTGTGTGCAAATATTTTAAAGGTACTTCAATCCCTGGAGCACGCGCAAATTATAAAAAACAAAAGAAAAAAGTTTGACTGGTTTGCTACCTGCCCATCCTTTGTTGGCCCCCATGAACCCTGATCCGCCCTAATATTTTCCGGTTAATGTATTGTTTTCGCTAGAAGGGAAGAATTCCTGTTACTGAATTGAATAGAAACCCGGTGACCAAGCGTAGAAGAATCGACACGAAAGAGTCAGTTGTTTTTCAGCAGTCGTATGATTCGTATCGATCATTCGATTTGTATCGTGTATTTTCGAAACTACGTTTTTCAACCTAGTTGACAACATATTTCAAAAACTATTCATCCGATTTGCATGTATCAAGTCTTAAAATGTTCAAAAATACAGTTTTTGTGGTGCCACGTAGGGATTTTTTTTTTATAAAGGACCCCCTTCTATGTATTTTTTTTTTTTTTTTCATGAAAGGTGAAAATGGGAAGTTGAATTCGTTGGGCCGCCATTTTTTTTTTAGATATCGAAATTTTCCTACGTGATGCTATAATCCCATATGTCTAGTTTATAGATATTTTTATTTCTGATGAACCATATGGCTTAATTGCTGTCAACCACCAAGCAGCAACTTCGTCGGAGTGTCCTTTTGGAAGCGGCGTACACCGCAAACTATTCTTAAGATTCGAATAAAAAAATTCGTGTATTGTCTTCTATATTGAATTTTAGTATCAATAAAAAAAAACCATTAATCGCGTTTGCTCGAAAAAAATGAAATGAAATGAAAAATGCACTCTCGTACCGCGTGCGCACCGTGGTCTGGTGCATTAACAATGTCCGTCCTTTCCAATTCTTCTCAGACTTTCGCAGCTATCTCGTTAATCCTATCGTTCAAATCATCATATGTTGTTATGTCTGAGGAATAAATAATGTCCTTCATCCATCCCCATAAATAAAAAAAATCTGGAGACCTTGGAGACCTTGAAGACCACAGAATGGGTCCATTCCGTCTATCTACGATTTTTCATAAACGCGATCTAACCACTCTCTAACTGTAGTGTCGTAGTGTGTGGCGATGCCATTCACATGTCTGTCACCTAATAGTTCTAGTAATTTGTTTCGCAAAAATTTCAGGTAGGGGTTCGAATTAAGCCTTGGAGGAAGCTTATATGTTCCAATCAGTTTGTTACCCAATATGCTTGCCCACACATTGCTGAAAAGCTCTGTGTTCCGTGGACTACCTGTTGCTTTCAGTCCAGGTATGCAAATTGTGGAAATTAGTGATTCCTTCCCCTGGTGAATTGGGACTCATACGTCCATAAAATCCGGCAAATAAAGTTGTCTTCCGCAAAGGATCTTTCCTAAATGTAATTTCAGAATTCCAAACGCTTCTCTAAGTCCCGGGATTGTAGCTCCTGTACCGGTATAAGATGCAATGCATGCATACCTCCTGAGTGTAGAATTGTCCAGATGTAAGTCCTGCTTAAATTAAAATGTCTGTTTAGTTACCTAAGACTAATATTTGAATGGTTTCTGGCGTAATGTAAAACGTCTTCGTTGCTGCGTATGCCTTCTGCTAAAACAGGATTTGAGTCCCGACGATTTCTACATTATTCCTGTCTCCCTCAACATGGAAAATTTTCTAAATGTCCTATCAGTTGGGGCTGGCCCATTGGGGTATCGTCTCAGATATTTCAATATCTCTTATTGACCGATCGATGTCTGCGTATTCTTGTGTTGAAAAGTCAATATCTATAAACTGATTTTGCAAATAATTTTGCATTCTTTTTATATTTTTCATAAGAGATCTGCCTAATTTTTTTCTTCCAAAAAAATGACCTTTTTTGAAAGTGTGGGTTAATAAGACATTTTTCCGAAAAAAATGATGACAAATCCAAAATTGCAAGTTTTTTTTGTTTAAAAAATCAATTTGAAAGATGTCATATCCAATTGGAGCAAAACGAGAGAAGGGTAAGGCTTTGCTTAAAGCCTCTATGATTTTTGTTCAAAATATGTCAAGGAATCTACCCTTGAATTCTACGGCACATTATCCGGAATGCCCTGTATATAGTTATTTTAGTTATTCGAGAGACGCCTTTGGTACGCAATCGGCTTACCTACTGACAGAAGCAACGATTCGTTTGATATCGGCACTAGTAATATTTTCAGAGTTAATAACTGAATCTACATACAAGATAAAGTCTCTTAAGACCTCAAAGTTATATCTGTCTGAAGGTGGTGTACATCAATCTGACATTCATGGCTTTCCTTCGAGATCTGCAGTGGTGTAACGATGGACTCTCTTGGCCTAAAGTTACACTGATATGAACCAATCAGGTTGTTGAAGACAGATGTAAGGCGTCCACACAGTACAGCAAATAGGATCTTGTAACCGAAATTGGAAGGACTCCTAGTTGGTGCAATTTGGAACGTAAACGGATTCTTTCATGATGGGAAAAATAATCCTGAATTGCGATTCACGAAACATTTATTTTTTCGACCATATTTCGTCTAACCATCCATTATTAGGCATGATTTCATGCCAGCTTAATTTTTAACAGTATTACAGAAAGCCCTCCCCAAGGAAAACTTAACGTCATAGCTAGGGTATATTTCAACGTTTTGTTTCGGAGCTCATAGAAGCTGCCTTCTGCAGAAAGGCGTCGCCTTTTTCCTGTTTGCGATTATACGCATATACTCGTATAAGGCTGATGTTGGTAATGGCGTTGCCGTTTTTCTTCCTCTTTTGGGCTGGTCCAACTGTCATACCACTTCCTGCATGGTGGTTATACACTGGCGATCACTAGGATGAGGCCATACATTTTGCAATCGATTTTCAGTGGCGCATCTTTTTATACGCTTTTAAAGAAGTTCATTGTTTGATCTTGAGAAATTCCATCGGTCGTTTCTTATTTAATTTTATGACTTCCTGTAGAGAAAATATGTACGTATTCACAGATAGTAAAAGTTTGCGGGTACAAAGTTTCAAACAGGGATAAAGAGTGAAAATCGATTGTAAAATGTATCGCCCTATCCTAGTGATCGCCAGTGTACTAGATGCAGTGAAAAGTGACCTCCTTGGGAATTAAATATTTTTTTTTTAAATAGTTTTTTTATATTATTCAATATAGTCCTCTTTTAGTTTGATACACTTATTCCAGCGATTTTCCAACTTCTTGATCCCGTCCGAAAAGTAATTTTCCGGAAGGTCTGCAAAATACTTCTCCGTGGCGTCGATGATTTCCTCGCGTGAGCTGAATCTTTTATTGATGAGCCATCAATCATTTGAGGTTTGGGAAGAGATAATAGTCCGAGGGATCCAAATCCAGTTACCAATCGACGCCAAAAGTCTGCCCGATTCCGCATCAGCAAGTCCAAATACTCTTTCGAAGTGCTCTCGCGTTCGTGTTTTTGGTCAGAAGTGAGCATGCGCGGCACCCAGCGGCAGGATAACTTTTTCATATGTAGAATATTGCTAGCTGGCGCACCTTCACTTTTCGGTCAGCCAACACCATTGCATGTATTTTTTTGACATTGTCCTCTGTAACCGCATCGGAAGGCCTGCCGCTGCGGACTTTATCGGTAGTGGAGTTGCGGCCACCACAAAACTCTCGAAACCAATATTTGACGGTGTAATCTGACGGAGCATTAGCCCCATAATATTTATCCAACTTTTCTTTTGTTTCCTTCGCCGTTTTGCCTCTCAAAAAATAATGTTTTATGAGAGAACGAAAATCGTTTTTGTCCATACTCAACATGATGCCAAACACGTCAACAACAATCAGCTGTCAAAACAAAACCAAAGACAGTATCGCACTGAAATTTTGCATGTCTGCCTAAATATGAGCGGACTTCAAGGCACCATAACCTTTTTTGCAGTAGCAGCGCATTTTGGCGGTCAAGGAGGTCAAGGCGTACTTCTGCTGACACATCTTTTAGCAGAAGTCTCACCCAGTTTGGAGTTGATTATCCTGCTTTTTAGCATAAGACTGATCAGTTCCCCAAGTAAGTCGTCTACCTGCAGAGTTGACAGCGCAGTCGTGATTGCAGATGTGTTGACGTTGTTGAAGGCACCCTCTATGTCCAGGAAAGCAACAATGTGTACTCTTTATATTGTAGGGATCGTTCGATGTGGCTAGTCAGTGAATGCAGAGCCGTTTCCACCGACTTTCCTTTACAGTAGGCATGTTGAGCCGTTGACAGAAGTCTAGGATCAATTTTAGCTCGTATATGAATATCAATCAGTCGTTCTAGAGTTTTCAGAAGGAAAGATGATAGACTTATAGGTCTGAGGTCCTTTGGGACGACATGAGACCATTTTCCGGCTTTGGGGATGAACACTACATTGACTTCTCTCCATGACAGTGGAATGTGGATAAGTTCTACACAGCTCCTCATAATATTTTCTGAGGACCTCTGTAGCTCGGCAGGTATTATACCGGTCGGACCAGCGGACGGTTTGGTATGGTTTGAAGCTATGCAGCGCCCAGAGCAGTTTGTCTCTTGTGATCAGACCATGAATTTTGGTCCCAGTTGCAGTAGACCTACCTGTTTGGGTTGCTACTGACCCCGAATTGAGAGCTATCTGGAAAGTGGGTGTCCAGTAGTAGGATTCATCACTTGAGGTTGTCCAAGAGCCATCGGTTTTTTTCAAACAGCTAGGCATCATAGGATTTGTTGAGAGGATTTTTCTTAGTCGTGATGCCTCAGAGGTTTCCGTGATTTTGTCACAGAAGGACCTCCAGGATTGTCGCTTTGCCTTCTTCAGTTCTTTTTTGTATAATTTGAGGGATTCTTTGCATGAGTCCCAGTCAGTCACTTTTCTTGTGCTCTTTGCTAAGTTGAAAAGTTTTCTGCAAGTGTTTCTGAGCACTCACAGTGCTGATGTCCACCAATGTGGCTTTTTCTTGCCTCTAGGTTGAATAAGAGAGCAGGAAGCGGCCATAGCCTGATTGAGAGCCAGAGTGAAATCCCTGACCTTCATGTCAAGCTCATTGGTGTCACACGGGGAACTTGATAGTTCAGAGGATAGCGCTTCTGACAGTATTCCTCTGTATTTTGGCCAATCAGTTTTCCGGTAGTTCCGGAATGATGGTTGACTAGAAGGAACATCATTCAGGCTGAATTGGATGTATCTGTGGTCTGAGAAAGAGTGTTCAGACGATACCATCCAGTTCATTAGCATTTGAGTGATGCTGTCGGAGACAAGAATTATATCTAATACTTCCTGTCGGTTTCTGGTTATAAAAGTGGGCTCATTGCCAATATTGCAAATAAAGAGGTTAGCACTTATAATATAGTCAAAAAGTGACTCTCTCTGTTATTGATGTCGGAGCTGCCCCATACCATGGGTCAGTTTTTTGTCTTCCGGCCTCCAGTACCACCCTTTCTAGGTTATCACCAGGGAGAGGGCCCACATGATCGTGGCCAAGGTATGCCGATGCTAGCCAGTAGGAGCCTTTGGCAGTCTCTAGTCTGGCAACGGTTAAGTCGGGGTCGCTGAGATTAGGAAGTAGAAGTACATTAAGGCTACGTTTCACTAATATACAAGTTCTGACCTTACCTTTGTCTCTTGTATAGAGCGGGACGTATGCGGGTGTCCTAAGTTCACGAACCACGTCTTCTACAATCCATGGTTCCTGGATTAGGATAATGTCTTCTGCGTTTTTTGAAAGACGCAGAATGAGTGCAGCCGAAGCCTTTTTTGAATGATGGAGATTAATCAGATTTGATCTTAAAACGTTTAGATAATATTTGTGGGACATTATGCCTTCTATAATATGAAAATTGCCAGGCCCTGCTGCCGATATTGCACCTAGAAGCAGTAATACGGCAAAACGGCCTTCCAACAAAATATCAAATCTTAAATTCTGATACTGAATTTTTTGTGTATTTATATCGTGTGTCCCATTATTACTTTGAGCTACAAAATTTGACCTTTTTTAGTTTTTAATTGTTTGTTTTTCCTTTGTGTAATGAATTCATATGATTTTTGTTTCTTAATAAACTGATAGTATGAACATTCAAATTCGATATCTATTTCATCTACATATAACATTTATAAGTTCCTAGAAAATAATTGATATTTTTCATTTTTGTAAGTGTCCCATTATAATGATGAGCCACTGTAGCTACTGTACACTAGAAATCGTTGAAAAAACTAAAATAAAATCGATGATCCTGTAATGTTTTTTTCCAAAACTAGTATTTAATTTGATTTGCTTAGATGACGCACTACTATATTGTCTTTCTTACGTTTCTGTGGAGGTATCATTTTTTTTTGCCGTTCTTCTCGGCATTTTTCTGATAATAAATATTAAATCACTGAAAAAATCAAACAAAACTGAGCAAACTATGAACAAACGCGCTCAACGTGTACTTCTAAATTGATTTCTATTCACTGCAAACCCGAAGTATAGAACTTTAGTATACCTACAAAGACCCTTCGACGAACAAAAGAATTTAGAGATTCTAAAAGCACAAAGATGCCAGGTAAGCGCGCCGCGTAGCTGCTGGGCAGGTGTACAAAACCGTATCGGAGCAACGAACGCTTAAAGTACTATATCTTAGATAGTTCTGCTCCGATTTGTTTCAAATTTTGACAATACAACCTTAAGACGCTGTACAATCATATGAAAAAAAAGTTACCCCCCCTAATACCATTTACATAAAAAACAAATTGGGGCGCATCTAATGCAAAACCCGGTATGTACAAAATCTATGTACAAGCCAATCTAGGAATTTACGAGGGGCGTTCAATATATTCTCGGTATCGATATGAAGGAAAATGCGAATTCAATTTAAATTGTTTTTATTTTTCAATATAATATCCCCTAACATCAATGCATTTGTTACATCTTGAGATAAGCTTTTTTAAACCCTCAAAAAAATAAATTTCCTCTTCCTCCATTTATTGCCGACTTGAGTTCTTCATCATCCGAAAATCTTTTTCCACGAAGACATTTTTTCAAATCCGGAAACAGGAAATAATCACTAGGGGCAAGGTCTGGACTATAGGGTGGGTGTTGGATTTCTTCGAAACCACAATCTCGCGCAGCAGCCTTGGAAACTCGCGCCGTGTGAACAGGAGCGGAGCGTTGTCATGAAGAAGCAACACACCCGCTGCGAGTTTACCCCGTCTTTTCTTTTTAATTTCCTCCCGCAAATTATGCAAAGTGGAAGCGTAGGATGTGGCGTTGATGGTTTCACCTTTTTTTTTGTACTCAATGAGCAAGATTCCCTTTGAGTCCCAAAAACCTGTGGCCATGAGCTTCCCGGCAGTCGGAGTGACTTTGAACTTCTTCGGGGGGTCTGTTCCTTTTTTATGCCACTGCATGGACTCTTGTTTGCTTTCAGGGTCATAGTGGTGGACCCATGTTTCGTCCCCAGTAACAATTCGATCCATAACACCGTCCGCGTTCTCACTACACATCTCCAAAAGCTCTCTACAGCATGCGATTCGCACTTTTTTCTGAGGCGCTGTGAGCATTCGTGGCACCCACTTTGCACTGACCTTTGAAAGGTTAAGATGGTCATGAAGAATGGTGTGAATGGTACCAATTGAAAGCTTGGTGATCTCTGCCATCATTTTCACCTTTATTCGGGCATCCTCAAGAACAAGTTTTTCGACTTCTTTGATGCTTTCTCCCGTACAAGCAGTAGCCGGGGCGCCGGAGCGGGGGTCGTCTTCAATGCTCTCTCTGCCTCTCTTGAACTCACTTGACCACTTTTGCACAGTTGATAATGAAGGTGCGGAACCCTGGTAAACAGCCACCATCTCTTCATGAATAGTTTTTTGACTTTTTCCTTGCTTAGTGAGAAATTTAATTACAGCGCGATGCTCAATTTTCACCATCATCGTCTCAGTTGCCATTATGATTCTGTTTAACTAGAGATAAAATGCGAATTACGAATTAATAATCACATTTATATGAAATTTTACATGAATGCACTAAAAGAATAGTATTACTTGATAAATAAGTCAATTTATATATACAACCACAGCTTCACTCCGATATCGAGAATATGTTGAACGCCCCTCGTAAGTTACCAACTAAAAAAAATTTCAAAAAAAAACCTGAGAAGCCACGTTCCATCCAAGAGTCTAACTGTAGTTTCTAACTATTGACTAATTATCATATGCTATGCGTGAAAAAGGAAATATTTAAACTTTATTTAATATCAGCCAAGTCATTATTGTCAGTTAAAGCAAAATTGCGTCCTTGCGATATTAGCAGATGTCCATTGCTCCAGTTTGCATGAGAATTAACAGCAGTCTTTAAATAAATTAGAATTTTAGTAGACATATTGCTAATGTCCAATGTCCGTGAAAATGTTTCTGGTATCGCAGGAACTTTATGCCATCGTGTGCCAACTAATTTCTAAGCAATCATAAAAGTATGTCTCAGTTACACCGGTATACCTTGATTAATGTGGTTGTTTAGAATTTGTTTTTTTTAAGCAGAAAAATTGTTTATCACTGAGTTGAATTAGTTAATAAAAATAAATATGGAAAACTATTTGTGTTATGCAAACTTTGTAAATTTAAGAAAGTATATATTCGTTCTGCTACAGTTTTTTTTTTTTTTTAAATAAGCAACTAATCATTAATATTAATTTTTTTTTTTTTCTTGTTGAGTATATTTTTTTATTCTTTGTTAATATTTTTGAATTCGAAAACAACAAGAGTGCTTGGAATCACTTATCGCATTGAACTGCTCTTACATATTGTATTATAATATTTATTTGATTTTGTTGTAGTCACCGGAACTACCCTTCCTTAATCCTTTCTCGTTTAATGAATTATCTGATTAATTGTGCTAAAAAAGTAAAATTTCTGACAAAATTTTATACAAAATCTCTTGGTTTATTAAACACGCAACAGTCGGTGGGTAAAGCTTTCAAAACTTAAGGGGGAGTTGTAATGCAGTGTTGGCCCAAAGTTAATCTGATTAACGATTAAAAATTAAATCAAAAGAAAAAAATGATTAAGATTAATCAATCATAATCAAATTTAAAATCATTAATCGTTAATTTGATTATTTGATTAACTTTTACCTGTGTCCAGATTAATCTCTCTCTAATTCAGCTCATTAGATATTATTTTGAATATGTATGAAAGTGCGCACATTGCAACGATTCCTATTCGCCCGATAATAAAGTTTGATTTGCTACACGATGGCTTTAAAAGTAAACTATCGGTTGGTTACATAATCAGTGGCGGATAACGGGGGGCTGGTGACAGGCGCCATCGTATTCCCTCAGCTATGGAGAATTAAAAAAAGAATGGGCCGATGGATTAATTATGTTGGTATTTAGTACGTGAAGAGAGTGGACCCCCCCCCCCCCCCCTCCCCTCAGACTCATTTCTGAGTCCGCCCCTGTGCTTAATCAATATGAAGCTTATACCCTTGCGCACATAACTCCGATTTTTTAGTCACTATACCACTAAACTAGAGAGGGTGAGAAAGTGTGAGAGAAGCTGGCGGTGCATTGCACATGGACAAGAGTCAGCCACGTTTTAAAACTATCTGGCTGGCCCATGCCTTACCTCGCGCTAGTTCCGATAATTAACATCAAACATACCGCATACTGCAATAAAACAATGAAAATTCGTTATTATTATTCCGTCTAAAATTATGTTCTCAACAGGTCGCAAAGGATCAGAAAATGGGCACATCAAATGCTCTGTCTTTGAACGATTTGTTTTAAACCCGTTTCTGTCTAGCGCATTTTTCCATGATCTAAGGGGTTTCGCAATCGGCAAATTCCTAAGGTGAGTTGACATTTCTACAAAAACACTCCTGTTGAAAACATTGATGAAAGTATTACATAGTTTATAATCAAGTTAATCGATTAATGATTATTGATTAATGATTAATGTCAATAATCATGATAACGATTACTTTTTTAAAAATCATGATTAATTTAATCTGATTAAAATTAATTGATTAGTGCCAACACTGTTGTATAGGTACATACGGTGTGTTTAGCAAAAAAGTGTGTTAAATCACTTCTTTTATTTTACTCATTCACACATCTTTCTAGCCAAATTCTATTTTGCATTTAATTGCTGGTCGCGCATTGTTTTAATTTCCTCAGTATATTTCCATACTTCGCCGGTATAATATCATTACAAAATGAGTGCGGCTTTTAAAAGCGTTTCGAAAGTTTTTTCTTAATAACTCACCCAAAAGGGGCGCAAATGAGTATTAAGTAAGCAGCAAAATATATAAAAACGTCAAAGGAATGAGGTAATGTCGATGCTGGGTTAGATAGAGGAACCAAAACAATCACACCCAGTAAGGACAATAAAGTAATTTGTGAATGTTTTAGAAAAACCCCACAATTAGTCTGAGGAACGCAAAAGAAAAATTGTCCAGAAAACGAGTTAAAGTTTCCATCAACACAATACGACGCCGTTTGGCAGAATCTGGCATCAAAAATAGAAGTACCAAACCAAGTTATGCAACGCGGAATTTAGACCTGGATTGGAGCAACATCATATTGTATTTTGTGTATAATTATTGGAGGAAAGCCTTTACAAAATGATGAACAGTTTCTGCAACGCATCGTAAGACATCCAGCAAAAGTTCTTGTTTATGGATGCTTCTCGGCCAAAGGATCCGAAAAGTTAACAGTATTCACACATTCACAAAGGTTTTGCTGAAGTCTGCCGAATCTCTGTTTGGATCAAAAGATTATGATTGAATTTTGCAAGATGATAACGATCTAAAACATCGGAGTCGCTTCTGCACGCCTTGGAAAGAGGGAAAATTGGTATAGAGACATTAGATTTGGCGTTCCAAAGTCCTGATGCAAATACAATAGAGAATGTGTTGTCTTTCATAAAGCAGAGGCTTAAGGGAACAAAAATTCCCACTATAAAACAACTTGCGCGGGTCTTGAAGCAAATTTGAAGAGGCCTACGTTTAGAATATGCGCACAAATTAAGTGAAAGTTATACTGGACGATGCCAAGCAATTATAAATAATAATGGTGACTGGACCCCCTATTAATATAATTGTGCAATACGTTTTGCTATATACTTTAATAAAGAAAAAAAAATGATTTAACAAATTTCTGGCATTTTTCAATTAGTATTTTAGACGCACGTTTTTGTTAAACACACTGTAAATATCTCGACTTCGCGGACGGCATTTGCCTCTTATTGCATTGTGCATTGTATGAGTTCAGTGAGAGAAGCATATAAGCAAGGCTTGAAGATCAACGTCGCCAAAACGAAATATCTCACCTTGAGCAACGTAAGTTAAATTATTATTTGATCGAGGGACTAAAAAAACTTCCAATATTTCGGTAGCATTGGTTTCTGTTAGTACCCAATTTGGAATGCTTTGAGTCTATAAAAGCATGGCTATTTAGCTTGAATCTGAAAATGAGCCTTTTCCGATCAATACTGATGTACATATGTATTAGTCCGTTGCCAACAAACTTGTGCAAGAAAGGACCAAGAACGTAAAGACGCATGAAACGGATCGGCATAACAAGCCAGGCCGTGAAGTGGTATTCGCTGAGCCGTGAAAGAAGACGAACGGGTCCCCCTAAATACACTCGGCGGAATATGGTGGAAAAAGAGGCATAACAATTGATGGAGAGCCAACTAAGATACAAGAAGTATTTGTACACCAGCAGAAATTAAACGACGATGGCTCATAGACACGGTAGATGCTCAAAAATCAACGACGAGACACAAGGACCTGTCGTATAGACGGCGGTTGTTGTTTAAAACGAATAGCAATTGTAGAAAGTTCCAACCCTATAGAGCTCAAATTTGAAGTTTAACGACGCTATGTTGTTTAGTATTTGTTCGGCAGCCATCAATAGTGAACGCTCTCAATGACTTTTTAAATATGGAAAAGTTTGGTCATCGTTATGTGATACAATACTTTCAATTGAAAAGCCTCAATCCAACCAACATCAATACGGAACTGGATTCCACTCTGGGGGAGCCTGCTCCTTCGTTTACAACAATAAAATGTTGGGTTGCAGTGTTTAAGCGAGGCTGTACGAGTTGCCAAGACGAACATCGCAGTGATCCACCAAATGAGGTGAGTTCACTAGAAATGTTGAAAAAAAAATCCACAAAATGGTATTAGATGACCGTCGATTGAAAGTGCATGAACTAGCCTACCATCATTTCAAAAAGCATTGCACATCGCATGTTGACTGTAAAGTTGAACATTAGAAAGCTGTGCGCAAGATGGCTGCCGCGCTTTCTCACAATGAAATAAAAACAGCGTCGTGAGGATATTTCAATCGAGTGTTTGGTGTAGTTTCACAGCAATAAAGCCGAGTTTTTGCATCGATTCATAACCATGGATGAAAGATGGGACCATCACTTCACACCCAAGACGAAGGAGCAGTCAAAACAATTGACTCAAAAGGGAGAATCGGCTCCGAAGAATGCGAAGAAAGTTTTCATGTGCATGCAAGATCATGGCATCAGTTTTTTGGGACATGCGTGGGATAATTTTCATTGATTATCTTTAGAAAGGAAAAACAATCAACGGTGTGTTTTATGCGAATTTATTGCCGCGTTTGAAAAATGAAATCAGGAAAAAACGGCCGCATTTGGCGAAGAAAAAAGTCATCCGTCATCGCGATGGCCAAAAGCAAAGAGTCAAAGTTCGAATTGCTTCCTCATGTATTCCTATTCGCCAGATTATTGGATTATTTTCTATTTCCGATTTTGAAAAAAATGGCTCAGTGGTAAAAGATTTGTCAACAGTAAAGAGATGGAGTTCGCGGTTGATGGCTATTGTTAAGAGCTCGACGATTCTCACTATAAACAGGGTATTTTTATTTATTATTATTATTTATTTATTTATATGTACATATAACAATCAATCAATATCAATAAAAAGAAAAGAATCTGTAATCTATAGTTCATAAGGAACTAGAGGCGAAAACAAGTAGAAAAAACAAAAAATCAATAAACAGAATGAGTGGTGTCATTAAAAACTTTATGACACAAATGTAAATTAAGAATGTTACTAAAACAAAACACGAAGCAGGTCAAGAATATCTTTATAATTGAACTCTAACAGCCAAGATTTGACTTTCTTGAGGAAAATGGATTCATTTCGCGTACAGCATATGCTATAGAGTAATTTATTAAAAAGTCTTGGAGCAATTGAAGAAAAAAATTTAAAAAATATTTTGCAGATTGTGGTAAGGAACTAGAACAAGATTTTGTTCATTTACTCTAAGTCGGTAATTAGAATTGATCCTATTTAATGAATAAACCGATCTCTCAAAAAATATTTTTAAAACTTTAAAACAAAATAAATGTTTCAAGGGCAGAATATTGAGACTTTTAAATAACGAAAAGCTGTCATATCGTCGATTTTTGTAGCAGATAAGTCTAATAACATGTTTTTGAGACACAAGAAGAGGGAAGATTTTGTTGTAATGAGTGCCACCTCAAACAACTAAGCCATATTCGAGCTTTGAATGTATTAAGCCATAATAAATGCTCTTTAGAAGATCCTCTGAGCAATAGGATTTTAAAAAATAGAATTGCCTAGTAGTTGACAGAAGATATTTTTTGAGTGCATTCGAGTGGGCAGACCAATTCATCATCCAGTCCAGAGTAACACCAAGGTACTTAACTTCTCTTACCTGATCAATACAAAAACATTTGTTCGAACACGAAAGTTGATCGAAAAAAGTCTGAGTATTGTTATTTGAGCTGCAAATAGCTGCACTATGTTTAAATCTCGGGCAGTTGCCACAGTGAAAAGAGAAAGATCCATAGTCTACTTTTTTGCCATTAGGACTAAAAAACATAATCTTGGTTTTGTCACTTATGACCATTTTGTGGATTTTGAACCAATGACTAAGAACTTCAAGGTCATGATTGATATCTGAGAAAAGATTCAAAACAGAAGTACTAGTAAAAAGCACATGCCATATCATCAGTAAAAGCTGTAAGTTTACTATGATAGTTGTGCCCAAAGAGAGAATTAATAAAGATTAAAAACAATAATGGACCTAGCACGGAACCCTGTGGAACACCTATAGATACAGTTCTATGAGAACTTAACACCTCATCAATTTTCACTCTTTGAGATCTATTCGATAGATATGAATGAAGCCAGTTATGAAATTTACCCCTAAAACCACATTTGAACAACTTATCTAAGAGTATAGTATGATCCACCGTATCGAATGCTTTTGTTATGTCCACAAAGAGTGCAACAGTATGGTATTTATTATTGAAGCTGTTGTAGATATCAGAACAAAAATTTAATAATGCACTCTCGGTGGAACGATCTGATGGAAAACCAAATTGGCAATCACTAAAGAATTTATTTTTTTCTAAAAACTTAACCATTCTTATCTTTAATGCTTTTTCAAAAACTTTCGAAAATATTGAAAGTAAGGAAATAGGCCTGTAATTATTAATTAAGTTATTATATATTTTCTTGAATAAAGGAATAACTTCAGCGACTTTTAAACAATTAGGAAAAACACCACATGCAACGCTTTTATTGAAAATGAAACATAAAATATCACAGATATTAAAAGCTACTCGTATTTTTTTTTATAAAGTTATTTGAAAAACTCTCAGTTATTTGTGAGTTAGAGTTTTTAAGAGACAAGATAATTTTATATAGTTCAAATGATGAGATGGGATTAAAGAAGAAACTTTTAGAACATGACACCTCATCAACAGCATAAAACGGAACTATCAGAGACTACCTTTGCACCTACAGAAGAAAAGAAACTATTGAATTTTTCTGATAAGATCTTGTTGTCGGATATAAAAATATTATCTTCTTTCAAACTATAAATTCGGTCTTTCTGAACACATTTATTTAATATGCCTCTTATTAGTTCCCATTCTTTTCTTGATTCACCTTTAACCTCACGAAATTTGTTCATGTAGTAATTATTTTTGCACGAAGAAACTTGTTTTAAAATATCTTTGCATAATTCTTTGTAAGCACAATTTACATTATTGTTATTGGGATGTTTCTTCTTTTTTTGAACAAATTATTTTTTTCTTCGATTTTCACGGTTTAAGTTTTTTCGATTTATCATTACTTTTAACTTTTTTTTTTGTGTACATTTTAAGACATAGTTATTAAGTACGAGGGCGGGTCAATAAGTCCGTGACTTTTGGATTAAAACAGATTTTTTGATAAAAAAATAATTTTATTTTTCAACGTAGTCTCCCTTGAGCTCTATACACTTTGTCCAACGCTTCTCCAATTTTTTTATCCCTTCCAAAAAAAATGATTTGTCGAGGTCCTCAAAATAGGCCTTTGTTTGCGAGATGACTTCATCATTGGAGTCAAATCTTTTTCCACCAAGCCATTTCTTCAGGTTTGGGAACAAGAAGTAGTCGCTCGGAGCCAAATCTGGAGAATAGGGTGGATGAGGGAGCAATTCATAGCCCAATTCATGGATTTTTGCCATGGCAACTGCACATGTGTGCACCCTTGCATTGTCTTGGTGGAAAAGAACTTTTTTCTTGGCCAAATGAGGTCGTTTTTTTTTTCAAATCGTCATTGAATCGGTCCAATAAGTTGGCATAATATTCCCCATTGATTGTTCTTCCCTTTTGAAGGTAGTCAATGTGGATTATCCCGCGTGCATCCCAAAAAACAGTCGCCATAACTTTATTGGCTGACAAACCCACCTTGGCCTTCTTTGGCGCCGATTCACCCTTAGAAACCCACTGTTTTGACTGTTGTTTGTTCTCTGGTGTGTTGTGATGGATCCATGTTTCGTCCACGGTTACAAAACGGCGCAAAAACTCCTCCATATTGCGATTAAACAACGCCAAACCTTCCTGTGAAGTTGTTACACGATTGCGTTTGTGGTCGACTGTGAGCAAACGCGGCACCCATCTTGCGGAAAGCTTTCTCATGCCCAAGTGATCATTCAAAATTGAAACCACTGAGCCATGCGAGATCCCTACGGCTTCCACAATCTCTCACACTTTCAATCTTCGGTCGGCCAACACCATATCGTGAATTTTTTCGATTGTTTCGGGTGTAGAGACCTCAACTGGGCGTCCAGGACGTTCGGCATCTTCAGTGCTTGTACGGCCACAACGAAATTCAGTAAACCACTTTTTTACCATTGAAATCGATGGTGCAGAGTCCCCATAGTATTTATCAAGCTTAGCCTTGGTCTCGGTAATGGTTTTTTTTCGCAAGAAATAATGCTTAATAAGCACACGAAATTCACTTTTTTCCATTTTCTCCTCAAATTAGTGAGTAGTCTGATAAAAATAGCTGTCAAACACAAACTAACTGACGCAGCAAGTTTAAATTTTGACAGGAGTCAACTGACAGATGCCTGTTGACAGGAGCAGTGTTGCTGTTTCAGTAAAGGGGTCAGAAATTCAAAAACTTATTGACTTATTGACCCGCCCTCGTATTTTATTAAACTTAGAGAAAGCTGGAGAAGGAGCATTTTCATTATATACACATTCCCAACATTCGAAACGACGAAGATTATTAAAAGTAACGAAGTCAGTTTTAACACAGGAATAATTGAACAACAATGGCTTCACGGTAGAAGGACAAGAAGATTTTAGGTTAAGACACCTCATACAGTGATCGGATACTAGCAAATTGACAACAGAGTTATAGATTTGAGTTGTTCGAGAGTTAGAAAAATGTATCATAATATGGTCAATACAAGTTCTAGATGAGAAGCGAGTAGGTCTATTTATGCATGATTCAAATCCAAAAGAAGATAAAAGAAACAAATATTTATCTACAAAATTAGAATTACAATATGTAAGATGTCTAAATTGACATCACCCAAAAGGATAGTATCATTTGTTTCACCTAACAATACATTTTCCAAGTTCTCATAAAACATGTTATTATGCAAGGTTGGCTCATTAAATCTATATAAACAGAAAAAAGTCAACTTTAAATTAACAATTCTAATTTTTAAAACGTCACAGCTATTTAAGTTGAAACCGTTATCTTCAAAGCGAAATGAATCTTTAATAAAAGCAGCAACACCGCCAGATGCATATTTATTATTGCAGCAAAATATTGGTTGGTACCCTTCTATGTCAAAAAATGATTTTTTCTCTTCATAAATCCAAATTTCTGATAAGAAAATCAAATCAGGCTGATTTTTAAAAGAATTTAAATGTACAAGGAAGTTATCAAAATTTTTTCGCATGCTTCTAATGTTTTGATGTATAATGAGTAAATTGGATAAGTATGCTTGGTTAAAAAGGAGATCGAGATCATCAACGTCAATACAGTTGATAAAGGGGACATTGATATCATTACTATGAGATTCTTTCATATTACATAAGGACTAGAAGATCCTAACTAGAATTTATAACAATTAAGTTATCATTATCCCCCTTTCGCATGTACACTCTCCCGTTTTTAACCCAAGCATACTTGTACATCTTTTCTTTTTTAATATTTTGTGCAGCATTTAGCAAATATTTCGTTTTCCCATTTAAGCATTCGTTTATATAAATTTTACTATGATTATCACAATTAAATATTTTAGAGGATAAGTTACTTTTGTGAAGAATTTTGTTTTTCATTATTAAGTCTTTTTTGATTTTAAACACGAATTTAAGAACCAAAACAGATTTAACATTATTTACATTAGAATTTTTTGACGTATTAACATTTTTAACAAAACAATTGTCAATTTCCATTTCGGACACATCAATAGAGGCACCCATTGAAAACACTTGCAGAGCGCAGTTAAGTGCATTGGTATTGTTAACATTTGGAACACCCACTATTTCCACGCACTTTTCTCTTCTGCTTTTCTGCAAGAAATCAACTTCTCTCTGAAGATCATGCACAGTCTGCAATTGTTTATTTTTTATGGAAGCTATTGAACAGCGCTGGGAAAAGTGTTTTGAACTAACATAAAAGGAGACTACGTAGATAAATAAACATGTTTTTCCCCAATTTTTTTTTTGTATTTTCTTTGTTAGGTCGGGTACTTCTGGGACTACTGTCGTATGTCTCGATTACAGCTCACTCTTCACCACTCTTACCAAGGGAAATCCTCCTTGGTTCACAAATAGCAACGCCCTTAACTTTCAATTGATATTAATAAGAACGAGTGTATCTCATATGTTATTAAATGGAAAAAAATCGCTTATCACTGGGGGGAAAAAAAAGTCACGTATACGACCCGCAGGACAGAGAAATTGTAGTGTCATTATGGGCTCACACAAGTTCTGGCTGACACAAACTTTTCATAGAATAAGATGATTATTGTACGAGTTAATCGACTAAATGATCATCGCATAAATCAAAAATGGTAGCAATGTATAGTACATAGCCTCGCGATAAATTTTTAAAGGAATCGACTTTCGTTTCCATGTAGAAGATAAAATTTCAACAATACATTACAAGCCAAGTACCCGTACTTCTGTCAAGTGAAGGATACTTGGCAGTATCTTCCAAAGCATACGCCAAATAGACCTTTTTAAATTCTCTACATTTAAAGTACATCCGTTAGAGAAGTAAATTTATCATTTTCTGACAGCTTGATTGCCAATTGATTGCACAATATAAAGTGGCCTAATATTAACACCCTAAATTGTTTAAAAGTACTTCACTCAATCACTACACTATGAGTAATAACAACAGCAACGACGAAAAAAAACAAACGGAAATCCACAAAAATTGAAAAGTCTACAACACTTGAGAGGGAAATATTTTTAGCGCCAGTCATTAGGTCGGAAACGAAAGAGATATGAAAATATTCGATTTCAATCGTTATCATCCACTCTCAAGGCTTTGTGTTTATGTGTTTATGTGTGTCTGCATTAAAACATATTTCCCTTGTACACATTATGTAGGGAGATGATGGTAGCGGGTAGACAAAAAAGTTAACAACTGAAGCATTTTGTGGCTAACAATACCGTTGCTTGTACGGCACAAATCTTAATGGCCCTCATTTAATCTGCATAACTTGGTGAAACGCGAACAATGACAAACATTAAGCTGTTGTGTCTTCATATGTGTTTTTGCATTCGTATTCGTATTTGTATTCGTATTCGTATTCGTATTCGTACGCCATTAAGTACAAAAGCCATAGGATTTTATGAATGTGGAATTTTCAGATTGTCCTTGGATGATGACTAAATGAAAAGGCAGAGAGAACAGATAATTTACTTACCGTTAAGTCTATGGTTGACCTAGAATACAAACACGGTACTTTGGTATTTGGAGTCGAATGCGCAAGTAGGGATGGTTATTAAAAGTACGAGTATGAAACAGGTTCCTGACTGGCTGTAGGTGCTCCTGAATCTGCCTGTACTTGAAGCCTTTGGCCGTTCGTATTTCTATTTTCACTTGCTATTGCAATAAGTATAATATTTTAAAGATGACGTACAATTGTCGAATTAAAATTGAGGATGACATACGCGCGTAAGTATCATACTTACATACGTACGAGTAGCTACCTATACGATGACGATATCGAGGAGTCTGTAATGAAATTTCACGCTTACGTAATGTATTTATTTGGGTAAAGAAGCGTGATGACAACTAAATGAGGTTTTTACTCATATAACAAAACATAAATGAAAAAGTACCCATTTTTTTGGTCCGCGGATACAACAGCCGCTTGGAAATTTTCCACAGACGCATGTCGGACATGCCTAAGCAAACCAAAAACCGACGAAAGTTTATTGCAGAGGAATTCATTTATACCAGAGACTCACTTTCTCAGAAACCAGATCATCACCACTAACACAAGCCAATATAGGGATTCCGAATGAACCCATAGAACAACCAAATGGAATATTACATTGTGACTGATAGCAAGTTTCATTGTACCTAAATACTGTTACACAGAAAAATCAGCGCCAAATGAAAACGAATTAATATTTAAACGATTTTTTTTTTTGTTGTTATTGGGTTATTCAATGGCTACAAATCTTAGAACAACTTATTCGAAATGACTTCCATTTGCCTTCCAGCACGACTTAAGACGATGTGGCCACTTATCGATTGCGAGACGCACTTCATGCATGGGAAAATTGTCCACTGCACGGACAAGGGTTCGCTTCAACGACTCAATATTTGAGTGTCGAGTAGAGCAAGCCATGCACTCTAATACGGACCAAAACTTTATTTTTTTAAGGAAAACTATTTGAAATTTCGGATTGGAAGTTAAACTATCTAAAAGTATTTTATTTAAAAATATCAAAAATATACAAGGATATTGTATGATTCTTGGAGCGTCATAAAAAAAATCTGCGTAAACGGTGCCCACTGGCATTTCTTCAAAAATCATCTAAAAAAATAAACAAAACGATTATTAAATTAGATACTACGAGTATAATCTAGTACTTGTCATAGCCGATTTTGAAAATATTGATTTATGACGCCATGGACGTTTGAACTTAAATAGTGATTTTTGCACCAACAATTAGTTATTATTTTGTCTATAAAACAAAAACTAAGTAACGAAAAAAAAAAACATCCTATCACAAGTATAGTACTACATAGATAATGGTGTATGGAATAACCGCAAAAACATTCAAGGCAATCGGTTTATTGGTTTTCAAGAAATTTTGTGTACCGGTTTGAAAAACGTGAATGAATAAATCATGAAATTTGTCAACATACTCGTACAATACCGATACCAGACCCATAGTGTTAGTCTTCTACGGTCGACGGAATGCTCATAGCTTCTAAATTTTGTTGCCAGCGCCGTATTCGACCTTCTTTCGTCTGTTCTTGCGCTCGCAGCTGGGGTTTCGCTATATTTTCTTGCGCAGCGTACAAGTGCGCTCACGATCCGACCGATATTTCTAACACGTTCATGACTTCCAGCAATGAGCTGAAACCATTGTTCAACGTGCATGTTGCAAGAAATACAGCAATGTTAACGATTTTGGCCTCGCTGTTCATTGTTTTTGAAGCTATCTTCGAAATAAGTTCGTTGAAGCTTTCACTGCTGTTTTGGGTATATCGGCCAACACAGCGCTCCAACAATTTGTCATTGCCGAGGTCTTCGAATATAGGTTTGATGACATCTAACACTATTTTTGGCAATGCTGAATAATCGCGACGGAAATTTTTCAGTTCAGTTTTAGCCTTCGCTTGTTGCCACTTGCATCACGATTCGGGGCCTTGGGGACAGAAATGAGAGTTGATATCTGTTGAACCGTAATGGTAGAATGTTACCCATACCGCTTTTTTCATGTCATCCTTGGAGTTACAGTTTCTGCAAATAGCTAAGACGTAGTAAATGCTCAGTTTATTTTTGCCGCCAATTCCAGGATTTCTTTTCTTGTATTCGCGAAGACGGGTTCCCATTCGCTTTGAACGTGTCCCACATATTCTTTTTTTACAGTTTTAATCTCATTACCATACGGTTTCGCATTCACTAATCCCGTGTACGTCTTAGAGTCGCCATCCCCGACGTTATTAGTATACATAACTCCATAATATTATTCTTTCATGGCGTCTACTTCCATTTTGCCTGCCGATCCATCATGATTGATCTGGCAATTTTCATCATGATTAGATTTCTATTCCTCATATTGCTCGGTATTTTGGTGTTTATTCCAATAGTTACATTCAGCACAATAAGAAGATTGTACAAGAAAATCAACGACTTTTCCTGTAAACTGACCAATGAGAACCGCAACTCCATACAATGAGGTAAAACCACGTTTTTGCCACGTACCATCTCTTGAAACGGTCAGTTTTGTTATATCAGCACTCGAATTTTGTTTTTTTATTTCCTGTTGTTCTTCTTTTACAGATTGTTTTAACACAAATTGAACAATACTTGAAGCAGCAGAATGAATGTTATTAAGGTGGGGCTAAGGTTAATTCGTACAGAAAAAGGCATGTTTTTGTGAATTTTTTGTGAAGACACTGTTAGAAACTCTTTATTAAAACCAATAGTACATTAAAGTATGACATTCGAAGAATATTGTATAAAATTTTCACGAAGAAATATTAAAAAATACGGCAATGGCAACAATTGTTCTCGTCTCGGAAAAAAGTAGAATTGCGGTGCCCATCATAACTTGGTGCTGGATCATCTGAAATCAAAAAATCTAAGTTCATTCGTTAGATAATAGTTTTGCCAAGGTAACGCTGGGTAGGTTTTTCGAAATTTCAATTTTTCAGTTTTTTGGAGCACTTTGAAGGGAAAAATGCGATTTTTTGCGAAAAAAAATCGGCTGATTTATTATTGTAAATAAAATAAAAATTATTAACAAATTTGAATAGGATTCTTCAGCGTTACCTCGTAAATTATGTGCAGAAATGGTGTTCAAAATTTCAAAAGGATAGATACAGTAGTTTTGAAGCTATGAGGGGCACCGACTTTGAAAACGTGAGTTGTGGGGAAAACGCTTTAAAGTTTTGCACACTAAAAAATCTGGTATAAAACGTTCATAAGCGAATTTTATCGGCTTACCTCACTGAATCATCAATGCCAGGTCCATAAAGGATGTTCCTATCATCCATGATGTCTAAAGCACCTATTTGCTCCTGTCTACGGCGATTCCTACCTTCTTTAGTTTGTCTTTCAGCTTCCTGCTCTGCTCGGCTTATACGTATGGAGTATGGAGTCAGTTGATCGCGCCCAGTCATGAGCACTTGATCCACTACTGATTGCCATGTCTTGCATGAAGGTTAGTAAAGCAAAAGAACCTTCATTGAAGACACTGGTTGCCACATAAGCTGCAATTTCAACGATGACAGAGGTTCCACTCAACTGCTTTGGTGAGTGATCAATTATCCAATGTTTTTCAAGATCCTCTGTCGTAACTTGTTCTTCAACGGTCACTTTTATTAACTTCGTCAATTTTGCTCCAATCGACTTGAAGTTTTGACACAATATTCTTAAGATATTATGCATTCAATTAAAAAAATAAAAGAAAATTAAGAAAAAAATTGCAATACCTTACCTGAAGCGGAATCGGTAAATTTATGAGTCCAAAAAAATTTCATAATTCCCCGCAAACCAATCTCCAGTAAGCGCATAATAAAAAAGAGTCGTGTAATTATTTCGTAAACTGTGTTGATGTACGGACTGATGATGAAGGAATGAAAGTCGGTTTGCCCGATGAACATGCTCGATGTTCGGTTTCTATTGAGAACCGAGCATCGCTATCACATTTTTTACATTTTACATAGGACAGAAAACGCAGTCAGAAAATTCAAAATTCGATCCCCGTGTTTGGAGCTTCTCCTGCGGATGTCTCATGATCAGTCTTCAATTTTTTTGGCACTGGAACTAATATTCTCGTCGGAAAGTTTTTTGGCAGTATGTCGATTTTTGTGCGGTATTTTCTTCTTGCTCCGATCTTTGCGAAAAGATCCGGATCGATGAGCTTCTCGAGAACCTTTATTTCTGATATTCATTTTCTTTAGAATCTTCTTAATCACAAACTAAAATTCACTGTAATGCACAGTTGCATAAACGGCAAGCTATTGACAAAATGTGTCTATTTCTGGCAAATAATAACAGTCATATGACAATAACATTTCCGTTATAGCTGGGGCCGAGCACGCCCAAAAACACAATAAAATCATAAAATAGGTCTGGGGACGCTCTGTCCTACCGCCTCTCGGTTCGACGCCGCAAAACTCGTTTCACTCTCTCGGCTGTAACTGGCTTATTTATTGAAATACATATTGACTTGGCGTGTTCACCAGATATTCTTGAGACCTAAGGCTTCAAGAAAATGCGAAAAAAAAAATTATTTTTTTGGCCATGCTAGGTGTATATCTCCCTTTAGGGTCCTCAAGCATCAGACAAGAGCAGCAGAGGAAGCACATCGAGCCAGAAGAAGAAACAGCATACGCAATTTCCCAGCCCATTGGAAGAATCCTTATCACTGATGTGGAGCGAATTGTTGGTGTATTTTAACAGCTTTTTCGTCAGTTGCTGAATAGTCATAATGTTGAGGAGTGATTTTGTAAAAGAACGCGCGCTTGCATGCAACAAAGATATAGTCCACTATCCTATTGTAAAAAAAAAAATAAGGTTATAAAGAGTTTCTTCAACATATCTTACTAATCGATGAGAATGAGCGTAGCTTTCCATCAAATTTTAATATTTTAAAAAATCCTGGAGAAGAACAGCTAAGTTTAATCATCGTCCTTAAAGCCGCATCCAGCGATGGTCGAAATCGAAATGTCGCTAAAAGAATTCGCATAATGCTGAAGCAACAGGAAACACTATCTTCAAAGAAATCTGTTCAGGTGGTTTGATACACAGACTTCATCGTCATGATCGATGAAACGAATGAGATAAATTGTTAAGTAAGGCCAAAACCAAATACTTAACGAATAACATTCTGTCTTAGTTGGAATCAAGGGTTCATGGGGGTTCAAGGCTCAACATGCTCTGGAAAACACTAATCTGCCAGCTCTTTAAGGTGATAATCAGACAAGCAGAGCAGATAGTGAACACTTTCCTGACAAATTATCTTCACCCGTTTAGGAGAATGGCAAACAGAAAAGAAAATATAACTACAAACTCTAGGAACTGTATCAGGATGAGGATTTAGTTAAAAAAAAAACTTAAACTCAGGACCACTTTGCCACGGCCATATTAAGCATCCCGTCCGCCAGGTTCGAGACAACTGGGAAGCCGAAATCTCTGATAAAATAATACCTGATGCCATGGTGCTTTGTGAACTGCAGATGAATCAGCATCAACGTTGGGTGAATGTCTAAAACTATTCAATCCCTTACCTGTACGCTTTAAGCCAAGTAAAATCCATCAGTTGAAATCTTACATTCCGATAGATCCTGAAACAATCCTATGAAGTCAATTTATCGATTTTATCACCTACGACACCATCTATAAAAACGGCCTATACAAAAAAAAAACCCACGGTATCCCTGTCGCAATAAAAATTCATTCGCTTCAGAATGATAATCGAGAATGCTCACAGCTCCATTACTCAAGCCTACACACGAGACACAATCGTTAAAAAGCTTCATAAAAACAACAAGAAAATTGGCAATCTGATAATATCTTATGCATGTATTAGCTCCATGAAATGGCGCGACTACGATTAGTAGTAACATCACCTTAATACGTTTGACAATCGTAACAAGCTTATCTTTCAATGAACCAATATCCCATGGCACTTTTATCTAGGAATTCTTTTAAAATCTCTGGTTAAAAATGTTATCACATTTATTTGCTGACATACTTACAATACATTAAGTGTTTTATTAAACTTAATGCTTGCCATTTTCCAATTAGTCTTACTCTTGAAATATTGATAATAAAGGTGATGCAGTTACGAGACTAGCTTTTTACTGTCGTATGTCAGTAATCGCAGTGCATGTACTGAGCGTTCGATGTCATAATGTAATATTAATAACAACTACACAAACGTTGTACTTCGTACTGAAGTCACGGATCCAAGTTAAACAATCCGTGACTTCTTTTTGTACGCTGTTTGGAATTTAACCGTGCTTTTCGTCATTACTTTTTTACGGTGATAGTTCCCGCAGTCGCACTGATGTTTAAGTTTTTACATTTTTCTCGTAATTAGCTAAGTGCTGCCTCTGCATGTGTTGCATTTGCCACTAATATCCCATTAAAATGTCTTCCCAAGTCATTAAATATGTTGCGCCACTATTGTCTGTAATTTGAATTTTCATTGGGAATTCTGGTCTTACCAATGTAAACCCTTTTATGTACACCTTAGCATTCTATTTGTTACCAATTTTGGGAAAAGCGGAAGTGTTATCTACCCGGCGGCGTTGCTAAGTACGAGTACGTTTATTTTAAACCGAATTTGTCAACTTTTTCGAACTTGCATAAGACGAAATCTGTGAGATTTCTTCAGAAAACGTTTCCTTCGTGATAAAACAATAACATATCGTAGACAAAATTGTATTTCCAATCAGCAGACTCTTTTTCTTTTGTTTCAATTTATTTTTACCCTTTAATTGATAATTTTATTAAATTTTATTTCTTCCTTTCTAGGATAAGGCTTGCATTAAAAATGGCACTCGCAGTATCTCTGCGTAGAGCGCTGTTTGTGCTGCTCACTACCACAGTGTTCATTTTGGTAGTTTTATACTGGAATCAAGGTGCAATGAAACATCAGTCCTTCATAAGCACATTCGAAAAGTCCATTAGGAACCGAGCCGACCTGAATATGTACACCATGTAAGTTGAATCATAATTATAACAATTATTGCCTAATTTGTACGTTTCCATTTTAGACCATCCGAAAAGACTTGGACATATAAATGTGAAGGTGACAAATGTGTCCGATATCATTATCTCACCGAAAACCCAATCGAAAAACGAGTACCCTTTCTAAATTGCGCTATGACCTGTGGTGATATAAATATTTGGCCACATCCAACTGTCAAGGCTACAGTTAGTCCGAGATCTTTAAAATTTACCTCCGAGGATGTAACCCTCTCTTTAGATACACCGTATCATAATGTCAATACATTATTTCATGGCTCTTTTGATCTCTTCCTCAAAGATTTGAGGCATATTCAGAAGTTAGACTATCAAGATACCACTGGCAGTAGCGTAGTTAGTAGCAGCAGTAGTAAGAGTAACACTAATGGTGCTAGTAAAGAACAAACAACCCATGAGCATCGTAATAGTTTTCTATCAAAACTACAACGTAGAAACTGTGATATTGATAGTTTTATCGTAGAAGTAGTTATAAAGAAATCAAGCGAAACTTCATTAAGCTTTGACACCGATGAGAGCTATAACATAACGACCTCATGTAAGTAAACGTTGATAGTCAATCGTTGTCTAAATATAAACAATTTTACTATTTGAAACAGATAATCAACGAAAAATGACGGCCAACATTAGCGCGAATACATTTTTCGGAGCACGACATGGACTTTCAAGTCTGCAACAAATGATTTGGTTCGATGACGAGGACAATGTGCTACGGATACTTACCAAATCCATAGTGACTGATGCACCGAAATTTAAGTAAGAAATTATTTCACTATACATAGAATTAACTGTATACGTTACAACTTCTTTTAATTCATTTAAGGTATCGTGGAGTGATGTTGGATACATCGAGACATTACTTTTCAGTAGAGTCGATTAAACGTACACTAGCAGCAATGTCACACGCAAAGCTTAATCGATTCCATTGGCACATTACCGACTCACAGAGTTTCCCTTTTGTTTCAAGATTCTATCCTGAGTTAGCGGCACATGGAGCGTATTCAGAACGTGAAACATATACAGATGAAGATGTGAAAGAGGTCACATCATACGCAAAACTTAGAGGCATACAGGTAAAAATATTTCAGTTGAACAATAAAAAATCTATTCAAATTATGTACTTTGTCTTGGGAAAATTTTGTATTTCAAAGCCACTATAGTATGTTAAGAGTAAATTTACGTAGCCTGTGCACTCATCGGCGAAGACGTTTTGTTCTGCCTGTGTCGTAACTACATTTCCGTGTTTTTTTTTGTTTGCTTATTGATTTTGAATCTGCTTAGTTGGTTTAACTTTTCCAACATCTGTTGTGTTGTGGTGCGGTCAGCGTTGTCATTAAGGCGGATCGGAACTATCCCGTTGACCAATTACTGGTGCAATATGTCAATTTCTTGATAATACCTTAATCAATACAATCAATACAAGATTCAGAAAAACGTAATTGGATTATTTACGGTGTCGGCTAACAGACAGTCATCTGTGTTTTCTTTCGTAGAGCTTCAACTTAAAGTCAACTTTTGCATTTTCGTCACGATCCAACTACTACGAAGATCGATTTTGGCTGACGTGCGACACAAATCGGTTGAGGAATGGCTCATTTCCATAGCACAGAAGGTGCGCAGAATTTAGCACGTACCGACGAATCTTCTTAAATCCTTCAACTCACGTTACACCCACTTGTCAAGGTTTTGTTTTTTTCCAAACAACTTGAGATCATCAGAACTAAATGATTTGTTTGCACCAAGATATATTGGAAGCTTTCAAACTATTGTATTAGATTAGCTTCAACCAGATTCAAGCTGCCGTCGTCAGCCCGCCGTCACCCGGTTGTTCCAGCCCGCACTCTAGTGTTATGAAATGACTTAAAACATACCATAGCCTTTATATGATTCAGCGCACTACACATACTCATCGATAACTTACCAGAACTCAATCCTGGTCAATATTTTTTTCACAGGAAGCATTGGATCTGCCATTCAAAAAGCCAAAATTTCGCTTGTTTCAAGCCTATATTAGAAACGATAAACTTGTCGTTCGTCTTTGTTGGATGCTCGTCTAAGGCGATTGTTTTTAACTCTCAGGTATTGAGCGTACAACTATTTAATTAATTCACAGGACTTCCACTTTTGCAGTCGTTGACTCTTGCTACTGAATCTTATAATCATATCGTCGGATGGGCTTATCACAATATAATCAGCCCCAACAAGAGCAGTTTAATAAGCTGCAACAACAACAAGACAATAGTAATGTTTCAGCAGCTGTCAAAGTTACCAATGACATCCAGCTGTCAAAATATTCAGTAAGGTTTGCCATTTCATCATGCATCGTTTTACGCTTGCCGAACGTGCGGAAATTATTAAAAAATATCGATACTCCGGCTCAATTGTAAATACGCAACGTGAATTTCGTCGTGAGGTCGGTCGTAATCATGGCTTTAGTTTGCAGGCAATTCGTGGTACCGTGGAAAAGTTTGAGCATGATTTTACGCCACCAACCGAACAAACATAGGTGCGAAATGAAGAAATCATAGCACCCGTAGCGGCCAGTATCGAAGAAGACCCAGAAATGTCGATTCGGCGCCGATCATCTGAATTAGGCATCGCCAGAGAGTCAACCTGCCTTATTTTGCGGTTGGATTTGGGCCTACAGTCGTATAAGATTGTGCTGACCCAATAATTGAAGCCGGACGACCATAAGCAACGCCGTGAGTTCGCTAATTGGGTGCTGGAAATGTTGGCCGGAGACCTGGATTTTGGCCAAAAAATCATCTTCTCGGACGAGGACCATTTTTGGCTCGACGGCTATGTCAACAAGCAAAATTGCCATTATTAGAGCAAAAACAATCCGCAAGTGTCAAGCATCAATGCATCCACAAAGATTGACTGTTTGCTGGGGTTTATGGCATGGCGGTAACATCAGATCTTATTTCTTTCGAAATGAGCAAGGAGACACCGTTACCGTCAATGGTCTCAGGTATAGAGCGGTGTTAACCGACTTTCCGTGGTCAGAGCTCGACAACATCAATATATCTGAGTTGTGGTTCCAACAAGACGGCGCTACATGCGTCGATCTATAGATACAAGTTTTGGATGCGGACAGAGCCACAATCCACAGAAACATATTTTGGTGTAAGATGGAGCAAAACAAACGTCAGTTCTCATGTGTTGGAACTCGCCGCAAACTATCAAGGTTGCCATTTATGCCAACAATTTAGCTAAAAAGAAGCAATCTGTCACGCAAACATCAGCAATCATTCCCCAATGGCGAGAATAAGATGACGCCTAGCCGGGAAAACACCGTACGATAAACAAAGGTTTGGTTTCAGGTCTTATCGTCTAAGTCATCAAGACTGTATATATCTGGTTACTTATAAGGACAGCACAGCACGTTAACCTTAAGTTCGTTAGTCAATTTGTTAGTCATATAAAGAAATATTGTGATCTTCAAAGGAAAGGTTTACGATTCAAAGCAGTAAACAAGTGTGGAGTGTTTAAGTCATGGAAAACATGCAACGCGTAGAAAGAATATCACTTTGAAATGGAAAGCTGTAGCAGTCTATGTACCCGAGCAAGTTCAACGGAATTTATGTATTTTAAAGCTAGAGACACATTTTCCATTCTTAAGGGTGTAATCAGAGAAAAGTTATTGGATCGTTGTCCGAGACTTAAACGCCAAACATAATAATAAAGGAAGTAGCACGTCAAATATTAGAGGTAATGTATTACTATTCATGGACTTGATTTAAAAACGATGAACAGTCTGTCGTTTCCCAGTAAGACCTCTTATTTGGGCTTCCTATTTGACATAAAGATACAACTCTTCGACATGAACCAAAAAAATTTAAACTTCTTCCACATATTCGTACATGAGAGTGATCATTTTGGAAAAGGTTCCGATATAAGTATTCTCGCCAAGAATGCGAAAGGTTGAGTGTCCAAAAGTAACCCTCCAATTATAGTACAGACATGTTTCTCGAGATCTTTGACAAAAGGTCTCTGCACGAAATCGCTCTTCCCAACGTACAATATGAAAGGGGCTTAAAACACATGGACGAGACCATCAAAAGTACATACTATGAATGAAAGTATAGCAAATATGGTACTTTTATCGCAAGTGAAACTGTACGACTTCGTTCAAGGTGGAGCTACAACTTATTGAGAAATAAGAAATCAATTGTATCCGGACGTTGTTGTTTGGTAAACATTTACACTACCTTTACCGAACGAAGATGAGCAGGACGAATACTTAGAGCGATATCTGCAATAATGAGCTTTCCTAACATCAAGTAAATCACTGATAACAGAACCTTGAAACCCTCAATGATTAATATATGTAAACCACTTTTTATTGAACAAATCTTCTTTGGGAATAAGGCTTGCCACATGATAAGTCGGATATGAAAAGAGTGATAACCAGATAGACCCTGAGACTTTAGCTATCTGCTGACACTCTAAATTCTAATGGGTCTTCCGAAGCAACTAATTTCCGAACCTACATAGGATCTTTTAGTAGAACGGAAATAAAGAACAACAAGTCCCTCAATACGCTCAGTGGGTGTTGTTGACACCCTTGCTAAGGTAGTTCCAGCGGGAGAGCTGTGGGTGTAACACTCATCCAAAGAGCTTAGGAAAATGAACAATTTCCACAAGAAATTCCAAAAAACAGAAGTCTGTTGGATTGTGGAACACATACGAGTATGTGTATAACCAAGATAGTAGCTGGAACGATATTAGAACGGATAGATGAACCCCATAAACAACTTCCAGATCATAATAGAATGGTGGGTCGATTAAAGGTCTCTGATACATCTACTGTTTATCGGCTTTGAATCAAGTTGATATCTGATTAACCTTATTTATAGCTATTTCAAGGCTTCATACGAAGAAATTAAGATAGGATTTTGATAGGATATGACAGATAATTTTATTATTTACAAGCCTTTTAAACGATTTGCGTCTCAGTTGTGTTGAAAAATTTTTATCCGCGATAGAATTCAAACGTGATAGTGTGATTGCTTTATATTTGGTTGGAAAACCATAAGTAGCTATCGTTAGAGCCCTCCAGCACGTCAATCATTTGTGTCTCGAACCATAGCTCATTACCGTGATACTGGCAGCGTTGCAAAACGCCATGGAGGTGGTCATAAAAAAACAGCAACATCGGCAGAAATGGTTCGGAAAGTGAAGGCTCGAATTGAGCGAAATCCGCATCGAAGTGGAAGAAAAATGTCTCGTGAGCTCAACATATCGTTGGAACGGATGCAACACATATTGAAAAATGAGCTTGGGCTTAAGCCATTGAAGTTCCAAAAAGCACACGATCTTACACCGCAACAGAAAAAAGTTAGAGTCGAAAGAGCAAAGGAGTTGGTGCGCTTGCACGAAAGTGGTGAGTTGCCGAATTTGTTTTTTTCTATGAGTCGCCATTTGTTATCAATCAATATGTCAACAAACAAAATGACCGAGTTTACTTGCCAGAGAGGTCCTTCGGAAATGTACACCAGAAACAGCACCGATGGTGATGGCGGTTTGGGCCGCCATAACCGCCGATGGTCGCTGTCCGCTCATATTTTTGGACCGTGACGTCAAAATTAATGCGATTGTATACCGTGAAACTGTCTTAGAGGCAGTATTGAAGCCTTGAGCAAACAATCAACAACCGTCTCACAAAGCGCGCGTCAACCAAGATTAATTAAAAAACAATGTTCCACACTTCATTTCTTCGACACAATGGATTGCAAATTCTCCGGATGCAAATCCGTTGGATTTCTCTGTATGGGGTATTTTGAAGGCGAATGTTGGCACTAAAAAATACCAAAGTTTGGACCACCTCAAACAAGCACTTCGCCGGGAATGGGCCAAAATACCGCAGAGCCACTTGCGTGCAGCATACGATGCTTTATTCGCGAGGTTTAAGGCCATTATTTGCTCCAAAGGTGGGCATATTGAAAACTACTGATACAATTTAAAAATTGATGTATTTTCCAACATTTTTTGCTTTGACACAATAAAATTTATCAAAAAATAAAAATATTATAGCATTTTAAAAAGTTACAGTTCGAGTAAGTCACCCTGTATATATTGAGTCTCTAACTTAATTCGGGCGGTTTGCTAAGCGATAGCGTAACTTGTATTATTCCATTGTTATTATTCCATTGGAACATGCGTTGGAAAGCTACTGTCATTGTACATCATTTCAGTATATGTCATTCATTTGAAGCGTAAACAACAATAATTTTTTTTCACTCAAATATGTCGAACTTTGTGCCTGAAAAAGTGTTTTTGCGGGGAGATCTTCTTCATTACTTGAAACTGAAATGAAAACTGCTGCCGAAAGTCATCTTTTTTTGGTGGAAGTTTATGGTGAACATGCGCTAGCTGAGCGAACGTGCGAAAAGTGGTTTGCACGATTTAAAAGTGGTGATTTTGGCTTGGAAGACGATGAACGTCCTGGGCAGCCAAAAAAGTTTGAAGATGAAGAACTTTAAGCATTACTCTATGAAGATTGTTGCCAAACACAAGAAGAGCTCGCAGAATCTTTGGGTGTCACTCAAGCAGCCATTTCAAAACGTTTAGAAGCAGCTGGATATATTCAAAAGCAAGAAAATTGGGTTCCACATGAACTCAAGCCGAGAGACGTCGAAAGGCGGTTTTACATGTCCGAAATGCTGCTGGAACGCCACAAAAGGAAGTCATTTTTGCATCGGAGTGCTACTGGTGATGAAAAATGAATCCATTACGACAACCTCAAGCGCAAAAAATCATATGTGAAATCCGGCCAACCAGCCAAATCAACGGCAAATCCGAATATCCATGGCGCGAAGGTAATGGTCTGTATTTGGTGGGATCAGATGGGTGTGCTGTATTATGAGCTGCTAAAACCGGGTGAAACTATCAATGGACAACGCTACCGAACACAATTAATCCGTTTGAAGTGAGCAGTGGCCGAAAAACGCCCGGAATATGCGACCAGGCACGAGGCAATAATTTTCCATCATGACAACGCTCGGCCCCACGTTGCTATTCCGGTTAAGAACTATTTGAAGAATAGTGGATGGGAAGTCTTACCCCACCCGCCTTATAGCCCAGACCTTGCCCCTTCTGACTACCATTTGTTCCGGTCGATGCAGAACGCCCTCACTGAAATACGGTTCACATCAAAGCAGAATATCAAAAATTGGCTTGATTCATTCTTGGCTGCGAAGCCGGCGCAGTTCTTTTGGGATGGGATCCACAAATTGCCAGAAAGATGGGAAAAAGTCATAGCTTCAGATGGGCAATATTTTGAATAACAGTGTTGTATATGTTTTTCTTAAATAAACGTTCAAATTTTGAAAAAAAAACGAACGAATTAAGTTATATATCAATAAAGGGCGCTCAAATTTGAGGTATCATTTTAAATTTTGAATGAAAGACATAAATTGTGTGAAATTATGTGAACCTCTGCTAGCTCGGCAGACTATCAACCTTTAACCAAAATTTTGAATCACTTTTTCGCATAATGATGGTTCAATAAGTGATATTAGCTCGATGATGTTGTCTTTGAGGTGTTAAACTATTTGAGGATTATCGACATAAACGTTACTCTTCAAGAAACCCCATAAGAAAAAATCCAGTGGTGCTAAATCTCATGATCTTGGTGGCCAATTCCCGTCTGTTCTTCGGGAAATATGCGATTGTTAAACTTCTCTTTCAAAAGATCGATTGAGTTCGTTGCTATGTGACATGTTACACCATCCTGTTGAAACCACATATTCTGCACATCAATATCTTCCAATTGGCTAAACAAAAAGTTTCTAATCATCATTGATATCGAGCTCCATCCGCCGTAACTGCATTGCGATTTTCATCTTCGAAAAAAAAATGTACCAATTACGCCACCACACCAAAATCCACACCATACAGTAACTTTTTTGGTTTCATTGGCCTTTCAAACAATCCTCTAGGATTTTCTTCAGCTCAATTGCGACAGTTTTGTTTATTGATATAATCGCCAATTTCAAAATGAGCCTCATCGGTGAAGATAATTTGCTTGAAGAAATTGTCATTTTGTTGTTGCTTCTCTATGGCCCCATTAACGAATTGCCGACGCAATGCGTGATCAGTTGGCTTTAATTCCTGTGCTAACTGTATTTTGTAAGTCTTTACATGCAGATCTTTGTGCAAAATGTCAAACAAAGTTGTTGGTTTGAGGTTTAATTGTTGTAAACGACGATGAATTGACGTCCTTGGCTCTTCAGCAACACTTCTGCTAACAGCTGCAATATTTCCACTCGAACGACCACTACGATGATAGACTTTTCTTCTCTGATCTTGAGCCGAACCAGTTTCTTCAAATTTATGAACGATAAGTTTAATAGCACGGTTTGACGGAGCATTTTCTCCACCATATTTTGAACGAAATTTTCTTTCAACTTCTTCAAAACTTTTTCCGTATTTAAAATAAGTTTTAATAATAAAAATACGTTGCTCAATAGTGTACCAATCCATTTTAGCTAACGGTAATGTATTTATTTCATACCTGAAAAAACTTCGGTGTAATCTAATAGCTGTAAAAAAAGTGGCGGCCAATTTAAAAAGATACGTCAAATGTGAACACCCTTTATAACTCCAAGCATGCATACTATCACAAGTTTCTATATCCAGGAAGTATGGTATCGACTAACCGCGGTGGCAACGAACTTGATATGTGCAGCAGAATTGGGGTCGGAAGTCTGGAGCTGTGATATTCTTAGCAAAAGTTCCAAGCCACTCCAATGTAGGAGCAATACTGCTAATGAGTGTAATACTTGAAATGTGAATACCACTAGCACATCCAAGCTGCATAACGAGGGAGAAAATGTCAGTAGATTGGGCATATCTTACGGCGCGAAGATAAACGCATTGACAAAATGTGCCATGCACTGGAATCAGCTCACCGCCGGGCAGTTGGAGAGAAACCAACTTCTTCCGGAATAAATTAGATAGAGCTAAAACGCGTTGCATTACCCCGAACGTGCATGTATTTTTGACGTCCTATGAAAGATTTTAAGTAAAGTAAAAAAAATTTTAGGCAAAAAAGAGGCTTGCGCTTGAATCCCAGAATTGTATGATAGAGGAAACAATTGTACTGGCTAGCAGTGAGACAATGTGACATTTGAACCTTTACGATAATCCCATTCTAACAAAGCACCGAATAAGTTATATACTTAGCTTTTTCCAGCAGCCCAGGCACACTGACAGCACTTCTCTTTTAACCCATAAACAGTGTATGGAGCATTGAAAATTTTCCAAGTAAATACTTAGTCACAGCTTGAGCAAAAAATATTGGTTTGAAGAACCTGCTGTAAAATTAGTCTTGCAGAAAAGCCAACCGCTATTTTAAGCAGCGGCTAAGCCAGATTAATTTTCGAGCTTCACAAAGGATTAGTCGGACATGATACCCTAATAATTAATAGGAAATAATATAATATAATAGTTTTCCCCAACAATTTTCCATCTTCTAATTAACTGAGTTTTCCACGCAAGTTTTAATTTTGCAAAAATATAAGAAATCAAGATGCTCGAAAAAGCACTTCTACCCATTTATACATCTCTTTGTCTGTTTATATGATGACCTACTGCTGATAGTTTTGATTTTGACAAAATCATACTAAACTATCTGGGACAAACAACAAAGGACACTTTCACCATATGCAGGAGCACGAACAACTTTCTTCTTTTAGTTATTTCTCACACCAAATTTATTGATTAAATTTCCACCACTTGATAATAACTCAACTGAAAAAGATACATTTTGTAAATTGCAAATCATTTGTTTTAGGTTATTCCTGAAATAGACGCACCTGCACATGCAGGCAATGGCTGGGACTGGGGACCAAAACGAGGTCTAGGTGAACTAAGCCTCTGCATAAATCAACAACCCTGGAGTTTCTATTGTGGTATGTCATTCATCAAATAAATACTCAACACACAAAGCACCAAATCACTAATGGTATGCGACTTGTTTTGCTCTTTATTTTTTCATCTGTAGGTGAACCACCATGCGGTCAATTGAATCCAAAAAATAACAATACATACCTCATCCTACAAAGGCTATACGAAGAGCTACTAAATTTAACAGGTCCAACCGACTATTTTCATTTGGGTGGAGACGAAGTCAACCTAGAATGCTGGGGGCAATATTTTAACGACACCGATTTACGAGAAATGTGGTGTGATTTCATGCTTCAAGCTTTGGGGCGGTAAGTTGCACTTATCATCCACTCGACAATAAACCTTCCCCATCACTGATACTTGTCTATTTGTTTTGCTTTTGCTTGTTGTAGCCTGAAAATAGCAAACAATAACTCTCTACCGAAATGGATATTGGTTTGGTCCAGTGGATTGACCAACTCCAAATGTCTCTCTAAAAATCAATTTGCTGTACAAGTTTGGGGAGGTAGTACGTGGCAGGAGAACTACGATCTCATCGACAATGGTTTTAGCTTGATATTCTCGCATGTGGATGCTTGGTATTTGGACTGTGGCTTTGGCAGTTGGAGAGCAACAGGTAAATTGGATGGTTGTGGTGGTGGTGCTGATGTTGTTTAACAAAAGTTAAACTAGCACCATGATTCATTATGGATTGTATTTCGTTGTCGTTTAGGTGATGCAGCTTGTTCACCATATCGAACGTGGCAGAATGTATACAAGCACAGACCATGGGAAAGGATGCGTTTGGATAAGTACAGGATAAAACAGGTATGGATACAAATGAATGATTCCGTATAGATTTTTGTCCATGAAGACATTAATAAATTGCAGGTGCTTGGGGGTGAGGTATGTCTTTGGACAGAACAAGTCGATGAAGAACAACTTGACAATAGATTATGGCCAAGAGCTGCTGCATTAGGAGAAAGGTATGTACATTTATGTCACTTATTTGATACAAATTTATCTTTTATTGATATTGATATCATTGGATATTGATAAATGTTTTATGCATGGACGTGTTTTGAATAGGTTTTAAGTGAGGCAAGATATTATTAAGAAAAAATGGAATGCATTCGGAAATGTTTCTTTTTCGTCTATCTTTGTACTGAAGCACTTTTATTACTGAATGAGTATAGTTTTGATAAGCGCACCTATTCCCTATTTTATATCCTTCGAACCTTGAAAGGACCTTAAGGGCTTTCTGCTGTCTTTAATTTTTTCGTATCACAGACTCTCAGTCTGTAAGATGCAGTTTGCACCCATGATTGCTTGAATTTTAAAGCGGCATATTCAGGTAATTTATATGCTCTTCAGCACAAACAACCCTCGACGTAATCGGTACACTGGAAATGGTGTCTTAGTCAATTGCAACACAAACCGAAGCTCTTCTCTTTACGGGAAGGGAGGCGCTGCGGAATCTGACTTATCCAGTACTGAAAAGTTCACCCAACATAGGTAAATATCTGGCTGTCATCATGGATATCAAAGTAATTTAGGCTAGATATGTTGCCTCAAGAATTTTCAAGCCGTTATCTGTTTTCTGGCAGTGTACAGAGGGTACACAGGAATTCTTATCGAAGATTTGAATGATATGATAACACCAGTTGTATTGCAAAAAATTTCACTAATAAAATACTTCACTGCTGCTTTCATTTGCTTTCGTTGATTTACGGTCTTATAAGACCAACCCGACAGAGGAAAACCAGAAAAAGGAATGACATGACTGCTACGCCTTTCTTAAGCGTGTGAAATTTCTCAGGTAAAAAATACTTTGTATACGGTCATCCGACAAGAGTTGTCATTTTAAATCAATAGAAAAGTGTTACATTCTTATGAAAAGTGACGTTAATTTTATTTTAATACAAAGCACGAACTCTGAGGTTAGTAATGGAATAAAATACCTTTCAAATGTCTGCTCCTGCTCTGCCTATAAATAGCCATTACGGCTGTATTTCGCGTATTACAGCTCCGATATTTTCTTTTAGTGCATGAGCATGAGACTTTATCTTCAACATAACCCCAAAGGAAAAAGTCTGATGGTGTTGAATCACACGATCTAAGCGGCCAATTGATGTCTCCATTTGGAGAAATTTCTCACGCAATAGAGGCATTGTTTCATCAGCTGTGTGTCGTGAGGACCTGTCTCGCTAAAAAAAAAACGTCGTCTACGTCTATCAATTTCAGGCAAAAAAACAGGCAGTCAATATCGTACAGTAACGCAATCCTTTCACTGAAAAATTTTCAAACAAATATGGCCCAATAACACCGCCAGCCCAAAAACCGCATCAAACTGTCATTCATTATGGAAGAGGTTGTTCCACTACTAGATGGAGTGAAAAAAAAAACCTCCTTGGGAATTAAAATTTTTTTTTTTAAATGTTTTTTTATATTATTCAATATAGTCCTCTTTTAGTTTGATACACTTATTCCAGTGATTTTCCAACTTTTTGATCCCGTCCGAAAAGTAATTTTCCGGAAGGTCTGCAAAATACTCCTTCGTGGCATCGATGATTTCCTCGCGTGAGCTGAATTTTTTATTGATGAGCCATCTTTTGAGGTTTAGAAAGAGATAGTAGTCCGTGGGATCCAAATCCAGTTACAAATCGACGCCAAAAGTCCGCCCGATTCCGCATCAGCAAGTCCAGACACTCTTTCGAAGTGCTCTAGGTCATGCGCGGCACCCAGCGGCAGGATAACTTTTTCATATGCAGAATACTGCCCAAAATATGGCGTGTGCGCTCAGTAATAATCTTTGTGGTATCTGCTAGCTCGCGTATCTTCACTTTCCGGTCAGCCAACACAATTTCATGTATTTTTTTGACATTGTCCTCTGTAACCGCATCGGATGGCCTGTCGCTGCGGTAGTGGAGTTGCGGCCAGCAACTCTCGAAACCAATATTTGACGGTGTAATCTGACGGAGCGTTAGCCCCATAATATTTATCCAACTTTTCTTTTGTTTCCTTCGCCGTTTTGCCTCTCTCTAAAATTATGTTTTATGAGAGAACGAAAATCGTTTTTGTGCATACTCAACATGATGCCAAACACGTCAAAAACAATCAGCTGTCAAAACAAAACTAAAGACAGTATCGCACTGAAATTTGGCATGTCTACCTAAATATGAACGGACTTCAAGGCACCATAACCTTTTTTGCAGTAGCAGTGCATTCTGGCGGTCAAGGATGTCACTTTTCACTCCATCTAGTATTTCCCTGAGAAACCCAGAAGTCACAGTTTTGATTGTTTATGTACCCAGGCGAATGGAAATGAGTCTCATCACGCAGAATAATTTTGTGTCAAAAATCATGATCTTGTTAGTTCATTTCCAACACCCAATCAGCGAAAGTATGGCATTGAGCGTGATCTGCTGGCTTCAATTTTTTGGGTCAACTGGATCTTATAAGCATGAATGCCAAGATCTTTATGCAAAATGGGGTGCAAAGTGGTCACGGCTGGGCCCAATTCCTGTGATCGTCTCGAAACGGACAACACGAACTGGAGTCACTATTTCACAGACAGTTCAACCCATCAAGATTGTGTCGTATGTCCTCATACACTTAACTGCGTTGAATCTTCAATCGGACGTATGCACTTTCACACTTGTATGGTAGTGAGATTACTTGAAGATTTCAATATTTAAAAATCCCCTGGTACAGATGATATATCTCCCCTTCTTTCAAAGAGTGAATCTTTCACACTGTCAAAACCACTGTGTATACTTTTTCATTCAATTCTATTCTTTAGAATTTAGGATGTATAGTCCTACAGACTCATTGCACTCACACTCCTTCTTTCCACGATCGTGGAAAAGGTGATAAACCGTCAGGTCATGAAATGCATCGAAAAATAAACACTTCTCAATGATCCGCAGTGCAGTTTTTGTAGCAAAATAGACCTACTAGTGATATATTTAATAGCATGTCTTACCAAAAATTGAAACTAAATTTTCCACGAATCTGGCGAAAGCAAGATAGTTGCACTACATATTTCAAAAGGCATTTGACATACATACAAGTAGTGTGAATTCAGGCTTTTTTATCGAAAATATGTGCATTTGGAATAAACATACGAGTATCTCTTTTTCGATGGATTTGCAAAAACGCGTCGCTGGTTTCCAGCTGTAGAATATAAAGGGCGGTGTATGCCAAGCCCATGCGCTCAGCATAACTAATGCTGATGGTATCGAAGAACTTCTTGTCTGAACCTTTGTACAAACGACCAGATCAGTTGCATGCTTGGCTCAACACTTTATCGTCGAATATTGAGTGAGTATACAATAGAAAGCGCGGCATGCGCGCACCATATCTATCGCTCTTTAAATATTACTCGAAATCGACTCGACCAGCGACTCATACCGACTGTTGAATACGAGAAGCATTCCCGTTGAACGTTATTCCCTTCGCTGGTTTTTGAACATTTATAATTTTAACTTGAAAAGTTTCCACTGCACGCCCTTTACTTCTAAACGACTTCTGCTACTTGACGTTTCTGGTTCAGTTATAAAAGCAGATATTGTTATAGAAACTTATAATTTTATTAATTCCAAACTCTACAATTCGATTAAGGTTTTTAAATTTGACGCTAGTAGTCTTTCTTGTACAAATAATTGTTTCAATAATATATGTGAATTGGTTAAATGAATTCTTGAGCAAAAATATATCCGAGAAGTTCAGCACATTTATTATTATTTTTAACGATGTTCTCAAAGAAAGTATATTCTCGCCCGGCCTGGTATAACAAAAGACTAATAAAATTAAAAAATGCTAAAAATGCCGCGTATAAAAAGTACACTTGCGGTAATAAAAACCGCACCATATCAAAATGATTGAAAAATTGTTAATAACTACGATAATAATTTTTATAATGAAATTAAAGTTTTGTTGAGTACTCCGCAGTAGTTTATAAGTATTTCTATCTAATATCCATCTGTTTATTGAATGTTTGAAAAAAGACATTAACAAAGAAAGAAAAACCAGTTAATTTTCTTATTTTTTTAAAATATTTTAATACAGTCATTGGTTAACAAAATCAAACGATACATTTTTTATGTATGTGTACATAAAATGTTTATATATGCCGCTTTTACCAAAAAATTATCAATACCGCTTTTACTCTAGAAGGCATCGAGTTTACTAGAAGTTCAGTAATATCCCTTGAAATTTCAGTATTCCATACATGTTCCAGAGGTTCATTTAGTTTTTTTTTACTCTCTGGTTTATGTTCAGCCACCTTACGTTTCATTACATGCCACAAGTGTAAGATTGGGTTAAAATCGGGCGAATTAGCTGGCAGTCTAGTCTGGTAATTCCGAGGTCATCAAACGTTGTCTTGAGCTGAAAATTATTGAAAGACTCTAGTTACTTGTCTGTTTATTATTTATAAAGTAGACATATGTAAGTTGATTTCTAACACTTTACTTACGGATTTGGCGCGGTGGCAAGGTGCAGAATCATCTTGAAAAATGTATTTGTCAGTGTACGAATGATGCTGTTCAATTGCTGGTAACAAAAACTCCCTTACTACTTCTCCATACTTTTGAGCGTTCATAGTGCCATTAACAAAGTGCAAAGGGCCCAAAACGTAAAAAGGAAAACATCCCCAAACCATCTGGCTTTGAGGAAACTTCACTGTTTTGACTATGCACTCGTCCTTGAACCTTTCACCTGCGGACCGTCGTACGTATGGTACGGCACACAACAAATTAAATTTACTTTCATCAGACCATATCATACATCGCCAATCATCCTTCGTCCAATCTTCGTACTTTTTTGCCCACGTCAAGCGAGCTTTTTTCATTTTTGTGGTTAGGAGAGGTTTTTTCGCTGGTCGTCTTCCATATAAACCTATCTCCCGTAGCCGTCGGCGTATGGTTTCGGAGCTTAGATCAAATTGATGAAATTCACTCAGCTCTGCTCTTATACGGACAGCACTTTTAAAGCGATCTTTCATGCTAATTCCTTGTAATACATTGTCCGTCTTCTTTGTTGTTTTACGTTTTCGTCCCGAGCCTTTTTTCCTTTCCAGTGGATCCAAATTTTCTTTTTTCTTCATCAGTCGTACGATAGTTGAATGACAGCATCCTATTTTAACCGCAATCTCACGATAGCCAAGCCCTTCTTCGACTAAAGTTAATATTTGAACTTTTTCGTCCTGAGTCAGTTGATGATATTTACCAGACATTTCACTTTTTTTTACTTGTCACCGTCACAACTCAATTCAAACTGATTTTTTTTGCACTAAATATGAGGCCAAACTCCGCTATGGCGAATGCCCTTCATTAGTATGAGAAAAACCCTTACGATCTGATGTAATTAGGCATTTTTTGAGAACTCATTAGGTGGCGCGGTTTTTAGGACCGCAAGTGTATAAGACATCTTCCTCATATGATGATTATATCCTTTTTTTCACGTCCGAGAAAAGAGTTCATTTTTTTGTCTAAATTTCTTTATTGTATGTTAATTATATAAGTTCAGTTGAAAATAATTTAAAAAATAATCCTACAAATTTTTGGAAATTTATAAATTCTAAAAGAAAAAGTACTGGTTTCCATACAACTATGAACTTTAATGACAAACAATCGAGTGAGCCTAAAGAAATCGCGGATATGTTTGCTGAATGTTTTCAAAGTATCTACAATTCAACCAATTCCAGCACTTCCGCCGACCTGTGTTATATTAATTCCCTACCATCTGTTTTAGTACTTCATGTTATTTGTTTGATGTAAGTGATGTTGAAGTAGCATTAAGAAACTTAAAACCACAACCAAAAGCAGATATTCTTGGATTTTTTCCTATTGTCCTACGCCATTGTTCTAGTTCACTCTGTTTGCCGTTGTCTGAGCTGTTTAACCAATCACTGTTGGAAGGTGTATTTCTTGGTGATTGGAAAATTTCTATTATAGACCCAGTATACAAATCTGGTAACCGACATCTTATTTCGAACTATAGACCGATCACTAAATTTAAACTAAACTAAACTAAGCTCTTGGACAAACTTGTATAAAATAAATTAAATTTCACTATAAGGCAATTCGTTAGTAAAAATCAACATGGATTTTGGATGGGTCGTTCAACCACATCAAACTTAACGGAGTTTTCTACTTTTTGCATTAATTCTTTAGAAAAGCAGAAACAAGTCCATGTAATTTACACGGACTTTGTTAAAGCTTTTAGCAGAGTAAACTTGACTATCCTTTTAGAAAAATTGAAGGCCTGTGGCTTTTTTGGTCCATTACTGCAATGGTTTGAATCTTATCTACGTGGACGAATACAATATGTTTCTATAGGTGATCGTTTTTCAAAGAAGATTTTAGTTTCCTCGGGTGTCCCTGAAGGAAGTCATTTAGGCCCATCTTTATTCTTGCTCTTTATTAATGATCTCCCTGACTTATTAAAACATTCTCATGGTCTTATGTATGCTGACGATATTAAAATTTACTCAATAGTTTCAACGCTTAATGACTTTGATGTTTCAAAACGACTTAAATTCGTTTGCAACGTGGTGTAATTTGAACGACTTAAGGTTAAAGGTTGATATGTGTGCCTGTATGAGCTACAGTAGGAGTGCTTACAATATTTTGCCAAACTACACACTTAATAACACTGATGTTAAAGTAGTTAACGATTATAAGGATCTTGGTGTGATTTTTGATTGCAAACTAAACTTTCATCTTCACAATAACTACGTCATCGCTAAAGCCAATTCACTTTTAGGTTTTATTAAGAGGAACTCCTCTGATTTTAAGGATCCTTATACTACTCTTTAGACTTTGTTTTTTAGTATTGTTCGTCCTATTATGGAGTATGCTTGTGTCGTTTGGTGTCCTAGTACTATTTCCAATATAAGTAGAATTGAAAATATTCAAAAAAGATTTTTAAATTTTGCTTTACGTCGTTTGTTTTTTACTAATAATAAGTTTCATCATTCTTATCGTTCTAAATGTCTTTTACTTGGTATGATGAGTCTAGAATCGAGAAGAAAAATGTATAATGTCATGTTTGTTCGTGATGTTTTATGCGCAACTATAGATAGTGTAAATCTACTTATGTGTGTAGAATTTTAAGAAAAATACCACTGTTATTTGAGTTTCGTCATTTTACTTTGTATGGTCAATGCGAACCAGAGCCTGATATATATTTGCCCAGGGATACCTTTAAAAATACTTTAAAGCTTATTCTTAATCATTAAAATTAAATTATATGATCTTTATTATATTGGCGTAACTTTTATTATTCCATTGTTATTATTCCATTGGAACATGCGTTGGAAAGCTACTGTCATTGTACGTCTTTTCAGTATATGTCATTCATTTGAAGCTTAAACAACAATAATTTTTTTTCACTCAAATATGTCGAACTTTGTGCCTGAAAAAGTGTTTTTGCGGGGAATTCTTCTTCATTACTTTAATATGAAGAAAACTGCTGCCGAAAGTCATCGTATTTTGGTGGAAGTTTATGGTGAACATACGCTACCTGAGCGAACGTGCCAAAAGTGGTTTGCACGATTTAAAAGTGGTGATTTTGGCTTGGAAGACGATGAACGTCCTGGGCAGCCAAAAAAGTTTGAAGATGAAGAACTGGAAGCATTACTCTATGAAGATTGTTGCCAAACACAAGAAGAGCTCGCAGAATCTTTGGGTGTCACTTAAGCAGCCATTTCAAAACGTTTAGAAGCAGCTGGATATATTCAAAAGCAAGAAAATTGGGCTCCACATGAACTCAAGCCGAGAGACGTCGAAAGGCGGTTTTACATGTCCGAAATGCTGCTGGAACGCCATAAAAGGAAGTCATTTTTGCATCGGATTGTTACTGGTGATGAAAAATGGATCCATTACGACAACCCCAAGCGCAAAAAATCATATGTGAAACCCGGCCAACCAGCCAAATCAACGGCAAAGCCGAATATCCATGGCGCGAAGGTAATGCTCTGTATTTGGTGGGATCAGATGTATTATGAGCTGTATTATGAGCTGCTGCTAAAACCGGGTGAAACCATCAATGGACAATGCTACCGAACACAATTTATCCATTTGAAGAGAGCAGTGGCCGAAAAACGCCCGTAATATGTGACCAGGCACGAGGCAATAATTTTCCATCATGACAACGCTCGACCCACGTTGCTATTCCGGTTAAGAACTATTTGTAGAATAGTGGATGGGAAGTCTTACCCCACCCGCCTTATACTATAGCCCAGACCTTGCCCCTTCTGACTACCATTTGTTCCGGTCGATGCAGAACGCCCTCACTGAAATACGGTTCACATCAGAGCAGAATGTGAAAAATTGGCTTGATTCATTCTTGGCTGCCAAGCCGGTGCAGTTCTTTTGGGATGGGATCCACAAATTGCCAGAAAGATGGGAAAAAGTCATAGCTTCAGATGGGCAATACTTTGAATAATACTATTGTACATGTTTTTCTTAAATAAACGTTCAAATTTTGAAAAAAAAACCGCACGAAGTTATGTACCAAATACATTATTCACAAAATTATATTATTGTTAGTTTTTAAGTTTCTTTTATAAATTTTCATAATCTGTTGATCACAAAATCGTAGATTAAATAAAAAATAAAATAAAAGTCGTTTACCTATGGCCAATTATATTTTCTGGTTTTTTGCTTAATTTAATTCTTCAATTTCATTTGTTTCATTGCAGACTTTGGAGTGATCCGGATGACGAACATGACATGGATGCCGTGCCAAGGGAAGTATTTGGTAGAATGTCTGTTTTTCGTAATCGCTTAGTTGAATTAGGTATCAAAGCCGAACCAATATTCCCGAAATATTGTGCACAAAATCCAGGCGAATGTCTGTGACCTTATTAATAGAAAATTCACTTATTACACTTAACATTTTTTTTTATTAAATTAAAAAAAAAAAAAACAAATAAAAACTATTGAACAAAAAAGAGAAAATAACAAATTTTTGAAAAGAAAAATACAAGAACAACAAAAGAAACGCAAACAAAAAATAGTAAAATTCAAACTTATTTTCGTAAACAGTTTTTGTTTTCTGTGACCTTATATTGTTTAAATTGAACAAAAACAAACAACAACAAAAAATGTATGTAATTTTAATTCTAAGATAAGAAGTAGATGTAATTTTTGAACTGAATCTATTATTCTCCGGTTTCCATAGATATTGTATGTAACTAACTTATAAACAAATTTCCTTCTTCTTACTCTCCTATTTTTAATTGTTGTTTAATTTTCATCATACATACAAACATTACATTGCAGTGTTGTCAGTTTGAATAGTTGAGGATTCCTTAAGTGCTTTTGAGAAGATAAATGCCTCCCTAGTTAGAATAATTTCGCTTCTACTCAACAGAGTTTTATGGGCCGTTAATCATCAGTCCCACATTTCATAAATAGGTTGGAGTACTCTTTATACCAGAACATAGACTAATATCGTATGGATCTAAGAATATTCGCATTAAGCCGTTGAATCATACTCAGCAAGTTTGAAGAGGTTGGAATGTGTTTTGCTCGAACTAAAAACACAAAAAAAAAATAAACAAATTGCAAGGAAAGACCCAAAGATCCAACAAGTTTAATGAAATGATGTGACTGCTTTGCTTTTTCTCTTCGTAAGCTAATTCATAACAAAATCACCTCCCCACTGTCCCAATTAGAACTACAGGAAACATTTTCATTATACAGGATGTCGCGTAACGTTATGGTTTAATTAGTAAATAACTTTTTCCTTTTATGATTTTATTTAACTTTTGCATTTATTAACCTTTAGCTTATAGCTTGGAAATATGTTTACATTGTGTTTTGAATACAACATCTCTCAAATGGTATCCATTTTTAGCTTCGACCTGACGTGCACTTTCCAAAGCATTTTCCGAATATCGGCCTTAAGCTGTTGAATGGTTCTTGGCTTGTGTGCATACGCTTTACCATTTAAGTAGCCCCAAAGAAAGAAATCTGGTGCCGTTAAATCAGTCAACACGTTGGCAAATTAAAATTTGAAAATCGCGAATTATTGAATCAGCAAAAATTTCCCTTAGGGGAGTGAAACACGGGCTGCATGAGTTGTGGTTTCATATAGTTGGAACCAAAATTCTGAATTGTTCTCCACCTCTGTCCTTAAAAAATGTTCGATCATTGCACGGTATTCAATTCCATCCACATTGGATGGCCGTGGCTCAAGTGGTAGTGTATTGACTTCCAAATTGGACGGTTCGGTCGCATTCTTTTTTCTAACAACAAGCAACTAAAATCACGTAAGATAACTAGTTGCCTAGAACACAACAACAACTCCAATTACATTAATAATTCAGTCTCCTCATTAAATGTTGGATGCCACCCATGGAGCGAAATAACCATTGAGCCCAAAAATATTTCTTTCTCTCTCCCACTTTCCTCCCACGCACTCTACACTTTAAGTGTACTCATACCCACTAGAGTGTTAAGTTCATAAAAAAAAGACATTAACCGCAAGTTCTTCCTCGTTTTCGCAAAAATATGGCCCAATTATCCTTTCTGAGGTTACTCCACACCATACTGTGCCCCGAACTGCGTGCATTTGATGTTCAACAATTATTTTTGGGTTTGCGGTGTCCAATATTCTGCAGTTTTGTTTATTTACGTGACCATTTAGGTGAAAATGGGCCTTATCGTTCATGAGGTTGTGAATAAACTCGTTGCTCTGTCGGAATAGTTCTTAAAAAGCCAAGCATATTGAATGCGTACTTTTGGATCGTGAATCTATTGCATCCTATAGGGAAAAAGGTGTAACTACCGTAAAATTCCTTCCAAATTCAGCCTAGACATCATCAACTGCTGAAAACGTCGCCTAGTGGAGGTTTCGGGGTTTTCCTCAATACTTTCTTGCACCCGAGCAATATTTACCTCATTTCGAACTGCATGAGGTGTTCCGACACCCGGAAGATCACAGACATCCTGTTCTTGCTGAAAACGCTGAACCAATCGATAAACTGATGGAGAACTAGACGCCGTTCGAACATTAAAGAAATTACAATATGATATATGCTGCCTTTCAAAATAAAATTAAACAGCACAGAGCAATGCTGAGTCTCTCCATCATAAATTTCGCAAGTTTTTCAAAGCCAATTCTGAGAAAAAAAAATATATATTTAAATAAAAATATTATTCAATAGTTAAACCATAACGCTATAACGCTAATCATGCGCCACCCGGTATAAACTCATCAAGCAAACTAAGTCTGCGACAACTAGCTGTATGAAACATAGTGTTGATTTCCGGGATCCTTTAGCGGTTAATCTGAAATAGATAAGTGTAGTCTTACTACTAGTTAACAACTTGTGAAGGGCAGACTAGATTCTTAGCAAATGGACATCGTAACTAATTTGAGCCATACGCGAACGATAAGTCATCAGCAAAACCCTTTAGCTTGCAGGCTAATAGAAGACTGAAGCGTGAATTTACATACATATATTAAAAACAGTAGGGGACTTAGGACTGAACTTGTGGAACGCCGAGGTTGATGATTTTTGGTCCACCAAGAATATCCCCAATTTTTACTTTTTGCATTCTATTCTTAAGATACGATATAAGCCAGTCTAAAATATATTCGTACCTATCATCGTAACCGATAGGAGAAAAGTTCCGAACGGAGGATTTATTTGCTTCATGGTATCCGAATCGTAAACGAAATATAGACGCGTACCGACGCATAAATTTGACATTCAATTTGTGAAAATAAAACGTGTTAATTGTAAGCAAATCATGGAACAAAGCAACTCCTTTATTTTTATTCTTTTGTAATAGATTTGCGATTACAACATGTGGATTAGAGCCGTAAATGCTAACTTCCAAGGAGCCAATCATGACTCTCGTATATGGAACATAAGTCCCCAGCAACGGTATTTTGAAGAGTACCCATGCTTGCGGAACTTTTCTCACATTTGTTTTGACGTCGGAGACAATCGGAAAGATAATCATGTCATTCATCAGAATGCATCGCGTGAAGTCGTTGCTGTTATTTTGACACTTTGCAGTCATACATCGCACAAGAAAATTTGTTCTCGAAGGTTTGACTGATTAGGTCATCGGAACAAATACCATGATACAAATTTCGTAGAAATCGGAGGAAATTCCGTTCCGATCGGTTACGATGATAGAGCTGATATTAAAACCGCGGTACAATTTATCCAAAAGAATTTTGCTATCTACCATGTCGAATGCCTTGGCTATGTCTACAAGAAGTCATGCGCAGCAGTTTCCATCATCAAGTCCCTTGTAGATAAGCTGACAAAAGTCCAAAACGGTGCCTCCTGTGGAAAGATTTTCTCTGAAACCAAATTGATTTTCGCTCAAAAAGTGAATGTAAGTGAGAAATTTTAGAATTCTATGCTGAATAGTTTTTTTTTTTCAAAAAATTTGTATATGACTAAGTGTAAGGAAATAGGTCGGTAGCAAATATGAATAGCTCCCGTGGTACCAACTCCCTTCGATTAACCATTAGTTTAAGTTGTAACATATTCTGGCAACACTGCACTGTTTTTTTTTTTTAAGAGCCAAATTATTTCAATATCTTTGTAATATGTGCAATTAGGTCTATGACGATTTTTTTTTTTAATATATCTTCTAAGTAATGATCAAAAGATAATAGTTTTGTTATTTTTTATTTTATCTAATTTCGTTCCTTATTTAAGTTTAATTATTCACTGACCTTTGGAATTTATAACTTTACTCAAATTCTATAATTTAATTTTTAGATATCATTTTGAAGGCTTGTTATATATTGTTTGAACGTAAACACTTTGTATATCTTCCGAGTTCTCTTTATTTATTTTATTGTACCTTACGACAGGTAAATTTAATGTTTTAATGAGGGCATAGATCAAATTCTTTAAAGAAACTTGTTAATTTCTCAAGTCTTCCATAACCGATTAAATTTGTGTTCACTAAGCCTTTAAATTCGATTAGCTTGTTTTTTTTTTATATATTAAACTTTGTTTGTGTACACTTGGCTAGTTAGTATTTAAAAAAAATAACGATGGAAACATGGTTAAAGTCTAAATTTGTTCTCAGTTATTTTAAATTTATTTTAGTAAAAATATCTGTGCTTTCTAGTTAGCATTATACAGATTATAACAGCCTTATTTTTCATTACTCTGTAAAAACACTCCGTCAAGGATTGTAAACGACTGGATTTGGCCTCTATTTCGGTCTTATCCTTTTTAAGGGCAAAGTACGAGTATGTGTAAGTGCACAAATTAGGTGCTTTTTTGAAGACTTTGTTTTTCTTTGCTGCAGCAGCTACACTAGACAGCAAAAATAGTATCCACGCATACGTATAAGAAAAATCAAAATACATTGATTATTCAAAGTTGAACCTTGTGGAAATTAATGGTGAAAGCTCTTTACTTATATTCCATTCAAAGAAACCAAAAAATAATATCTAAGTTCAAAAGGTTTACTAGGAATAAAGAAATACGATGTTTGTTCAAAAAATTCAAAACATAGTGCAGCAAAATATGTTTCCAGCAGCTTCAATAGTCGCAATGTCCTCCATTATTTATTGTCATTTATAGCCAATAGTAAATTCCGGATATAATGGTGTCTCGAAAATGCATCTCTTGAGATAAGCTCAAGTTTTTTTTCAGGATGAGCTTCTAGGTTTTCTCTCCGAAATTTTTCATTTCCAGCAAACTCCATAAGATCTCTGTTCGAGGTAGATCAGGGGTTTGGTCATTGTCAATGCATTTTATCTGTACCTTTCTGAGTTAAATACTCAGTTACAATATTAGCTTCAGGCGTTTTGGAGCATTGTCCTCCTTAAGCACAATATCTTCACCATGCATCAAATGCGTACACTCAAGTATATGAGTAACTACGCTCTTGGTATTTTAAGGTAAACCGAAATTGTTACTTTCCCTCTCAGGATTACTAATTTACCCACTCCAAATGACGAAACACTCCTTATAGCAATATGATATTTTGCACAGATTTTACACTGTAGTAGGCAAACTTATAAAGGAGCTGTACGGAGTTAAGTTGGCCATGGAGGCATCGACTGTGGCACACACCCCAACTCAACTTCCGTTTTTTCCCATGCCCAAAATACCAAAAAACAAGGAAAACAAAGGTCAGATATATAGAAACGTTACTTTATATTGACTGTACGGACATCACCAAAAAAAAGTAAGAGAATGCCATGACCACTGTGCAAAACCGGAAGAATAAACTGTACCAGTATCACACAGCGATGACAGCTCGTTACCTAAAACGAGTTCGTCCTCTACTGCGTTGTCTCTCTTGGTTGAACCGTAAATTTTCTGGCCGGGGCGCAGTGTCCATGCGTTCAAACTGGCGTCGTTATCTAGGCCGGTTTATCAAAGTTTTTCTGACGAGGTCAACATCGTTGTGGAACCCGCCGTACAGTTCACTGTAGAATCACATTCTGCATTCTCGGTCCAAGGACTTATCTCTATAAGCGCCCGAGATCATTTTCATCCGCTTTCGTCAGTGTCCACGCTTCTGCGGTCTTCTTAGCCCAATAAAACAGCGATTGACAAGAGTGATTCTTCGTTTTATTTCTACTGAGGTAATGTTATTAGAATTAGTAGCAGAGCCAAGGTAGATAAAGTCCCCCTTACAACCTCAAACTTACTCGTATAGCTGTAGATTGTGATGTTCTGTTCAATTCGTCGATGCTGTGTATTCCTTGTTGTTTACAGGGACGTTCAGTGGTTTGTACAAGGTGGGGCAAAATTATTCATCCAATTTTGTTTTTGAATTACTTTTTTACAACATAAAAAATTTTCCATGACTTTCCGCAAGATTTCCGGTGATAACTGTTCGCATTCCTGTCGAATATTCTCCATAAAGGCTGCGATTGTCTGAAGATTGTTGGCATAAACCCGCGACTTCAAGTATTCCCAAAGAAGAAGTCTGTGATGGTTAAGTCGGGTGATCTTGCTGGCCATGCCAAATCGCCAAAACGGGAGATTACACGACCAGGAAACGCTTCCATCACAATATCCATTATGGCTCGTTCTGTGTTGCACCTTCTTGTTGCAGCCACATATTCACCAAGCCCCGGTCATCTAATTCCGGCAGTAAGAAATCTTTTATCATGGCCCTGTAGCGTTCACCAGTAACAGTGTCCGTATTGCCGATGGCGTCCTCAAAAAAATACGGCTCAATCACTCCTCCCGCGTAAACGCCGCACTACATAGTGGATGTAATGGCTCTTCGTGCATCACACGCGAATTTTCAGGGCCCCAGAAATGAAGATTTTGCTTATTGACGTAACCGCTTAAAGTGGAAATGCTCCTCGTTGCTCATCATGATTTTCGACATAAAATCGCCCTCTTCGTTGTTGAGATTGAGGATGGCCTTACAGTGATTCACACGCGACTGACGGTCAGGAGACATTAACTGATGTACGTCTTACGTAAGTCTTTCACTAAAATTCACTGTAGGGTCCATCTGGTGATGCCCAATTGCGTGGCCCGTCGTCTGGTTGATGTTTCTTCGTTCTCAGCAGCATCGGCAGCCACAGCCGCGATATTCTCGGCCGAACAACCATTCCGGTGGCGACCACGCCCTGCATGGTCTCCTGTGATTCCACTCTGTTCGAGTCGAGTAGCTAAGCGGTGCAATGTTTGCCCAGTTGTCGCGACACGATTAGGGAATCGATGTCGAAATTCGCGCTGCGCTAACATCACCGATCGATTATTGGTCAAAAACATAGCACTCTATTGCTGGTCTGTTTGTATACTGCAGCTGTCTAGTTCACAAATGTCAAATATGATTGACGTACGACGCCATTTGCAAAGATTATACCCTCTTCCGATAGGGTGATTAATTTTGCGCCGCCTAGTATAAAGCCGTTTTGGTTGTTCTGAAGGGGACTTGACTACTCAATTGCCTTTTAAACCCAAAGGAGCCAATTAGCAAGAGTGGTTCTTCACATGATTTTCGAGGTGGTGTCATTGTAGGAGTTGACGGAGGAGCCGAGGTAAATAAAAACCATTATAGTACTACACCGAAGTTGTAGCTGCCTGTCGTAGTCGTCGATCTTGTGTGCCCTCGTTTGTTGACTGTATATACTTTATTTTTCCCTCAATCAATAGTCTCTGTGTTCTTCCCAATATGTGAATGTCGTCAATGAATGCGAGTAACTGAACAGACTTTAAAAAGATAGCGTCTCTGGAATTGACTTCCGAGCTTCGCAAAAGTAGTGGATCACTTAAGAAAATATTTTTTATTTTACTATCTAGCCTTTCGGTGGTAATCCATGGATGTCCTGCGAAAATTCGACCACGTTTTTCGAAAGCAGCTGCGTGGGTTGCCCTGTGGGTTAATATGAAAAATTTACTTATATTTGTATCTGTATAATCTGCTTTTGAATACTCATAACGGGTTTTGTTTCTGAAAATATAAACTCATTTTTGTCTCGCTTATAACATTAAAAGTTAGAATAGGGAGAAGAGGATCGAAATTATAAAATATTCTTACCGCAAAGTGATTCAAAACAAAAGTGTAAACTCCAAAGAATTACAAATATACAGAAAAAATGCTGAATTATTAAAACTGGCACAACAAGTTGATATACACATTTTAAAATACGAGTACCAGCTTACATTTCTTTTTTGTAGTACTTAACATTTACAGATTATTTAATGTTACTTGAACAGCTAATTAACATGCTGCAGAAGGAAAAGAAGGATATATTTAATAGAGCAGTCCATTTTTTGTGTTGAAACTTATTTTTGTAGCCCACTGTGGTTATTGTTATGTTTTGAGTAAATATTACTGCTGACAAATACCACATGCGATTTAAAGGGTGGTCTTAATTTCATCTTACATAATCATTTCGGTATCCGAAACAAGGCGTCGCCAAATAACTTGGAGGTTGCCGCTTAGTTCTAGTTGTTTTGGGCGAGCGCGATTAATGCAGGTGTGCAGTTTCAGTACTTCACTTATGTGTAGGTTGAAAAATGTAAATACAAACTAGAAAGCCTTTTGAGTGAATATCTAGAATTTTTGTAACTTTCATCGACATCCTAATACAGTGCGGAATTAATTTGATCGCTCACTGAATAATTTTGTCTAGCACTTTTTTATCTGACTAGTTTAGGGGATATGATATGATGAAAGATAAATAACCTTTATTGGCTGTTGAATTATTACTTATTAACGATTGAATTTTTAAATTATTCAATTGTTCGATTTGCGATACTGGAAATTCATTTTCTACTAGATAATCCACTAGCTGATTCACAAATTGAAGAGCACTGCCACTGCTGATAGTTGTTTTGGGTTCAGGAATGTTTTCAATTTCGATGTCAGAGTCAGTAATATTTTCGCCGTCCAAATTTTCAACGGCTTCATCTTCTACCCAGTCTCGAATTTGTGCATTTCCAAATTCATTTCCTGACGTGATTTGGACTAGAAGACGAGCCAATCCAAATTTGTCACCGCTCTCTTGACGATGCTGTTGAATTAGAGTTGAAAGGGGTAAATCATTGTCTTCATCCCATTCCGATTCTCGAGGCAATATTTTCGACCAACACTTTTCTATACTCTTCGACGCTATTTGACTCCACGTAGAAGCTAGCAAGTGAATAGCATCTCTTAAACTGAACGACTTGATGCACTTTGCGATGTCGCCCGATGAAGCTATTATGGCTTCAAGTAGAGACTTTTTGTATGATACGAGTATTTTAAGCAAATTAATTACGCTTTGATCTATCGGCTGGGTGAGTGCAGTTACATTGGGGGAGGGGGGGGACACATGCACACAAAAGCGCCATCCATACTTCGCGATCCTTTTGAATGGCATAAAACATTATCCAATAACCACAATGCTTTCTGGGAGAGAATATTTTTTGTCAAATATTGTTTTACATGAAATAGATTTACTTGGTGAAACCAATTCTCAAAGATTTCTGTTGTCATCCAGGCATTTTTAAAAGACTTGTACATCAGCGGATTGTTGAATTTTTTAATCACTCTTGGGTTTATTGCCTTTTCTAATTACCAATGGTCGAATCTTGTGCTCCCCTGACCCATTGCAGCAGGCTAAAAACGTAACCCTCTCCTTGCTTACCTTTCTTCTAGGAGCACTTTTTTCGGATGAAGTTACTACGGTCTTGTCAGGAAGTAACATAACCGTCAATACAATGCAGTTTCATCCGCATTGTAAATCTGCTCTTTTGTAAGGCTCATGCCATTTATTTTTCGATGAAACTCCTGAATAAAAGGCGCGACTTGATCGGAAGCGCTAGAAAGTTTTTCGTCTTTTGCGTTGTTTGCAAAACCATTCGAAGAGGGCCTTCTCCATTTTGGGCATTTCTGGCATTTTCAACGTTTTCCGCTTTCCAGTTCCCGACTCAGTTTGAGTTGAATATGCCAAATATTTCTTGGAATTTTGTTTAATGTATGTTACAATCGATTTTCCAACTCCGAACTGATATATTACACTGGTGGCGCTTTTTCCTTTGCTTACTTTATGGTTAAAAATTTATGTTGCTTCTGAGGACGGTTCATGGTAAAATGTAACACTTTAATTTTAAAATTAGCTTTTCGGAAAAAAAAACGGAAAACAAAGCTAGTTGACACCAAATGAAAACTACCTACGGAACACACTAACCGGCGGTAGACTTAACGGGATTCGACACATTTGTCTTTCTCAGAAATGTCTTCACACTAAGTAACATCGAGTGTTCGAATAAGCGAGGTTGTGTACTATAGTCTATCTGGTGTGGACCGATAATGAGTTGTTGTCCTTTTAATTTTGAGCTCGCGGGGAAAGGCCCACAGTTTTTTCCGACTCGAACGGTATGAGAGACCTTTTCATTGATACAAATTTTAAGTTTTTGAAGTTTACAATTACATGCCGAAAGGATGGGGATGTCAGATTTTTTTTCAGTGCATGGCCATGTTAGGTCTTAGAAGAGCTCAGTTTGTGAACAAGCACATAGAAATCACAATCAAGCATGTGTATGTCGCAATTTGTCAAGCGGTGCATTTTTGCTAGGAAATAACACCCCTCGTCCCCATGAATTGCCAATAATTCATATGCCATACAAGATCATTTTGTATTGTAAAATTCAATGAGTAACATTTCCTCCCTAAACAACAGGGCCTGGCCTTAGTAAAGCACACCTTTTGTTTAAACTTGCTGAAGGCACGGTTTCACCAAGCTTGACACTTTGCAATTTATTATTTTACTAGAAAATTAAATATGAATTTGTTTTCACATGTTTGTGGGCCTTGTTTTGGATTGTTAGAATTCTGGTAAAATTATTATTTGAGCACTATTGGGTTGTACGCAATTCATGAAGTTTTTGATAGGTGACAAGCATTTTTATGACTTAGTGTAGGATATCGTATGTTAAACACTTAAGAGATGTCGCAGTGAAATAATACGTGCAGACTCACCTAATTCGTTAATTTCAGTGCTTCCGCATAGACACTTTACTGTCATCTTAGGATATCAAAGGTGTACAGTACTGTGTGAAAAAAATGGAAACGAGGTAATTTGGTGCCATTTTACATTGAGAGAATGCAATTAGTTAAAAAATATGAAATTAACGTTTATTGATTGAATATTTTTATAAAAACTTAGTACTTTATCGCATATCCTTTGTTAGGAATAACGGCACCCAATCTTGAACACATTAAGTCAACTAGTGAAACAAATTAATCCAAGTGTATTTTTTTCCATTCCGCCATTATACATTTTATAAACTCTGTACAGCTCAATGGCTCTTGTTTCCTTATCTCCGGATCTACAGGATTTCATAAATTTTCTATAGGATTGAGGTCCAGAGACTGCGCCGGCCACTTAAAAAAAAAGTTTCGCACCCACCGCCTGGTATATTTTGACTTTACCTTCAGATATTTTTTTCATTTTTAAATGCATTTTATTTTATTAATCATTAACTCTTACATACTAATAAGAAATGCTTAAATGCTAGTTTAAAATTACTTAACAATCTTGTACTAACATACTGGCCCCACACAGGCACTCTAAGCTACTCTAAATTCTTATATCTATTTCTTTCGACTTTATTTACATTTTATTTAACCTTCAGACATACAGTGGGGAGCATAAATGAGTACATGTTTGTACTTCGTGCACTTATTACTGCATAAGAATAGAAATAAAAAGCAAATTAAAAAAAATTCTTAACCTTTATTTCATGTTCAATTCTTAGAATAAAGGTTTATAAATCAAAACGGAAAACAACAAATTCGAAGAAAAAAGTAAATAAAACAAAAACAACCATGTTCATTATCGTAGTCGGTAGCTTTCACGACAGTCTACAAGTTATTCACGTTTAAGGACTGAAACGAATAAAATTTGGAAACTTCAAAGTAAAAAAAAATTTTTTTTTCATAATTCATGTAAATTTTTTTTATTTGCTTTAAAACTCTGTTTTTATTAAATTCATTCACAATTACAAAAAATAAAAAAAATTATTTGGGTTCCCATTCTTTCCTCAACTTCTTTCGAATGTCCTACATAAGATTGGTGACAGTTACATCCGTGATCTTTTTGGACGCTCTTTTCCACTTCGCACTAAAATCTTTTACGTCCTTTACACACTGCTCACTTTTCCTCGATTTAGCTTTGACCAAAGCCCAATACCTTTCAATGGGACGGCACTGTGGAACATTGGGTGGATTCATGTCTTTTGGAACAAAGTCGACATTTTTAGCAACAAGAAAGCTCAACGTCGCATCAGCATAGTGAGCTGAAGCTAAATCTGACCAAAATAATGTTGAACCCTCGTGTTTGTTTAAGAAAGGAATCAACCGTGTTTTTAGGCACTCGTTAATGTACACTTATCCGTTAATTGTTCCCGTTGTAATAAACGATGAGCTTCTGTGTCTACATTGGCAAATGGCCTGCTAAACGAGATACTTTGACCCGAATTTTTCCATCCCAATCGATGTTGTTGATTGCGGAAGAATCTCTGCTTCAAACGAGTTGTAAAACTGCGCACCTGGAAGAGTAGTAAAGTCGGCTTTGACCAAGCACGCTTTCTTGTTGCCGATCAACTCGTATAGCTTTCGGGTTTGTGTTTTTATAATTTTTTTTTGCTGTTCAGTAACTTTTGGTATTTTTTGTTTTTTTCGCGTTTTTAGACCGTTACGTTTTTTAGATCTTTGTACCATTGTTTGGTTGGTATTACATTTCCGAGCAACATCTCTGGATGACATAGTCCGGTTTTTTACGATGGTACCCACTATTTTCCTGTCCAAATTTGTGTCATTTGTGTAATGTGCTCCACTTTTAGCTCCACTTTTCTGTTTTCGCTTAACTGTCAACGTCTCCAAATATCGTTTAATCCAGAACAGAATTCACTGTACTGCGTGCTATGTTTAAATTTTTTGCAATGAAAAGGTTTGGACGTGAAGTATTTTCGAGCCATTTGTCGATGATCTTTTTACGGCGTTCCTCTTGACTCTTATCTTATAAATATTTTAAACCGCAACGAACTAAAATCAATAGCAAACTGAAACTAGAAAATATACAGGCTAATTTGGGTACAAAATGGGATTGCAATTTTTACGCATTGGAAATATAGCCCGTATTAAAATTTACAGATTTTATTCGTTTCAGTCTTTACTTGCCTCACGATTTCACCATCTTGTCGCAGGGTTTTTGTGCGAGGACGCCCTCTACTAACTTTGCGATTGATATCCTCTTGTTCATCCTGCATTAGTCTACCGTTCTTAACAGCGTCAACCAGTGAACAGTTGTTTCTAAATATCTGGATTGCCTTAGTAGAAATATTTGCTGTTTGCATTTTTTTTTTTCGCTCGCACCATATTTCGTATTTCTTCAAAGTTTATTAAAAAAATTTGTATAGTTTTGCTATGCCCCAAAAACGAATGGTTTAAATTTCCATTCGTATTCTGAGTCAGGTTTACAAATACTCCAATACTATCTGCAATAGAGTCATAGAAAGGAAATCTACAATTATTAGCTCTCTATACAATCAATGACATCTTTTAGAATTAGGCAGACATTTATGTATATTTTTGTTAAGGGCGTACCTTTTCCTATATAACTTTGCTTGACAATTTCTTATTTTTCTGAAATTCAGTTTACAAGAGTCTCAGTCAATTCCTTTCGCTAAATTCAAAATAGAAAATCGCTTTAACCATGTTATTCACTACTCAATGCTCACCAGGAAATTGCTTTGCAAAAATAAAATTACCTATGAAAAAGAATTTGCTTCAAATATGTTTTTGTAATCTTGTATTAAAAACAAAAAAAAATAATAATAAAACCTATTTTCTAGTTATATGTTTATTTATAATCAAGAGTAGCAACAAATAAAAATCTCTTGCATAATTCTTAACATTTAAAACGCGCACATTTATAATCTTTACTGTTTAATGTTTCCATTTTTAAATTCGAAAATAAAAAAAAAAAATTAAATCTAGCAACAAACATGCGATTTTTAGGTAGTCTCAGAGATGTTTAAATTATAAGTCAGCAAAGTAAACAAAAACATATTAAAACAACACAAAATAAATGTAAATCTTTGTGTGTGAATGTTTGTTTTCATCTGTTTTTCTGTTTTTCTGTTTTACCTCTGAAAATGGCACTATATAAGTGTGCATGAAAAATATTTTATAAATATAAAACTATATATATTTAATTAAAATATATATACGTACATATATATATATATGAATTTTTGAGTGATACCATGTGACCTTAAAGTAATATTGTAAAGTAAGATGGTTATTTAATGAGAGTGTAAAAACTAAAGAAACACAAAGCAGAACAAAGATAGTAAGGAAACAAAATACAAGAAAAACAAATGCCCATTTGATATTATAAATCAAACGTTAGATAGATAGGTTTAAAAATTGTTTATAGAACTTTTGAAAAAAATAAAATAAATAAATAAAGAAATACAAAAAAATAAAAAAAACAAAAAAAACAGGACAAAACGAGAATTATTATAATAAATTGAGTATAAAACAAAAAACAAGGAAATTATAGAAATATATATTGTGAAGTTTTTTGTAATATTTTGAATGAGAATAAAAAAAGAAAAACAAGAATACAAATATTTACATAAAGTAATTTAAATTAAAAGTAGTTACAAACCAGTTGTATTGTAGAATAAGTCTATTCCAGAATTATTAGAGTTTGATTATTTTTTTTTATAAAATGTACTTAATGCATTTTTTTCCGTTTGCAGTAGGTTTTTTTTTTATAATTATTTGTAACAAATCACACAATTTGTTGAGAACTTTAGAATCGTTAAAAAATATTTTTTTTCTACATAAGGACTTTTGTAAATAAACTTCCTGTATTCCAAAATAGTTGAATTTGTAAATAAAAAATAACAAAAAAAAAAAACATAAAAACTAAATGAAGAAAGTTTTGTGATTTTTAATGGCCTGCTGTTCTAAGGTCAAATCTAGGGCCTGGCCCCCCAAGTTGGGGGGTTGTGCCGTCGGGGTAACTTCCCGACCATGGAAAAAAAGAATAGTTATGAGAGAGACACCACCAGCCTTGGATAATGGAACTCCTTAAATGGCAAATAGACCCGGAACGTCAATGGACTACGATATGAGAGTATGTACCTGGAATGTGCGAACGCTGTACACCCCAGGTGCTACTCAAAAACTTGAGTCTGTCCTCGAACGGTATAAGGCAGATATTAACGCCATCCAGGAGATACGATGGAGGGGATCAGGTATGATGAAAAGAAAAAATCGCGATATTTATTACAGCTGCCATAAAAGATTGCACGTATTAGGGTGCAGATTCGTCGTGTCAAATCGGCTCAGGTCAAAAGTCATTGACTTCAAGCCGATAAGTGATCGCCTGTCTGTGATCCGCATCAAAGCTACCTTCCTAAACATAAGCCCAATATGTGCACACGTCCCTACCGACGAGTTCTATGAGCTCCTGGATGGAGCCTACGGAGCCTGTCCGGAGTATGATGTCAAAGTTGTACTCGGGGACTTCAATGCTAAAGTCGGAAAGGAAAACATCTTTGGCGGGTTGGTTGGTAAGCACAGAATCCACGAAACGACAACAGACAACGGCTACCGACTAATCGATTTTGCAGCAGCTCGTAACACTGTGATAAGTAGCACTAGGTTTCCAAGGTTAAGGATCCACACAGCAACCTGGCTCTCTCTAGGCGGTCGAACCGCCAACCAAATCGACCATGTGCTAATTGATGCAAGGTACGCATCCAACATCCTCGACGTGCGCACATTCCGAGGGGCAAATATTGACTCTGACCACTTTCTTGTTGCGGCTAAATTCAGAGCTCGACTGTCCAACGCGAAGAAACTGCGAACCGCCCAGAAAAAGAAATTCAACGTTGGACGTTCACAATGGGATCACGGGAAATGAAATCACCGACGAACTTACTAGGCTAGGCTCAGAGGAGAGACTTAGGTCTGCTTGCGACATTAATAGTTGGGTTTCATATGAGGAGAACTGCAGAGGTCATGACTCTCTATGTTGCTAGCAGACCAAGCGGGTGCTTCCCGACCTCTCTAAGAGGTCAGCGAACTTCCTATCCTTCCCTCAATAGGAAAGACTGCAGGTTACTTACTGGCGCCGTGGCGGGGTACTACACTTTTGCTAAGCACTTATATGTGCTGGGAATAAGTGATACAAAATCCTGCGACGCTTGCGGTGCAAGTGATGATGACACCGCGGAGCACTACCTCTGTGAATGTCCGGCTTACGCCCGCATCAGGCTGCAGGTACCCGACGTTGACGTGGCGCTTCAAAAGACTGAAAAATTCCATTAAAAACTTACAAGATGTACATGGACTAGATAAAAAACAAAAATAAAAAATCTGGCTAATTAAAAACATGAGTTAATATCTATATTCGTTTGATTATCAAATGCCTCGGAGCCAAAATTGGTTACGTTTCTTATATGAAACATTATTACGGTCCAAATTCGTCGTATATTACATACGGATGTGTTTTCCTCAGCCAGCTTCCGGTATGTAAACCATAAAATTTCAAATACTCAAAGTCTACATCTGAGATTTTGTAAGTTTAGAGAGACATTAACATAGATGGTTAGATCACAAATGGTGTCAATTGTTAATGTGTACATTATGATGGCTTTCGCAATTACTACTTAGAAACGCTTCAATGTGAACACGCACTAAATTGCCCTTTACGGCTCATAAATACTTGAGGGAAAAAATTAAACTTTTTTTTTGCTATTTAAACGACAATAGTTTGTCGACAAATAGCTGAGTCCAATTAACAATAATAGAAATCGTGTAAAGTACACATTCATTCATCCGTAAGATCAAGGAACATGTAACCCATGTCTAAAGTGCGTGTGAACAAAAATTACATATATACATGTATAAGTACGTATAATGATAAGTTTTTTGACATGAAACAATAATAATATTATAGTAGGGCCCCCAAGATCGGGCATTAAAGTCGCAATATAGTCATATATTCTAACTCTCTGCTTCAGTTAGTAATTTGTCTCAAGTAAGATCAATTGTCTAACATCGGTTAAGTACACTTTTTCTAATTACATCCTTAAGTCATAGACTCACTTTCATCAGACATTTGCAGTTACAAGCTTGTATGTCCTTTCTAAAAAAAAAAACAGTCAGGGCTAACTAATTTGGATGTTTTTCTTTTTAAGTTTAAATATAGTGTTAATTAAAAATGAAATTATTTATTGTGTTGGTGCTTGTAATGTGTCCTTTGAACACACTGTGCCATTTTAATAGTAAGTTTAAAAAAAAAAAATATTCCTTGTAGAGGAATTTCTAAGTAAAGTCCATCCGAACAGTGACGGCTTATAGGCAAATGCCACCGCTGCATACGTTAGATGATTATGATGCATGTCTGGATGAACCGAAACCATCTTCATACTGCTTAGTGATTGCCGAAATCGTTCCAAATGATACCTCAGCTTTATGGAATCAAATTGCAGTAAGTAAACCCTTTATCTGTCTTCCTTAATATTCTGATTTTAATATGTATACTTACGCCCAGACTATCCTCAGCGTAACATTATATTATCGTTAGGATCGTTTTTTTCTTGGCTGCATTGGGAACTTTGTTCCTAGCTCTAGACGGATTGATGAATTCACCCTTTGTAATTTAAGATACCAACAAGTTTCCTCGAACGGTATTGTTTCTGCCATTCTTGAACTATAAGATGGGTCCCACAAGCCTTAATGTTTTCCTCTTCGTTTGCAAGGATCGATGTATTTACATAGGTACATACGAGTATACGCAGATTATGTCCACATCCTACATCGGGGTCTTTGAATCATACTTTTTTCCGCCTACGGGTACATGGACCTGATACTTGTTTATTCCGACTTAACTTGTTAAACTTATACTCATAAGCTAGAAGAAAATAGCAAAGGCACATAATTCTATTAGAAAGGACAACCAATATCCTTTAAAATAAATAAACAAGACTTAAGTTAGCAAGGCTTTTAGGGTAGCGGATGAACACTCTGAAATGGGCTGGCTCTTCACTTTGTAATTATAAGGGTAGACCACTCGACTAACAACCTAACTGTTGCGAAATAAGCAAGAGCATCGGATAAGAAAAGATTCATTGTTGACTACCCAATAAACCGAAAAAAAGGCAACGAACGTTCGACTGTGCACATTGAGTGTTCGAATCTTTAACAAGCCATGTGCAGCCGAACAACTTACGGAAACCCTGAACTGCTGAAAAGCCGATAACATACAGAAAGTGGGATAGGATAGGCCAGACAATAGGAGGATGCAAATCTGAGGCATATACTCATACCACACTGCAGCGATTCCTATAGAGAACAAAAGAAGCGTCTATTTTGGTGCGGATTGTAAGAAGCTAAGGTAAGAAGTCTTGAACTTTCGGCACATGAGCAAAGGCTTTGCAATAATGCGCAGGAGAAATGGAGGTCACCTGTCATTATCAAAGCGTCAACCAAATAAATCATGTTACAATCGACCCAATGCCGAGTGACCAAACTACATCCTTATTCTCATATTTTATTTATACAAAATGGGGTTTGATAATTCGGATTTCATATTTTCGAAACAATATCGTCTAAATACCGTCTGTTCCGCTCAACACACCCTTTCAATCGGACTCTTAAATTTGTGATACTTTTCTGTAAGGCCTGAATAGTTCGGGGATTGTTGGTGTAAGCACTCGACTTAAAGTATCCCCAGAAAAAATAATCGCACAGTGTAAGGTCCGGTGACAAAGGTGCCCAGAGTTTGTGTCCGTACTTGCTGGAAAATTAACCTCAGCTTCTCCATTGAAACTCTAGCTCTGTGTAGAGTGGTCCCGTCTTGCTGACATTATGTTCTGTTGTTGAAAGATAGTCGATCACCCGGCAGTACACGTCAGCAGTGACTGTCTCTCACTGATTACAAAAATTAGGCCCAATAATACCTCGATCAGAAATCGCACACCACATTATCATACAAACGTTTTTGTATTGTCCAGTATTTCATGTTCTGTTTATTAGTCATCAATATGAAAATGTGATTGGTCAATAAACATGGAAACAGCGTTCGTGTTGTTCGAAAACCTTCCAGCATCGCTTCTCGTTTCTAGTAAAGAATAGTCATTTTTATTGAGGAACATGATTAGCACTGTCCAGATTTTTATTCAATACTGACCACAATCTTCCATACCGATTTACGCGGATTGTGCATAATGTCGCGTCGAGCTTGAGCCACATGTTCTGGTGTCGCTGTTGACGTTTATGATCACAGAGGATTTTGGTTAACCTTATCCCTTCTTGTCTATACATTTAAAACCCACCATTCGCGTTACTCGTCGAATATTAAAGTGGGTACAAAATGCCCGGCGCGCACGAACCAACGAATCACCACACTTTAAATATTGCTCAACCGCGAACTCGCGGATCGCTCCCGACTAATGACTCATTGCGACTGCCAAATCTGCAAATTACGGGTGTCGAACGATACCCCCCTCTCTTGTCTCACCCTGTTAGTTAACGAGCAATTACAATTCAAACTACAACAATTGGGTACCTACCGAAGGTACGTCTTTTGATATCTCAACTCCACAACAACGAACGGTGAAATATTGTGAAGAGACTTACTTGTAGCATTGAACTACTGCAATGACAACAAACTGCCAGAATCTTTTCCGATTGCAACTTCAACCTCTCAATGATTTCTATACAACTTGAACGCGATACCAATTTACGAGTATTAAAAAAAAATTGCCTTCAAGAATCTATAGGAAAATAAGGAAGCCAATTGGAGCGGACCTAACAACTTCTTTAGGAATTTTAACTGGTCGTTATGTTTCGTCTATAACGACGTGGATGCCGCTGCTGACATGATCACAGAAACTATTCTCTTTGGAGTGAGATGCTTTATCCCTCATCAGATGAAGAGTATCAAACCAAAAGAAAAGGCATGGTACGGTTCGAGCTGTAAAGAGGGCGTCAGGGTTAGAAAGTTGTTTTTTCGGTCTTAGAAGACCAACCCGACAGAGAAAAACCGAAAAAAGTTTGCAACGTCTTTCTCAAGCGTGTGAAATTCCAATACGACCAAAACCTGAGGCAAAAAATACTGCAATGTCCCAAAGGCAGTAAAAATTTTTGGTCATTTCGTCCAAAACATTAGAAATTCATCCTCATCCTCCATTCCAACGCTCATTTACAAAGACATTTCAGCTGTCAGCTCTTTGAACACGGCCAATCTGCTTGCTGCACACTTTGCGGCTAGCTCAATGCTCCCGGATTATGGTTTGCCTCCGCCTACACTCCAGTGCGTCGAATCTTCAATGGGACAAATCCACTTTCGCACTCGTGTAGTAGCAAGAGTTCTTAAAGATTTTAACACTCACAAATCCGTTGGTCCAGACGGTATATCTCCCTTCCTTCTGAAAAAGTGTTCTTCCTCGCTGGCAAAACCACTACGGAAGCTTTTTCATCAATCCTACTCCTTAAGACTCTTTCCGAGAAGATGGAAAACAGCATTTGTCCAACCCGTCCCTAAAAAAGGCGAATCTTCCTCTCTCTCCTCTTACAGGCCCATTGCACTTACGTCCCTTCTTTTTAAGGTCATGGAAACGCTGATAAACCGTCAGCTCAATATCTCAAAACACGAAAACTTCTCAATGACATATATAAGGCATTCATCCGTCCAAAATTGGAGTACAATGCCCACATCTGGTCAGGTGCTCCTAAAACATCTCTGCACCTGCTAGATAGGATTCAAAACCGTGCGATAAAACATTTGTGATGCTAATATCACTCAATCAATTGACACCCTCGAATACTGACGTAATGTCTCCTGTTTCACTTTGTTTTATTGCTATTTCCACCACCTGTGCTCCATTGAAATCGCCAGTAGCATTCCGCCCATTCAAACTTTCAACCGTAACACCCGTCTCGCTATGAATGCTCATCAGTATACCCTCAAGCCCATTTTCGGGCATACTCTAAAATATCGTGATTCATTCTTAAGCCGTACAACTCGCTTATGGAATACGACGTCGATCTCTGTGTTTCCTGGTCGTTATAACTTACAAACATTTAAAAACAATGTACATCGGCACCTGTCTTTTCTCCCTCCCTAAATTTCCTTCGCCCGCGCTGATTATAAAAAAAAAAAAACAAAAACAACTCGCCAATGAAACGACGCCAAATAGAACACCTAAAGCGGGACACGAGCTCTACGAGCAAATGGGCTAGGTGCTATTCCAGGGACAATGTTCGGAAATCTTACCAAAACTCAAAACGAAATTGGGAAACCAACCAAAAACTCAAACAAAGACCCATAGAGCAAGAAAATTAGTAGAAGGGTCAAAATCGGTGCTTCTGAAGACTGGTAAACTGCGTGTATGACCGAAATTAAACTGCCAGGCAGAATGAACCATCCAACTTGGGCTATAAAAAGAAGATATTGTCTCCAGGAGATTTTTGAAGGCAAGATTCTATGAGTAGAGCAAATAAAATCAACGCTCTGACCCGGTTTTCGATTCCCTGCGACAATACAGTGGGCAAAATTCTCGCCTTAGATTGTGTGCAGATAGGGCAAAAGGGACACTTCGACCTCATATGATTTTTGTGGTATTCCCTTATATATTACGACCTTAACCTTGTTGGGGTGTCTTTTGTTCTTAAGCAAGTTACGGGAAGCGTGCATTTTTTGGCATTCTTATTTTTTTAGTTCAATCGTTACCTAGTTTTCAACTCCTTCTTCTCCGTCTTTCAAATCACTGTAACCTGTTCGAGGCGAAAATTTTGGCGATTAAAGAAGCTCTGTCCTGGCTGACAAAACACATGATATCCACATCTTTTTGGTTAATCAGGCCGCTATCAGGTCCTTGGACTCAGTCTCTAAAACCGCCCTTTAATGCCATTCATCTCTTACGGAGATGGCAGAGCAGTTCAACCTTCACCTTTGTTGGGTGCCGGGCCACAGAGACATTCCAGGGAATGGTAGGGTCCACGAACTCGACAGAATTAGAACCACTCTATATATTTTACCGGAAAAGGGTAGCATAAGTATACCAATCGTTACGTGCAAATCAATATTAAAGCTGGATGCTAATAAAAGACCTTAGATGAACTGTTGGACCAACATGTCTAACGACCGTACAGATCTGGCTAAAGCTGGATCTGAATCGCTCTAAGAGTCTGATCCTTCTAAATATGAAACATCTCAGGCTTGGCGCTTTTACAAACGATTTCTGTAGAAGATGCATAGACGAGGAGGAAGAGGAGACAATCCTCTCTACCTACTCTGTACATGTCAAGCTCTCTACCAGAGAAGAAAACTTCAAATTATTTCAATGAGTAAGAGGATCAGAGATTCACGTCGGTTGGTCTTTCCAGCAGCCACTTTTACCTACCTATCCTACCTTGTTGGCAAACCCAGGAGCTACCAGAGGCGAATTAGTACCCATTCTCGCAAGTTCGTCAGCAGTTTTATTGTCACCCATATAAGTCATGATAATCTGTGGGCATCTCCAAAATAGTTTATATTCTATAATAATTTAAAGGGCTTGAGATCTTTTAAGGTTTTTCGAGGCGTGATTTTCAGGCCTTTCTTCTAACGCATTCTCTACTCTAGAGTATTGGAAGATATTGGATGGAAGATTTCCTTATGGTACAGAGGACTATTGCTAAGATAGATATTTTCGCCATGAAGTTTGTCCAACTAGTTTGATATTTTTGTTGTTGCATAGAATCCGAAATTTCAGCGCACTTGGAATTTTATTAAGGGCAAGAAGTCGAGTGTTACTTCCAGTGCAGCTATCGGACAGGTGAACCCTGCTGCCGTTCTACCTTCATAAGAATTTTCCCACCATACAAGCTATGTTATGTATTGGGGTGACGATGGTGAACTAAGTCCAGTGAATCACTTTTAGTTATAATCCTCATAGCCTGAAGCAGGGCAAGAAGGCTCTTACAGCCTTTCCAATGGCTCTGCCTAGATGTGGTCGACAGTTATGTTTGCGGTCTAGAATTATCCCAAGATGTTTTGTTTCTTTTGAGAAATTCTTTTGACGCCATTTGTTGAAAAAGATTGATTGCTTAAGTTTCTTCTCCTGTTGAGAGGAATGATGCTTCTGTTTGACGTAAGCCATCGATTTTATTTAAAGAATTTTGCATTTTTCCATTAATCTTTAATTCTTCCTTTCCCCTAGTTATTATGACTGCTTTATCTACATAGCCTTGAGAGAATCCAGAATTGTATTCAATACAATGGACCAAAGTATGTTAAGTTTGGTAGTCTTGTCATATACGAGTAAGTACATTTGGTACTCAATAGGTTAGTAACTTTGGTCCCAGCAGAATTGTTAGTGAATTGAAAAGACGACTTGTCGAGAGTGTCGTTTTTCTGACTCAGATGGTCAGACGGAAAACTTGCCGCTGCATCTTTTTCTCCTTGCGGATGTACGAACGATTATCTGAAGTGTTTTTCTCTTAAAATAACCTAGCTCAGGTTCAAACATTCTTGACAAAATCCTCACTTCTGTGCCCTGCTCTATGGCTATGGCTACGAGGATTAGGGTCTTATATACAATAGTATCATTTTAGTTATTCGTGAGAAGCCCGTGGTACTCAATTGTCTTTTAAGGACAAATAAACAGCGACTAATTTCAGTAATTCTTCGTTTGATTTTAGCGATGGTGTTGTTTACAAACCAAGTTAAGGGGTGAGGCCGCTCTAGGATTTTCAAATAATCGATTTTTTTTATCGCTTTCAAGGGTCCCTTAAGAACTCAAAAATGATATCCCAAAAGATTATGGCCGGGAAATATTTCGAAGTATTTGTTTTTCAAAGTATACTGCCTCGATCAAAAAGTTCCCGGAATGCAGTCAGAAAATTTTAAATACAAGTTTATTCATCTAAATCTATATTTTTCCCTTCAGAGTAATATCCGTCGACTGCAACACATTTATGCCATTGACATCTTATTGACTATTTCTTTTACTTCATCAATGTTTTCGTCGGTTTTCAATGTCGATGGTCTGCCACTGCGTCCACCATCTTCAATGGACTCACGACCACTTTTGCGCTGCTCGTGCCACTGGTAAACGACCGTTTTCTTTAGAGAATCATTGCTAAAACACTTTTCCAAGATTTCCAACGTTAGCGCGATATTAAATCCATTTTTTACGCAACTTGTATTAAGTTCGTTGTTGCAAATTGAAATCCATTCCTAAAATTGTAAAAAATCGCAAACACACCCAGATATAGATGTACTCTTGGCTACGTAACTTTTGTAAATGTCAAGGTATGATGCTAGGATTTAGAGGGAACGTCAACAACAGATTTACCAACTTAACAAAAAAACAGGGCTCAAATCGGAACAATGGTGGTATGTAGTACAAGGCCGCCAAGTAGGTTTTCTATAACTTATAATTTTAAACGCGTTTATCTCAAAACTGCATTTTCCAAGTTGGCCGCACCCATAACTTGAACAATTTTCAATTAAAGTTAACTAGACCTTTAAAAATGTATTGTCTAAATAAGTACATAGTTATATGGAATAGTTCATTTGTTATTAACAATTTTCTGGTGATTTTTCTGCGAATTTTGCAAGTTTGACTTTGGAAGTGCGCCATTCGCCCAAAAATCAAAATATCAAAAAAAAAATCCTACGTACTTCTCTGGCTGTTGTTATGTACAGTAAAAAAATTTAGTGACTCATCATAATTCAAAATTTACAGAAGCTGTTGGTACGGCCGTAGACCCTTCCAAAAAAGAAAGGTCGTCTCGGAAACGCTGCACAGCAGCCATTTTTAAATATATTATTCTAAAAATTACGTTTTACAGTCAATCATATGTACAATAAACTTCTACCTTTCTAAACTCGATTTATTTTATATTTTTTCTTAAAAAAAAAATCACAAAAAAGCCTATTTTTACGGCCTCTAGAGTGGTCTAACCCCTTAAACAAAGCTCCTAACTACCTCAAAGTTATATCCATCTGAAGTGATGTTTCACCCAAGACCTCTGTGTTGAATGGCCTTCTTTATAGACAGCATACGATGTATAGTATTGTATATGGTGTCGTTGACCACCAGACTCATCTTCATCGCTTTCGAAATTATATTCACGAACGCGTTGTTGATATCAGGCTGCGTTTTTCCAATTGAGTCTATATCGCCTCATATGCGAGTAATTGAAAGGACTTTCGAATGACTATGCCACTGGTGTTTGTGTGGCAGTTTTGCAGAACTTTTTAGGAACGACGCCAAATTAATGGCATAACAGAGCGTCCTCTTGTTTAATGTTTTTTTAATATCGAAGATCTCCGTTATTCTCTTGCGGCCTTTTTGGGCCGTAATAATGCAGAGCTGTAAACTTTCAAGTACCAGTACCAGTACCAGTACCAGTACCAGTACCGCGACTTGTACTTGTACTTCAGTACCTTGGTACTGGTACTTGAAAAAAGGTAAGTACCCGTATTTTTTAAGCACTTGTGTACAAGTACTAAGTACCGCGTACTTAAGTACCAAAGCACTTGAGCAGTACTTCCAAGTACTTGAGCAGTACTTACAAGTACTTGACCAGTACTTTTAAGTACTTGTTCAGTTCTTAAATGTAAAGTACTTTATTTTGGTCTTACACAATTTTTATAAATAGAAATGTTAACATTTTTTAACGAATTCAGGATAAAACATTGTGTCCAACTTTTAATTGTTTCAAATTTTTCTTTATAAATTATTTTTGGTTTATACTTTTTAAAAAAGCCGAGTTAGCTTTTAACAAAACTAATTTCTGAAAGTGTTGATCAGTAAGGTCATGACGTCTTGGAGAATTAAACAGACCAGCTAATGAGAAAAGTCTTTCTACAGGCGCTGAAGAAGTCAGTGGCGTATTCAACTTCATTGGCAATTTTTCCAGAATTGGATATTTGTCCAGCATAATCATTCCATTTCCAACGCTCGGATCATTTATATACGAGGGCGGGTCAATAAGTCAGTGACTTTTTGAATTTCTGACCTCTTTACTGAAACAGCAACACTGCTCCTGTCAACAGGCATTTGTCAGTTGACTCCTGTCAAAATTTAAACTTGCTGCGTCAGTTAGTTTGTGTTTGACAGCTATTTTTATCAGACTACTCACTAATTTGAGGAGAAAATGGAAAAAAGTGAATTTCGTGTGCTTATTAAGCATTATTTCTTGCGAAAAAAACCATAACCGAGACCAAGGCTAAGCTTGATAAATACTATGGGGACTCTGCACCATCGATTTCAATGGTAAAAAAGTGGTTTACTGAATTTCGTTGTGGCCGTACAAGCACTGAAGATGCCGAACGTCCTGGACGCCCAGTTGAGGTCTCTACACCCGAAACAATCGAAAAAATTCACGATATGGTGTTGGCCGACCGAAGATTGAAAGTGCGAGAGATTGTGGAAGCCGTAGGGATCTCGCATGGCTCAGTGGTTTCAATTTTGAATGAAAGACATAAATTGTGTGAAATTATGTGAACCTCTGCTAGCTCGGCAGACTAACAACCTTTAACCAAAATTTTGAATTACTTTTTCGCATAATGATGGTTCAATAAGTGATATTAGCTCGATGATGTTGTCTTTGAGGTGTTAAACTATTTGAGGATTATCGACATAAACGTTACTCTTCAAGAAACCAAATAAGAAAAAATCCAGTGGTGCTAAATCTCATGATCTTGGTGGCCAATTCCCGTCTGTTCTTCGGGAAATATGCGATTGTTAAACTTCTCTTTCAAAAGATCGATTGAGTTCGTTGCTATGTGACATGTTGAAACCACATATTCTGCACATCAATATCTTCCAATTGGCTAAACAAAAAGTTTATAATCATCATTGATACGAGTATCGAGCTCCATCCGCCGTAACTGCATTGCGATTTTCATCTTCGAAAAAAAAATGTACCAATTACGCCATCACACCAAAATCCACACCATACAGTAACTTTTTTGGTTTCATTGGCCTTTCAAACAATCCTCTAGGATTTTCTTCAGCTCAATTGCGACAGTTTTGTTTATTGATATAACCACCAATTTCGAAAATGAGCCTCATCGGTGAAGATAATTTGCTTGAAGAAATTGTCATTTTGTTGTTGCTTCTCTATGGCCCAATTAACGAATTGCCGACGCAAATACTGTATTTTGTAAGCCTTTTCATGCAGATCTTTGTGCAAAATGTTAAACAAAGTTGTTGGTTTGAGGTTTAATTGTTGTAAACGACGATGAATTGACGTCCTTGGCTCTTCAGCAACACTTCTGCTAACAGCTGCAATATTTCCACTCGAACGACCACTACGATGATAGACTTTTCTTCTCTGATCTTAAGCCGAACCAGTTTCTTCAAATTTATGAACGATAAGTTTAATAGCACGGTTTGACGGAGCATTTTCTCCACCGTATTTTGAACGAAATTTTCTTTCAACTTCTTCAAAACTTTTTCCGTATTTAAAATAAGTTTTAATAATAAAAATACGTTGCTCAATAGTGTACCGATCCATTTTAGCTAACGGTAATGTATTTACGAGTAGGTCGAGTATTCATACTCAATTTTTCTGGACAACGACAAATTACTACTTGATGTGGCAGTTGGCAATGAAGTAGAATCTGAAAAAAAATTCATAGAGTTTATACATAAATGCAAGGTGATTCCATTTCCATTTAATTAGATTTTCCTCCAATAGTAGAACTGTAGGCCCCAATAGCATTAGATTTTCGAACAATCGAACCTTCTTCAACTTAGTTTTTAATGATGCTAAAGCAAGAATAATGTCTCCAAATACAATATTTTCTTCTTTCTGTAGATGGTCCAATAAATCTACCAATGGCTTCATGACTATACAATATTCTTTTAAATATTGAACGTCATTTTCCGAAAACTCATCAACGGAAAGTTTGTTGCACAAATCCTTTAGTTTATTAGAGTATAATAAAATATTGGATACCGCATCATATGTTGAATTCCAACGAGTTACTACTGGGGTAGTAAGCGATTGACCCAGAGTATTCACTATAACTTCAGATGATTTTGCCCAGCTGGTTTTTTTTCCAGAGATTATTGCAATTTCTAAAAGCCTTTAAGATTTCAATCCTTATCATAGTGATAAATAATAAAAACTTATATGGTAAATTACCTGTAAATGCCTGTTGTATAAACTTTTGTCACTTTTCACAATTTTTAAATAGTCTGAAGTTGCAAGCAAGTTAAGTGTGTGACTGGCACACCGAACATGTTTTGGTAAAACTCTCAATGAATCTACACACCTAAATTCTGGGAACTCTTCATCATCAAAGTCAAAATTATCAATACCGAAATCTTTGAATGCCTTCACAAAGTTTGAACCGTTATCGGTAATTGTACCAACGATATTGCAATGGTATAAATGGAACTTTGTATTAATTTCAAACATGAGCTCTGCTATTCGTTCTGCAGAATGGGTCCTTGAAAATCTCCTACACGCTAGTGCAACAGACTGTCTTTGAAAATTATTGTCAAGCCAATGGGAAGTATATCCCAGAAAACTGCTATGCGATGCAAACCAAACGTCAGCAGTTCTGCAAAGGTACCTGCTGGATTTCATAACTGATGTGATTGAATAAATCATTTCGTCATATGCATTATTTAATAAATCCATTATCTTTGGTCTACTTCTCACAGTAAGCCCAGTTCCTTTAAAAAGCTTGATAAAGGATTCCCTTTCTACAATCCACAATAAATTCTATCAAACGTTTGTCGAACATCGCCTGTCTGTTCTGATTGCCTATATTGCCCCCAACATTGATATTACTACAGTCGCCATTTGATTTCTTTAATGCAAAGTGCTGATTATAGCTCGCAGAATGCATTTTGAACAGAAAACTTTATTATTTTTCTGCATTCTTGACAAACGGCAGATAAATGGTCTTCTGAATTCAGCTACATACACAGCTTATAATTTAAAAAAAAAATAAGTGGGTGATTCACTTCATCATTTTCGGAAAATTTAATATTACTGTGCATACCTGATTCACTTCACTATAAAAATCATCCGTTTTGTGCTTCCACCTAAAGCACTTTGGGAAAATGGTCTCTTTCTTGATTTCATATTAAATTTTGAAGGTGAAAACGATGGATCAGTAACGGAATCTTCGGATGAGAGGTCGACATCTATTGAATCTTCCTCACAATTGCTGAAATAGTTGTTTTCTTCCATATCCATATCGTAATAAGGTTTCCTAACAAGCAATGTAAATTATGCTTTTTCAGATTTTAAATTCGAATATAACCACACTTACCAAGCTCTTAAAACAAGCCGTAATAACTTACACGATTTAAACAAAGTACTCTTATGTGCGAGAAAACCGCACAAGAATTAATCTGTTACACTTGTGACCTGTTATGCATAGGTTCGCTGGTCAAGTACTTGAAGTACTGGTCAAGTACTTGAAGTACTGCTCAAGTACTTTGGTACTTAAGTAACTGATATTTGGTACTTGTACACAAGTACTTGAAATATACTGGTACTTGCCTTTTTTCAAGTACCAGTACCAAGGTACTGAAGTACAAGTACAAGTACCAGTACCTAGTACTTGTACTTGAGAGGACTGAAGTCCTGAAATACTTAAGTACTTTACAGGTCTGTCAAAATCAGATGTTGCTTTATATACCATATAGTACATACATAACTCGTCTCTATAAATGCTGTCATAAAAACAAATAAATTGTTTGCGCAATAGTCTGAAGTGTGTTTTTGGCTTGCCATTTTGTGAAAAGTAAGAGGGAAGACACAATTTTCTTCCGACTCCGAATGGCGGAAAAGTGTAAGGCATTCCACATGCAGATTTCAATGTGGTTCGGGGATATGTAGATGATGTAGCTATACTTTCTCACCTTTCGACCGTGAACTCAAAACCCATTCCTAGACAGGATTGACAATTTCTGGACAAAAAATGGGCTTTGAGTCAATCCTCTAAAAAGTCTGACTCATCTAGGCATCACTAACCATTTTACAAAATCTTGTCAGCTTTTTGACAGCTCCAGGAGCTTTGTTTAATGATTAATTGATTTGATTAATGCTTATTATCATCGAGATTGGGTGTTTCATTCATCTTGACAGCGGAATTTTGATTATCGTCGTCGATAAATATGTAAAATCTATTGAAATGGTCCCGCCATATCCTTAGCTCCGCCTGTGATTCTACTGTTATTGTTGCTGGGGCATTCTATGTTTTGGTAACATGTTGAAATCGCAATCCTGCAATAGTATTTTCCTATTTCCCCGACCTTTTCTTTCTGAGAAGCCGGTGTTCATCTAGTCTTTTCTGCTCGGAGAACTAGTGGGCAACTCTGATCCCAGTATACTACACCGATTTTATACTGCTTTTATTGTTATCTGAGTGTGTTTACTGGCATTCTTCCGCAAACTAGAAGTTACAATGCTAATTTAACAAGATGGAATAGTTTTGTGCTTAGCAACATTTATATAAAGTCCAACCGCTTGATTGGCAGATTTACTCGTACCATATATGGAAGTTTTTTTCTTTGCTTCCCGAACTTATAAAGATATTTCTCCAACCTATCCAGCACGATGTCGCATTGTTAGCACCGATGAAAATATAGCCGATGTTAAGGATACTGTATCCGAAAATCTGAATTCACATATTCAATGAACATTTTTTTTCCGAATTGTGGATAACATTAATCCGAACGAGATGTGATTTCAGAAGGATGGGGCTAAGTGTCAGACCGAAACCTTCAATTTATGCCAAAACTATTTTCTTTACGACCACTATAAGGCATTGGGTTATGCGGATAAACCAGCACCTATTGTCGGCTGGAGAGCCAATATTGGGGTTGGTACTCGAATAAAATGGTAAATAATTGGAATGAAAAGGATAGGCTTTGTAGAATGTAGTCGGGGTAATCATGTGCCTCAAATTAGCGTTCACGAAACACCGACTCTAATTCATACCCACAATATCTTCCACTTCGTTAGTATGAACATTTTGCATGGCATTCCAATTTTCGTGAATGGTTAAGGGTGCCGAACTACCGATTACTTCCTCCTGGTAAACGTTTTACCCTAAACTGAAAATGTTCTTTCAGCCTGTGACGTGCATGGTTACTCTAAAGGCACCACATAATATTTGAGCTTATGCAGTATCTGTAGCAGAGGTACATACATAATTCGCATGATCGATCTGGTTTCCTACTTCTTTATCAGTTATCCAGCTTATTTTGTGACTGGTCGTGTGCTATAACATGGTGCTCCTTGTGGTAAGGCGACTGACCTAATCGGTTTTTCTCGTTTTAGATTTTTGGAGATAAACGGTAGTGTCACGACGCATCGTAATGTTTCCTAATCGTAATTCATATATTTTTACATAATCTTTTTTACAAATATCTTCAAGGCCATAATTGCAAGTGATGTTTTCATAATAATAAATGTTTAAGAACTAACTACAACCAATTGTTAGACCTTAAATTCATTCATGTCAAGTGAAATGTACTTGTGTAATTGCCTCAAGCGCCAGACCGCATAATTAAATGACTTAATTTGTTTCTTAGTAGCAATCAAAAACAAAAATAAATATTTATGTTATTCATCAAATCAAACTTGTATTTAAATCACTGTTTTTCTTTTTTTTTTTTTAATTTTTTTTCAAACACATAGCCTCGACACAATTCTACTGCTATTAGTGAAATATGTTATATACAATAAACTCACAGGGGCATTCTTGGAAAAGTAACACACGACGTTTTTATTGAAAAACAAAGCAGGACGTGAAAGAAAAAACAATATGGTGACAAACAGTAATAGGGCATTTATAGAAAAAGGAAATGTTTTAATTTTTGTCAGTTATAAGTTATTCTTAGCACACCCCTTCAATGCTTAAATATTTTATTTCGCACAAATGATCAATTATTGTAAGAAATTAAAATAAAAATCAAAACAAAATAGGGCCCACCATGTTGTTAGGCTCTCATTTGGGCCCCCAAAACGGTCAGTTCCGTGAATGCATGGGTCGGTAAAACGTTCACTTTGTCTTCTCCACACGCGTACTCGTTCATCGTCACTAAAAAACTTGACCTTACATCCGTCTGCAAAGAGTACCGGCCTCAAGCTCTACATAGTCCGATGTGCCCTTCTCAATTTCGACCAAAGGGGGCTCACTCTGGACCATTGACCATCTTGGTGGAGTCGATTACGTACGGTTTGATCACTTACTTGAGTGCCAGTAGATTGCCGCAGTTGATTTTGTAACGTCCGGGCGGCTACGGTACGGTCCCGAGGTGCAAATATTCTTACGTACCGGTCTTCTTGCGCAGTTGTAACTCTGATACTTCCTGATCCAGGTCTCCTTGCTACACTCCCGATTTATTGGAAGCGTTCCCAGACATTTCGGATAGCTCGCCGCGATATACGAGGGTTTTCTGAAAAGTTTCCGACCGAACAATAATGCAAGACATTTTTTCTCAAATTTTTTTTTATATTTTTCTACGTAGTCTCCTTGTAACTCTACACACTTCTCCCAGCGATGCTCCCATCTCTCTAACCCGTCCAAATAGTACTTGGGGTTTTTCTCTGCAAAATAATTGTTTACGAAGGTGATTGCCTCCTCATTTGACGAAAATCTCTGTCCTCCGAGCCCAGTTTTTAGATGAGGGAACAAAAAGAAATCTGTTGGGGCTAGATCTGGTGAATAAGGCAGATGGTCAAGCAGTTCACACCGTAATTCATGGATTTTCGCCGTGGCAACTGCTGAGATGTGAGACGGCGCGTTGTCTTGGTGAAGCAGGATTTTCTTTTTCTGCAAATGTGACCGTTTTTCGGCAATTACTGACTTCAGCTTGGCAAGTAATGATGCGTAGTATGCTCCTGTAATAGTTTTTCCTTTTTGAAGATAATCGATTAAGATAACTCCTTTACTATCCCAAGAAACAGTCGCCATCACTTTCCCAACCGAACAAACAGTTTTTGCTTTTTTTGGAGCCGGCTCGTCCTTTGCAGTCCACTGTTTTGACTCAATGTTTGTTTCGGGCGTATAATGGTGTATCTAAGTTTTATCTACAGTAATTAATCGGCGCCAAAACTCGGATTTATTGCGCCTAAACTGCGCCAACAGAGCGTTGGAAATGTTCATTTGAACACGTTTTTGGTCTAACGTAAGCAAACGCGGCACCCAACGCGCGGACAGCTTTCTCATGCCTAAATCTTGATTTAATATGTAACAAACACGTTCTTTGGACATTTTCATAACCTCTGCTATCTCTCTCACTTTGGTGAACTTTAGCAATGTTATCGTCAGTGGTTGCAGTTTTTGGACGTCCCGAACGTTCATCATCTCCCAAGATCTTACGGCCAAGTTTATATTCAGCTGCCCACAGTTTCACTGTGGTAAATGATGGTGCAGAGTCCCCATGCACAGAGTCCAACTCATTTTTGATTTACGTAGGCGTATTGCCATTCGAAAACAAGAATTTAATAACAGCTCGATACTCAATTTTTTCCATTTTCACAAAAAACACTCACATCGACTCACTCAAACGACTGTCAACTGAAAACGGCGCATCCAAAATGACTGAAACTTCGATCAGTAACTGTCAAAAGATGCACAACTAGCAATCACTAGCTTTTATTGACGAATGCCGCTATCTTTACGTTGCGGTCGGAAACTTTTCAGCCAACCCTCGTACTGATACGAATTGCTACAGACCTTTGAGACGCTCCCTGCTGAAGCATATTTACCGCTCTTACTGCGTTTTCGATATCCATATGATGCCGAGAACCGGACATGGTAATCACAATTAATAATGTTGTCGAAGAAAACAATTACAGAAAGTAACACTTAGCGACAACGCTTAGAATTAGACTGAGAAAACAAGTACAGGAAATTTCGCATTAGTTGTTTTTTAGAGCAATGCGCGTTGGAGGCAATGGTAAAATTGTTGCTCAAAGTATTGATATTATAGACATGCAAGCTATACAATTCTTCGCTTTGATAATGTTAACCAATAGAGTAATTTTTAGACTCTTGGTGGGCCCTATTTTGTTTTGAGTAGTTTTATTGAAATTAATTAAAGAGTTAAAGAATTATTCGAAAAGTTTCAGATAGATTAGAATATTATCGATATTACTTGATGGGATGATGTTTATTTGAAAAGTGATGCTTCAGCATCTTATGCACTGTTTATCGATTCCCTTACTAAATATATTTCATACTGTTCCTACACAATGCCCCTAAAAAAATCTACTAAAAGACTTAAACTTTGGATTACTAGACAACTTATTAAGAAAATTGTTGAGTTGAAAGAAAAATGTACTCCAGAGTACGTACGAGTATAATATTTATATAAGAATAATGCAAAATACAAAAAGAACAAAATTTAGAGACTCTGAAACACAGCTATACGTTTTAGAGAGAAAAATCGAAAGGTGTCGCTATTTGACATCAAAATATTAGGTTTGTTTATTTGTTAATTTAACCCTTTGACGACTATGGGGACAAATGTGTCCCTAGTTAATAATTAGAAATATATTAATAATTATGAAGCCAATACCCAATTATTTTATTTTTATTAGTGCTTGAATGCATCTTTAATTTTTTTTTTCGCTAAAACACTACATTGGTAACACCGTATATTTTCTATGGTAATTGAAAACTGACAGTTCATTTGACGCTTTTTCGGTCTATCTCTCAAAAGATTTTAGTGACTCCAAAGTGTTTTATATTGTTTTTTATGGAGCTATAATTATTACCCGGTAAGTAAATTGATATAATTTACATTCATCGAACTATTACGAGTATTTACTTTGTTTACAGTGTCATGACATCAAAAACATAAAGGGACACCAGTATCCCAGCGGCCGATAAGAAACACTATTTATGAGAAATTATTTTCTTGTTCTACTGATGATTTTTTTCAACTATCCTCATTTTCTTATTGGTATTATTACAGATTATGGTTCGTAAAAGACGTCGGGTTTTTGAACTCAGAGAGGATGAAGTTCTACAGATTTTGATGGGCGATAAAGTGACGAAGAAGACGATCTACAACTAGACGAAGATGATCAAAGGATTTTGACGCAGAATGATGATCACGGGGTGTTTGACGTTGAAATTGAAGATGCTTATATTCAATTCCAGGAATCAGAAAGTCTGCCATCTGAACCATCGACATCTACAGCTGTTTTACCCGACACCGTAGCATACAGTAATCAAGAACCAGTTTTCCAGTGGAACCAGAAAACATATATCCCAAATACTTTTCGTGATGTGGAATACGAATTTGAAAAGGTACAAATTTGTCAAGAAATTGATGCTGGTGTATTGACTCCCTTTGACATATTTTGTAGAACCACAAATATTGATATTTTGGTTCAAAATATACTAGAGGAGTCAGTACGATACGCTCATCAAAATGGCCGGGCATTTACTGTAGATACAGAAGAAATGAGAGCATTCCTTGGTATGAATTTAGTTATGGGCTATCACATTTTGCCATCATTGAGAGATTACTGGTCTACAGAACCAGATATGGCAGTACCTTTCATAGCAAATGTTATGCCAAGGACTCGATTTGAAGAGATGCGCAGAAATCTACACTTTTGCAATAACGAAGAAGTGGGAGACGTAAATAGCCCGGGTTATGACAGAGCGTATAAAATTCACCCAATTATCGAACATTTGAACAAAGCATTTCAAAATGACCTCAATAATACAAAAATTGCATAATGCAATGAAGCAATACATAAAAAACAAGCCAGTCAAATGGGGTTTCAAGTTATGGTGTAGATGTGATGCGGCAACAGGATACCTGTTTGAATTTGACTTATATACAGGCAAGAAAATCTCTGGGACTGAATACGGGTTAGGTGAATCTGTAGTACTTCAGCTTACGAAAAAGTTGGACGAATTAGGATGTGAAATTTATTTTGATAATTATTTCAACTCACCATTGTTACAGCATAAATTGATTGCTCAGAATACCATGGCATGTGGAACCGTTCGAACAAACCGAAAACATCTTCCGAAAACTGCACCAGTTGATAAAAAAATGACGCGAGGAGACATATACACCACAAGTTTTCAGGGCATATCATACGTGAATTGGATGAATAATAGAGCAGTGCACTTGTTGACCAACTTTTTGTCGCCTACAGAAACAGAAACTGTAAAACGACGCAAAGCTGGATCAGCGAAAAAAATGGACGTGAACAGCCCAAAAATTTTATCACACTATAGTAAAAACATGGGAGGAGTAGATCTCATGGATCAACGTAAAGTGCGCTATGAAATCGATCGCAGATCGAAAATAAAATACTACCTTCGATTGTTTTTTGATCTCTTTGACATTTCAGTATATGCATTACCATCTAGGAGTATACAAAACGTCACGAGGAAAAATAAATGGAAGGAGGTATGTTGTCTCCCTTGCAATTCAGACAAGTTTGTTAACGGTTTCTCTGTCAGGCAGCGAGATGTTCCCACTTCAAAATCAAGTTCAGTACGCAGACCTATAAAACGACAGTAATCCACGAACCCCATGGAAAAATCAAACACCAGGAAGATGTGTGTCAACTGCGCTAGGAATAAGACTGAAAACCGAACAAACAACACTTGTGTTCTATGTAAAGTCCACCTTTGCTATACTAATGAAAGGAACTGTTTTGCTGAGTACCATAAGTAGTTAATTACTTTTTATATGACCATAGGGACAAATTTCCAAAGATACTATAATTATTGTTTGTATTTTTATTAACGAGTATGTTTAATAAATGCATAATTAACTGTTCTATACAGCTGTTATGATTATAACCCCTCGCATATTCTTATGGTCCTAAAAGGGTTAATGCGTCCAAAATGTTTTAATTTGTTCAACACGTCTCTTCATTGGGGACACATCGTCAGTTGATGGTATTCCAAGACAGTTTCAAGGTGTGGTAAAAGTTGGACCTTTCAACGGCTTTGTCAAAATGTCAGCTTTCTGTTGTTTTGTGGAAATATGTTTTATATCGATGTGTTTATTACCCCTAAGCTCCCGTATATATGGAGTGGTGTTCGATAGAAATGTGCTTTGTTCTTTTGTGATATTCTACTAATCTGATGCTGCTCTTATTATCACAAAATATCTTCGTGGGACAATCGGTAGCACCTTGCACATCCAGTTCTTTTAAAAACGTTCGCAAGCACATAGCTTATTTTCCAGCTGCACAAGTTAATATGTATTCGGCTTCCGTGGACGATAATGAGACTGTTTTCTGTTTTTCACTATACCAAGAAACACAGGATTCGTTTATAGTAAACATGTGTCCGTGTTTAATCAGTTCCAGTCAATTTCGAATATTCAATTCCATAGTTAGATGTTCCTTCCAAATACTTGAAGATACTTTTTACAGCTGTGATGTGAGCACCAGATGGGTTATCTAAGTATTGGCTGAGTATACATATTTACCGCGGAAGCAATATGTAGCCGAATGGCAACAGCAAAGTACATGAGAGATTCTATCGCTTCTCTAAATGGAAAGTTTATGTTCTCCTTTTCATTTGAAGCTTCTAGCTTCACATTCGGATCAGCAGGTGTTACTATAGGTGATGCAGTATCCATATTAAACCTTTTTAGGACTTCATTGCAGTATTCTTGCTGACGGATTGTTATTTTCTAAAATAAAAAATGCGTTCAGAGTAAAAAAAAAAGGACCGGATTGCGTTAAAAGAAAGACCGAGACTTCAAATTCAAATTAAACGTTTATTCTCCGTGAGTTAAGTAGCAACTGGACTATGTAGATGACAAATCATTCTACTCGTAATTTACAAAAGTCTTCACAAATAGAACTCATCATAAAGTGAGATAGCCATAATAGATTTTATATAACATAGGGTAAATTCAGAAAATTACATACATAAATAAAGAAAGTTTCAAATAATTTTTAACATCCTCCGACCGGCGAATTAGGAGAGATTTCCAGTTTGTAGAGCAGCTGAACAGGTCTTCGAGTTTTCGTACCATCAGAGTATCGTATTCCGCCATCACGACCTTTAAAAGCATCTTCTATAACAGCTAGCCTCCAAGCTATTCGAGACTTTCCGGAGTCAAACACTAGAACAACATCATTTTTCGTTAATTGTAATGAAATATTACCTTGCGCCATCGAACCCATAGCATACTTGTATATTTTTGTCGTTGTTTCCAAAGCTTCTGAATGTCACTAGACTCATTTGCAGCTCGTTGAATGTTGGCAAATTCCCCGTGACCAAACAGAAAAAGAGGAGTAAGAGGAGCGACATCTGAAGAATCGCTACTCACATATGTAAGGGGACGGATGTTCACTATACTTTCTGCTTCAGCAATCACTGTTCTAAGCTGCTCGTACGTAAGTTTCGCCTTCCCTATGACGACCTTCAAAACGTTTTTTATCGTGCGAATAAGCCGCTCCCAAAATCCTCCCCACCATGGGGCTCGTTCAACAATGAACTTCCACTTTATTCGTTTAATTGCCAAAAACTCATGGAGAATCTCTTCCTCGAGAATGCGGTCAATACCAGCCATCTCGAAAGCAGCTCTGCGAAATGTCCGGGCGTTATCGGAGAAGATTGTAGATGCAGCACCTCTTCCCATAAGGCAGCTGTCGGTTGACAAACTCGTGACCAGCTCCAAGTGCACACATCTAACAGCAGAGCACGTAAAGATCATAAAATAACTCTTGCTCATCTCACTCATTGAATTATCTAGGTAGTAAAGCGGGCCGGCAAAGTCGGCACCAACACAATCGAAGGGCCTTGACAATGTCAATCTTTCGGCTGGTAGAGGCCCAAATGGCTGGGAGACTGGCTTGCCCCCACAGCTTTTTGCAAATGATGCACCTTTTAAAACGTTTTTTCACTACCTGTAGTCCTTTTATAATCCAGAAACACTCCCTGAGTTGTGATATGACAAAATTGACACCCCCATGTTAGGTCGCGCTATGCTGTCCGCTGCCGAAGAAACATTCATCTCTGCATAGCTTTTATTATGTTCGAGCCAAGACGGATGGCGGTTAATAAAAATGGGCTACAGTTAATACCGAAAGTTACTCTCGTCATTCTGTATTCCATATATTCGAACTTGCTATTTGGTGTTTTACGTGGGGCATACCAAATAAATCTGTGGCTATCACGATCCAGTTCATTTAAACCGATTTGCTGCAAAGCCTTTTCAACGTCTGCAACTAATGCATACCGGCCAAGTCTAAAACTTAATAAGACCTTTAAGACATCCGGTAGTAGATTAGCACCCACGTGTAGACGATACGCATCTTAGTTGTCGTGCTGTCTGAATTGTACACCGGTCGATGTGATAAGTAAAACACTCGTTTTGATATGGTTTCACTGCCGGGATTAACAATTTCCGCAATGCCATCTGAAACCAGCTGTTGAATGGCCGCATCATACTCTTCGAATTGGTGGGGATTCCTCGATAAGCGCGTAGTCAGCGATTTTAACCGTTTCAGTGTATGAGACTTATTGCTTTTCATTTCGATGTCTGGATTTTTCCACGGTAAAGTAGCCTCGTATCGCGATCCTTTTCTTGAAATGCATTTGGCGATCAAATCTTCGGTGAGGTATTCGTTTTCTATTTCTTCACTTGCAATCCCGATGGCTTCTAAAGACCAAAATGACGTTATGATGCCGTCGTTTAGAGCTGATAGATGTAGTGTAGTGTTACGAGTAGAAGGAAAGCAGGAATGTTCGTTTTTGACAATATTCTTACCAAACGAATGTGTTCCTTGTAGCGCCCAGCCGAAGATCGTTTCTACAACCCTCAGATTACGAGAAATTCGTCTTTGTTTGCCTGTCACTGCTGACCAATAAAAGTCGGATCCAATCAGTGCACTGAGCCCATCAACTGCATCAATGTTAGCTTGCCGAGTGTCAGCTAGTTTCAGGCCTTGAAATGATGAACACGCGGTGTCAGGAGCATTTAATACGTCGATGCATATTTCAGGAACAACCACAGCTTCAATTTCCACACATTTGTTTTTAAACTGGCTAATGATGGACATCTTTACCTTCTGATATTTCTTGAAGGGAGATTGTTGTTTGCTTCCAAATGGGATTAAGGAAAAATTTACTTTGCCTACAGATGTGAGATTAAGCTTTGTCGCCAAATCCTGGCGGATATAGGAATATTGACTGCCGCCGTCGATGATAATCCGAATCAGTAGTTTTCTTTCCTGCTTCGGGGCTGCGGCGATACCCCGATCTGTCTTCAAAAGACATTTGAGTTTAGTAACGTTGAATTACATGCACATAAATTTAGTGCACTTTGAGCGTTCGGCACTGACCTATCCGTTAAATTAACATATAATGGGTCACACAAGGAAGTGAGGTGTTTCCCTTTGCACTTTGCGTAAGTTATCCATTTGGCGCTTCGACAATTTTTAGAATTATGTCCAAGGTTTGCGCACCGAAAACATCGGCCGCCTTTTCTCAACATTTCCTTTTTCTCGGTAATCGTTAAACTGCTGTCACATTCCTTTGTTGCGTGCCTGTCAGATGCGCAGAATACACATATGCTCTTCTCACTTACCGAAATTAGACTGGTTGCAGTGCTAGTAGTTGAGGGAGATGACGGATTTCTTACGTTTGGGATGACAGAGACAAACCTACTTTTTTCCAACGATTCAACTTCCCTTTTTAGAAATTTCATTATGCTGTGTACCTGCTCATCCCCAACTAGCGAATGTGTGGAAGCACTATCCTCGCCTGTTTCACTTATTTCATCAGACGCACCAGAAGCACTCTCTTTGTCAGTCAAACGAAAATAGTCGATGCGAAGGTCAACCGGTAAGCATCGAAGCAATATGGACTTGAGCATGATGTTATACTGGTGCGTGGGTATTTGTAGAGCAGTCAGAGTGCGACAGCTAGACGTAATTGAATTGTAGAGATTACGCAGACCTGCAGCATCTGTTTTTGAATGTATTGGGCGAAGTGAAAGCAACTGTTGCATATTTTTGTCAACTAAGCGTTCGGTATCACCAAACTGCTCTTGTAAAAGAGAGACTGCTGCTTCGTAACACTTACCCGAAGCAGTAAATCCAGCAATCTCCTGCGTTCCCCACCAATACTGATTCAAGATAGCTGAATTTTTCGGATGATGTTAAACTGCCGTTTTCATGCACTGCAGCGCGGTACTGCTCCCAAAAGGGCAACCACTTTTGGAAACTACCATCGAATTTCTTAAGCGGGAGCTTGGGCAGTCTGTGTGAACCACCCACGATAGATGCGTTGAGGCACGTATGTTCCGAATTCGTTGGTGCTGGCGCTGGGACTTGCTTTGCCTGCAATTTGTGTAGCCGTGAATTCAAACGGGATAGCTCGCCAATGGCCATGTCTTGATACTCAGCCACTTTTTCTAGATCTTTGTCTAGATCGTCGATCTTGATGAGATTTTTGGTCTTCACTTCATGGCTCGTCGTATTAAGACAGTCGTTAGCAGCCGTTAAACGCTGTATAAATGCCACAAGCTGCTCTTCTATCTCCTCGTAGCAATCTTCAGAGGTCGGTTTCGATTCTTCTGAGTCAAGAAACTCGGAGGCGCTTTTCTCGATTTTCGTTACTTGGCCTCTGTACGCGGACCGCGCGGATAATTCCATTGCTATAGTTAATAGTTATTCGGTAAACAAACTTATACTCGACGTCTCTCGTCCCGGGTTTCGGCAAGATAAAATAAAAAATGCATTCAGAACGAAAAAAAGGACCGGGTTGCGTTAAAAGAAAGACCGAGACTTCAAATTCAAATTACGTTAACTCACGGAGAGTTAAGTAGCAACTGGACTATGTAGATGACAAACCATTCTAATTTACAAAAGTCTCCACAAATAGAACTCATCATAAAGCGAGATAACCATAATAGATTTTATATAACATAGGGTAAATTAAGAAAATTACATAAATAAATAAAGTTTCAAATAATTTTTAACATTTTCGAATCAGTGGATAAGATATGAACACCATCAAAATATGATGCTTCACTATCCTTAACCCGGTATTCCTTTTTCAGATGCTTTATGAATTCATTTAGAAGATCTTTGTTGGATGAAAAAACTTTTTCGTCGTCAACATAGAGCGCAAGGATGAGAATGTCTCTACCACTCCTGAGATAAGCAAATGGATTAGCTTGACACTGTTTGCAATTAAATTTCTGCAGAATTTCTGTAAATTTTTGATTCATTACACGCGGTGCTTGCTTCAAACTATATAGCCTCCTTTTCAGTTTCCAAATTTTGTCGCTGTCAAGTTCAACTCCAGGTGGTTGTTCCAAATAGATTTCATAATTTAATTCGCATATACTCGTAGGAAAGCAGTTCGGATATCAATTTTTTTTAATTTTGGTGGCGGTTGAGGCCCCCATTTATTGGCTTAATACAAGCTTAATCTAACTTAAAAACTAGGACTAAAAACTAACAGAACGACTTAAGAGCTAGGGACCAAGGAAGTGATGGAGGAGATCTTGCTTGAGACGAGGAGTGCTCAAGTGGAAATGAAAAAGGGAGAGGTTTGTGTTGACCTTTCGGAGCATTCGGGAGATTGGTTCGTTGGAGCCATAAGTGGTGCTGTGGACCGGTAGATAGAAGAGTCGAGGACAACGTACCGATGGAACCTGAGAGAAGTCGATGAATGAAAAGAATGTCAGCAGTATTCCTACGTTCTTCTAACGAATTCAAAATAACGTAAGATTAAAGGGTCGTTCCACGGCAGACCACGGAGAGCAAATCGGAGGAATCGACGTTGAATACCCTCGATTCGACATTTGGCTATATTAAGTTCATTTTGAGGCACCAGATTGTAAATCGATCAAGGTCTTCTTGAAGAAGGGCAGAGTTATGGGAAGAGGAAATAGTTTTAAAAAATTTTGTGTCGTCAGCTAAAGGGAGAGGGAGGAGTGTTTAATGACTTTCTCAACATCGTTAATAGTAAGAATGAAGAGAAGAGGGCCAAGATGACTGCCTTGTGGAACTCCAGATGAGGCCAGGAATGGAACAGAAAGGGCGGATCTAAACCGAACGCTATAATATCGGTTTACCAGGTAAGAAGAAATCCATTTTAATAAGAGGGGTTCAAAGCCGAGAGCAGATAATTTGAAGAGGATCAATTGATGAGATATCTTACCAAACGCTTTACTGAAATCAGTTGCGATAACATCGATTTCTTTGCCATTTTCTAAGACTGAGAGAGCAAAAAACACGAATTCAACTAGATTTGTGGTTGTCGACATCCTGGGTGAAATAAAAGGCTTGCATTTGAAGCTTAAGACTTCGTATAAAATGCTTTCAAAGAGTTTGGGTATATGAGAGAGTTTGGCAATGGGACGATAATTAGTAACTTTATGTTTAGATCCCTTTTTGTGTATCGGGATTATAAAAGAGGTCTTCCAAATCTGGGGAAATTTTCCCTGTGTAAGGGATAGACAAAAAGGTAGGAAAGGTGTAGAGACAGGTTGGAAGAGCATTTTTTTAAGAAATATGGCGGGGAGTCCGTCTGGGCCAGGTACAAATTCATCTTTAAGATTTAGTAACTTTTCTTCAATAACTGCAAGATCGAAATTTGGAGTGAGAAAGGGACCAATGGAGAAATTTGGTAGATCATTGAGGCAAATGATTGTTTGAAAAATGTGGCAAAAGAGTTGGCGATGGTAGGAGGATCAGTTGACGATTTGGTTTCAAAAGCGAGGGAGGAAGTATAACCATCAGTCTTACTTTTGCGATTGGCAAATTGAAAAAAGGACTTGGGGTCATTTATGAGATTGGTTTGCGCACTATACAGGTAGCGCTGATAGAGCCTAGATAATTTGAATAGTCGGAAGAAGAGTGGGTGCGAAGGAATACCGTCTATAACTTGTTTCTTTTGTTTCGTAGAGAGCGAAATCTACTATTATACCAAGGAGGGGATGTAGAAGAAGTTTTATGGCGGGAGTAAGGCACATAAAGGGAGATGGATTTGAAAGTGGAGAGGGCATCAACCAGAGATAGATTGGTAAACTCAAAACAAGCCCTGCGTTGACAGATATTGATTTTACGGAAATTAGCTTTGTGAAAATTGTAAGAAAATAAAACTGCATGGGGAGGCGACTGAAGGGGAGAGTTGTGGAAAAATGAGAGAAGAAGTGGAGAATGAAAGTTATCAATAGTTGAAAAAGATAGGGGACAACACGATACTGAGGAGTTGATGGGATCAGTTGTGAAGATAAGGTCTAATTGCCTTTCCATATATTGTAGTTGGAAACGCCACTGACTTGGCATAGACTAGAGTCTGTTAGCCGATCTAAGAAGAGGCATTCCTTAGTAGAAACGGGATTGGAAGCGATGAAAAAAGATTGGTCTTCAGATGGAGTCCACTTCAGCTGAGGCAGATTAAAATCGCCGAAGATAATGATATCATCAAGCGAGTCTGATAAGTCGATCAAATTGTCAATTGCTGTAATAGCAAGTTGGTAGGATTCGATAGGTTGCGCCGGAAGAATGTAACAACTCATAACATGCAAGCATCTACGAGTAAGGGTTATTTTAACCGACACAAAGTCGAGCTTATTGGAGCATGAAGTTGCAACTGTCGACAAGTCGACTGCGTTGGAGGTGTGAGACTCTTTTAGAGTGTACATAGTGGTGAAGAGCGGAAAGATCGTCTGCAACTTTTTGGCGGGGCGTATTGAAAATCTCGTGATACTTTGTATAAAGTTTCCTGAGACTGGTAACGTCGGTTGGGAGGCCTTCTGGCTGGATAGAAACCATGACGCTTGTTTTTGGTTTACCCTCGTAGCACACCGAGTCGGATTTATCGTGCAGATAAACGAGATATAGACGTATATTCTCATATATCTTTTTATCTCTAAGCCTAGAGAGCGCACAGCGACATTCGGTGGTATCGCTAGTTTACTGCGTTAATTTAACAGTGGGTGGCAAAAGGGGGTCAATAGAAGAGGGAATGGTTAATGAGTTTGGCGTAGGGTTTAAAATGTGAGAACTGATGAAATTAGGATACTTAGCTCCAGTTCAAACGGTCGCATATGTAAATTTTTGCTAGCAGTTATTGACAATAAAACTTGCAAGGAATCAAATTGTACTACTGGTGAAAAAGTTTCTTTGAAATCTATTCCAGATTCACAACTAAGCGGGCCTTGTGGCGACTTAATGATCAGCATCAATTTTTCGCTTGAAAATATATTGATTGTATTGACTTTATCCAATTCTCATGTGCAATCACCTCGTATGTGTTTCGATTCTCGCTGAGATTCTAGTTCTTCGTTCATGGCCTTGATCCAATGAGAATTTTCTGAACATGATATGGCTTCATCATAATTTGGATTTTCTCCAGCTGTTGCTAAAACACACATGTGTGTTGATGATGTCCTTTAACATCTTGTTTGATAGCGATTTCTAGAGGATCTTCTGCAGGAAACACTAAATTATCGTCACAGAGATTGGATAAATTTTCTTGAAGTGCTTTATCGTTATCATCAGATTCCTGACTTTGTTGTTTCTCACTTCCTTCAGGCATTAAGTTGAGTGGAAGCACACATGTGGATGAGGATGTATTTACGTTTTCAGTTTTACACATAAAGAATGATTCTTCTTCGTTGAATCGTATACCTCGAGCTAATACAATTTTTGTACCATTAAAAAGACGATAGCGTTTTGTTTCCTCATTGTAACCAACAAATGCAGCGCGTGTGCTCTTGGCATGAAGACCCTGGCGATGCGCTTTTGGTATGTGATAAAACGTTCTACAACCAAAAATATATCGTTTCTCATAAGTAGAAGCTTTGTTTTTCCAAAGTTCATATGGAGATTTGCAATCATTTGCTTGAATGGGACAGCTATGGTCAATGAAATGCGTTTACAAAAGGCAAATGCATTTCATGATGTTGAACAGAGATTTGTCACTTTTAAGTGAGCTTTAAAAGGAGCTGGATATTGAAATAGGTGCGCTGCTTGTTTTAAGTAACAGTAATTTAGTTAAGTTATAAAAAAGATTTTTTCTTTTGTCAAAATAAGTGAGTACGATTCATATACTAAATGGATATTCACGTTTATAGTACAATATATGGAATATAATTTGCACTAAAAATGGGACGTGGACCACATTGCTTCAAAGATGAGAGAAGACTGATTCTGCAATTAATGAGATACTCTCAGAATATGATAACAAATGCATTAAAGCCAGAAAAAGTTGAGGATAAATGAGGCAAAGTTCGAAAAACGTCTACAAGAACTGACCGACGAACTATTCAAATTTCAAGACTGTTCAAGTCTTTAAAAGATATTGTAACTGAAATCGAAGACAATATCAGCGCTAGAACTGTTCGGAGAAGGCTAAATGAAGTAAATTTGTTTGGGAGAACCGCAAGGAAAGTTACCTTTTTAAGACCCAGGCATATCAAACAAAGGCTCGACTTTGCTAAAAAAAACCACGCAGAATGGACTGGAACGCAGGGCATTAACCAATGGAGAAACATCCTCTGGACGGACGAAGCTAAAATTAATTCAAAAGGTCCCGATGGTAAGACATTTGTTAGACGACCACCCAAGGCAGAATTACTCGCTCGGCACACAAGAAAACCGTCAAACCTAGTGGGGGTGGTCTGATGATATGGGGATATTTTTCATGGCATGGTGTAGAGCCTTTGTGTCGCATAGAGCGAACAATGATATCAGATACTTACGTTGAGATTCTTCAAAATACTATGCTCCCCTACGCCGAATACGAATTGCCTCTAATTTGGACATTGCAACAAGACAATGATCCAAAACATACCTCAAGAAAAGCTAAGAGATGGTTCCAAGATAATGGTGTTTCGGTTATGCCGTGGCCAGCTCAATCGCCGGACGTTAACCCAATAGAAAATTTATGGAATGAAATTAAGGGCATCATCGCAAGCAAAAGAATACGAAATCTGGAGGAACTATGGAAAGAGGTGCAAGAAGCTTGGAACAACATCCCAGTAGAGAAATGCCGAAAACTTGTCGACTCAATGCCACGTCGGTGTGATTTAGTAATAAGGAATAAGGGTCACACCACTAAGTATTGAGCAAAAAAAATATGAAGTTAATAAAAAATGCAGTTTTTTTTTTGAATTTCATTTAATTTTTTTCTATTTTCTGAGTTTGCATCTACAACAACATATTTTTTGTAAACCCTTGACTTTTCTTAATAATTTTTCCGTTTCCCTTTGTACAATTTTTCTACAAATAAGTTCTTAATGCTAAATTAAAAATCGTGTTTGAAAACTAATTAATTAAGCTTTGAATTTTTATTTTGTGCCATTTTTGCTAAAATTAACCGTGCACCTATTTGATTGGCCAACATAGACAGCTGTGTTAATAGCTTCTGCCCATAATGATTTTGGAGCTCCACACTTAAACATCATTAAGAGAGCTGTTTCTTTCTGTGTTCGATTTTGCCGTTCTATAAAATCATTTTATTCTGGTGTGTGTGGTGTTTTCGTTTCGTGGTGAACACAATGCTTTGCTAATACAGTTCTAAAGTTTTGACCGAATGAAATCAGTTTCATTATAAGTTCGTACGGCTTTTACTGTAACCGAACACGATCGAGCTTTATTTAGTAAATTATTAAATTTTGAGGCAGTTTCAGATTTTTCTTTTAAAAAATAAACCAAAGTGTAGTTCGAGAAATCGTCTTTAATAAGTAAAAAATACTTTGAACCTCCTATAGATAAGGCTGCCATAGGTCCGAAAAGATCGGCATGCACTAGCTCACCTTGCTTATTCTGTCTTGACTTTTTGGTTTTTTCGAAACTTGGTGGGTCTTTCCTAAGACACATCCCTTGCAGAAAAATTTTCCACTATCTTTAATTTCGAGTTTTTTATATAAACCAGATCTTTTGATAATGTCTACACTGAGATGCCCAAATCGCTTATTCCATTTTTCAATGTTCTCGGTATAATAAATTTACTGAATCTGGTTGAACAATGCTCATTGAAAGCTTTTATAATCGGAAACAAGTGCTTCACCATCTGTTTTGATTTCTGCACGACCGTTGACAAAGCTAGTAGAAGCACCGTCTGAGTCAGTTGCACTGAGACTGAACAGATTAAAATTAATGCTAGGCATGAATAGTACATCCATCAGCGTATGTGGCATTGTTTTGTCATTCACCAGAGACTGTATCATTACCTTTCCAATTCCCTTGGCGTATACTGTTTCCATGTTTCCTAAGCGCATTGTAAACTCTTGCTTTTTTCCTGGTATGAAGCTGCTAAATGCTTCGCATTGAAAACACATATGGGAGTAAGTATATCAGCATGTTGTATTTTGAGCGGAGAATTGAGCCATGAGTGCTGTGCTGAGATTGATGTCCTTTGACCTTTTTGCTGTGAAAGTCTTGTGCCAATGTCCTCGCTTTTTTACAAAAACTGCCAATGGAATTTTTCTTTTTATCGGCTATGAAGGTTTTCCTTTTGCTGTGATGAACCAATGCCTGATCCCTTGCACTTTCATCGGCCTTATATACCAGAAGCATTTCTTCTTTCATTAAGCGCTGCGCTAGATTTTGAAGAGTTCGTTCAGTTGGAATTACGGAATCCCACGGTGATCCGTGCTTGTATTTCGCTGGAAAACTACATATAATTTTGGTGATGACCGCTGATTCAACCATTGGAGCACCCAGTTCCTCAAGCTGCTTTGCTATCTGCCCTATTGCTGAAATATGACTTGCCATGTTGTCGTCCTCACGCTTTCGATTTTCATAAAACTTATGCTGCAATGTGTTTAGACAAACGCCAGAACGTTGTTCGTAGATTGACGACAGTTTCGTCCATATTTTGACTGCACTTTCACATGTCACCAGAAACTTGCGTTCATTAAACTCCATTGACGATGTGATGACCAATTGTGCCTTTTGATCTTTCTGAGCCCATGAGGCAAGTTCTGTTGGGTCTGTAGGCTTTGAAAACTCATCAAGAATACAATCTAATTTGTTTGGTCGAAGATAAACAATAGAGTAACCTGAAATTTCCAAAAAGATAAATCTGGTCCATTAAATTTTTGCATTGACATACCACCTTGATCAAAAATTTTCGGGATTTATTCAAAAAATTAAAAATACAAGTTTATTCATCTAAATCTATATTTTCCTATCTATATATCGACTGCAACACACTTATGACAGCGCTTGATCCAATCCTCGAAACATTTTTTACATTCGGTTTTCGGTATGTCCATCAGTGCTTCCTGCGATTTTTCCATTTCTTCCTCTCGGCTGCTGAAACGCGTTCCCCGTAGTGTTTTTTTAACTCGATTGAACAGAAAGAAGTCACAGGATGTTGGATGGTATTTGTTGCATTTTTCGTCAAAAAATTACGAATAATGATGGCACTGTGCGACGGCGCGTTATCATGGTGCGAAATCCACGAGTTTCTGTCCACAATTCTGGTCTCTTTCGTCGAATTGCTTCACGCAAGCGTCTCATAACGCCCCAATAATACTCTTTGTTTACTGTCTGGCCTTCTGGCAAAACTTCATGATGCACTACACCGTTGTAATCCATGAAAGCCGTGAGCATTGCCTTATTTTTTGACTGAAAACGACGTAGTTGTTTTGGTCTCGGCTCATTTGGTGAACGCCATTCACTTGCCTGATGTCTGGATTGCGTGTCGTACTCATAAACCCACGTCTCGTCTCCAATTATGATCCTTTTGATGAATGTGGGATCGGATGAAATTGAGGTCTTTTGGCACCAACTTTGCTGCTACACGACGGAAACCCAAATCATTAACCAAAATGTCTTGGACGGATCCATAGGCAATGTTCAAGTCCTCCGCTATCTCTCTGATGGTTAATTTGCGGTTATTGACCAACATTTGTTTTACTTCATCAATGCTTTCGTCGGTTTTCGGTGTCAATGGTCTGCCACTGCGTTCATCATCTTCGATTGACTCACGAGCACTTTTGAACCGCTCGTGCCACTGGTAAACGACCGTTTTCTTTAGAGAATCGTTGCCGAAACACTTTTCCAACATTTCCAACGTTCGCGCACCAATAAATCCGTTTTTTATGCAAAATTTAATACAAGTTCGTTGTTGCAAATTTAAATCCATTTCTAAAATTGTAAAAAAATCGCCAACACACACAGAGATAGATGTACTCTTGGCTACGTAACTTTTGCAAATGTCAAGATATGATGCTAAGATTTAGAGGGAATGTCAACAACAGATTTACCAACTTAACAAAAAAAAACAAAACTCAAATCGGAACAATGGAAGCGCCACACGGTGGTGTGGTGCGGGAACTTTTTGATCAAGGCGGTATGTTGTTTCTCTGCAGAAAAACATAGATAACTCAAACTTCTGCGCTTCGCCTGTGAATGTCCAGCTTACGCTCACAGTTATTAGGCAAAATTAAACTTTTGTAAATGTGCTTTTGTGAATATCATTTAAATCATACGCCATGGATTTGGTATGCATGCCTACTGCTAAACTGGCGGTGAATATGTGCATATTGCAGCAAAGTTGGAAATACGATTATGTTATTGTACATACCTAGTCAAGTCATAAATACTGGTACACAACTGGACTCACTCATTACGAATGCAACACTGGGCGCATCCATTTCGTATTGATTGCGATTTGACAGTTGATATTTATGCTTCATTGTGACGTAAAAAGCTTTTGACATTAATTGTTTACAATCATGGAATGGGGCGACATTGAAAATCGTATTTTTGTAGTTGGCCTACTTAAATGCAACATGGAAAAAGGCGATATCTTTAGGACATTGCGCCCGCTTGGAATCACTCGCAATTTTGTGTATCGTGCTGTGAAGTTGGTTGAGGATAGTGGTGGAGTACGAGACCGTCAAAGATCCGGCCGTCTGCGCACTGTGAGAACTCCGAAAGCGATCAAAGCCGTGAAGAAACGAATCTACCGAAAACCGCAGCGAAAACAGAAAATCTTGTCGCGGGAAATGCAAATTTCGCAAAAATCCATGTTTCGCATTATCAAAGAAGATTTAGCACTCAGCGCGTACAAGCGGCACACTGGACACCAGCTCACGGCCGCATTGAAGGAAAAACGCAAGCGAAGATCGAAAGCGTTACTCAGCCGGTACGCGAAGAACGCTCACAGACAATGGAGGGAACTTTTTGATCAAGGTGGTACACCTGTCCATCTTGGTAAAGTTTCGGGGAAGATTTCGCTGAAATCGCGTGCAGCTACTTTTGCTGTTCGTGCTGATAACGTGTTGAGTTGTACTCTAGAGTACGTATAATATTTATTTAAGAATAATGCAAAATGCAAAAAGAACAAAATTTAGAGACTCAGCTATACGTTTTAGAGAGAAAAATCAAAAGGTGTCGCTATTTGACATTTCGGTTTATAGCAGTTACAAAATTCTTTGTTCATCAAAATATTAGGTTTGTTAATTTGATGTGTCCAAAATGTTTTAATTTGTTCAACAAAAATCAAGAATAAAAATAAGCTTAGAAACAAGAGTTCTAAGCATCCCAACAACCTCAGGTTGGGAAATAAGTATAAAAAATTGCGCCCTAAACTACAAAAAGAAATTCCCATTTGCCACGATAATTATTACCGGGATCAATTTATTTTTGCTAAGGGAAATTTAAAAAGTGAATGGCAGGTTGTCAACGGTATTTCGAACCAGTCTTCCATTACTAAAATACCTAATGCTACTCGCGTTTGACTCTGAAGTTTCTAATAAACTTGACATTGCTAATGTTTCTATCAGTTACTTTATCTCAATAGCTAGCAGTTCATCAACACAAACACCCCAACTAAGTTACACTTTGTGTTCGGGCTTTGCTAACTGCGGTCTGTGGAGATCCGTTACAACAAAATAGTTTTGCCTTCGAGCTCGTTACTGCTTTTGAAGTCTTAAAGGCTGTTGGTGTTCTGAAAAATTCGAATGCTTGTGGTTTTGATGGCGTATTTCCAATTTAGTTTCAAAACATTTCAGATGCTTCGTAGTTGATATAGCAGCAGTTATTTTTAACCGTAGCATTTTTGCAGGTGTTTTTCCTGAGACACTCAAATGCGCGGGCTTAGTTTCTCTTTTCAAAAAAGGTTCAGCAAGGATATGTGCAATTACGAGTATAGGACAATTTCACTTCTTCCTGTAGCAAGGTCTTTCAAAAAATCGCTAAGGAGAGAGAATAGTATCTTTTTTAAATAAGTCTAAATTTTTCAGTCCGGTTCAATTTGGTTTTCAGAAGGGAAAATCAACTGAAGATGACTTACTGCTTTTTTGCTCCCGTATTTTCTCTAATCTTGATGACAAAAAATTCACTGCATGCTTATTTGTAGATATCACAAAGGTTTTTGATATGGTTAACCACAATATCCTGTTGATAAAACTCGAAAAAGCTGAATTTCGTGGCTTCATGCTGGATTGGTTTAGGTCTTACCTTTCAAATAGATCTCAAAGAGTAAAGATTGGTGAAATGAGGAGCCAAATCAAGTTTTTTTTCAATTTGGGAGTACCTCAAGGTTCACTGTTGGGACCCATTCTGTTTCTCATCTATATCAGTTCACTGTTCGACCCTAATTTTAAAGGAGCACTTACTGCTTTCGCAGATGATGTAGGCTGTTCTTACGGCTCTAACAGTGCTTTAAATTTGGTATTGGATATTAACTGTGATCTTAATTTATTCAGGGTCTGGTTCGCTGCACATAATTTGTGCATTAGGTCTAAAACTAAAATTATGTTTTTTAATCTATCCACCTAGTGGGTACCAATGTAGAAGTTTACTTTCATGCACCGTAGTGTCAAAAGATAAAAACTGGCAGGTTGTACATGTATGGTATTTCCTCTTCATCCTCCCCAACTTTCGTTAGCACTCTGAGTTGCAGTGATAAGTGTTTTTTAATCGAGAAAGTGGATGAGTTTAAGTACTTGGGGCTCACTATTGGTTCAAGAATGAGTTTTGCAAACCATACGAAGTGTTTAAGGAAATATTTTCGCTGCACTCTCAGACATTTTTTTTACCTGAAAAATGTTTGTTCGAAAAAATTACTAAGAACTATTTGTTATGGTATTTTCCATTCGAAACTTCAATATGGTTGTTGAAGTGAAAGCCAAATTTTGAGCCTTGACATTTATTTGAAGTCCAATATCATAGATATTAGGCTAAAATTTCCTAAATAATATACATGTAATACGTGCACAATTTATAAGATTTAATCTAACAATATTTCGTCTGTTTAAAATGCAACAGGATTAAAATACAATAAGGATGTTCAAAATAAGTTTAATTCAGTAATCTATAATATTCTGGCACGTGTTGATCCAATGATGATTGACAGCTAAAAGGAAGTTCCTTTGCTCCGATTTTTACGCATTATGTCAGCTGTGATCGGTGGTCGGTTGGCCCTGATTGTTTTGGCTAGTGATGCCAGGAAAAAATATTTGAATAAAATACAGCCTCTGTTAATGCTGCAGAAAAATGTATTGAGAAAAATTTGCCGTAAAACACCGTCGCCACCCCAGTTATCCATTGTTCTGTGATATGGAAATTCTTCCAGTCACGTTCTTTATGAGATAAGGAAACCTTAATTGCAGATTATTCTCTGCTTATAATCTAAGCAGAAATTATTCTAATATTGTATCTGTATCCTTTTCTCGTACTACTGCTTTTCGTAACTTTTATTTGGTTTCATCTTGCCGCCTATTTACAGCACTGACATATTCTGGAAAGTTTGAAAAAACTGTAAGGCGTTGGCTTTTACATCTTAATTATGGGAGTTTAGAATTATTTTTTTCTGACATTCTGGTGTAACTAAGGGTTTTCCTTTTTTACCTTTATTTTCTTTGGAATATGAATTTTAGAATGTACAATATAATGTATTTTTTATTATCTTTCATTCTTTCGATAATGAAAACTTCTTTTTAAGGGTCAGCCCTCCCATAATTAAAACTACAATATGTATAGTAAAGTTCATTGAAGTGGCCTTTGACACTATTTTATTACTTGGAGTATACAAAATAAAAAATGTCACTTATATTATTTCTTGAATTCTGTATATAAAATTGAATGTAAAATAATTAAGTATTAATGTACATGCTCGTACACATTTGAATTTATACGAAATAAATTTATAATAATAAAATAATTATAATATCAAATCTTTAATCACTCAAAAATTAAAGATGGATTATAATCTAATACATTTCCAAAACAATAGCGATGTTTAGTTAGTGTACCAGCCGGCATTTTGTCCGTTGAGAGATTTTATTTTTTATTTTTAAAAAATGCCCCCACTGTGACCTAGAAGATCCTTTGTACCACAAAGCAGAATTGGAAAGCCAAGAGAGGACCAAGACTTTTGATGAAGTTTAGAATCTCTCTGGTGGAGATTTTGAGAATTTACCCACTGATTAAACTTTCTCTGAGGAAGTGTCATCTTCTAAGGCACTTAGAGCCACGGATTCACATAAAATGTGTTCTACAGTTTGGTCGTCTTCTATGCAAAAACGACATTCAGTTTCCTGAATAAGACCTATTCTGTGTAAGTGATATCGGAGGCGGCAGTGTCCGGTTAGAAATTGTACAAGGCTTCTGATATCATCGCTTCTGAATTGTAGGGATTCTCTTGAAAGAGTTTGATGGCTTTTTTAGCCTGGCGAAGCCCTGGAATGTTTTCAAAGTGGTATATACACATTTTGTTCTCCCAACTCTTTATTGCTGAGTTAATTACTGAATTCGGAATATTACAGAACGGCTGAGGTCCGATGAAAGGTTCAGCCGAACCGTTTCCAGCCAATTCGTCGGTTATTTCATTTCCGACAATACCTATATGACCAGCACCCAACAAAGTTTTACTTTGTTCTTATGGAAGAGATCTTGTAGTATTTTGAAGCTATGCAAGACTAATTTGAAGTCAATGGAATTAGAGCCTAATGTTATTATGGCTGTTAGACTGTCCGTTACTAAAGGGTGAGCCAACAGCTAAGCTGGAAGTTTTCATTAAATTTAATATACACTTATTATGGAATCAATATAGAATTTTATTGATTAATAAAGTTCGGTTTATGGCAATTACGAATATAATACAACATCGTTTATGTAACCACTATGGCTTTTGTTGCAAGCGATCATCCGCAGGCCAAAATTATCGATGACTTTTTGAAGAGTAAGTAGGTCAATGGCTGCAATTTCAGTTTCGATGTTAGGTTTGAGATCCTGAATTTTCGCTGGGTTATTTGCATAGACCTTACTTTTCAAATAACCCCACATGAAGAAGTCTAAAGGTGTCAAATCGCATGAACTCGCAGGCAAATCAACTTCTCCTCTAACCGAGATAATGCGATCTTTAAATTTCATACGCAATAAATTGATTGCTTGATGGCTTGTGTGGGCAGTAGCACCATCCTATTGAGATCGTCCAGACCCCATTCATTTACACATTTTGAAAAAAAAAATAGCCGGCAAACATATTACGGAAACTTTCTCCATTCACTGTAACTGTCTAGCTAGCCTCATCTTTAAAAAAGTACGGATCAATGATGCCGCCAACCCATAATCCGCACCATACAGTGACTTTTTGGAGAAACGTTGGTTTTTCGTGAATCTCTTACGGATTTTCTGGTCCCAAGAAACGACAATTTTGTTTATTTACGAATCTATCCATCCAAAAATGGGCTTCATCGGAAAAGATCAAAGTCGATGACAAATTGTCCTGGCGATGCAACATCCAGTTAACAAATCGGCGGCATTATACACCCTGAATGACTCGAACTGCAACCAACTTAAGACTGCTATAATTTCTAAACCGTTCATGACAGTGAGCTCAAATTTTGACACATGACAGATAATTTTATTATTTACGAGCCTTTTGAAAAAATTTTATCCGCGATGGAATTCAAACGTGATAGTGTGAGTGCTTTATATTTGGCTGGAAAACCACAAGTAGCTATCGTTAGAGCCCTCCAGCACCTTAACGTGAATAAATCATTTGTGTCTCGAACCATAGCTCGTTACCGCGATACTGGCAGCGTTGCAAGACGCCATGGAGGTGGTCATAAAAAAACAGCAACATCGCCAGAAATGACTCGGAAAGTGAAGACTGGAATTGAGCGAAATCCGCGTCGAAGTGGAAGAAAAATGGTTCGTGAGCTCAACATATCGTTGGAACGGATGCAACACATACTGAAAAATGAGCTTGGGCTCAAGCCATTGAAGTTCCAAAAAGCACACGATCTTACACCGCAACAGAAAAAAGTTAGAGTCGAAAGAGCGAAGGAGTTGCTACCCTTGCACGAAAGTGGTGAGTTGCCGAATTTGGTTTTTTCCGATGAGTCGCCATTTGTTATCGAGCAATATGTCAACAAACAAAATGACCGAGTTCACTTGCCAGAGAGATCCTTCGAAAATTTACACCTTCGGACGGCCACCAGAAAGCAGGCAGCACCGATGGTGATGGTTTGGGCCGCCATAACCGCCGATGGTCGCCCTCCATCGTATTTTTGGATCGTGGCGTCAAAATTAATGCGATCGTATACCGTGAAACTGTCTTAGAGGCAGTATGAAGCCTTGGGCAAACAATCATTTCGATCGCAGACCGTGGACATTTCAACAAGACTCGGCACCGTCTCACAAAGCGCGCGTCAACCAAGATTGGTTAAAAAACAATATTCCACACTTCATTCCTTCTACACAATGGATTGCAAATTCTCCGGATGCAAATCCGTTGGATTTCTCTGTCTGGGGTATTTTGAAGGCGAAGGTTGGCACTAAAAAATACCAAAGTTTGGACCACCTCAAACAAGCACTTCGCCGGGAATGGGCCAAAATACCGCAGAGTCACTTACGTGCAGCGTGCGATGCTTTCTTCGGCCGTCTCAAGGCCATTATTCGCGTCCAAGGTAGACATATTGAAAACTACTGATACAATTTGAAAATTGATGTATTTTGCAACAGTTTTTGCTTTGGCACAATAAAATTCATCAAAGAATAAAAAAATTATAGCATTTTAAAAAGTTGGAGTTTGAGTCATTCACCCTGTTGATAGTCCAAAGACACTCACTAGGGCGACTATGTTGACCGAAAAATCCACGAATTTTACGAAATTCTTTTACAGATCCCCCATTTTCGTAATAAAATTGAGTATCAAAATGCATTTTTGCGTAGTAAACGACTCCATGACTAAAATTGCCGAAGATTGTATGACATCTGTCAAAAAGATCAACCACAGTCAATTTCGTAAATGACACTAAACAACGGCCTTCCACACCATCTGTTGGCTCACCCTTTTCCTGGAAGGCCGTTTTGCGATGGGGCTTTTCGAAACAGCATTGGTAATTTTCTGATTAAGGCTGATTATCCCAATGGAAGGTGCCAAGAGAGTGCGCTCCGAGCTGCTGTTATCCCAAGTTAGGTCAAGCTTAGTTATGCGACTTTTGAAGAAAGGCCGGGCCTTTCGAGAAGGTTAACGGCGGCGGTTAAGTGTCTGTGGCGTTTGTGCATGATAATGACTACTCGAGTCAAGATACAATGAGTGTTTCTTTTTCCGATTATATTTTAGTTAAATTAAGTAGCTTAGGTAGGTTAAGTATTATAATTAGTTTTAAATTTGATTTATAAAAAAGCTAATGAGTTTTAGTTTTTCTTCAAACATTTTTCTAGAGACTAGTAAGATAGGTTTAATGCCGAAACACAACATCTTATTATTATTGTTAAGTTCAGAGCACTTGACAAGGGCCAGTATGTTCTGTTCTATGCTCCGAAAAGCAAACGAACAAACCTTTCTCAAACATATGTCGGCTTTTTGTTACTCACCAAAAAGCAGGATATGGTATACAAAAGACAATCAATTTTGGAATTGTTTCATCAAAATAAATAAGTCTAGCAAAATTCTAAGTTTCGCAGGATTCACCTACATAACATCCTTTTGTAATAGCCACCAGTTTATTTTGCACCCCTTTAAAGGCGGACAAAGTAGCAGAATTTGGCGTTTTATTTGCTCCCCAATTATGATTTTTTTCTATATACTCGTATATGTTAGCGCAGATCGGAGATTCGACAAAATTTGAAAAATAGGATGAACTGAACTGAACCTATTCGTAAAATATCGCAACATGGGCATTTTGGGTACAGTGTAGCAAGTCTCACTGTTCAGTTTGAATACGTCATCTATGTCTCCGATAGCTTAAAACAATCTTACTCTACAACTGCTTACACCATAATCAAACTCGAACAATGACGGGATTTGGTACCAAGAATTTTTTTTTTGTTGTATTTTAAGGTCCACCGAAATCTTCCGATCAGATGTCTTTAAAAACTCTAAGCCCATCACTTTGAATTGCAACCATACCAGTCGATAGTATTACTGTTTTTCTAATTTTTATTATACAAGTAAAAGATACTTAATTTTACAATTTCTTTTAGGAATTTTCATCCGATAGCAGGCGACACTTCCGTCATGATAGCTTATTCTTTGGAGTCTGTTTGAATCGCTGCAAGAATCTGGTTAACCCCCTCAGTACTTCTCAAAAATACCAACTTTATTCCGGAAACATACAAAATACGGAGGTACATGCATACCACTATATAAAGCGTTTTTCATTAGATGCGCCCCATTTTACGAATAGAGATTCTCACGCTACCATCTTTTGACAGATGTCATATTTGTATTCCAGAACGTCTACCACTTAATCATGGAAATGCGTACGCTTCAACAACACTTACAGATCATTCCTATTTTTTATCAAAATTCGAAGTTAGTTACGGCTGCATTACGTTGGATAACTCCAGTTTTCAGCCGTTATAGCCATCTCGATAACCGAAAAATTGATCGTTTAGTGACAAAAATTCGAAATTCGTGAGGTGTTATTGGCCGTACTTCTTCCGAGATGATGCCATCAAGTTAGTTAGAGTCAATAGATTCCGCTCTATGTTAACCTAATTTTTTTTTTTTTTTAAATTGGAACTGGAAGGATTGGAAACATATGGTTTTAAAGGGACGGTGCGAAATTCTGTGATGGTCTTAGATCACTCAGATAAAACCATGTCAACGTTCGGCGTGAAATCGCTTAAATATCGGGCGAACTATGCGAAACAGTTCAGCGCATCCACTCATGAAAGCGGTCTTATTTCAAAAACAAATTGGGGCGCATCTAATGAATAACGCTGTAACTAGCTAAAGTGTAAAACTATCACAAACTTTTCTTTACAGGTATCAGAATTCCTAGCCGATATCTTCACAGAAGACTCTGATAACCGAATCCTCTACGATAAAGTTATAAACATTTGTTTGAACTACAATTTCAAGAAACAGTATAACTTGCAACTTCGAACTTTTGTTGAATATTGTGTTGCAAATAAGAGCCCCAAGAGTTTGGGTATGTGAAATCGACACTAACAAAATAACTTCAGCAGCTTTTCTATTGTACTTCTGTAATAATTTCAGATTACTTGGAGATCATTTTATTTGTTCTTATTGGAATAGTCCTGTTTTTGGTTATTCTTTCATCAAACTATGATCGACTATTAAAATATAATCAACCTACTGCTATGGCAGGGCATGAATTCTATAAACAGCGCCTTCACACTAAGAGTATGCTCCAGTTTTCAATCAAATCAAGTAATTATTATTTTTCTTTTTTTAGGGGATACAATACTCACATCTTTCTCATTGTGCCGTATCTACTTCCGTTTAACAATGCCTTCGACAGGCGAATTCGCCCGTGATTTACGATTTTTCGAAGGTTTTCGATTTTGTGCAACAACGATGGTGATATTTGCTCATGTTCTTTTAATTTTAATGTCCTTGCCAATGAAGAATACAGAATTTCTTGAGAAATCCTTTCACAAATACGGATCGAATATTTTGATAAACGGTCCCGTAATCATTCAGGTGTTCCTAGTTATGAGCAGTTTTTTACTTACCATAGGATTTCAACGTAATCTGGCTTCGAAGAAACCAGGAATATTGCAATGGGGAAGACTTATTTTGTATCGTTATATGAGGTAGTTTTGAACTCTCATAAAAAAAAAAAAAAATTTTCATTGAAAAGCCGTATATGTAAATATATTATTTTTAGATTAGTTCCTTCGCTAGCCTTTACAATCCTTCTGAATGCTTCAATTTTACCACGACTTCAGGATGGACCATTTTGGAGGCATATAAGTGGAGCTGAGAACGTACTTTGCAGAGAGACTTGGTGGAAAAATCTACTGTTTATCAATAATTTAACGATGCTGAAAAGTGTAAGTAATTTGTATTTCCTGTTGCCTCTTGTTAAATTTTCTTGTATTCCAAAATAGTGCCTTCACCAAACTTGGTATCTAGCGGCCGACTTTCAATTGTACGTTATATTAGCAGCTTTTCTTATTATTATGGCAAGGTAAATATAATATTGTTATTAAGAACGGCCGTGCTTACTTGTGTAACAGATACCCGTTTTGTTAATATGCATTTATTTTTGAAAAAGATAAGAACACGAGAAATAATGGGAAAAAAAGATAAAGGGTAGGATATTGCGGAAAATCTGAGAAACACGTCCGTCTTCAACGACCACCTAAACCAAACTCCCTGACAGCTCGGCCTCTCCTGATTCATCGTCGTTCCCAGACGATTCGTCCCCAGGTTCTTCAGCTCTTTCTGGGCCCAATGAGCACCATGGCTTCATGTTATTACTCGCAAAGACGCCTGTATAATGCTTTCGGGATTTTGGAACATCCGGCAAATCTTCGACAATATATCTATCATTGTTGAGCACTTTTGTCATTACGTATGGTCCCTTGAATCGTGGATCTAATTTATGCGACATCCCGGTTGGTGATGACACATAGTCAATAACGACCAGATCACCCTCAGAGTATATTTTCGGCTTCTGATGTTTTGCGTCAAACCTCTGCTTCCATTTCTGCTTCTCCCTAGTCCTGTTGTCGAGCGCCAGCTGCTTCTGATAATCCACATCGACAGCTTCCCCAGAATCATCTTGAATTGCCTGAATAATACGATTTGTTGTCACATCACGTGGATTATAGTTAAAGACCAATTGGTTCGGGCTGAACTTTGTTGTTGCGTTCATTTGTGAGTTTAGATTCCATTGCAGGGAAAGAGACTCCAGCACTGTTTTGTTTACTCGTTCGGCTTGTCCGTTCGCTCTTGGACATCTCACTGCTGTTTTCACATGATGCACCCCATAGTTCTTTGCAAAGTTCTCGAATTCTTTCGAGGTAAATGCAGTGCCCCGGTCAGTGGTGATTTTCAATGGACTGCCATACACCGTCATTAAATCGACTAAGATGTTGACAACTGGTTTAGTCTTGGTGTTACGAAGAGCTTTCAGTACAGTTTATTTACTTAAAGCGAAGACAATTACAAGAATATAGCTGTTGCCCCTCTTTCTTCTTTGGAAAGGACCCAAGTGATCCATGTGCAGACTTCGGAAAGTAATAGGCAACACCTCGCCAATGTATGGTTGTTCCTCGGGCTTACCGCCTTTCGCTTTATTCAAGCAGCACTGCGAACATACTTGTATGTAGGATTTTACGTATCTTCTCATGCGTGCGAACCAAAAGTCCTTCGAGAGCCGCGCTAGAGTTTTCTCGACGTCAAAATGCCCAGATTCGTCATGACATAATCTCGTTACTCGCCTCCTGATTGCTTTTGGTATCACCAGTCTAGTTTGTCCGTCTACTTTACGAAGCAGCCATCCTGTATGTAATGTATAGTCCTTTCTCAGCTGGTCAGCATTCAGCAATCCTTCTCCTCTCAAAGTTTTGACTATTTCTTGCAGGTTTCCATCTTGCATTTGCATCGCCAGTATCCAATCGTAATTCTGGAAGGAAATTCTGAATACTTTTTTGACAACCGTGTCAAGTGGTTCTGGTGGAAGAACAGGAACTCGGCTCATGCTATCGACGTGCATCATCTTGGTTCCAGACCTGTGAACACATTGGAAGTCAAATTCTTGAAGTTTTATCCACCATCTGGCTATCCGCGGTGGAAGAGGTGTGATCGCCATTGTAGTAGCTATCGCATTGCAATCTGTAATGACATTGAAATTATTACCAAGAAGATACATTCGAAACCTTTGCAATGACTCCACGATGGCAAACACTTCCAATTCGTGACTAGAATATCGTCCCTCGGCTTCGCTGCATTGTCGACTATAGTAGAATACTGGTTTTAAGTTTTCTTCATACTGGAACAGAACACTTGAAAGTCCTACGGAGCTGGCATCCGTATGCACTTCATGTGGACGGTTGGCATCATACAGCGTTAGAATCGGTTGAGTTGTGATCGCTCTCTTCAATTCATTGTATGCCTCTTCTTGCCGTGGTCCCCATTCAAATGTAGCTTGCTTTTTCAGGAGCTCTGTTAAAGGAGTCGCGATTAGAGCAGACTTCCTCACAAAATTTCTAAAAAATCCTGTGATTCCTAGAAATTGTCTCACTCCCGTTGCTGTTGTTGGCGTCGGAAAGTCTTCGATACATTTTGTCTTCTCGGACCCCGGTCGCATACCTCGATTGTCGATGACATGGCCTAAAAACTTTACGGACGTTGCTAGGAAGACGCACTTTGACGGACGTAGAGTTAATCCTGCTCGCTCAACTGCCTCGAGGAACTCCCGCAATGCACCAATGCTTTCCTCTGGTGACTTCGTCGCTATAATGACCTCGTCGACACAATTTATGATGCGATGACGATTCTGTAGACCTTTTATAATGTTGACAATCATTTCTTGAAATACCATCGGTGCATTGACTAGCCCAAACGGCATTACGTTGTGCTCGTACAATCCCTCATGCGTCAAGAACGCTGTGAATTTGCTTGATTCTTCTTCTAAAGGGATCTGGTAATATCCCGACGTCATATCAAGAGTTGAGAAGTGGATGTTTCCAGCAAGACGAGACAGTTGTTCCTTAACGATAGGCATCAAATATTATTTTTTAACGGTCACAGCATTAAGCGCTCTGTAGTCCACACACATCCTGCTTTCCTCATTTGATTTTTTTACTAGGAGTACCGAAGCTGCATGAGGCGATGAACTCGGACTTATGACGCCGTTCTCTTGTAGATTATGCAGTATCTCAGAAAGTTCAGCACGCTGTGAGAAAAGGACTTGGTAACGTTTCCCAATTATCGGATACAAAAATGAACATCAAGGTCAAGACCGAACCTTGATGTTAATTTTCGTAGTGTTACATCTTCCCAGGCCAGACAAATTCTCTGAAAAACTGCTTTTAAATTCGTCGAGTAACTGACGTGCCTGCCGTTGATCCTCAATATGCAGTTTATTTCCTATCGTAAATAAATGGTCCTCAGTTGCATGAAGTAGTAGCACCCCAGATTCGACCACTATAGAATGAACATCCTTACAGAGCACGTCACGCCCCAGTAGTATCTCATAAGGGAGTATTCTGTCCGGGACAATGTACAGTGTGACGTATATGTTACGATTGTCCGTTACGATGCGTGTCATGATTTTTCATGCAACTTCAATTTCGGAGAGAGACATCGCTGCTCGTATCTGCAAATGCTGAGTACTCCTGTTCCTCTAGCTTAACCTTTAACATCACTGGAGGCACGAATTCTTCTGATGACGATGTAACTTCGATCTTAGAAATGTTCGCTTTAGTGGACATCTGACAATTTTTCGCTTCGTGACCCGGCTTCGAGCATTGTTGGCAGCGAACTTTACGTTGAGGTTTTGGGCATTTCGCAGCTATGTGGCCAAACTCGTTGCAGTTGAAACATTTCACGCCCTTGCGACCGTTGTTGTGCAGGACCTTCTGACTATCTGGTGCTGTTTTCGTTTCTGCAATACATCTTGGCGAAGTTGACAAATTCTTCAGCGACCGTAACAAGTCGTTGCACGATTGGAGATTCATGGCAAGTAGCGTGTAAGCAAGATATCGTTAATTCCATCAACAATGTAAGAAATCAGAGAAGGTTCGTCTAATTTACCTCGACGTCCAATGTTCAGCATTGTGTAGTAGTATTCCCTCAGAGATTCGTTTGTTCTACGCCTACATTTTGACAATTCTCTATGCACCTCAGCCACATTAACGAAGCAAGGAAAATCCGCTGCTAGAGCTTTCGAGAATTGTGACCACGTGCGAAAAACCGGCTGCGCATCGGCCCATTCTTTAGTTACCCCCCCGAGTTTGTGTTGCACTGCAAGTAATACCGCTTCTTCGCTCCAAGAGTACAATTGCCTCATCTGTTCTACTTTATCGATGAACTGGTTTGACGTTATATTCTCTTTAAGAGGGTTAAAATCTGGAAGCACTCCAACTATATCCTGAATTCGATTGGATTGATGCCATTGCCCGATGTTCCCATTTGCATCCCGTGTTGGTGTCGTTTGTCTTGAAGATACGGAGACCAGAGAAGCTGATGATGTAGTCGTCTATCCTCCTTTGGAAATCTGGAACTTCTTCTTCATCGAATTCGTCATTGCTGATTTCATCTGATCCGTAAGCTTCCATTAATTTTGCTACTTTTGCAGCTTTATTTTCGGCCACATTCAAATTCTGGTATCTCAGCAAACGATTTAACTGCGCCACTTTTAATGAATTTAATTTGAGCATGATGTATTCTCCTTAACTGCCTGATCAACACTACCCGTTTCCTTTGTTCTTGTATATCCTTTGTGTGCGTACGTGACTTACCCTTATACATAAGAAAAAAAAAAAATTCGTTTCTTTTATTTTTGTCTCCCCTATTCCGTTGGCATTGTCGTTTGCCTGTATGATCGTGTTCCTTGAATCGCCTTTGTGTCGCGTGCCCGTTTGCTTTCGACCGTTTTGCCTCTTTTTTTTCTTCTTGTTGAGGTATGGAGATTATGTGTCTTGATGTAGATACATGTATCCCACTTCTGAGTTGTAACAGATAGCCGTTTTGTTAATATGTATTTATTTTTGAAAAAGATAAGAACACAAGAAATAATGGAAAAAAAAGATAAAGGGTAGGATATTGCGGAGAATCTGAGAAACACGTCCGTCTTCAACGACCACCTAAACCAGACTCCCAGACACTTGTCCTTCAACATCAAAAATGAGGCGTATTAACATCTCATTGCCACATATGGTACTCCTAACTATCGTATATACTCGTATATTTACTTAGAAAAGCATGGCATCATGCGAGTGAACACCATGCCGGGTACTTTTTCTACACAGCCAAATGGTGGTCCCGAGACTATAAATTACGTATCGCAACCTGGAACATCGGCAGCATGACGGGTAAAATATTCGAACTAGAAAACGTATTATGGCAACGTTAAATCGAAATAAAGGGCGGGTCAATAAGTCCGTGACTTTTTGAATTTCTGACCTCTTTACTGAAACAGCAACACTGCTCCTGTCAATAGGCATCTGTCAGTTGACTCCTGTCAAAATTTAAACTTGCTGCGTCAGTTAGTTTGTGTTTGACAGCTATTTTTATCAGACTACTCACTAATTTGAGGAGAAAATGGAAAAAAGAAAATTTCGTGTGCTTATTAAGCATTATTTCTTGCGAAAAAAAACCATTACCGAGACCAAGGCTAAGCTTGATAAATACTATGGGGACTCTGCACCATCGATTTCAATGGTAAAAAAGTGGTTTACTGAATTTCGTTGTGGCCGTACAAGCACTGAAGATGCCGAACGTCCTGGACGCCCAGTTGAGGTCTCTACACCCGAAACAATCGAAAAAATTCCCGATATGGTGTTGGCCGACACCGAAGATTGAAAGTGCGAGAGATTGTGGAAGCCGTAGGGATCTCGCATGGCTCAGTGGTTTCAATTTTGAATGATCACTTGGGCATGAGAAAGCTTTCCGCAAGATGGGTGCCGCGTTTGCTCACAGCCGACCACAAACGCAATCGTGTAACAACTTCACAGGAAGGTTTGGCGTTGTTTAATCGCAATATGGAGGAGTTTTTGCGCCGTTTTGTAACCGTGGACGAAACATGGATCCATCACAACACACCAGAGAACAAACAACAGTCAAAACAGTGGGTTTCTAAACGTGAATCGGCGCCTAAGAAGGCCAAGGTGGGTTTGTCGGCCAATAAAGTTATGGCGACTGTTTTTTGGGATGCAAGCGGGATAATCCACATTGACTACCTTCAAAAGGGAAGAACAATCAATGGGGAATATTATGCCAACTTATTGGACCGATTCAATGACGATTTGAAAAAAAAACGACCTCATTTGGCCAAGAAAAAAGTTCTTTTCCACCAAGACAATGCAAGGGTGCACACATGTGCAGTTGCCATGGCAAAAATCCATGAATTGGGCTATGAATTGCTCCCTCATCCACCCTATTCTCCAGATTTGGCTCCGAGCGACTACTTCTTGTTCCCAAACCTGAAGAAATGGCTTGGTGGAAAAAGATTTGACTCCAATGATGAAGTCATCTCGCAAACAAAGGCCTATTTTGAGGACCTCGACAAATCATTTTTTTTGGAAGGGGTAAAAAAATTGGAGAAGGGTTGGACAAAGTGTATAGAGCTCAAGGGAGACTACGTTGAAAAATAAAATTATTTTTTTATCAAAAAATCTGTGTTTTAATCCAAAAGTCGCGGACTTATTGACCCGCTCTCATAATATGCGAGTACGTTCAAGGTTCGGTTGGTGGGGCCGATACGGCTAGCAAGGGCGAATGTATATCTTACGAAACAAAAAAATAAAAATAGAGATGCAAGCGAGATAAGAACGGTTTTTTTATAAATTGCGAGTTTCGATAGTGTATGAAAAGCCAACGACCGATTAATTCAAAATGTAACTCAGGGCATTGTCAATGCAAGCAGGCAGTGAACAATCGTAAAAGAAACATTTTCCTGCGATTTGTATGATCTTTCGGTGCAAAAAGATTTTAGACCATACACCGGACAAAGATTTATTTATTATATTCTATTCATCGGACATACATTCATTTTCCCATCCTACATAGATTAATAGTATGTTCCGCACCAAGGTAGTCAGCCTTACTGTTTCTCAACACCTTTGTTTCTGTGCCAGCCTCCACATTTACGGTATTTCTCTTCTTCTTCTACTGTTGAAATGTGTAATGCGTATAACTGCATCTAATGCGCATTTGCACTGCTACTGTACCGCTTGTAAGGTTGGCTAAATTTGCGGAACCTAGAACCATTCTACAAGCCACTTTATTTTGGATCATCTCATTCTGAGGACATGAGCTTTCTGATGGTTTTACATTTCAGTAATCTGATCCCTTTTTTTTTGCCTCTCTTCAAACCTCGGTTCAAACTGGAGCCTCTCTTGCTTTTTGGATCAGATTTTTCGACGACCATCGTTGAAGATGGCAGCCCGAAGTTTCTCTACTATCGGTTTCTTAATGCGGGTCCACGTACTTCTTAAAACGTCACGTTTTGTTACCCACGACGTTCGTAATATTTTCATTTCTGTCGCTGTTAAAGCTGGACGAACGACTGTTGTTGTACCACGTGAAATGTTCGATTTTCGCTCAGTCGGAAATGAGTAGTTCTAGAGTGAACATCTATGATGGAACGTTAAATTGCCTTTTTTCATAAAATAAAGTGGTATGTGTGGTTAACGTGTGGAATTTTAGGGTTCGTTATAAGAACCGTTATTTTTTTTCTAGGAATTATTTACCATGCTGTCGGCAGTTAAAATTCGAACCGTCTTCCTTTACGAATTGAAAATGGGACATAAATGCGTCATTGGCAATGAAAAACATTAATGACACAGTTGAGGATGTAGCGGTAAGCGAACGCACTATACGATGTTGGTTTGGGAAATTCCGTTTGGGAGATTTCAGCCACGAAAATGAACCAAGTGGGAAGCCAGAAACGTTAGTTGACGACGAGCAACGGTGGATGCGGACCCAACGAAATCGGTGCGGGAGATTGTACAAAGCATGGGAGTATCCCCAATGACAATAAGTCGATACCTTTCTCTCATAGGAAAGGTAAAGCAACTCGATAAGTGAGTACCCCATGAACTGAACGAATCCCACAAACTACCGCGCCTGGAAATCTGCGCATGTGGTTGGATGCAAATGAAAAACCAAAACACACCAAAAGGTTATGGTGACATTTTGCTGGACATCGAAAGGACTGATCCACTTTGCATTTCTTTAACAAGGAGAAACGATAAACGCCATCAAATATTGTGAGGAAATCGACATATTGCATGCCAAATTGGCTGAAAAGGAACCTGCGTTGGTCAATAGGCACGGTCCGATCCTGACAAGTAACGGTGCATAAACTGTTGCAATTGGGATTTGAAATTCTTCCGCGTCCATCGTACTCTCCTGATATTTCCCCATCTTTTCCACAATCTGGATTCATTTTGCCGGCAGAAGGTCTTCCGGAACCGAGCAGAGGTCATAAAGGCCTTTGAAGATTTCATTGCCTCAAAAAGTCAGTAATTCTACGAAAAAGGAATATTTTGTACCTTGTATCACGTTGGAAGGATGTCATAGATGCCCACGGATCCTATTTTGATTGAATAAAAATTTACGGAAAAATAATATTGGCTTTTAAATTTTTACTATAAAATCGGACATTTCATGCGGTAGAACCGAATTTTAAAATTGTTCGCATTTTGGCACGATGACTCCTTTTAAATAGATGTCAGGAGTGGGTTTGCCGTTTGTTGTTGCTGAGTACGACTAATTCGTGTGTTATATTCTAGTGGCCTTATCCAATTATTAAGTACCGCTCTTGCTAAATAAATATAAGACCTTGTGACTTGCATGAGTCTAGTATATCTTCTCTCGCTGGGTTTCTCTTTCCGAAACTGTTTTTTCGGCATTGTATGCTTGTGAGCCTTGTTGGTGAAAATATGGAGAAATGGTTTTTATTGGGTTGGCAACTTAAGGATTCCGTGCTTATAGGACTCCTATCCCTTATTGGAACAACCAAGTGCGATTCAAATCACCATCATTGGGGAATGCTTTACCATTCAGAGTTTTGCGAACATCGAAGCAAAGGAAAATCTGATGCCAGCTAGCGGCTGCATCCAACTGGTTTTCACAACAACTTTCCTCTTCAAGTAACAATTTTCTTAATTTTTGCAAAAATACGAGAATTTGTCTGCCTTCAATAGCTGGCAAACACAAATAACATATTTGTCTATTTTTTGTATGTCACAGCTTGGAGAAATTTACCACATGAAACAACCGTCAATTTAAAGCTGCCACGGCTACATGGCAAGTTGGTACGGAATTATTGAACGCAGTCCCTAATCTCAGCAAAACCATCAAACATCATACGAGATGTGTTCAGAAAATAAAGGGAATTTTAGGTTTTTGAAAAAAATATTCATTTATTCGTCCACTTTAATGCTGTCGCCTTCAAAATAGTCCCTATTAGACATTATGCACTTGTGCTGTCGCTTCTTCCAACCCTCTCCCAAACTCGATCTTTGGGATAGCCTTTAGCTCTTTCAGCGATGCGCCTTCAATGTCATCTATTCTCGTAAAATGACGGCTTTTTAAGGTTCTCCTTATTTTCGGAAATAGGAAATGGTCACAAGGAGCCATGTCTGGCGAATATGCAGTTTGGGGAATCGTTACAGTATTGTTCTTGACCAAAAATTCATGAACAAGCAATGAAGTTCAACAATTTTGGAACAAATGTTGCTGCCACGCGTTTTATACCCAAAACATTAGAAAAAATTTCATGGCATGAACCAATCGATATGTCAACATCATCAGCAACTTCTCTGATTGTGATTCGGCGACCGTTCATAACCATTTCTTTCACTTTTTCCACGTTTTCCTTAGTTGTTGATGTGCTGGGGCGTCCGGGGCGTTCGTCATCTTCAATGTTTTTACGGCCACTTTGGAAACGCTTATAAGACTCGTAAACCCCTGCTTTACTCAGAGCAGACTCACAATAGGCCTTTGTTAACATTTCACACACTTTGTTACACTTTATTACATTTTTTACGCAAAATTTGATACAAATTCTTTGATCCATTTCTTTTAACAAATGAAAATCGCCGAGCTCACAAAAACACGTCTAACCTTAGCGGCTGCCACAGACAAGGTGAACAATGAATACAGCTAAAATTGTTATGTTTACCAACATATTAAAAAAAATTTTGACAATCCGACTCTCCAAACCCGCGAATTTTAAAAATTCTCATTATTTTCGGAACACATCTCGTAAAATTACTAACCTCAGCACTGCGGCCTGTTTAGGCCTATTATGATGTCATAATAATTCATGAGACCCAGGAATACGACATTAACTTGACTTAAGAAATCTTTAAAAGTTAAAAGTCGTTTTAACTTAACACTATAGGCCATCTACATGATGTTGTTTTATTAGACGCGCAACTAAGTCAATAGATGGCTCCAGCAGTAAGTGCTGATCGATTTTGACATATCCAAAACGTCATGAACCAAGCTTAGACATATGGTAAAAAAACCGTTTTGATGTTTAGTTTAGTGATTTTGTTTTGGAGTCATATATTTTTGGTTGCTTGAAAATGTCTGATTTTGTGCCAAATAATCGTCATTTGCGGGAAGTGTTGATTTTCTTCTTTCATTCGAAGAAAATGGCGACTGAAGCGCATCGAGAATACTAAAAAACTTACGCAGAAGCTGCTCTAAGTGAGACAAAGTGTCGTGATTGGTTTCATCGCTTCAAAGACTGTGATTTCAATGTTGACGACCGCGTGAAAGAAGGCCAAAATCCTTCGAAGTCGCTGGATTGGAGGCATTGGACGATGAGGATCCGTGCGAAATGTAAAAAGAGCTTACTTAGGCATTAGGAGTTATCCGCCATTTCCAAGCGATTACATTTGAAAAACGACCACAATACGAGCAGAGGCACGAAAAAGTTATTCTATAGCTTGACAACGCTCGGCCTCACGTTGCTAAGCCCCTTAAAACCTTTCTGGAAACGCTCAAATGGGAAGTTCTACCACACCCGCAATATTCTCCAGATATTGGACCATCCGATTATTACTTGTTCCGTTCGATGGCATATGGTCTGGGTGATCAACAGTTCCGCTCATATGAAGACATCAAAAAATGGCTTGATTCGTGGATAGCCTCAAAAGATGAACAATTTCGCCGTAACGGTGTTTGAGCTCTGCCAGAAAGATGGGAAAAAGTTGTAACTAGCGATGGGCAATATTATACTTTGAATGATACACTTGTAACAAATTTTTCACATTAAGTTACATTTTCATCAAAAGCTGCGAGAACTTAACTGCGCACCTAATAGTATTTGTAAAAAAACTCTACCCGTAAACCTGTTTATTAACAAATTACTTACTAACTTTTCTAGTAAATACTCTTTGGGTTTTGGACTGCCATTACGTTTTAAAATCATGTTGCGAGGGATTGTTTTTATGCTGTTTCTTAGAAGATGCCCGCATGAGAGGATTTTCAGATACAGCTCAAAGACTTTTAGAAATAATGTGCCTAAGTTTGTTGGGAGGTCTTCATACAAATATGTGGATCTGTTCCCAACAGATCTTGTCACCGCCATGATTCAAAAAATGTGCTTTCAATAACTAAGCTGTTGAAAACTATTCACAATATATCATCTAAAGTCCCACATACTATTGCCAACTTTGCCAAGTATGCTTCCAATATTTCACTCCAACTTGCCTCCCCATTTCGACTATCCCTCACACTAAGGGGATTTCCCCAAGTTTGGAATACCCTAGTCCACAAAATGGGAGCAGAGAGTGAAGTTACTAACTACCGTCCCATTGCTAAGCTTTCTCACGTACTTAAAATGTTCGAAAGTTTTTTATATAAGGTGCTAAGCTTTCAGTGCAAGTCTGTTATGTCTCCCAGTCAGCATGGATTTCTGAAAGGTAGATCAACTACTACAAGCTTAGTTGAATTCGTATCCTTTACACTGTCAGCCCTAGAAAATGACAACGAAACTGATGTTATTGCTACAAATTTTGCTAAGGCCTTTGATAAAATATCTCATCATTTGATCCTTTTCAAATTGTCTTCCTTCGGCTTTGACCGCATGTTATTAAAGGGGATATCTTCTTATCTGGAAACCATTATTATAGCGTTCGCTTTAGGTCAGCGTTCTCAACCCCGTTTTTAGCTAATTCCAGTGTCCCACAAGACAGCCATCTAGGTCCCCTTCTTTTTATTTTAACTATAAACGATCTTGAGGGGATTATTAAGCGCTGCACCCTATCAATTTATGCCGACGACATCAAGTTCCCCAAAACTATTCCTTCACCCCAAGACTCTATTCTCCTATAAGAAGATCTTGATAGTTTTTCCACTTGGAGTCTTAAAAAATTGCTTACTGTTTCCAAATGCCAATCTATGAGTCAATATCCTCCTCGACTTTATTTTCTATATGGCCAACCTATACCCCAGGTTTAATCCCTTTGCGACATTGGAATATTCTATGATAGAGAGTTAAACTTCGGTTCACATACCATATTGGTGAGATAATTTTTAAAGCCAACTCATCACTTGGTCCAAAGAATTGTCCAACTCCTATGTAACCAGGTCAGTTTACATTACCTTTGTCCGGCTCCTTCTCGAATATGCCAACCAAGTGTGATCCCCATTTCAGCGAGTTCATATTGTATATCCCGGATCGAGAATATTCAATGGTGTTTGATGGTGGATTTGCTCTTCGAGGACTACCCCTGAATGACATTTTTATTTTATCTCCCTATCGAGACCGCCTCAAACTTCCTAACCCTCGCAAAACGCAGAGACGTAACTGGCATTCTCTGCATTCACCGACTTCTCTCTGGTTCGATGGCTTGCACCACTCTTTATGATGTCCTCGTCTCTTTTATATTCCAACCCATTGCGCCTCTTATGATTCCAACGAACCAATCTTCCGTACGCTCCGAAGGGTCAACTCATGCAGGGATCAGATCGCTCACCTTGAGCACCATAAATTGAAGAACGATTTGAGGTTTGTTGGATTCCGCGACACTCGGACATCCAAGGGAACTACGTCGCCGAAAACTTGTCAGACTCGGATCTTGACAATCGAAAGCCACCAATGTGCAATGCCAAACAAATAGCACAGTTCAAGCGGTCTTTAGAGCCAGTCATAGGTGGACCCCCAGAGACAAATGTGAGACATCTAGACTAATATAGCCCATACTCGTTCCTAAGCTAAGAAGACCAAACTTCGGAAAAGAAACACCTCTAAACAAAAAAAACCTTGGGGCACTGTATTATTGAAAGACACGCACGCAGCTATTTTATGATTGTCGCAAAGATTTCTGCTGGATGTGCAGAAACGAAGAGGAAGAGGAATGTCTGACGCACATCAGAATTTCCAAGATCTAAATGATCTCTGTTCTGTGAAGATCATCGATCTTAACAAATTTATCAAAAAGGTAGGGTCCAGGATTAGCTAGGGCATCGCTCTGACAATTATACCAAAACGGAGCATAACGAGAACCATTTTAATCTAACTTATGCTCCAGATCCTTGATTTGATAGTGTTCTTGCACGTCGTGTCCTTACTTAACCGAATTTAAGCAATAGTAGGGGATACCTAGTGATAAGTTAAAATTGTTTGAAGAAGATTGGGAAGAAATGGGTCTCGAGAGCAATATAAACATTTGTAGTCTTAATAATATTTTAATAACTTAATTTGACGTTGTAACATTTACACATATGTATAAAGGATATATCGGAGTATTTTCTATTAATAGATTTCCTGGAACGAAGCTCTACATTCTGGTAGGAGGCATAGCAACATCTATTCTTACAACAGGCTTAGTCACATATTTTCTAGAGCTTGATCACATCTATCAAGAAGCACCGGAGTAAGTACAGTATTTGAATGATGCCCAGATCCCATAATCTTCTTCTCTTTCGTCTTTTAAAGAGCTTATCGCTATCTATTTTGGACAAATGGCGACACTATGTACAAAGGTTATACACCCTTCTATATGAATCTTGGCGGATTTGTATTTGGATCGTCAGCAGCGTTCGTATATCTTAAATACAAAGAACAAGATCTTAATCTTAAAGGAAAAAAATTAAAGCTAAATATACTTGCTATTTCATTATTTCCACTCTTATTTCTGCTCTTGCTCTCCGGTGACATATTCTATCAGTTTGGATTAACGAAGCCGTCAATTTGGATTGCAATTTACGCTGGATTGTTCCGAAATGTATGGGCGCTGATATGTGCCATATTCCTCCCTATAATGTGCTTCAAAGCTGGACGTAAATTGAGTGATTCTTTAATTTTGTTGAATCTATCTATCTAATCTACTATTTTTAGTAATTTTTTACAAGTTTTCCTCATTGAAAATATTTGCACCTTTAGGACGGCTGTCATTTCAGGCCTACTTGATTCATTCCTTAGTTATTCGGTGTCTAACCGGCTGTTTCCGTCAACCGGAGTATGTTAACATTCTTATTTTGGTAAGAATTGTTTGATAATCAAAAATATACAAATCCGTAGAATGACTACAAAATTATCTTTCTTTTTACAAAAGATGATGTTTATTTTGACTAGCATAGCACTGTCTTTTGCCGCGGCATTCTTCTTATACATTTTTATTGAGGCGCCATTCACGACTCTCGTTAATGCAGCTCTTAAATCAAGCGGTATGCAATTCTCGATTATATTTGCTTTAAACTTTACCAAGACAATCTTAACTTCTATTTATTTTAGGGAATAAACTTGAAAAAGTGACAAGCCCCAGTCTACCAAGTAATGGAGTCAAGAAAGAAACGACTGCGACTAAGGTGACGGCCGCTAAGACAGCAACCGCTTGAGACGCTAGTTAACCTGGTGACTGCTATACATATAATAAAATTCGTTAAATATAATTATAAAATATTTCACCGAAAAACAGATATTTTTAAATTTGTGAATTTGTATCTATGACGTTTTAGAGCTATCTAAAAGCACTTCAAAATTTGTAAGATATGGCGCGACATGTTTAAGACCAACCCGCATGTTTTTCGGTTCTAAGACTTTTATTTGGTCAGCAAATTTCGGGACATAAGATCTCTAACCCTGAGCTGAAAAACCAAACCTCAAAAAAGAGATATAGGTGATGTCTTAAAGAATCTAGATGTTTAGGTTATTGCGTGGCGTACAAGCTTCTATCCATGTGAGAATATCAAGCCACTCCGCAACACACACACTTGATACTTTGCCGGATCGACGTTAACCCAGGTCTTCAATCTTTAGCCTTCAGTGGAAAAGGAGGGACGATGTGGATTGGCAAGCCAGCATCGACATCCAAACGATAATGGAACGCACTGACAATGTTTACTCGATTGGCTAATAAGAGAGTAAATCGATTATTTCGCCTTCAAGTACCTTTGTGAAAAACCAGAGGGAAGATATGGCACGGAGACAATTCAGGCGCTTTTCTAAGAGTAAAAAGCTACAGAATGCCTCAGATCATGTAATTACCTACCTCTAAACGCGTGCGAATTGTCAGCAAATTTTATTATGAAGCTGGTGGCCTTCGCGCGGGCCAGTTTTAAACGAAATATGACTTGATAAGGAGCATATATATATTTACCTGTAAAATATCGTCGAACAAGGTATACACGATGAATAGAATCGCAGGATTGTTTGACCGGTCCTCTGAAAAGAAACACCTTAAACTGCATCGAGGTATAAATCTTCTTAACATCGTCTACTAAATCCTATGTGTTATGCTGTGTGAGCGCCTTAGGCCTTCTTTAACAACCTGATTGATCCATATCACCATGGTCTTATGCCAAGAAAGTTCTTCCTAGACCAAGTTATTCCACTGCAGCAAACCTAGGAACCCTAGCATTATTTGTCCGATCATAAAGAAGAGAGGTCCACTTAACTGCACCAACTATAGAGGAATACTTGACTCAATATCGCATATAAAATCCTGTCTGCCGTATTATGTGAACGCCTAAGATCCTTCGTCAACAGTGCGATCGGCCCCTATCAGTGTAGGTTTAGATCTTGGGAAAAAAGAGTTCCAATGAGTACACTACACACCACCTTTTCATTGGTCTCAAAGCCGCATATGACTGAATCTATAGAGACGAGCTAGCTATACAGAACCACGGCTAGTTTTGGCATCCCGGTCAAACTCATTCGATTATATTGGATGACGATGGAGAATGCAAACTGCTCCGTCTAGGTCGAGACAGAAGTTAGACAAGGACTTACATAAGGTGGTGCGGTGTCATGTGGTTTTTTTAACATCGCCCTTGAAAGGATTGTGTGAAATTCGCAGGTCAACTCCAGACCAGCGGCACCATCTTTCTGAAGTCGATTAAGTTACCCACAAATGCACACGATATCGACATAATGGGGAGAATACAGCGAGTTGTCAATGAAGCGTTTGCAACTATTGAACCAGAAGCGGCAAAGATGGGTCAACGACGAAAAACAAGATATCTGCTGTCAACAACATCGACGACATGATAGGTAGCTAAAACCTTGAGGTATTAAGGGACTTTATCTACCATGGTTCCGCTACAACAGCGACAAAGCAAGAAAATCCTACATCTCTATCGGTCTTACGTGAACATCTGCCATATGTGCTTATTCCACGGAGCGCCTACGCTCATCGGGATTCGAATGCGTCAATCAGCACTCTGATATGCCATTCTCGATCATTTGATCATCCTGGAAAAACATGGCTAAGACCAGTAACAGAACGTCTCATTGTTTTTAACGTAAACCACCTATCATGTAGACCTATGTTTACGGGATGCCCATACATCCATGGGAGCAAGAATACGCCTTGCCATCGCTCTCCGTCAATCCTTTGAAATGGAATTCGGAACTGTGTTGGAGGCACAAGTTCCACTCTTGGTATGAGTCGAGGCCGACCTAAAACCTCTTACTGTTCTTAGAGTCACAGCACCCAGTACTTATTTGCAACTCTACAATGGGTTAGACCCTTTCCCGCGATTTGGGTTTAAACCACAGCCACCATGACACTCCCACAAGGGAGCCTACCTCAACAAGTCAGGCCCGGATCGAAATCCGGGGTGCTCCTGACTCCCATGGTACCGCGATTTAAGTTCTGGTATGGACTACCGGTGGTCCAGCCGCCAACTAGACCTATGACCGGCAACTTGTTACTGGTCAAATCGTAGCAACCTTCAGAGGCGTTATCTGATGATGTTTACGATAAGACCAGTAATATGTTCTGCCTCCGCTTTATATTAGACAACGTCATTGATGGGCGAAGCCTTGATAATTGGGCGGGGGCCCTAAGACCAGTAATAATTCGAAGTCATCGTGTAGGCTAGACTTCCCCTTTGACCGAGTGTAAGGCCCACCTAAAACCTCCACCAATCTTAAGGTCATGCCGCCTGTAGTATTTGCTCCATTTTTGGGTATTCCAGCACAGTTCACCCACAGGGGGGCCTACCTGTATAAGTCAAGCTGGAACCGAAGTTCCTGACTATAATGGTACAGAATAAAGCCTCTATTGGGCTACAAGTAAGACCGCTACAGATCCCTTGTATTGGCTTGGCGTTTGGAGATCAAAAATGTCGCTGCTCAAATGCAATGTACGAGTACAATACATCAGTCTCCACTCTGATTTTCTTTTTCTTAAAACCAACTTTGCTCTACCTCCAAAAGGCGTGGACTGTGTAATTGGGTGGGGACCCGGATAGGGTTTGATGTCTCTTGTGTTTCTGGTGAACACCTATCGTGTAGACTTAGGTTCACGGGATGCCGATATATCCATGGGAACCAGGATATAGACTCCTCACCCGTGCTCACATGTTTCAATAATACCAAGTTGGATCTGTGTTGAGGGCACAAGTTCCACCCTTGGTTTGAGTCGAGGCTGATCTAAAACCCCTCACCGGTTTTAAAGCCCCCAGCACTTATTTGCAACTCCACAGCGGTTCAACCAAACATGGAAGGCCCTTCCTGCGACTTTAGGTAAAACCACAGCCACCATGACGCTCTCACTACGAGCCTACCTCTTTCAAGTCAGGCCCGGACTCCCATGGTGAGGCCTACCAGTGGTCTTGCCACCCAACATTAGACTACGACGTTGATGGGCGTAGTCTTGTTAATTGGGCGAGGGAGCGGAAAAAGGGGTAGAACGCGTCTACTGTTTTACATGGACTTCTGTCTGCCAATACATCCATGGCAGCAACCATACCTCTTACCATCGCACTGCTGCCTTCCTGAGATACCAATTCGGAACTGTGTTGGAGGCGCAAGTTCCACCCTTGGTATGAGTCGAAGCCGATCTAGCTGATATTAGGATCACAGCACCCTATACTTATTGCAACTATTCATCGGGTGGAAAACAAACTGAAAACAATTCCTGCGATTTTGGAAACCGTGACAGCTCCCGCTAGGGGGCCTACCTCTTCAAGATAGGCCTGGACTGAAGGCTGCAGGGCTCCTGACTCGCACAATACCGTGACTTAAGTCCTGGTATGGACTACCGGTAGTCCTGCCGGCAGCTTCTGTTACAATATCCTGAATATTTCTTCATTACTTTTGTAACACCATCTAGCGACGAATGCCTGTCATCCACATGCCCTCGCATCTCCATTTTTCATAATTGTTTTACTCACTTGACTTTCACCAGCCACCTAAGTATGTTGTTTGTTCTCCTAAGTTATCCCCTTAATAAACTGAATTTATATTTGATTAAACGTGCGTTTCAATGAAAAACATGGTTTAAAACAGCTTCTAACTGTGAAATCGTAGCAGCCTTCAGAGACGTTAAGTTCAGGAAACCGTTACGATAAGATCAGTATTTACTCTGCCCTCGCCTTTTATTAGACAATGTCATTAATCGAAGAAGCCTAATCGACGCCGAAACGAAATATTCACGTGAATAAGGTCATGCTCTGCATATGTTGGGATCAAAAGGGTGTCGTATACTACGAACTGCTTCCGAGTTGTGAAACCATCAAAGGACCATTATATCGAACCCAACTAATTCGTTTGAAGCGGGCATTAAAAGAAAAACGGCCAGAATATGAGACCAGGCATGAGTCCGTCATTTTTCATCACGACAAAGCTCGGCCACATCTTGCGAAAAAATGGTGAATGGGAAATTCTGCCTCACCCGCCTTACAGTCCAGACTTGGCACCATCTGACTACCACTTGTTTCGTTCGATGCAGAATGCTCTTACGGGAATACGCTTCAGCTCAGTAGAGGAAATCAAAAATTGGCTCGATACGTTCTTGGGCTCGAAAGACGAGAAATTTTTTTGGTCCGGAATTCATAAATTGCCAGAAAGATGGGGGAAAGTTGTAGCTTCCGATGGACGATACTTTGAATAAAGCATTGTAACTATGTTTTCATAATAAAGCTTCAAATTTTGGAAAAAAAACCCTGCAAACTTACTTGTAGACCCAATATGTAAAGAGGAACTACATAAAGCAATGTTTTATTTTGGTATCCCTTTCAAACTCGGCCAATTGTACACGGGAGAATGCACACTGGCCTATCAAAGACAGCAAAGAGCTCACTGAGACCTTCGATTTTGAAAAGAGCTTAAGAAAGGCGACACACCAGGACCAGAAGGTACAATCTTTCAAAACTCGCATATACTAACAATATTGACATAATCTCAAGAACGTAAGGTAAAAGAAACGCGTTTATAAGTGTCGCTTTAAAAACAACGAAAAATCGCGATAATTGAAGCCCTCTTTTGAACAAATTAACTGACTTATGTTTACGAGTATGTACGCTTTGTGGTCTCGAAGCATGGATCTAGGTTGTTTTTGGAGTAAAATTCTTATGGTGAGGATAGACGGTAAATGGAAGATAAGATGCAACGACGAACTGTACGAAATATACAGCGACACCATCCTAGTCAGTGAATGCAACGACTACGATGATTGTAATCTTCCACAGAAATGTTCATATAAATAAATAAAATTTAACGTGGATCTCTTTTAGTTAGAATCTCTATTTGGACACATTTTGACATGGATATGTCTTTACGCTGAGGGTCAACATTTTTTTCTATACATCGTCTCTGCTAGTGTTTTTTAATAGTGTAGATTTGTTTCGCCGCGCAACAAAACGTTTTTTTTTTTTCAAAAACTGCAGCGTCAGAGCAATAAATTTGTAATTTTGCTAAGTATCCTTGCGACACAGCTTTGCTGAGACGAGTCTTCTAAGATGGACAGACGACCTTTGACTATATTTCAAGTTTTTTTTTAATAGAATAGAGATTCTGGCAATTTTTTTAAAAGTTTAAACTCTTGTACGAATGGCAAATATATACATATATGCACATATATATAAATCGAGTAAATTGGCCGATTTACCGTTTATTCTACAGGTAGCTTGAAGTTCTTTTCTGAATAGATACTGAAGGATTACACTGCGCGGGAAATTGTTTGCATTCAGCGAAATTGTTGAGTTACACGGCGCGGGAATGCGTTTGACATATGTAGAAACTCACAAAATATATTTTTAATAATTTTAAAGTGTCCTACATGTATTCCTGCGAAAAAATTAAAGAAATCAAAAAAGGTCCACTGAGGACGGAGCACAGCGCATCCAGCGTGGATCGAAGAACCCCCGAAAACACCCAGGAGCACAATAGGCAGCTGAAGGAACGGAAAAATCATTTAACATGAACTTCCTTACTTTTGATCTTGTTTTCACCACATTCTACGAGTACATAGGCTTAAGAGCTTTTAAGAAATTATTGGCAAGCGATTTTGTTTATGATAACACTGGGCAACAATGAAAAATACTCGGACATACTGAATAGTGTTTCTTATAGTACTCGACCTGTAGGTAACGGGAAAAATAATATTTTGCTCAGTTCACTTACAGCAACCTAACGGCACACACTTTTACATCTTTATAGAACGAGGTCAGTTCTAATAGAATCGCACATCGTTTAAATCGGTTTTTCTGTTAGTAATTTTAAAAAAATAAACTAATTTGCGTAAGACGAATATTAAAAGTGCATTAAAGTGATAAAATGCCACGATCTTGTGTTAATTGTCTAGATTTATTCTGCTATATTTGTGGAGAATTTACACCAAGTTTCCGAAAAAAGAAAATAACACCATTTATTGAAAAGTGTTACTTTTCTTATTTTAAATTTAAAATAAACCATCAGGATAAACTCTGGGCACCACACATTTGCTGCCTTAGGTGTCACCGACAGCTAACCGGCGACAAAGTAAATTTGTTCCTCATTTTTCGAAAGCCGATAACTTAGTGTATTTTAATGATATTAATAGCTTAATGCTGTCACTAAGTTATGAGCACAAAACCGAAGAATGGCGACTATTGATCGACGCATCAAAGGCTACAGTTTCGATTGTTGTGGGGTACACTCATATCGTGAGCTTATTTCAGTTAAAATAGCTAAAGTCAATTTTAATAAAAATTGGAATTCTTCATTTCATTTCATCCATAAAATGTCGTGCGGTATTTGTAAAAAAAAAGGTCGACAGAGCCGAGATTAAAGTTAAGTGCATAGACTGTGTAACGCCTGGGACAAGAAGTGGTAGTCCCTTGTGATGGAGTGAGTTTTGGCACGTTATCGACGCCTAGCTAGAACTCGTCGGATTAGGGGGGGATCTTACACTCCTCATGACCGCACAAAGAAATAAATAAAACGTGCCTTACTATCTTACCGCATTATTAAATAATGGCAGAATGAGATGTTAAAACTGCCTTGGATAGTCCCTCCAGCATCTTATAAAAGAGCCCCTCACCATGGATATTCCTTGTCCAGGTTTTTTAGGAATAACCCCCTATTTCTATATATCTTTTCTTCTCTACTTCAACCTACGTTCAATTCAATCTGCCCACACATGTTCTCATTACATCTCACTAGTTCTTAATTTTATCAGAACAAAACATTCACTTTTATCATGTTTCAACAAATTTATTAACACTAACAAGTCGAAGTTAATATTTTTATATTTAGAACTTAATTTTAATTTAAATCAAATTAATCAAAGAAAGTTTAATCATACAAATTTAAATTCAAATGGTGATACATATAAAGTTCTTGAAAACGTCTGAATAAATGAAAATGTAACATACTCGTACCTTGATATTGTTCTCCTCAGCAGTTGTTGTGCGCACAAAAACCGGAACTTTTATAGAGCTTTTATTAAATTGATTAAGGTACATTCACAAGAATTTAATGCATGAAAAGAATCTAATATTAATTCACATATATATTCGATTTGTGATAATAAATTTACTGTGATAATGATACTGACTGTGATATTTACAAAAATTATTTTAAGATTGGCTTTAGTAAGTTTTAATCAATACAAATGACTTATCAAACAAAAACTAATCAATTTGGTATTACAGATCATTGAGTAATATGTTAGAAAAAAGTACAAAAACTGTAAGCTCTGCTGCTCTGATGCTCTGCTCTGATGCTCTGCTCTGATGCTCTGCTCTGATGCTCTGCTCTGATGCTCTGCTCTGATGCTCTGCTCCTCATGGTAGCTAGAACTGAGTGTCTTCAAATCTGCCTGTATGTATAGTAAATCCCACGTGGAAGGTGTGACGATACTTGATATTATTCAAACTTATGATAGCGATAAGTGATCGTCTGCTGGGATTAAATTAATTCGATAGCGTCAATTTCTTCAATGCTGCTTTGGCTGAATTTTGGCTATCTTCGGCGATCGTGACCATCGGTATAGGGAGGTGGATATGTTATGCGTTTAATGAGCATAAAAAGAAACTTAAACTTTATGGTAACGAGAATTATACGCCATGGTTTTAGAAAACTATATTTGACAATAATTTGGCCATACTCAAGCCACTGAAATTTACTTCACTACCTTTCTTCTGCGCGGGCAAAAACCAAGAGAGCGCAATCGATCGCGGAAACCAGACATAATGCCCAAGATTCATGTTAAATCATTGCGGCTTGCAGCTCAGTACTGCTGCCAACATAGTTCAGTGTCATTTTAATTGGTAAAACCAAGTACAGGGTGTTAATGTTTTGAATATTTGGGACAAAACATAGAAAATCGGATTTTATTATTTTATTTATTCTAATATATTTTGCTATGACCATTACAACTGTAACAATTTTTTCCACGGGAAATGTGCAAAAATTACGCCCAATGAACTTGAATATATGAGAAATACCAAAGCTAGTTGGAGATGCCCTAGCTGTATGGCTGAGAGGAGAGGATCTATTTCTGGTGTCACTCCAATAAAATACTCTTCTGGTGCATCACTATTGGAACTCACGCCGCCATCATCTATTGCAACTGACTCTCTCTCATCATCTTCAACAACTAATTCAAGTAAAAACCAGACCGCTATCACCTATACCATCGCTGCCACCACTACCACTCCTTCCACCTACAACAAGCCATCCATCACTAATGCTTCTTCTTCCAATATCACCGAAGTTGCATTAACCGCACCTTTCACCACCACTGCTTTTCCTACCCCTACCACAAATTTAAGCAAGACAACTCTACCTATTAAAGAGCTACCTCCAGCTGTCACATTGGAGATGGTATATGCTGAAATTATACAACTTAAGAACTATCACAAAGCTCAGATTGATGAAATGAATACCAAACTAAATGAAAAGGAACAACAAATTCTTACACTGGAGAGAAAGGTAGACAACCTAGAACAACAACTTCTCTCAAATAGCATTGAAGTGTATAATGTCCCATACATCGATCTTGCAGTAAATACTCTTCGGAATGGATTAAACATTGACGTAAAAGAGACTGACATTGATCAATGTTTTATAAAAAAAATTCAGAAAGGAAAATCTCTTAACAATGGCATTTTTAAGAGTATAAATGTTCTGCATGTTAAATTCATTTCTCATAACCTAAAAGAGAAAATAATGAAAATAAAACGAGAGAAAAGAGAGCAGCTAACAACAAAAATGTTTGGGGCACAAGGTAAACCAGAGAATGTATTCATCAACGGTTTGTTTGCGCTAACACTAAAAAATACAAAAGGAGTCAAATACGTTTGGACTAGAAATGGGAATATTTTTATAAGGAAGAACGAGGGTGACAATTCAGTAAGAATCAATTGTATCTCTGATCTTGACAAAATATGAATATTGTTAATCCTATTCCTTATTCAGTTCAAAATGTATGTGATATGCCAGTTTTTCGTAGTTTTATCGATAATTGCTTTTGTGTGCACCAAAGCATCCGCAGTGTAAGACAAAAATTTGCAGTTACGAGGGGCGTTCAATATATTCTCGGTATCGATATGAAGGAAAGTGCGATTTCAATTTAAATTGTTTTTATTTTTCAATATAATCTCCCCTAACATCAATGCAGTTGTTACATCTTGAGATAAGCTTTTTTAAACCCTCAAAAAAATAAATTTCCTCTTCCTCCATTTATTGCCGACTTGAGTTCTTCATCATCCGAAAATCTTTTTCCACGAAGACATTTTTTCAAATCCGGAAACAGCCTTGGAAACTCGCGCCGTGTGAACAGGAGCGTTGTCATGAAGAAGCAACACACCCGCTGCGAGTTTACCCCGTCTTTTCTTTTTAATTTTCCAAAAACTGTGGCCATGAGCTTCCCGGCAGACGGAGTGACTTTGAACTTCTTCGGGGGGTCTGTTCCTTTTTTATGCCACTGCATGGACTCTTGTTTGCTTTCAGGGTCATAGTGGTGGACCCATGTTTCGTCCCCAGTAACAATTCGATCCATAACACCGTCCGCGTTCTCACTATACATCTCCAAAAGCTCTCTACAGCATGCGATTCTCACTTTTTTCTGAGGCGCTGTGAGCATTCGTGGCACCCACCTTGCACTGACCTTTGAAAGGTTAAGATGGTCATGAAGAATGGTGTGAATGGTACCAATTGAAAGCTTGGTGATCTCTGCCATCATTTTCACCTTTATTCGGGCATCCTCAAGAACAAGTTTTTCGACTTCAAGCTTTCTCAAGTACAAGCAGTAGCCGGGGCGCCGGAGCGGGGGTCGTCTTCAATGCTCTCTCTGCCTCTCTTGAACTCACTTGACCACTTTTGCACAGTTGATATTGAAGGTGCGGAACCCTGGTAAACAGCCACCATCTCTTCATGAATGAATAATCCCGCTAAATGAGCGAATTGTCACACTGTCAACGTTTCTAACAACAGTTGACAATACATACTCGTATGAGTGGTTTTGCACGAATTGCTAATTTTCCAATACTTTTTTTAAAATTGCATAGCTATTAAAGAGTTTTAAAACATGCTGTTTTATTTGACTACCTGTCAAAACCCTCATTTCCTTAACCTGTTCCTTAAAAGCTCTCAGAAGAGTAGAAGAGTTAGGTTTAGGGTATGAAGGCCTATTTGGAAAATATACCTTACAGAAATGGTATAAAAGATTAGGAAAAGAAATTAATTCATCAGATTAATTTTTTACGCTAAGGTTACAGTTGCTTAGAAACGCTGTGAAATGTCCAAGAATACGCAGACATTATTTATGTTTTTGGGCTATGCAATGGAAGTGCGCGACAAAGATAACATAAACATTATCCTAACCGACGACTTCCTAATAAAAGAGTATTTATAAATACGTATCGAAGGCTTCGAGAAACGGGATCAGTTTCGAATACACGACCGAATGCGGGAGCTCCACAAGTAAGAACGATTTCGGCTGATGAAAGAATACTGGATGCTGTTACAACTGATCCATCAATCAGCATCAGACGCTTAGCTTTGCAATTCAATGTTTCCAGACATAAAATTTCTAATGTACTGCATGGAGAAAATCTGTATCCATACCACCATACACCTGTACAAGAACTGCTTCCCCATGATTTGGAACACGGACTTAAGTTTTCCAACTGGTTGCTGGATCGGAGCTTGGATGACAACCAGTTTATTAGCAGAATTCCTTGGACGGACGAATCTCAATTTACAAGAGATGGGATCACAAATTTTCATAATCTTCATACGTGAGTTGCGGACAATATCCATACAATGAGACATAAGTCATTTCAATACAAATTCAGTGTCAATGTGTGGACAGGTGTACTTGGAAACAAGTTAATCGGGCGCTTCAAACTACCACCTGGGCTGAATTATACAAACTATCTGGAGTTTTTGCGAAATGATTTACCAGAACTATTGGAGGACATATTGGAGGTGCTCCAGCCCACTATGGTCGTGAGGTTAAGAATGGGCTAGATGAAGGGTACGGTAATAGTCGGAGAGGAAGAAATGGACCAGTTCACTGGCCTGCAAGGTCTCCTGAGCTTACAGTATTGGATTTTTTTTGTATGGGGAAAAATTAAAGAACTTGTTTATTCAGCCGTAATAGCAACTGGAAGATCGTATTCTCGAAGCGTCATCAAAAGTGAGGCAGCAGTTAGCATCAATAAACCTTCGCAGTGCAATCCAAAAACGGGCTCTAGCATGCATACAAAACCAAGGAGGAGACTTTGAGCACCTGTTATAACTGTTTTAGTATACACATAAAATAAACTCCCCAAGACCACACAAAATCATTTTTTATTCTTAGCCTTTGGAGCTTAAAGCAAAAAAACCCTTTTTTATAAATTTTAACTGCGGCAGGTTTTTCCAAGTATCATAAAATCTGTGGACTTTTCTGTGAACTCATTAATGATTCTTTTTTTATTATTGTTACTTTCATAAGCAAAAATAGTAAAACGTTATGTTAATTAGGCATTTCCTGGAGAACAGTGACCTCAAAGTCGAAAATTAGCACCGGCAATGAAAATGGAACAGGCTTAGAAATTGGATTTCTAAAGACTCAAAAAAGATATCAACTCTATTCTAACGCCGTTATAAAGGCTGCTATTTCTTCTAAAAATAAAGTCCTACACGAAGTTTTTACCATTAGTATTAACAGAGCAATTTCCGTTAACATGGGTCAGGGTACACCAAAGTAAGCCTTTTCTTAAATCCTCGATAAATGATGTCAACATTATAGATAGACCCTTACTGTAGAACGATTTTTTTCTTAGAATATGCCCAGGGATCATTTCCCAAATTATCGTCAACGAATTAGGGGACACCCTGTATGTATACCAATAGTACTTATACTAGCGGAGTCTAATCTGAGTAATATGTATAAAAATTTATTTCGGATGATTCAGACTCCAAAGCCCAAAGTCTTAGCCTAAAATTAGACGAATTTCGATGGCTATTCATTAGCTCCAAGGTCGACGTTATCTGTGTAACTGAGACCTGGCATTTCTCCGAAATTCCCAATTGGGTGTATGATGTCGAGGGTTACAAACTTATTTGTGGTGATCAGATTGAATGAATCAAATTACCAAGAAATTTGTAAATCTGACGGCAACGATGCCTCTGATTACTTGTTCATAAAGTTTACTTGCGGTCGAAAGAAAATGCTTCTGGGAGTGACCTACAGGCCAAACATATAGATTTCTCCACCATTATGAACACTTTAGCAACCATTACATGCAGCATTGTTATTTGCAGAGATTTAAATTGAAATTTGTTGAATTCTCTAAGTTCTACACAGGTGATCGGTTCAATGTGTTGACAGCAATCCACTTCCCCAAAAATGAGTCCCCTACTTTTCTCGACGTACTCTTTATTTCTTTGCCTTTCGGTGGTGATGTCGACAATTCGTCTACTACTATGCATGAGGGTTTGCGTTCAAATCTCTGCCGACGCAGAAAAACTGGAAAAGTTACTAATTCTTCCAATGTCACCACCCTTTTGGCAGGTTATGGGAAGCTCTTGCCTATAAAAAAAGTCTCTCAATCTTTCCCCATTCGGGCTCGAAAAAGAACCGTAGGTCCCCCCTCACTGTGCACCAAAATGACAAGACGAACAAAGTAGTGAATGGCGGACTGCCACCCCAAAATTTTATCCATGTAAGTAGATAAAACCCGCAAATTGTCTTCCAAAACTCGTGGCTATTAAGTTAAGAATGTTGTACCAAATAAACCTACTGCTAACTATAGTAGTAGTCAGTGCGCTGTACTTTGAGGACAAATCACGATCTCGGTTTGATTTGTCTTCAAAATATATGTATGTTAGATCATAAAGTTAGCATACTACGAGTAATTAAGACACCACTAGCCAATGTCAGAACCCGCAATAACACGGAAAGCAACAACAATCAAAATTAAAATTTCACAGGTACCCAGAACTTACAAATAACGACTAAGCTACTCGGCAAGTAACATGAACACTTCAGATGAAGAACAACAATTACCATATCTTCTTAGCCTCCCTGTCACGACAAGACAGTATTTTTTCGGTTGACATATTACATCTATCTAACGCACATACATATGTACCATCAAAAAAATTTCAAATTAATGACGATCTTCCAAGGCAAGATCAAAGAGCACCTAACCCTTACCTGAATTGTGACGACTATCAAATAAAAATCAAACGATTTTAGTCGACATTAAGAAGTTATTCCGACTTCTAATTTTAGTTGGCAAACTGTTTTTGGCTAACATAGTTCTGGTAACCAGTACCATATTCAATAATCTCTATAATCTATTATCTTTTTTTATATTTAATGAATTATAACGTGTTTTAATTTAAAATGAAGTTATATCTTATATTAGTGCTTGTAATGTGTCCGTCGAGGATAATATGCCAATTCAATAGTAAGTTCTTAATTGCCCAACTATTTAAACAAAGTTCATCTACAATATATGTTACATATGTAAATCTAGTGACAGCTTATAGGCAAATGCCACCATTGCACAATTTAGAGGATTATGATGGATGTTTGGAAAAATCGCAACCATCGTCTTACTGCCTCGTGGCTGCAGAAATCCTACCAAATGACACATCAGTGTTATGGAATCAAATTGCAGTAAGTAAATTATTGAAACCAGGCTGAATAAGTATCTAGAGTGTTTAAAGATTTAACGTTAAACCATTGATAAGCATACATATTTCAAAAGAACCAAGGACCTTCAAAGAACTATGCTACTAATCTATTAGCAGAGAGCTTATCCAACATCGAGTGTCGATATTTTTTTATTCCATTTTTAGTATTTGCACACACAAAGCTCATTTCACCAGTTTTTTCAGCGAGCTCGAGGAAACAACTCAAATTAATAAGTTAATGACCGATAACTAAGCTGTAATACCATGTTTAGGCCTTTCAGTTTCATTACGACACGTTACTGGAGAAATATACATAGTACTCGTATTAACATATATATGTACTTACTTCAGGTTACGATACAATTCAGAGTTGAGCCGGACATCAACCACTAGCTATCTTCATCAAGCACGGTCTTGCGCTAATATCTTCCACACACAATTGAGGCACCCATAATTGGCTGAGGTCCGTTTCTACTTGAGCATACCACTTAAGTGAGGTTTTATCTTTACTGCGTTGTCCCTCAGGTCTAGATTCGAAGACACTGCGGGCCAGAGCGGTGATGTTCATTCTCCCAATACGTCATAAGTGATGAATTCTAGCCATTCTGATAAAATCAGTGTCGCTGTACAGCCAATTCTTTGTATTTACTCGTATATTGTTTATCCTTCCGCGCCTTACAATAATGACTGGAACTTATTTCTCAGTTGCCTTCTAATCCCGAAGAAACTGGCACTAGTGAGTGATTTTTCGATTACAGCGGAGCCCAAGTAGTAGATCATTTACTAATCTAGTTATTTACTTAGATCACTACATTCCGAGGTGGGTCAGGGCATCAACCAACATGCCTCTCCAGCTAACGCAGTTGCCTCCAGTTCCGCACACGAAGTTAGCTGAGGTCTCCTTCAATTAGTAGAGGGTGTTTTTTTTAGAAGTGTACAAATTCAATACGAAATGAAATACTTGAAACTAACGCAAATGTCTATGATATTAGCTTCATTTAATAGATAATTTTATGCCATTAATGCTTTAATATGATATCGGGCATATACGTGTCACAACTATCTCGAATGAAGCGCAATCGTGGGGCCGTATATCAGCAATAACACGGCGAATGTTGGCTTCCAAATCGTCCAACGTCTCTGGTGGTTTATCTCCATAGACTAGTGACTTCCCATACCCCCAAAGAAAGTAATCTAAAGGTGTGGGATCACAGGATCGTGGAGGCCAGTTCAAAAGTCAATTACGCGAAATTATGCGCTTAGCAAATGTTTCCCGCAATAAATTTATATTGTCGCGCGCCATGTGGCATGTTGCGCCATCTTGTTGAAACCAAAGCTCTGTCACGTCAATGCCATTCAACTGAGGAGCGCAGAAGTTTCTATAGCGCTCTCCATTGACGGTAACATTCTGGCCGGCATCGTCTTTAAATACATATGGGCCGATGATCCCACCAGCCCATAAATCACACCAAACAGTGAGTTTTAATGGTTTGTAAGGGCGTCTCGACAAAGGCTTCTGGGTTTTTTCCACCTCCCTTTCGGCAATTTTGCTTGTTTACATATCCATTTAACGAAGAATGGACCCCATCGGAGAACAAAATTTTGCATTGAAAATGAGGATCAAGCTGAATTATGTTTTCGGTCGATTCACCGAACCTACGACGCGTCTAATGGTCACGCGGTTTCAACTTTTGCACAAGCTGGATCTTATAAGCTTTTATTGTAAGCCAAGATCTTTCCGTAAAATCTTCCACAAAGTGGATGGGCATAGCTCATTCGGATTCTCCTCAACACTGCGCTCCACAAGTGCAATAACTTCTTCTGTTCGCACTGTTTGTCATCTTGCGATGCGTATTATCTACTAGAGTGTACGTGGTGCGAGAACGATTCATCGTGTTTCGAATAACTTGCTCAGATGGACGACCGTAAAACGGATGTAGCGCACGATAAGTTTGACGAATCGAACCATGGTTTTCGAAATAAATTTTGCACGCGTTGTTCTGGCGTTATAAAATATAAAATGGCAAAACGTACTAACCACAAATTAACTTTCAACTGTCAAATTGACAATCTGTAGAAATAGTGTTGCCAGTTTAAAAAGTAAAGCTTTAAAAAAAACACCTTTTATGTGCCTGAATGAAGTCATGCTCTACTGCGTTGTCCCACTGAGTTGGAGTCGAAAATTGCGACCTCTTTGTTGCGGCACATATTTTGTCTTTCCTTCGTTGACCGTTAAATCCATCTTTGCCTTTTCTGCTTCAATAGTCGCTATGTCCTTCTCATTATGTTGATATCGTGTGCATTTGCGAGTAAGTGAATCGATTTCAAAAAGATGGTGCATCTGGAGTTGACCTGCAAGTTTCACACAATTCTTTCTAGGACAATATTATGTAAAAAAAATCCACATGACAGCGCATCGCCCTGTTTAAATTCTTTTCTGACATTGAAAGTATTGGTTTTGTCATTGACCTTCATGGAGCAGCGAGCTTTCTCCATCGTCATCCAACATAGTCGAATGAGTGTGAGTATAGCTCGTTCCTGTATTAGATGCTGTCATATGCGGCTTTGAAACCAATAAAAAGGCGGTGTGTATCCATTGGAACTCTTGGTTTTTTTTCCAAGATCTAAATCTACACTGATAGGAGCCGATCGCACTGTTGACAAATGGTCTTAGGAGTTCACGTGATATGGCAGACAAAATTTTATATGAGATGTTGAGGAGACTTATTCCCCTGTAGTAGGCGCAATTCAGGGGATCTCCCTTCCTTAGGATCGGACAAATAATGCTGGGGTTCCATTCGTCGGGCATACTTTCGTCGACTCAGATTTTAGAGATGAGTTGATGTATGCTCCGTCTCCAATAATTTTTTGCTCTGAGGACCCTATATTCTTCCTTTCTTTTTAAATTGTAGAGCTCTCCAACCCCTCTCGTTCTTTTCTGCGGTGCCGCTCTATACTCGTACCTCTACGGTTTTCTAGAGTTACCTGTCTGCATTCGTCACCGAAGCAGTGGTTTCTTTGTTGGGGCAGCGAAGCAACTGTTTTTGTATGTTCGATGCTTGCGGCACCGGATTCCTTAAGAGGTTAAGGAAAACTCGATCGGAAAATGCCCCTGGCGGCCTCTTGCGATTGTTACTGTTTAACGTTGAACTTCCTCACAATGGTTCGCTGGCTTTGGGCTGTTACGCGTATCCGCATCCATGTCCACGTCGACGTTAGATTGGAGTGTCTTGCCTCGATCGCAATATGACCAAATTGGTTCGTTGATCAGGCATCAGCCAATTCCCTTTATGGACATCAAGGTGTGGAAACCGTGTGCTAGTTATAGTTACATTGCGTCCCGCCGCAAACTCAATAAGGCTGTATTCGTTTCCGGTGGTAATGTCATGGAGACTATACTTTCTGAGCGTATTACCAAAGATGCCCCCTTTACTTGCTTGGCATTAAAATTATCAAGGACAATTTTCACGTCATATTTACGGTGTTGCTCGTAGGTTTTGTCTAAAAGCTCGTAGAAGCATTCTTTAGTAAGATCGTTGTTCTCCTCTGTCGTGGGATGTGGGCATTTATAAGGCTATTGTTAGCGAACTTAGCTTTTGTGCGAATTCTAGTCAGGCGTTCGCTTACATGTCTGCAGCTTAAGACTTGTTCCCTAAGTCTTCCTCGCACGACGAATCCACTCCCGAGTAAACCCTGCGGCTGCTGTCCTTGTCACGCCAGTTGCCTGTTTTTCATATTTTGTTGTGCGGTATATCCCCTAGCACTTCTTGGATGACAGGTATGTCTGCTTTTAAGCAGTCACAAATTCGAAAGTCGTTGTCGACTTTAATACGTTCCCAAGGTCGTCAACAGTGAATCCGCCGTTATCCAGGCTATTATTCACGCTGCGTTAAAACAACAGACCCGAAATTGGTCGAACAAGCAGTAACAAAAATTCCACGTTCTTCAGGTATGTATCACTCAATTGCTTATTGTCAACTAATTCTCTATCTGACTTCAATATAAATGTCAAAGCACAACGACACTTGACGCCATTTTCAAAAGTTACAGCACATTCACATTATGACATTACTTTTGCCCCACCTTGTCCAATGAATTTTATTTGTACTCGTATGTCCCTATCTAGACCACTCAGGTGGACGAAGTTATTGTCGATCGTCGTGTCGGCATTGGAAGGTTCATCCTGTCCGACAGGAGTATTATCCTGCCTGATTTTCAACATGCTTAAGCTCGTCATTTGTGTCCTTTGAAAGTTTTTTTTCACTTTTTGGTAAAACTTCTATACATCATTTTTGCAGAAGCACCTCTGCATGGCCTTGATCGAACTCCTCTTTGTAACTTTCTTTTTTTTCTAAGAATCCGAAGTTCCTGCCTTCTGCAGCTCTCAGGTTGTATTATTTACTCGTATAACTGTGTGACCAAGATAAAAGGGCAGTTACGAGTTAATTGTTCTGGTTTTTTTTTTAAGAAACTTAACACCCTTGGTGTTGGTGGCATCCAACAATTAATGGGGAGACTTAATTTAATTAACCTAATTCCTAATTTAGCTTAGTTCTTACTTAGACTTTGTTGATTATACTTGTTGTCTTATTCTGGGCAACCACTCGCCTAAAAAAAAGAATGTATTTCGGGCGCGGTTGAGATTGAATGCTTTGGAAACTAATACTTGTGCCACAGCCACCAATATGCGCAACATGTAATCCAACTTATAATGCAGAATACATCCACTATCCCAACGCTCGTTCATAATGACATTTAAGCTGTCAGCTCTTTGGACAAGGCCAATCTGTTTGCTGCCCACCTTACGGCCAGCTCAAAACTTTCAGATTTTGCTTTGACCCCTCCTTCACTTGAGTGCATTGTATACTCAACGGGACGATATCACTTTCGCACTCGTGCAGTAGCAATCTTAATATACATTCCCAAATCCGCTGGTCCAAATGGTATATCTCCCCTTTTTCCGAAGAGGTGTTTTTTCACCCGGAAAAACCACTTCGAAAGCTTTTCATCAGTCCTACTCTTAAGAACTCTTTCCGAGAAGGTCGAAAATAGCATTTGTCCAGTCCGTCCCTGAAAAAGGCGAATTTCCTTCTCACTCCTCCCACAGACCTATTGCGCTTAATTCCCTTCTTTCCAAGGTCATTCAAACGCTGATAAACCATCGGCTCATGAAATATCTCGAATCAAGAAAGCAAGATAGCTGCACTTGATATCTTTAAGGCATTTGACGGAGTTTGCCATTAGGTTCTATTGTGGAAAATGCGTGCATTTGGGATCGATGACCTTCTACTTCAGTGGATTAGAATTTAACTTTCGGAAGTTGTTTTGGACGGTCTCAAGTCTGATATTCAAAGAATAAATACTGGTGTACCACCGGGCCCAAGTTTGTCGTCGAAATCCCTTTTTATATTTTGTCATGTCTGCCACTTCTGGTCCAGTATATTCCTTTGCTGACGACAGTACTCTTTGCTTTTCATACTCATTTCTGAACTTACGTTCTTGCTCTTCGGCTGTAGAACCGGAACGGCATGCGCTGCTATTCTCATTAAATTCCAATATATAGTACATAAACACCATTACTAACTGGAGAATCACCAATTAAGGGGAATTCAATACTTTCGAAACACAATGCCGAATGCTGTTCGCATCCATGAATAGCACTTGCGTTGTTGAAAACAAAAAACTTTCCATTCTCGCTATGTGTGTCAACGACAACTTAGGTTAGGGTGACCACATATTTGATTTCGCCAAAAATGCTGCGAAATATCTAGGTTTCCTCAAGCAATGCAAGAGCCTTATTCCCCAAATAGTAAAATGCCTATATCTGGTCAGGTGCTCCTAAAACCCCTCTGCACCTGCTAGATAGGATTCAAAACCGTGCAATAAGAATCATAGGCGACGCTAAAATCACTCAGTTTCAATTCCCTATCTCGAAGACCAACGTAATGTCTCTTTCAATCGCTATTTTCACCACAGGTGCTCCATTGAAATTTCCAGTGGCATTCCGCTCATTCAAACCTTCAACCGTAACATACGTCCCGCTACAGATGTCCATCAATTTACCCTCAGTCAACTTTCCGACTTACTCTGGAATATTGTCGTTCTTTCCTAAGCCGTGCAACTCGCTTATGGAATACCCTGCTAAGCTCTTTATTTCCTAGCCATTATAACCTGCAAACATTCAAGACCAGCTTACGTCGCGTCGGTATCTCTTTATCTCTCGCGAATTATAAAAAAAAAAAAAAAAAAAACTGGGTAAAGGTACTCGTATTTTACATCTTCTTTAGGATTTTTCATCAGACAAGAGAAGACACTTCCGCCACGATAACTTATTCTTTGGAGTCTGCTTAAACCGTTGTAAGGACCTAGTTAGTTCATTGAGTGATTTTCAAAAAGAACAACTTTATACCGGAACCATTAAAACCACAGAGGTATCCACGTGCACCAGCAAATATAACGAGACAACACAATCATATTTATAATATCTTCTATTGTACTTTCAGGTATTAGAATTTTTAACGGAAATCTATACCAGAGAGTCGGACAACAGAATTCTTTACGACAAAATCGTAAACATTTGTTTGAATTACAACTTCAAAAAACAGTATGACTTACAAGTTCGCTCGTTTCTTGAATATTGTGTTTCGAACAATAGCCCTAGCCCCTTCGGTAAGTTGCACAACATATTCACCATTTATAGTTACTGATGGAATTTGAGATAGATTTTTGGGAAAACTTTTTATTCATCATTGTTGGAACAGTGCTATCCTTGGTTATCCTCTCGTCGAACTATGATCGTCAACTAAAGCACAAGCGGCCTCTTAGTATGGCGGGAAATGAATTTTACAAGAATCGCTTGCATACTAACAGTAGGTTTCAAATAACATTCGACAGCTGTCACTGGTAATGCTTAAATATTTTTTTCCAGAGGACACTTTATTGACATCCTTTTCGATTTGCCGTAACTACTTCCGGCTTGTAAAGCAACCAACTACTGAATTAGGCCGGGATTTGAGATTTTTTCAAGCTTTTCGATTTTTTACAACCATGATAGTTGTGTTTGGTCACGTTTTTTTATTTTTGAAATCGGCACCAATTCAAAACCCCGAGTATATAGAGAAATCTTACCACGAATATGGAACAAATATCTTTATCAACGGGACGGTAATAATTCAAGTGTTCTTCGTCATGAGCAGTTTTTTGCTGACCGTTAGAATTCAAAGGACGGAGGTTTTAAAAAAACCTGGAATATCCGAGTGGGGAATAATAATTTTGAATCGTTACTTTAGGTAAACAAAGATGTTGGGGAATCACTCATTGTTAATGTTCTCTTTTTTTTTTTTGAATACATAGAATAGCACCATCGCTAGCCTTCACAATCCTTCTGAATGCTTCTATTTTACCACGGCTTCAAGATGGACCATTTTGGAGGCATATGAGTGAGTCTGAGTATGTGCTTTGCAGGGAAACCTGGTGGAGAAATCTATTGTTTATTAATAATTTTACGATGCGGAAAAGTGTTTGTATTATATGATTTGTATCTTTTTTGACCACTTTTTAAATTTTCTTGTATTCTAAAATAGTGTCTTCTTCAAACTTGGTATCTGGCGGCTGACTTTCAGTTGTGCGTTATAATAGCAGCTGTTCTCATTATCATAGCGAGGTAAGTATTTCAGATTGCGAGTATCTTTATAAGAATTAGCATATTGTTGTAATTAGCAGTAAATCTCTTAAATTCAGAAAGATTTACCGAAAACGTCCATCAATTTGGGTTTGTCAAACATTTACAACTGAAGGCATAATTTAGTGTTCTTCACACCATTCTTATGTATGATATCGACGTGCAGACCTGATGCCCTGTTTTCTGCGGTTTTGTGTTGCCTTTGAGATTCTTATTCAGATCGGCTTTTTTAGTTTCCAGTTTCTATAGAGCCTTTCGGAGTCACCTACTTTTACGCCTGTTAAATTTATATTAAATCCAAACCAGTACACCTGTATCAAGCTTACGATCACCGCGGTTAAGTTCATCAAGATCTATGCGAAAGGATTCGGGTTCAAATCTTGACGATGGTATTAGTAATATTTCTTAAGTTACCACACGACAAACTGACAAACTAAAAAATCTACAAAATTTATATGTATTTTGCCGTTCGGAGTCGGCAAAATAATTGTAGGTCCCTCTCCCTTTTGTCGAAAAATAACAAGACAGTAATTACGGAGACTTAAGGCCTTGAGCCATGCCACTCTGCTCCGCCATAATATTTTACCATCTTTATAAGTTAAATCATACCTCGCTTTATTGATTCCGCAAGTTTCTGCATATTTCATGTCATATAATCTACAATATTATTTCCAGTGTCTTACACAGGTATTTGAACCATACAACCCAATTCCGTTTGATGTTGGATTCCTCTGTTCAAGTTATTTTTTTTGGCTCAAAGAGCTTTTACCAGTAATCTATGCTTGAACACATCGTTTTCAAAATTCATTCCATGATCTACGTGGAGCTCGAACCCTGAATACATCATCGATAAATTTTGGGATGACCACTTCAACTTCCGTTTTAGACAATCTATGGCTACCACGATGTGGCAATTATAAACGGCCGCAAAAAGTACGTGTAGTCCCAGGATTTCCAATTCAATTGTAACAAACAAGACTTTATTTAACCCTCCGTTTCAATAGACCGAGATAGTCCTCTTTATGTGGAGCGTTATTCTTTGAACCATCGAAAAAATATCGGCTCCTTATACTCGTAGCTATTGTTAGCTGTTACAGTATTGTGGAGTAAAATCGGAGTTCCTTTACGAGATGGAGGAAGATGACTAGTCTTACTCATCCAGTCCTTAAAGGCATCACTATCCGTTTTTTCAACGAAATCAAGTATTATACGGTATGTGGGTGCCATTCCGGATAATAAACTTGGGCTAAACATACCCTTTAAATCTTAGCATCATAGCTTGACATTTGCAAAAGTACATCTATCTCGGTGTGTGTTGGCGATTTTTTAAAATTTTAGAAATGGATTTAAATTTGCAACAACGAACTTCTACGAGCATTAAATTTTGCGTAAAAAACGGATTTAATGGTGCGCGAACGTTGGAAATGTTGGAAAAGTGCTTCGGCAACGATTCTCTAAAGAAAACGGTCGTTTACCAGTGGCACGAGCGATTCAAAAGTGATCGTGACTCGTGAGTCAATCGAAGATGATGAACGCAGTGGGAGACCATCAACATCGAAAACCGACGAAAACATTGATGAAGTAAAAGAAATGTTGGTCAAAAACCACAAATTAACCATCAGAGAAATAGCGGAGGACTTGAACATTGCCTATGGATCCGCCCAAGACATTTTGATTAATGATTTGGGCTTCCGTCGTGTAGCAGCAAAGTTGGTGCCAAAAGACCTCAATTTCATGCAAAAAAGAGACCGTGTTGACGTCGCAAGAGAGATGATTTGCGAGACTGAATCCGATCTCACATTCATCAAATGGATCATTACTGGAGACGAGACATGAGTTTATTAGTACAACATGCAATCCAGACATCAGGCAAGTGAATGGCGTTCACCAAATGAGCCGAGACCAAAAAAACCACGTCGTTTTCAGTCAAAAAAGAAGGCAATGCTCACGGTTTTCATGGATTACAACGGTGTAGTGCATCATGAATTTTTGCCAGAAGGCCAGACACTAAGCAAAGAGTATTATTTAGGAGTTATGAGATGTTTGCGTGAAGCAATTCCCCGAAAGAGACCAGAATTGTGGGCAGAAAACTCGTGAATTTTGCACCATGATAACGCACCGTCGCACAGTGCCATCATTATTCGTAATTTTTTGATGAAAAATGCAACAAATACCATCAACAGCCACCGAATTCACCTAATTTGGCTCCCTGTGACTTCTTTCTGTTCAATCGAGTTAAAAAACCACTACGGGGAACGCGTTTCAGCAGCCGAGAGGAAGCGATGTGGATTACTCTAAAGGGGACAATATAGATTTAGATGAATAAACTTGTATTTTAAATTTTCTGAATACTTTTTGATCAAGGTAGTATCACGTTGAAAGGATCCAGGGCGCTGTCGGTCTTCTGCCAGTGTAAAGTAGATTTCACTAAATAATAAGCTTGTAATCGGAGAAGGGTACTTTGGATTTACACGGCTATGTTAAACCAATTATATCCTGTGTCCGTTGTCTGGTGCAACAAGATTTCATGAAAATACGTCACTGCTGCTATTACGTGACTCGAAAGAACGCTCTGCCTCGGCTCTATGGGGGCTTTAAATAACACGTCTGGCTCTGCTCTAGATATTCATATCACGAACTGCACTCTAGAAGTCATGACCTTGTTCGCCGACCGCCTTTTGGCTTTGATCTTATGGGCATGGTGACTGGGGCAACGACATCAAAATTCCTGTCGTCAAAAAAGTACAACATTCCCTGTGCCCTGGAATGTTGACCAAAATCTGAGCCAGGAAGAAATTTAGGATGGGGTGCCGGTGGACTCTGGAGGACAACGTTAGATTTCACTCCTCCAAGTGGAAATACGCGTACTCCTGATGGCAATAAACAACACACATACATATATTCGGAAGAATTAATGGAGAAAGCGAAGCATTTGCATGGTTGACTTCGCAGTCGGTAGATTGAATTCACTGAGTCTTGTTTGGGTCCACAGAAAATAAAATCGCGGATGAACTTGCTTGCCAAAGCGCAGAGGAGAGTTTTCCAAAACCTGAACCTACGTAAGGACTGCCTGCGTGTCCGATTAGGACATTTGGGTTTAGTATGAACGGAACCTCAGATGGCATAACGCTTCAGTTTGCCGACAAACTTAATGAATGCTTTCCAAGAGCAGTGGCTTTCCTGCTGTCCATCGGCAGGAAAGACTGCAGGCTGCTAACTAGCGTCATGATGGGGCACTACGCTTAAGTGTGCTGTTGTACTTTTTTGTTTCAATGATCTGTTCCGAAAGGAATTACGAAAAATTTGATTAGTAGGATACTGGGAAGGGCAACGATTTGTTGTCAGCATGACTTCTAGTAGTTCCTTTCTCTCGACGACCTATATATTTTCATTCCAACTCAAATTATTTCTGGCTTAGCACAAAGACTTCAGTGCCTAACGAAAACCGGTCGTGGAAAACGTCACAATACTTTTTACAATCATCACAAATATCTTTATATACAAGGTGGCATAAAAGTTGTCACCCGATGTTCTCTGGCTGTAATTTATTTTATAAATGAAAAACTTTGGTTCTGCTTTGGGATTATGAGAATCGAGAAAATTATATCGGCTAAGAGGCCGCCGCGCAGCCAGAATTGATGACCATTCGGGCCCAATTTGTGGCATTTTCCATCACTCTTGCCAGAACTTCCGGCGATAGGTCCTCGCATTCTTTTTGAGGGCTTCAAGAGTCTGATTCTTGTTGGCATAGACTCGGGTCTTTAAAAAATCCCACAAAAAGAAGTCTGGAACGATCTTGCCGGCTAGTGCAAATCGCCAAAACAAGAGATTAGGCGACCCGGAAATTCAGCCCTCAGAATTTCGGTTGTGGCGCGTGCAGTATGCGCCGTTGCTTCATCCTGTTGGAACCAGATGTTCTCCAGTCCCAATTCATCCAATTGGAGAAGGGAAAAGTTGTTGAGCATGGTTCTGTAACGCTCGCCGTCCACCGTAATCTTTTGACGGTGTTTTCGAAAAAATAAGACCCGATGAAGTGTTTGTCCAGTTGGTGTCGGACGACCGGGAAATCTGCGCCAAAATGCACACTCTGCCAACACCACCAACGAATTATTCCGCAAAAAAATAAAATTGACATTTGCCGCCATTTGCAAAAATTATAGCATCTTCCGATAGGGTAATGACTTTTGCGCCACCTAGTATTTTCTGTAGTAGGAACAAACTAAGAAATTGTTCAGCATTTAAATTACCCGAACATTACCTTTACTGTGCCGTTGCGAACTTTGGAAATTCTATGAAGAATTGACACGCGACGCGTGTATCTGTTTAAAAACGATCTCCAGATTGATAAGATGGCTCTCGAATGTATTGGTGTAAACGATTACGCCATCTACGAGTAGTAACTTTGAGTCTTTCCGCAGAAGTTGTTTTTTAGACCAGTTCTTGGTGTATTTCTTCTGCTTATGCCAATGTTTGAACGTGGTTATATTTGTTACCATTAATGTAAGGCAGAATTCCAATACTTTTCACGCAGTATTGGGAATTGGGAGTCGTCCTTTGACTCATCTTCAGTTTTCTGCCAATGCCTATGTACTGCTGATTTCCGACCCTTTACGACATATTTCAGTGATATTTGCTTGCAAAGTGCTACTGATTGTTTCCACTCCGTATCCCGAAGTCTGTCTATGTCCGTCTTATGTGTTAATTACGAGTTAGCGGCGCGGTCGCTGTAGACGGATGTTGATAAGGTTCCATTCCAGCGTGAGTTCCGCATTTTTTCGGGCACTCAGAAGATATCTCTTAAAGGAGCAACTAATTGCGACATGGTCGATTTGATTAGCTGTCATATGTCGCTCTGAAAAGATCCACGCAACCCTGTAGGAGGGTGCATCTAATGACTAGATACATGGCATAGTGGAAGTTTAAACAACTTTGGCAATTTTCTGTGGCGAACTTCCATAATACGAGTATGGTTTTGTTGCTTCCACTTTGGAATTAAAATCCCCAAACACGAATACGAAACCATTGTACATTAGTTGGACCCCCGCCCGATTAACAAGACATTGCCCATCAATGACGTGGTCTAGTAAAAAAGGGGCAGGGCAAGATACTGATTTTATGGTGAAGGTGTTCTGAAGTTTGCTACGATTTGACTACCGCTAGTCTCTACCGGATCTCGGTCCGGGCCTGACTTGTGGGAGCTTCATGCTGGCTGTGGTTTAAGCCCAAATCACGGGAAGGGTCCTCCTGTTGATTTAGACCCAATGTACTGGGTGCTGTGACCTTAAGATCAGCAAGAGGTTTTAGATCGGTCTCGACTCATACCAAGGGTGGAACTTGTGACCCAAACACGGTTCTAATTTGGTAGAAGGCGGTAGGCGATGGCAAGGGGTATCCTTGCTCCCATGGATGTATGGGCATCCCGTAAAATTAAGTCCGTACCATGCCGACCACCGACGAGTGCACACGTCATCTTGCACTCGTATTTCTCCGTGTTGTAAAAAAAAACAGTGCAGTGCCATAACAAACAAACAAAAAGTATCACACAGTGTGGGAATCCTACACTTCTACCGCTCCTAGTCGTAGTACTGTTGCGTGCACTCGGTCACTCGGTCACTGCCGTTACTGTATTTATCATACGGTACGGGCAGTGACTGAGTGTATGTAACAACTGATGGATAGCGGGTTGTGTGTGAAGATTTTGTTGCTGCACTGTTTCATATTGTTGTAAGGGCATAACACCTACAGCAATTTTATTCAGTAAACCATCGTCAGAATTTTCACTTCGCAGCCCTGCTTAGTATCGTCGGTGTTTGTGTTTACTGTGTTTTTTTGTGATTATGTCTAGGGAATTCAGGGTGGACGTAGCCAATATACTCGGGCTAAAAAGTAATCACTTTTCTGCGTACGTCCACGTCTGTAGGTACAGACCAGCTGTTTTGGCACTTAGCGAAACACAGGTAGATCCCCGCCCACACCTCTCAGATTACTCTGATCTGAAGCTACCTGGCTACGAACTAGTGCCAGTATTCTTTCGCCATCGCGGTCTCGCCATTTATGTGCGTAGTGATGTAGCTTACCAAATTCCACCACAATGTAGTCCCTGTTCCAATCCGTAATTCAATTTCATGTGGTTAAAATTCCATCTCCGTAAGCAAATTATCCACTACTGCTTATTTATAGAAGCCCCAAACTGGACAGCAACTCGACCTTCCACGAGTTTGATGCGCTGTCTGATTCCATTCAAAGAATTGTATCCCTGTATCCTCATACTGAAATCGTGATTACGGGCGATTTCAATATACACAATTCTGGGTGGCTTCGACATTCTGGACAGACAACACCCGAAGGACGGTGTGTTGAGATCTTCGCTGCGGAAAATAACTAAACCCAGCTTGTAAATGAGCCCACACGAATACCAGACGTTGATAGTCATACCGCCAACACCCTGGACTTGTTTTTAACTTCTCACCCTGACAAGTACTGCGTTGATGTGCTCTCCCCTCTAGGCTAGTCGGACCATTGTGTCATATCAGCTAAATTCTCGTACACCCACCATACAGTTAGAGAAAAGATTCCTAAAAGAACCGTATGACAATACGAGAAAGCCAATTGGAGCGGACTTAACAACTTCTTTAGGAATTTTAACTGGTCGTTATGTTTCCTCGATAACGACGTGGATGCCGCTGTTGACATGATCACAGAAACTATTCTCTTTGGAATGAGATGCTTTATCCCTCATCGGATGAAGAGTATCAAACCAAAAGAAAAGGCATGGTACGACTCGAGCTGTAAAGAGGCTGTCAGGGTTAGAGAACTGTTTTTTCGGTCCTACAAGACCAACCCGACAGAGGAAAATCGAAAAAAGTTTAAACGAGCCAGAAATGACTGCAACGCCTTTCGTAAGCGTGTGAAATTCCAATATGACCAAAACCAAAGAGCAAAAAATACTGCAATGTCCCAAAGGCAGTAAAAATTGTTGGTCATTCGTCAAAAACATTAGAAATTCTGCCTCATCCTCCATCCCAACGCTCATTTACAATGACATTCCAGCTGTCAGCTCTTTGGACAAGGCCAATCTTCTTGTTGCACACTTTGCGGCTAGCTCAACACTCCCAGATTGTGCTTTATCCCCGCTTACACTTGAGCGCGTCGAATTTATATTGGGACGAATCCACTTTCGCACTCGTGTAGTAGCAAGAGTACTTAAAGATCTCAACATGCATAAATCCGCTGGTCCAGATGGTATATCTCCCCTTCTTCTGAAGAGGTGTTCTTCCACGCTGGCAAAACCACTGTGTAAGCTTTTTCACCAGTCCTACTCTTTAGGACTCTTTCCGAGCAGATGGAAAACAGCATTTGTCCAGCCCGTCCCTAAAAAAGGCGAATCTTCTTCTCTATCCTCCTACAGACCCATTGCACAAATATCTCGAAACACGAAAACTTCTCAATGACCGGCAATATGGTTTTCGTAGCAACCGGTCCACTGGTGATTTGATGGCATGTCTCACCGAAAAGTGGAACCAAATCGTACATCAATCTGGCTAAAGCAAGATAGTTGCACTTGATATTTCTGAGGCATTCGATAGAGTTTGGCATCATGCTCTTTTTTTGAAAATGCATGCTTTTGGGATCGACGACTCTCTTCTTTTATGGCTTAGAAATTACATCTCGGGACGTTCAATTCCAGTTGTCTTGGTTGGTTTCAAGTCTGATATTCACAAAATAAATGCTGGTGTGCCCCAGGGCTCCGTTCTGTCTCCGACACTCTTTTTAATTTTCATTGATGATCTCTTGTCTGCTACCTCTAATCCAATATACCCCTTTGCTGACGGCAGTACTCTCTGCTTTTCATATTCGTGGACTCACGCCCCTGCTCTTCGGCTGTAGAACGGGAACGGCAGCGTATGTTAAGCTCATTTAATTCCGATATCAACAGCATAACCAATTGGGGAACTATTGACAGAATGGAATTTAATGCTTCCAAAACACAATGCTGTCTGCTGTCCTTAAAGCGAAATTTAAACACCCAGCCATTATCCATGGATGGCACTTGCATCGTCGAAACCGATAAACTTTCCATTCTCGGTATGTGTGTCAATGACAACTTATGTATGTTGGAATGACCACATATTCGATGTCGCCAAAAATGCTTCGAAATGTCTAGGTTTCCTCAACCGATGTAAGAAATATTTTACCCCCTCTGATCTGGCTTCAATATATAAGGCATTTATCCACCCGAAATTGGAGTACAATGCCCACATCTGGTCGGGTGCGCCCAAAACATCTCTGCGCCTGCTAGATAGGATCCAAAACCGTGCGATAAAACTAATTGGTGATACTAATATCAGTCAATCAATTGACACCCTTGAACACCGACGTAAGGTCTCCTGTCTCACTTTGTTTTATCGCTATTTAAACCACCAGTGCTCCATTGAAATTGCCAGTAGCATTCCGCCCATTCAAACTTTCAACCGTAACACCAGTCTCGCTATGAATGCTCATCAGTATACCCTCAAGCCCATTTTCGGACATAGTCTAAAATATCGTGATTCGTTGTTAAGCCGTACAACTCGCTTATGGAATGCCCTGCCGACCTCTGTGTTTCCTGGTCGTTATAACTTGCAAACATTTAAAAACAATGTACATCGGTACCTGTCTTTTCTTCCTCCCTAAATTTCCTTCGCCCGCGCTGTGTACGAACATTTTAAGGGGACAAAAACCCCTTGAGCGCGCGCCGATTATAAAAAAAAAAGTCTTAACTGACAGGTGTTCACGTTAAACACATGAGACGTTCTACACATTAAGTGGTTAGGCCTCTCTAGAGGTCGTAAAAATAGGCTTTATTGTGATTGTTTTTTAAGGAAAAATATAAAGTAAATTGAGTTTACAAAGGTAGAAGTTTATTGTGCATATTATGATTGACTGTGAAATATAATTTTTATAGAATAATTTATTCAAAAATGGCGGCTGTGCAGCGTTTTTCAGATGACCTCTGTTTTTTGGAAGGGTCTACGGCTGTACCAACAGCTCCTGTAAATTTTGAATTATGATGACTCCTTAAATTTTTTTTTATTGTACGTACGGATTTTTTCGATATATTGATTTTTGGACAAATGGCGTACTTTCGTACTTTCATAGTCAAACTTGCAAAATTCGCAGAAAAATCGTCAGAAAATTATTAATAACAAATGAACTATGCCATATACGAGTAACTACGTACTTATTTAGACAAAATATTTTTAAAGATCTAGTTAAAATTTGAAGTGAAATGGTTGAAAATTGTTCAAGTTATGGGTGCGGACAACTTGAAAAATTTAGTTTTGAGATAAACGCGTTAAAAATTTAAATTATAGCCCACCTGGCGGCCGTGTACTATACTTTGAAGAGCAAGTACTTCGAGATATTTCCCGACCATAAGCTTTTGGGTTATCATTTCTGAGGTCCTAAGGGACCATTAAAAGCCATAAAAAAGTTGATGTTTTGAAAATCCTAAAGTGACCTAACCCCTTAAGTTGTGAACGGCACTAAGGTGAACGTAAAAGTTATCTTTCGTTATTCCTTGATATGTTCGCTGTTCTCTACTTAGCACTGAATTATACTGACATTCCTGTTTCATTAAGCTGCTGCGGTCGATATTTTGTCACTTATGGAAGCTGCATCGCGCTTTTCAAGTAACCAACAGTCCTACAACTGAGTAAGACAATCTTCTCAGTTGAAGAGGTGTATAGAAACGAGGAAACTAGCGCCGTATCTTTCAAACTAGCCAACTTGTAATGCGCAAATTATACCTCCTATTGAAGGAATCCGACATTCTGGGAGAGTCTTATATTCCTGAATCATATAAGTGTCCTGCATCGATAGCCGAAGGTTTTCAATAGATTCAATCAGTCACCCAAGGCAGCTGTTTGCGGCCCTTTGGAAGTCCTAATAACAAATCAGACCAGCCGAAGCCTATCCTGTTTTGTATCCATGTTCCCCTTCAGCTACACTGAAATTACCAAAACCCGCCACGGAGAGGCGGTAAAGAAGGACTTACTACCAGAGCTGCATGATGAAGTATTCTATTTTGATTTTTGGTAAAATGAGCATCTATCGGGAGATGCTCCTTCAACAAAGAGTGATACTTGTGCTTGTTGTTATTATTGTCATCTTTGGCATTGATACCATATATCTCCTAGTAATCTCCTGATGTTGGTTTCATAAAAGAGGTAGACACAAATTCGTTCCAAACTGAGCACGGACAGTACTCTCTCAGGGTACGATGGCATATAAAATATCGCCAGGATTGCCAATTGTCTATCGTAGTCACAACATGAGGATTGCCCATAGTGCAAACCTCTGAGATTTTATGATGTGTCACTAATGTCTCCTCATCATCTTTATTCACTTTCTTTTTACAGATTCCCCAGCACAAAACATTACATTATGGGAGCAAGTATTGCAATATCCATCATAACTACTGGCTCAATCATATACTTCCTAAGGCTCGATCCCGTCTATCAAGAATCACCTGAGTAAGTACTAAACTATCAATACTCGATTCCTGTTAAATTTCGTTTCGTTTAAAGCGCCTATCGCTTTCTTTTTTGGACAGATAGCGAAACAATGTACAAAGGCTACGTACCATTCTATACGAATTTTGGCGGAGCAGTTTTTGGATCAATAGCAGCCTTTATGTATCTCAAATACAAAGATCAGGGTCTAAATCTTAAAGGAAGGAAATCGAAACTGAATTTGATTTTATTTTCCTTAATGCCAACGTTTTTGTTGGTGTTGCTCTCCGGTGGCTTATTCTTTCATTTTGGATTTACGAAGCCATCAATTTGGATCGCAATTTATGCAGGATTATTCCGGAATTTGTGGGCCCTTCTTTGTAGCATACTTGTGCTTCTGATGGCCTTTAAAGTTGGCTGTGAGTTTTAACTAATTTCTCGAACTACATAATCTGTATTCAAATTCTGTTTTCAGTAATTTTGTACAAATATTCATCGTTACACATTTTTGTGCCTCTAGGACGGATGTCATTTCAAGTTTACTTGATTCATACTTTAATCATTCGATGCATTGTAGGGTGTTTACGTCAGCCAGTGTACTTAAATGTTTTGACTGGAGTAAGAATTATTTTTTTTAATTTTATGAATGTGTATATTAAGGACAGGTTTCCTTTTCGTTTTAAGATGGTTTACACTTTGGCAAGTGTTGTGTTGTGCTTTGCTGCCGCATTTATCTTATACATCTTTGTTGAACTACCATTGGCAAACATTGTTAACGCAGCTCTTAAAGCAAGTGGTATGAAAACAGTCAAAGGCGTTCCTCTTTAATCTAGTCGAAATAATAATTTTTTTTATAACAGGGAATATACCCGAAAAAGTTGCAAACTCAAGTCAACCGGCTAATGGAATCAAGGATGAGGCAACTGCAACGACAGTAATCTGAACAATCCTACCGATGGTACAATGCCTCATCTCATAGAGAAAGTCTCAAATGTATAATTTTAAGATAAGTTCAAATTTTGTTCTTTGTTCCTTGCATTCCTGAGAATAAAATTACGACGCATATACTCGACATTGGTAGATATACCGAACAACCTGGACTTGCTTTTAACTCCCCAGACTAATAAACACACCGTCGAATCACTACAGTACATAATCAGTCAATTTCTAGGATGTAGACCTTACACTCGCTGGAAAGCCTGGTGTTCTACGATCACTGCGTCATGCTTAATGCTGTAACTACGAATGTGCATCTGCTTATTTTACCTCCTTGTATTAGCCAGTGGTTACTGGTCTCATTCAACAAGACTTGACTTGCTAAGCTTAAAAGTGCGAGTGCTAAGCAAGATGAAACACTATAACACCCTTTCAAAAATAACTGAGCCTCAGTTGGAGGGCTTTTGGCAGGTACGAGTACATTCAGGCGATTGAATCAACTGTGGCGTCGACAGTCAGATTTGTAACTCCTTTAATGGGTTACTTCAACATTTTTAAAGCTGAAGTCAACAAAGATGTCTAGGACTAGTAACTTTGCTGAAATAGAGATAAGGTAGAAACCTTAATGCGTCAGAAGTAACTCTTATATCCCTTAAGCAGGTTACTGGTCGTAGAATATTTGACTCCTTTTGCCTAAGAAATTCCAGAAAGAGCTTAGTCTTCCAGGTTCGGTCCAGTCGGGTCCTCAACAAAGCAACGAAGAGCCTCGGATAAGACCAGTTCACTACGCCATTTCAACTCTACACATGGTGTCTGTGGACTTTTCAGTTACAGTTCAGTTACAGCTAAACCATAGATCATAGATGAACCTAGATGGCAAACTTTCCAGATATTGGAAAACTAAAACCGGTCTTCTACTGATCGCCTCTACCGTGTGACTCTGGCTGTGAATACGTGTGAATTGTCATCAATAGCAATTTCCCTCCCATTTTACATAAAACCCGTCCATTTAACTCAAAAAATGTCAGCGACATTACACAGCAACTTTACTGGTAAATTGCTCTCATTCTAGCAAATTCTGACAGGTTATAGTACATCTTGATTTTGCCATCTAGGATAATTCATCTATGAGCCAAACTATTAGCGAAGGCACTCGAATGGCATAAAGATTATATCAACGCTATTCGTCAAGTGCGTTGGAACAGAAATCTGCCAAACGGGGAGATTGACATGCATCTAAAACTAATGGACAAGACAATTAAACGCATCATAGACATAACGATACCTTGGTACCAGCACATCGACAACAAAGACGCAACGCAACTATTGGCACACTGCACCCACATAAAAGCAGACTACTGTCAAGACTGACAACGTCTTTTTGATCGAGGATCCGCAGGAGAAGGTAGAGGCACTAGGACTTGCCAGGAAGTGTACAAGGCGAATGATGTCATTGGTCCGAACATCGACGTAGAAAATCGAGTCCTTTCGCACAATTGCTGCCCTCGAATTGAAGTAATGAACTGGCGATTCGAGAGCTCGGGTTTCACCTAGTTCAGTGATGAGAATAAGGCAAATAATGTGGGAAGAGCTCCAAGAGATCTTCGAAACAATCTGAAGTTACAAATCAGTGGGGGCGGATGGAATAGCGAACATTGTCCTTCGACATGTCCGACTAGAAGTGGTGAACATTTATACCACCCTGTTTAATGATGCAATATTGGTAGACTGCAGTGGTATACCCCATCCCCAGAAGGGGTAAAGACACCTCCAATCCGACGAATCATCGGTCGATCAGTCTTATTCCAAATATCAGTAATGTGTTCGAAAAAGTGATCAATAGAGGTCGGGGGGGTTGAGCATTTTTTTTTTTTTTTTTTTATAGTTTGTGCGCGCTCAAGGAAAATCAGGGAGGATGGAGAGGTACCGGTGAACGTTGGTTTTAAATGTTTGAAGGTTATAATGACTAGGAAATAAAGAGCTAGGCAGGGCATTCCATAAGCGAATTGTACGGCTTAGGAATGAAATACGATATTTTACATAGAGTACGTCCGAAAGTGGATTTGAGGGTATACTGATGAACATTCATAGGTGTTACGGTTAAGAGTTTGAAGGGACGGAATGCTACTGGCGATTTCTATGGAGCACTGGTGGTGGAAATAGCGATAAAACAAAGTGAGACAGGAGACCTTACGTCGGTGTTCGAGGGTGTCAATTGATTGACTGATATTAGTATCACCAATGAGTTTTATCGCACGGTTTTGGATCCTATCTAGCAGGTGCAGAGATGTTTTGGGCGCACCCGACCAGATGTGGGCATTATACTCCAATTTCGGGCGGATAAATGCCTTATATATTGAAGCCAGATCAGAGGGGGTAAAATATTTCTTACATCGGTTGAGGAAACCTAGACATTTCGAAGCATTTTTGGCGACATCGAATATGTGGTCATTCCAACATACATAAGTTGTCATTGACACACATACCGAGAATGGAAAGCTTATCGGTTTCGACGATGCAAGTGCCATTCATGGATAATGGCTGGGTATTTGAATTTCGCTTTAATGACAGCAGACAGCATTGAGTTTTGGAAGCATTAAATTCTACTCGGTTGATAGTTCCTCAGTTGGTTATGCTGTTAATATCGGAATTTAATGAGCCTAACATACGCTGCCGTTCCCGTTCTACAGCCGAAGAGCAGGGGCGTGAGTCCGGGAACGAATATGAAAAGCAGAGAGTACTGTCGTCAGCAAAGGGGTATATTGGATTAGAGGTAGCAGACAAGAGATCATCAATGAAAATTAAAAAGAGTGTCGGAGACAGAACGGAGCCCTGAGGCACACCAGCATTTATTTTGTGAATATCAGACTTGAAACCGTCCAAGACAACTTGAATTGAACGTTCCGAAAGGTAATTTCTAATCCATTGAAGAAGAGAGTCATCGATCCCAAGAGCACGTATTTTGCATTTTCGACAAAAGAGCCTGATGCCTAACTCTGTCAAATGCCTTAGAAATATCAAGTGCAACTATCTTGCTTTCGCCAGATTGATGTACGCTTTGGTTCCACTTTTCGGTGAGACATGCCATCAAATCACCAGTGGACCTGTTGCTACGAAAACCATATTGCCGGTCATTGAGAAGTTTTCGTGTTTCGAGATATTTGTGCAATGGGTCTGTAGGAGGATAGAGAAGAAGATTCGCCTTTTTTAGGGACGGGCTGGACAAATGCTGTTTTCCATCTGCTCGGAAAGAGTCCTAAAGAGTAGGACTTGTGAAAAAGCTTACACAGTGGTTTTGCCAGCGTGGAAGAACACCTCTTCAGAAGAAGGGGAGATATACCATCTGGACCAGCCGATTTATGCATGTTGAGATCTTTAAGTACTCTTGCTACTACACGAGTGCGAAAGTGGATTCGTCCCATTGTAAATTCGACGCGCTCAAGTGTAAGCGGGGACAAAGCACAATCTGGGAGTGTTGAGCAAGAAGATTGGCCTTGTCCAAAGAGCTGACAGCTGGAATGTCATTGTAAATGAGCGTTGGGATGGAGGATGAGGCAGAATTTCTAATGTTTTTGACGAATGACCAACAATTTTTACTGCCTTTGGGACATTGCAGTATTTTTTGCTCTTTGGTTTTGGTCATATTGGAATTTCACACGCTTACGAAAGGCGTTGCAGTCATTTCTGGCTCGTTTAAACTTTTTTCGATTTTCCTCTGTCGGGTTGGTCTTGTAGGACCGAAAAAACAGTTCTCTAACCCTGACAGCCTCTTTACAGCTCGAGTCGTACCATGCCTTTTCTTTTGGTTTGATACTCTTCATCCGATGAGGGATAAAGCATCTCATTCCAAAGAGAATAGTTTCTGTGATCATGTCAACAGCGGCATCCACGTCGTTATCGAGGAAACATAACGACCAGTTAAAATTCCTAAAGAAGTTGTTAAGTCCGCTCCAATTGGCTTTCTCGTATTGTCATACGGTTCTTTTAGGAATCTTTTCTCTAACTGTATGGTGGGTGTACGAGAATTTAGCTGATATGACACAATGGTCCGACTAGCCTAGAGGGGAGAGCACATCAACGCAGTACTTGTCAGGGTGAGAAGTTAAAAACAAGTCCAGGGTGTTGGCGGTATGACTATCAACGTCTGGTATTCGTGTGGGCTCATTTACAAGCTGGGTTTAGTTATTTTCCGCAGCGAAGATCTCAACACACCGTCCTTCGGGTGTTGTCTGTCCAGAATGTCGAAGCCACCCAGAATTGTGTATATTGAAATCGCCCGTAATCACGATTTCAGTATGAGGATACAGGGATACAATTCTTTGAATGGAATCAGACAGCGCATCAAACTCGTGGAAGGTCGAGTTGCTGTCCAGTTTGGGGCTTCTATAAATAAGCAGTAGTGGATAATTTGCTTACGGAGATGGAATTTTAACCACATGAAATTGAATTACGGATTGGAACAGGGACTACATTGTGGTGGAGTTTGGTAAGCTACATCACTACGCACATAAATGGCGAGACCGCGGAGAGAGAAAAGTAATGGCACTAGTTCGTAGCCAGGTAGCTTCAGATCAGAGTGATCTGAGAGGTATGGGCGGGGATCTACCTGTGTTTCGCTAAGTGCCAAAACAGCTGGTCTGCATTTGCAGACGTGGACGTACGCAGAAAAGTGATTACTTTTTAGCCGGCGTATATTGGCAATATCCACTCTGAATTCCCGAGTCATTATAAAGAAAGACAAACACAAAAAACACAAACACCGACGTTACTAAGCGCAGATGTAAAGTACAAATTCAGAGTTGGTTTACCGAATCAAACTGTTGCAGGTGTTATTCCCTTGCAACAATACGAAACAGCACACCAACAAAATTCATACCCACAGCCCGTTTCCATTGTTTGTTACATACTAGATGGAGTGAAAAGTGACATCCTTAACTGCCAGAATACGCTGCTACTGCAAAAAAGGTTATGGTGCCTTGAAGTCCGTTCATATTTAGGCAGACATGCCAAATTTCAGTGCGATACTATCTTCAGTTTTTTTTGACAGCTGATTGTTGTTGACGTGTTTGGTATCATGTTGAGTATGGATAAAAACGATTTTCGTTCACTCATAAATCATTATTTTTTGAGAGGCAAAATGGCGAAGGAAGCATAAGAAAAGTTGGATAAATATTATGGGGCTAATGCTCCGTCAGATTACACTGTCAAATATTGGTTTCGAGAGTTTCGTGGTGGCCGAAACTCCACTATCGATCAAGTCCGCAGCGGCAGGCCCTCCGATGCGGTTACACAGAACAATGTCAAAAAAAATACATGAAATGGTGTTGGCTGACCGGAAAGTGAAGATGCGCCAGCTAGCAGATACCACACAGATTAGTATTGAGCGCACACGCCGTATTTTGGGCAATATTCTGCATATGAAAAAGTTATCCTGTCGCTGGGTGCCGCGAATGCTCACTTTTAACCAAAAACACGAACGCAAGAGCACTTCGAAAGAGTGTTTGGACTTGCTGATGCGGAATCGGGTGGACTTTTGGCGTCGATTGGTACCTGGATTTGGATCCCTTGGACTATTATCTCTTCCCAAACCTCATAAGATGGCTCATCAATAAAAAATTCAGCTCACCCGAGGAAATCATCGACGCCACGAAGGAGTATTTTGCAGACCTTCCGGAAAATTACTTTTCGGACGGGATCAAGAAGTTGGAAAATCGCTGGAATAAGTGTATCAAACTAAAAGGGGACTATATTGAACAATATAAAAAAAACATTTAAAAAAACAAATTTTTTTTATTCCCCAGGAAGTCACTTTTCACTCCATCTAGTACGCTCAGTCACTGCACGCGCTGCATGATAATGTTATACAACAACGGCAGTGATCGAATGCAAGCAACAGTTTGACTAGGGGCAGGAAGGTTGTGATGCCCGCACTGTGGATTTCGTTTACACTGCACTCGCGCGTTTTTGTTGTTGTGTGGTTTTTTTTTCACGCAAGGAGCGAATTTCACAGTGCACTTATGCGTGTGCACTTGTCGATGGTCAGCTCGGCACTTGATATAAATATAGTTCGGGATAATCAATTCGGTTTCAACGCAGCGTGCATGATGTCATTCATGCCGCGTCTAAACTGGTTTCTGATATCCAATGGAACAAAGGTAGAAACCAGTGCACTGGTGGAGAAGGCCTTTGACAAAGTGTGGTTAGAAGGACTCTTCTACAAGCTAAACAGGCTAGGCACTAATAAACCTCTGCTGTATATTCTTCTTAGGTAATATGCTCACAGATAGACAGTTCATCGCTAAAAATGGCGATATGACATCTGGGGTATTTGACATTAAAACGGTCTTCAACAAAGTGCGGTTAATTCACCGATCACCATACTTACTAGGACGTCTTTTTCTGGGGCTCCTATGAATACCAGAAAAATTGGCGAAAGTTTTCGATCGTGGGACAGAACGGGCAGCCACTTGCTTGTCGAAATGTAGTCAGATACCTTGGGGTCTGTCTAGATCATTAATCATATTTTAATAAGCATATAGATGTTGCTCTGGCCAGAGCCAAAAGTCCCTTTGCCCTTGCAAATAGACTGTTTTATAAGAGTCACCTCGACACGAAGATGAAGGTGATTTTCTACAGGGTCCTCATCTGGCATATGCTAGTATTTGCATGTCTCGTGTGGTTCAACGTGAGAAAAAATTCAGGAGTTCGAGAGTGCTTGCCTTGAACCTTTTTTTCGCTTATACAGAACACCAGAGTCTGAGTACACAAAATGCTATCCTAATGAGGTTTTGTACAATAGGACGAACCTAATAACAGTGAACCACTTCATCATTAAGTTGGCTCGAATCCACATTGCAAGAGCAATGAAAGAGTGCGCTTTGATGGGTTTATTCCTTCAGAAACGTTCCTTTACCTAGATATGAAGAGTCTGAATCAGAACAGGTTAACGGTGACGCTAGTTTTCCACCTCGCTCGGACAGCTGCGGACAGGGGGCTTAACTACGACATCGCCAACTGCAGTGCAGAACGTTTCCTATTCAGTAGGGTGGTTAGGAAGTCGCGACATAAGGGATGTTGCATGGCACCACTAACAATTTTGATGGTCTGTTGGGTTGTGTCAATATACCGCATAGGTATTTATTAATTAACAACAGAACACAGATTGGGCTAATGCATTCAATATGAAGTTACAATATTTGTGTTGAGTACAACACGCACAAAACATGCCAATGTTTTATTTTTTATAATGATATACGAGGGCGGGTCAATAATTCCGTGCATTTTTAAATTTCTGACCTCTTTACTGAAACAGCAACACTGCTCCTGTCAACAGGCATCTGTCAGTTGACTCCTGTCAAAATTTAAACTTGCTGCGTCAGTTAGTTTGTGTTTGACAGCTATTTTTATCAGACTACTCACTAATTTGAAGAGAAAATGGAAAAAAGTGAATTTCGTGTGCTTATTAAGCATTATTTCTTGCGAAGAAAAACCATTACCGAGACCAAGGCTAAGCTTGATAAATACTATGGGGACTCTGCACCATCGATTTCAATGGTAAAAAAGTGGTTTACTGAATTTCGTTGTGGCCGTACAAGCACTGAAGATGCCGAACGTCCTGGACGCCCAGTTGAGGTGTCTACACCCGAAACAATCGAAAAAATTCACGATATAGTGTTGGCCGACCGAAGATTGAAAGTGCGAGAGATTGTGGAAGCCGTAGGGATCTCGCATGGCTCAGTGGTTTCAATTTTGAATGATCACTTGGGCATGAGAAAGCTTTCCGCAAGATGGGTGCCGCGTTTGCTCACAGTCGACCACAAACGCAATCGTGTAACAACTTCACAGGAAGGTTTGGCGTTGTTTAATCGCAATATGGAGGAGTTTTTGCGCCGTTTTGTAACCGTGGACGAAACATGGATCCATCACAACACACCAGAGAACAAACAACAGTCAAAACAGTGGGTTTCTAAGGGTGAATCGGCGCCAAAGAAGGCCAAGGTGGGTTTGTCAGCCAATAAAGTTATGGCGACTGTTTTTTGGGATGCACGCGGGATAATCCACATTGACTACCTTCAAAAGGGAAGAACAATCAATGGGGAATATTATGCCAACTTATTGGACCGATTCAATGACGATTTGAAAAAAAAACGACCTCATTTGGCCAAGAAAAAAGTTCTTTTCCACCAAGACAATGCAAGGGTGCACACATGTGCAGTTGCCATGGCAAAAATCCATGAATTGGGCTATGAATTGCTCCCTCATCCACCCTATTCTCCAGATTTGGCTCCGAGCGACTACTTCTTGTTCCCAAACCTGAAGAAATGGCTTGGTGGAAAAAGATTTGACTCCAATGATGAAGTCATCTCGCAAACAAAGGCCTATTTTGAGGACCTCGACAAATCATTTTTTTTGGAAGGGATAAAAAAATTGGAGAAGCGTTGGACAAAGTTTATAATGTGAAAAATAAATATATTTTTTTATCAAAAAATCTGTGTTTTAATCCAAAAGTCTTATTGACCCGCCCTCGTAGGTATTAGTATACAGCACATGAGTTGAAGGAGAGGAAGCTTCCTCGTCGTTAACCTCGAATACAGAGTAGCTTCCATAGGGAGCACAGTTGTTCAGCCTAGTTTTCTTAGCCGTGGCCGACTTACATGGTAGAATTAGAGTAGTTTTAAGTAAAAAAGAAAATTTATGAAAATTACAAAAAATAAAAAGTAATAAAAAAAATTATATAAAATAAAAAAAAAATAAATAAATAAAAAATAGGAAAAAAAAATTTAAAAAACGAAAAAAAAAAAAAGGGGGATCCCTAGTAAGGGATACTACACACAACCCAACTGACAACTCCTTTTATTATGAATCGTTTTACAGAACACCGCTGTCCATGAGGGTCAGCGTATTTATACATGATTGTTCCATAAAAACTTCGGGTCATTCACGTGATCCGATTGTGGGTTCTTTTAGAACATGAAAACAGCTAGCAAACAGTATTGCACATGATGCATTTCTACAGTGTTGCAAAACAAGAATTTTGCCGCATAATATGTATTCTTCTACACTAATAAAAAATGTTTTCTTCGTTTGGTCCAATGTTAGTTAGAAGTTAGAATAAGATAGAATAAGATAATTTTAAATTAATGAAACTAATTCTTTAGAATTTTTTTGTCTAGCATGTAAGAGTTAATGAATGAATTTAAATAAAAATGCATTCGAAATGAAGAAAATGACTTGATGCACGCAAGCAAAAAAGACCTCAACCAACTCGGCGTGTTTTCTGGAGGAAGCCAGCTAGGGATCGAGCTGTCTGAAGCTTGTTGATTAAAGCCAAGGTCCATCAATCTGTCCATTACGATACTTTTCGCAACATTTTAGCTAAGCCTTAAAGGGTCTTATTAACCTGAGATCATCATATGTCGAGCTTTCTTATATATCCCCAAAGAAAGTAATCTAAAGGCGTGAGATCACCGAATCGTGGAGGCCAGTTCAAAAGTCAATTACGCGAAATTATGCGCTTAGCAAATGTTTCCCGCAATAAATTTATATTGTCGCGCGCCATGTGGCATGTTGCGCCATCTTGTTGAAACCAAAGCTCTGTCACGTCAATGCCATTCAACTGAGGAGCGCAGAAGTTTCTATAGCGCTCTCCATTGACGGTAACATTCTGGCCGGCATCGTCCTTAAATACATATGGGCCGATGATCCCACCAGCCCATAAAGCACACCAAACGGTGAGTTTTAATGGTTGTAAGGGCGTCTCGACAAAGGCTTCTGGGTTTTTTCCACTCCCAATTCGGCAATTTTGCTTGTTTACATATCCATTTAACGAAGAATGGGCCCCATCGGAGAACAAAATGTTGCGTTGAGAATGAGGATCAACCTGAATTATGTTTTCGGTCGTGTTCCGAATATCTTGCTCAGATGGACGGTTATGTCGACCGTAAAATGGACGTAGCGCACGATAAGTTTGGCGAACCGAACAATGATTTTCAAAATTTTGCACAATTTGCATGCGTTGTTCTGGCGTTAATCTCTTCATTGTAAAATGGCAAGACGTACTAACCACAAATTAACTTTCAACTGTTAAATTGACAATCTGTAGAAATAGTGTTGCCAGTTTAAAAACCAAACCCCTAAAAAGAACACCCTTTATACAATATACACCCTTAATGTCTCGAACTGCAACCAACTTCAGACTGCTATAATTTCCAAACCGTTCATGACAGTGAGCTTAAATTTCGACTCATGACAGATAATTTTATTATTTACAAGCCTTTTAAACGATTTGCGTCTCAGTTGTATTGAAAAATTTTTATCCGCGATGGAAAACCACAAGTAGCTATCGTTAGAGCCCTCCAGTACCTCAACGTGAATAAATCATTTGTGTCTCGAACCATAGCTCGTTACCGTGATACTGGCAGCGTTGCAAAACGGCATGGAGGTGGTCATAAAAAACAGCAAATTCGGCAGAAATGGTTCAGAAAGTGAAGGCTCGAATTGAGCGAAATCCGCGTCGAAGTGGAAGAGAAATGGCTCGTGAGCTCAACTTATCGTTGGAACGGATGCAACACATACCTAAAAATGAGCTTGGGCTCAAGCCATTGAAGTTCCAAAAAGCACACGATCTTATACCGCAACAGAAAAAAGTTAGAGTCGAAAGAGCGAAGGAATTGCTACCCTTACACGAAAGTGGTAAGTTGTCGAATTTGATTTTTTCCGATGAGTCGCCATTTGTTATCGAGCAATATGTCAACAAATAAAATGACCGAGTTTACTTGCCAGAGAGGTCCTTCGAAAATTTACACCTTCGGACGGCCACCAGAAAGCAGGCAGGACCGATGGTGATGGCGGCTTGGACAGCCATAACCGCCTATGGTCGCTCTCCGCTCGTATTTTTGGACCGTGGCGTCAAAATTAATGCGATCGTATACCGTGAAACTGTCTTAGAGACAGAAGCCTTGGGCAAACAATCATTTCGGTTGGAGACCGTGGACATTTCAACAAGAATCGATAAAAAACAATGTTCCACACTTCATTTCTTCGACACAATGGATTGCAAATTCTTCGGATGCAAATCCGTTGGATTTCTCTGTCTGGGGTCTTTTGAAAGTGAAGGTTGGCACTAAAAAATACCAAAGTTTGGACCACCTCAAACAAGCGCTTCGCCGGGAATGGGCCAAAATACCGCAGAGCCACTTGCGTGCAGCGTGCGATGCTTTCTTCGGCTGTCTCAAAGCCATTATTCGCGCCAAAGGTGGACATATTGAAAACTACTGATACAATTTGAAAATTGATGTATTTTCCAACATTTTTTGCTTTGGCACAATAAAATTTATCAAAAAATAAAAAATTATAGCATTTTAAAAAGTTGGAGTGTACAAGTCATTCACCTTGTACATACGAGTACATACATACAAAAGTCCGTGCCGTTTTATAGTAAAACGCAAAATGTTTGCAAAATTCAACTTTATTTATCAATATAGTTGGCTTCGAGGGCGATACACTGATTGAAACGATTTTTCAATCTTTCGATACCAGTTTTGTAGTACGATTTCGGTTTAGCCTCAAAATTGGCCTCTGTTTCGGCGATTACTTCTTCATCGGTCTTAAATCTCTTTCCGGCGAGCATTCTTTTGAGGTCTGCGAACAGGAAATAGTCGTTGGTGGCCAAATCTGGAGAATTTTGCCATCGTTTTCATCGGCTTGTGACACGGTGCATTGTCTTGTTATAATTAGTGCGGGGGTTATTATATCCTTAAAATGTTTGCACACAGCGTGGTGAAGGAAATTTAGGAAGAAAGAAAAGCGAGGTACCGATGTATATTGGTCTTAAATGTTTGCAAGTTATAATGACTATGTAGGAAATAGAAAGTTTGGCAGGGAATTCCATAAGCGAGTTGTATGGCTTAGGATCAAATCACGACATTTTAGAGTACGTCCTAAAATGGGCTGAGGGTGTAATGATGAGCATTCATAGCGAGACGGGTGTTAAGGAATTTAGTTGCTATCACTTGGAGGCAACTTAATCACAATTAATATCATAATTTCTACGTTGGCCATCAATAGATTACCCCACTCAGCATGCACACTATTCCTACAGCATCCCGCCGTAGGTCGAAACATTATCCGAAAATAAGTATGCCTTTAAAACGGAATCCAACCAGCTGGTATGTTTAATTCGAAGATTTCTGTCATTTGAAAGATGATCCTGATAATCATTACTACATATACGTCTATCCGAGGCTTGGGTGAATTCAACTCGGATACTCATCTCAAAGTATTTTCTCTGGGAAATTATTTCAAAAATTATATTTTGAGTAGGATAATACGCAATCAAAAGCTTACACTTTTCTAACATGCAATAGGCCAATATCACCATTTCATAACTAAATATATAATTGGCATGCGTTTGATTGCAGTTGATATACGTAAGATGAGGTACACTATTACAAATGTTTAAATATGATTTTGTGATTTTATCACAAAACATTAACTCCCGACAAAATTTCAGTCATATTAGATAGCAATTTTAGATCCTTAAATATTAAAAAAAATATGCTTCAGATATGCGTCGAGACACATTATGTAAAATCTCATCTAACCAAGTGTTACAAAATGATAAAATTCGCGCAAAATATGCACTCATTCATCCGTAAGATCAAAGAACACGTAACCTATACCTGAACTGCGTGCGCATAACAAATAACTTGTAAGCATTGAACGTTTTTTTTTTTTTTTTTTTTTTTAATTTAACACGTAACAATAATCATAGACTGTCAAGGGCGGACATTAAAGACCAACTACCAAGGCATATCAAATATTTTAGTCAATGTAAAAAATTCAATTCAATTCTCAATTTCAGTTGATAAATTGTCTTAAGCAAGATCGAATGCTTTACAATTGGTACGGCTATCTTATAATTTTCCGAGACTCGCTTTTGTAATTATTTTTAACAGTGGCAACGCATACTCGTTTTTTTTTTAATAAAATATTATACTACGGCGATTTTTTTATATAACTTAAATGCTAGTTTTATTTTTTTATAATTTAACAGGTTAACACAGAGTGATTATTCAAAATGAAGTTATATGTTATATTAGTGCTGGTTACGTGTCCTTTGGGTATAATATGTCAGTTCAATAGTAAGTCGTTCAAGTTCAAGTTCTATTGAAATAAAGTTCTTAGTAAAGTTTATCCATATAGTGACGGCTTATAGGCAAATGCCACCGTTATATGATTTAGATGACTACGATGAATGTTTGGATAGTTCGAAGCCAGCGTCTTACTGCTTGGTGATTGCAGAAATTGTACCGAACGACACTTCAGCGTTATGGAATCAAATTGCTGTAAGTAACAAGCCTTAGTAGTCTGCAATTAATACTTGTTCGCTATTAACTCTAATGCAGACTAGGAAAATAGTTTTTTTTTTTTTAGCTAATACCACTCTTAATATCACTGATTGACATGATTTTCCATTTTATTTGTACATCTTGAACGGCTGAACTACCTATAAGTAATCGGCTAGTTACATTGAAAATGTAAAATTTTTTTTAAATGTCAACTCTATTTAAATAAATGTATTCACTCCTTTCCATGAAATTATAGATATTGGACATAAAACTCGTGTGTACACGGTTCAGATGTTCATAACATAATTATTATTTTTTATTTTAAACCAGAATTGATGCAGGGAAAAAAGCAAAAAAACAAGAAGGTTATTCAGGGTGTTCCTTGAAAAGGAATTTCCCTTTCAAATCGTCGACACTTTGTTCGGAACACACAGTATTTTTCAGTCACACTGATTTTTTAGTCTATAATAATACAATAAATAGATGATTTTTTTTAGAAACTTCTCCCAAGGATGATTTTAAAAACGACTTATCGATGTGCTTTACCGGGAATTAATAATTTAATTTATTTTATAAGCGAATCCGTATCTTTTAAGTTTTACTTTCGTTTAAGCATTTGTCTATAAAGAAAACAGTTTTCAGTACACTATTGCGTTCTAAGACAAATTAGCTTTTAACCTCGCCAGATAAGACTTACTTCTCGAGGCGTCCTACTGGCGATCCACAACAGACTTAACTCTTCTCCCATTACCATCTCTTCATCCTCTAAAGTCGACTTTGTCGCTATAAAAATATCACTCCCCTGCAAGTCCCTTTACGTTTTATGTTGCTATATCCTGCCAGCTCAGCCTACCGAATCTTACCAACTTGTTGTCGATGCGATCGACTATTTAATTGACCTGTCTGACTCTACTGACGATATCTTTATTTTCGGCGACATTAATCTTCCTCAGCTACAGTGGATTCCATCAGACGATCAATCGTTCTTCATCGCTTCAAATGCCAACTCAGCTAAGGAATGTCTCTTCTTAGATCGCTTAACAGACCCAAGTCTATGCCAAGTCAGTGGTGTAACCAACTATATGGGCAGGCAATTGGACCTTATTTTCACAACAGATTCAATTAATTCCTCAGTCTCACTTTGTCCCCTATCTCTCTCTACAATCGATATCTGTTCTACTTTCATTTTTTCATAACTCTTCTTTCCAGTCCACTCCCTCCACAACTCTCTCATCCTACGACTTTCATAAAGCAAACTTTCACAAAATCAGTGACTATCTTAGCAGATCCCCCTTTAACTTCCACAACCTAAGCGTAAATGATACTTTAACCATTTTTATAAAGAAATATTTAAGTCTTTTAGCCTTTACGTTCTGTTTTCCCGCCTTAAAACATCATCTACTAGTCCTTCCTGGTATAATCGCAAGCTTCGTTCCTTACGTAATAAGAGAAACAAGTTATGGGCTGTTTTCCTGCGTACCAGATCCTTGTCCGACTATTCCAACTATCTTGGTGCTTATCTTCATTTCGCCGAACTTTACGATTCCCTTTACCAGCGTTACCTTAATAATGCGCAAGTCAACCTTGTCAACCAAATGACCCTAAGTCATTTTACCAATTTGTTAATTACAAAAGAAAGTCCGATGGTTACCCTCATTCCCTCTCTTTCAACAACAAGTCATCAACCGATCCACTCACCATTGCCAACCTATTTTCCAGCTTCTTTAAACAATCCTTCACCAACGACTCCTTTGTACCAGATCCATCCTATTTTCGTTACCTACTGAACTTCTCCAGGCCCACTTCTTTCTCACATCTTGGACCCCTCCTATATCGAATATAAATTACACCAACTCAATGACGAATTTACACCCGGTCCAGATGGCCTCCCTGCCATATTTCTTAAAAAATGTTCTTCGTCTCTTTCCCTTGCCCTTTCTGATCTCTTTCGTCTATCCCTTTCACAAGGAGAATTTCCTCAGGTTTGGAAAACCTCCTTTATAATCCCGATCCCGATCCACGAAATAACAAACTATCGTCCAATCGCTAAACTCTCCCATATACCCAAACTCCTCGAAAGTATTTTGAATGAAGCTCTAAGCTTCCAATGCAAATCACTTAATTCCCCTAGACAACATGGCTTCCTAAAGGGTAGGTCAACCACCACAAATCTCATTGAATTCGTATCCTTTGCCATCTCTGCCCTAGAGACCGGCAACGAAGTCGATGTAGTTGCAACCGATTTTAGCAAAGCCTTCGATAAAATCTCGGCTTTGAGCCCATACTGTTAAAATGGATATCCTCTTACCTCGAAAACCGTTTTTACAGTGTTCGTTTTAGGTCAGCCCACTCCACCTCTGGAGTTCCTCAAGGTAGCCATCTCGGTCCCCTTCTCTTTATATTGACCATAAATGATCTCGATAGGATCATTAAACACTGGTCCGTCTCCCTTTACGCCGACGATACCAAATTTTTCAAAACCATTTCCTCTCCCCATGACTCCATCCTTCTTCAACAAGACCTTGATAGTTTTTCGATCTGGTGCCTCAAAAATTGTTTGGAACTTAATATCACCAAATGCAATCCATCATCTTTTCACATAAGCGGCACAAATCTCCTCCCCGACTCTACCTTCTCCACAACCAACCTATCTCCTCCGTTGAATCTCTTCGCGACCTCGGCATTTTGTGTGATAGGGAGCTCAACTTCCGTTTGCATATGGATGCGATAATCCTTAAAGCCAACTCTGCACTAGGTTTTGTAAAACGATGGTCCAAAGAATTCACCAACCCATACGTGACCAGGTCCCTCTATATTACCTTTGTTCGTGACCTCCTAGAGTACGTCAGTCAAGTATGGTCCCCATATCATTGCGTTCATATCTCGAGAATCGAAAGCATCCAGCGCCGTTTTCTTCGATTTGCCCTTCGAGGTTTGCCCTGGGATGATCCTTTTGCTCTGCCCCCCTATCAAAACCGTCTCAACTTTATTAACCTAAACACCCTTGAGGAACGCAGAGATGCAGCCGACTTTCTCTTCATTCATCGACTTCTTTCAGGTCAGGTTGAATGCGCGTCCCTTCACAACTCTATTTTCCTCAACACTAACCCTCGTAATCTACGTACCCCTCGTCTCTTCTATCTCCCAACCCACCACACCGTCTATGGCGCGAACGAACCAATCTCCCGTATGCTACGAAAAATTAATTCAAACCCTAGCGTCTTTGACTTCCACCGCATCACTTCCTACCTCAAATCCGTTCTCCTTCACCACAATAACCAACCTTAGTTTTAAGTTTTAATTTTAAGTTATAGCTTGTATTAAGCCGAATAAATGGGGGCTTTCGCCCCCACCAAAATTAACTAAATGGCCTTACATTTAGTCCTGGGTAGAACTGGACCTCAATCAACAAAGTACTCCAGTGAGCGCGGCCTTTGGCAAACTACTTATCCCCAGTTATGGACTCCAAGATAATTGAGGTCCCCTTCCAGTTGTGCGTGCCATTTAAGGCGAGATCTTACTCTACTGCGTCGTTCTGCTCTAATTCTCTTATTCTCTCCATGCCATTATCGTTGGACAACTCGCTGTTATATCTCCTCCTTCAAAGTCAAACAGCTTGGAATATCTTCATTCGCTTTCAATAACGCCCGTGCTTATAGGCCATAGAGCAGGATTATGACAATTAAGGTATTCTTAGTGGCTCACTACAAGGCCTTATTATTGAATCTCCTTCTTAGGGCAAAGAAACTGCCATGGGAGTCACTATCAGAGTCAACAGTGGAGCTAAGGTAGTATAAATCTGTAACAACCTTAAAGTTATAGCTGTCTTTTGCGTCGTCGATGCCGTGCGCCCCTTCTTGTTGAGAGTATACTCGTACATTTGCGTTCTACGTCGTACAATCTGTACAATCTGATGAGTTTGGCAGAGCTGTCAAAACGCGATATGGCGGCCCAAGCCGCCATCACCATCGGTCCTGCCTCTTTGAAGGACCTCTCTGCAAGTAAACCCGGTCATTTTATTTGTTGACATATTGCTCGATAACAAATGGCGACTCATCGGAAAAAATCAAATTCGGCAACTCACCACTTTCATGCAAGCGTAGCAACTCCTTCGCTCTTTCGACTCTAACTTTTTTTCTGTTGCGGCGTAAGATCGCGAACATTTTTAAACTTCAATGGCTTGAGCCCAAGCTCATTTTTCAGTATGTGTCATTTTTCTTTCAATTCGACACGGCTTTCGCTCAATTCGAGCCTTCACTTTCCGAACCATTTCTGCCGATGTTTCTGTTTTTTTATGACCACCTCCATGGCGTTTTGTAACGCTGCCAGTATCACGGTAACGAGCTATGGTTCGAGACACAAAAGATTTATTCACGTTGAGGTGCTGGAGGGCTCTAACGATAGCTACTTGTGGTTTTCCAGCCAAATATAAAGCAATCACACTATCACGTTTGAATTCCATCGCGGATAAAAATTTTTCAACACAACTGAGGCAAATCGTTTAAAAGGCTTGTAAATAATAAAATTATCTGTCATGTGTCAAAATTTGAGCTCACTGTCATGAACGGTTTGGAAATTATAGCAGTCTGAAGTTGGTTGCAGTTCGAGTCATTCAGGGTGTATGCTAAAGGACAAAATAGTAAGGTATATTGGTGGAATATAGGGGCAATTATGTCAGGATATCAGCCAAACATTGGACCAACAAATTGGTCGATACAATCTTTCATACATAATAATTATTGGTCAATAAGCATTATCCAATTCATTCAAAAAATCGAAATCGCTCCAATGCAATTATTCTACATATATTGACCATGCTCATGGTAAAAACCTTCATACCCTACCCTGTATCTTTAGAGCCTCTAGGTTAAAATGATCTTGAAATCACCATGTAAGCTATATTTCTTGATAATTGTTCGATATATTTTAAAGCGGTAAATATGGATAAAGCAAATGATATTCACTTTTACACAACTCTCTTTCCCTCATCATATATTCTTCTTCTTCCTTTATTAACCATTGAAATATGTAATGCGTACAATTACATATTTTTCCTACGTATCTGCATTGCTACTCCGCCGCTTGTGGAGCTGGCTAAATTCGCAGACCTAAATACTATACTATAGGCTACCCTACTTGTATTTTGGATCACCCATTTAGTGAGGCTAGGAGTTTGCTGGTGTTTTTCAATTTCAGGGACTTTCTGCCAACCTCTGCTAGATCTTGAGAACATATTGCTTTTTGAACCGGATCTTTCAACGACTGATTTGATCAATTTGAAGTTTGTCCACTATCGGGTTCTTAATGCATATGTTGATCTATATGACTGGTGGTATTCGTACGTATTGTTAACTTACGTTTTGTCACACACTCTGACATTTTCATTTCCGTCGCTGTAATTTTTTCTTTGTAGGTATCTACATCTACAATGTATCAGATACATTTTGAGATCTTAGAGCGGTCTATATAAGATCACTTAGAATTTTATCGAGAATGCTTTTTTCTAAATCTATGAAGACAATATGAAGCGTTTCTACGTCATAAACCGTAAATTTTAAATCGCACAATATGTCCACTTGGCTCCAACAAAGCCGTATTGACTGATTTTGATTTTAATAACATTGCTTTGTCGACGTTCTAGAAATATCGCATACATGTTCATATTATACATCATTAGTTTCATCGACCCTTAGCTGTTACAATCCTTCTTGCAGCACTCATTGCTAGATGCATTAAATTCTTCTTCATCAGTATTTCAGAAGTACTTTACTAGATGGAGTGAAAAGTGACCTCCTTGACCACCAGAATGCGCTGCTACTGCAAAAAACTTATGGTACCTTGAAATCGCAACTCCACTACCGATCAAGTCCGCAGCGGCAGGCCCTCCAATGCGGTTACAGAGGACAATGCCAAAAAAAATACATGAAATGGTGTTGGCTGACCGGAAAGTGAAGGTGCACCAGCTAGCAGATACCACAAAGATTAGTACTGAGCGCACACGCCATATTTTGGGCAATATTCTGCATATGAAAAAGTTATCCTGCCGCTGGGTGCCGCGCATGCTCACTCCTGACCAAAATCACGAACGCGAGAGCACTTCGAAATAGTGTTTGGACTTGCTGATGCGGAATCGGGCGGACTTTTGGCGTCGATTGGTAACTGGATTTGGATCCCTCGGACTATTATCTCTTCCCAAATAACAAAAAATGGCTCATCAATAAAAAATTCAGCTCATGCGAGGAAATAATCGACGCCACGGAGGAGTATTTTGCAGACCTTCCGGAAAATTACTTTTCGGACGAGATCAAGAAGTTGGAAAACCGCTTGAATAAGTGTATCAAATTAAAAGGGGACTATATTGAATAAAATAAAAAAAACATTTGAAAAAAATAATTTTTTAATTCCCAAGGAGGTCACTTTTCACTCCATCTATTAAATACTTTGGTGTTTGCATTTTTCAATCTACCGATGACCTTCCCCAATGTATTACCAAAAATACTAAACATTTTATGCGTACAGTAATGGAAGATTTTTGAGATTCCACTACCCCACCATACCATATTTCTGATTTTATTTCTTTGTTTTACCGCATTTTTAAAAATCGTTGATTACTGCGTCACCGATGGCATAGCTGTCCTAAGTAAAGGGTGCTCTGACTAATATACAATATTTTTGTAGATGTAATGGTGTCTACTAATTGACGTATCCGTTGAGCTGAAAGTAAAGCCTCATCTCTGAATTTTGACAAAAAAAAAACCCCAAATCATCTTGCAATCTTGCAACAGAGAAGTTCTCAGACATGCCTTAATCCAACTGTTTCAATTCTTGCACCAATTGAATCCTGTAAGGAATTGACACATTCGGATCTCAATTAAAACTAGCCATAACAATGGGGATATTTTCTTCGAAATGCACTGGTCTCACTCTTGTTATTGGCCTAATGGACGAATGGCATTAAGTTGGGGGCTTATTCGTTCCATAAAATTAACAAAGTGTTCGGTAACCGAACACATATTCCATGATTTGTTAAAGTTGTAGCAGTGTAAATCAATCCATGATGAATTATTTGTCAATATTGCCTCCAGTCTACAAATAAGTCCTGTCAAATCGGTTTGCCCTATTTGTCGTCCCTTACATGGGTTTATTGAAAATATAGAAAGAAATACTCTTGTTTTTCAACCCATTACTCCTCTGGAGATTTTGAATGTTATTGGGTCCTTACCTAATTCAAATACATGTAGTGGTGATGGTGTCTCAAATTTAACGCTTAAAAAGATTGCATGTTTTTTGGTTGATGTCTTGTCTTTTATTTATAACCGTTGTGTTTTTTAAGGAATCTTCTCCGAGGATCTTAAAGTTGCCGATGTCACTTATTTCTTATTTCTTCAATTCAAATCAATTTGGGTTTCAGAAAGGGAAATCAACGGAAGATGCACTTTTACAATTCTGGTCCCAAATTATATTACACCTTGATACTAAAAAATTTACCGCAGGACTATTTATTGATATCACCAAAGCTTTTGACATGGTCGATCACAACCTTTTGTTGAAAAAGTTAGCGAATGCTGGTTTTCATGGATTTATCCTGGATTAGTTTGGGTCCTATCTTAAAAATAGGTTTCAAAGGGTCAAGATTGACAGTATTAGAAGTGAAAAGATGTTTTCTAATATCGGTGTTCCTCAAGGTTCTGTCTGAGGTACCATTCTGTTCTTAGTCTTTATAAACTCACTACTTTCGCTTAATTTCAGAGGTTCGCCGACTGCATTTGCAGATGACATTGGCTTTTCTTATGGCTCGAAAAGTGCTCTAGTCTTGGTCTCTGATATAAAGTGGGATCTTGATTTATTAAGGCATTGGTTTTCTGCCTAATATTTACTTTCACTCACAGGAGTGAAGAAGATACTGTCCGCAATCATGCTCGTGTTCGTCTGGTTCCTCCGTATAAAATTTGAACGTTTATTTAAGAAAAACATTTACAATAGTATTATTCAAAGTATTGCCTATCTGAAGCTATGACTTGTGGATCCCATCCCAAAAGAACTGCGCCGGCTTGGCAGCCAAGAATGAATCAAGCCAATTTTTGATATTCTGCTTTGATGTGAACCGTATTTCAGTGAGAGCGTTCTGCATCGACCGGAACAAATGTTAGTCAGAAGGGGCAAGGTCTGGGCTATAAGGCAGGTGGGATAAGACTTCCCATCCACTGTTTTCCAAATAGTTCTTAACCGGAATAGCAATGTGGGGCCGGGCGTTGTCATGATGGAAAATTATTGCGTTTTTCGACCACTGCTCTCTTCAAACGGATTAATTGTGTTCGGTAGCATTGTCCATTGATGGTTTCACCCGGTTCTAGCAGCTCATAATACAGGACACCCATCTGATCTCACCAAATAGAGAGCATTACCTTCGGGCTATAGATATTCGGCTTTTCCGTTGATTTGGCTGGTTGGCCGGGTTTCACATATGACTTTTTGCGCTTGGGGTTGTCGAAATGGATCCATTTTTCATCACCAGTAACAATCTGATGCAAAAATGACTTCCTTTTGTGGTGTTCCAGCAGCATTTCGGACATGCAAAACCGCCTTTCGACGTCTCTCGGCTTGAGTTCATGTGGAACCCAATTTCCTTGCTTTTGAATATATTCAGCTGCTTTTAAACGTTTTGAAATGGCTGCTTGAGTGACACCCAAAGATTCTGCGAGCTCTTCTATCTTCATAGAGTAATGCTTCCAGTTCTTCATTTTCAAACTTTTTTGACTGCCCAGGACGTTCATCGTCTTCCAAGCCAAAATCACCACTTGTAAATCGTGCAAGCCACAAACCACTTTTGGCACGTTCGCTCAGCTAGCGCATGTTCACCATAAACTTCCTCCAAAATACGATGACTTTCGGCAGCAGTTTCCTTCATATTAAAGTAATGAAGAAGAACTCCCCGCAAAAACACTTTTTCAGGCACAAATTTCAACTTATTTGAGTGAAAAAAAATTATTGTTGTTTACGCTTCAAATGAATGACATATACTGAAATGACGTACAATGACAGTAGCTTTCCAACGATGTTCCAATGGAATAATAACAATGGGATAATACAAATTACGCCATCTCTTAGCACGAATTAAGTTATAGACCCAATAAGTAATATTCAATCATTGTTGATATTACAAAAATATTTTATAAGAATAATCTGTAGTAAACCTGCTAGACATTCTAGTTTTCCATTACTCTGTTACCTGAAAATCCTTCCTATTCATCATTTGTTCTGTTTTAAGGTGTTGAAAATGTTCTATATGAAGTCCGGTCACCGTAATTTTTGTTTAATTTTTAGTCACAATCTCCGTGGAAACCTGTCCTGCACTCATTTCATTCCTTATTTTCGAACCTCTGCATTCCGTAATTTTTATACTGTTTTATCTACTCGTTTGTTTAATAAACTTCCTGCTTCCACTAGAACAATATCATTTACGTCTACCTTTCTAAAGAGAGTAAAATGCTGGCTTTTTACATTTGATCTTAATTAAATTGAATCTCTTGCTTTTGACGTTTTGGTTTAAAAATATTTTTTGCTTCACCAGTTTTTGTTTTTTGATTGTAAGCTTTTGAATTTTGTATTAATATTAGTTTTATAAAAAAGGGTCACCCCACCCATAAATAATTTGCCACTCCTATTTTATTATGTTAATCTAATTTCTTATTATTTAAAAGTAATTTGAATTTGTAAATAATTATATGAAATGTTAATTATAGGAATAAGAAATAAATAAAATAAAAAAAAATAAAAATAAAAAAAATTATTAGACTTAACTGACATCAAAATCTCATAGAGTGACAGCTATCAGAAACCAAGCGCCTCTTAAATAAAAACCCCTTAATCCCTTTAGTCTACTTTCTCCAAGTGCTCAAAGAAATAGTAGTCCATTGTTATGTCTTCTGCAACTTTCAGGCCACCGCAGAATCTGTAAGTGTCTAATTCTGCCAGTCTAGTCCTTCCAGCGCTGTTTCCTTAAGGCTTTGTATCCTGACAGGTAAGATCGCCACCAATGCCCTGGGTCACCCACTTCGAAGTTTCAGAATACCCACAACTTTCATTTGATCAGATTTAGCCATCTTCTGTCGAGTTAACACATGGGCTGTTACGTGCCGTTTCTAAGAGAGGGCACCAATTGAATTAAATCCATACCATTTTCAGTTAGTACCAACCTTCAAAAGATACGTGTATAAATTTGACAGCTGTCGGAGTTCTCGAGATATACCGTTGTGAGCGAAGTAGCTTTTGTTATTGTGAAAAGAAATGGATTCAAAGCAATTTCGTGTGTTGATTTATGGAAAAAATGCAGCCGATGCAAAGAAATGGCTTGATAAGTGTTACCCGGACTCTGCACCAGACGAACGAACCATTCGCAAGTGGATTGAAAAATTTAAAAGTGATCATACAAGCACCGAAGATGATGCACGCAGTGGACGTCCAAAAGAGGCTGTTTCAGATGAAAACATCAAAAAAGTCCACATAATGATTACGAATGACCGTAAAGTGAAGTTGATCGAGATAGCTGAGGCTCTGAAAATATCAAAAGAGCGTGTTGGATATATCATACACGAATATTTGGACATGCGAAAGCTCTGTTCAAAGTGGGTGCCGCGTTTGCTCACAGTCGACCAAAAACAACAAGGTGTTGATGATTCAGAGGAGTGTTTAAAGCTGTTCAACCGCAATAAAGCCGAATTTTTGCGTCGGTATGTGACAATGGATGAAACTTGGCTCCATCACTTCACACCAGAGTCAAGTCGGCAGTCAGCTGAGTGGCGAGCAGGCGACGAACCTCGTCCAAAACGACCAAAAACTCAACAGTCGGCTGGCAAGGTTATGGCATCCGTATTTTGGGATGCACATGGAATAATTTTCATCGACTATCTCCAAAAGGGGCAGACTATCAACAGCGACTATTACATTACGTTGTTGGAGCGTGAAAAGAAAGTGCTGTTTCATCAAGACAATGCACCGTGTCACAGGTCGATGAAAACGATGGCAAAATTGAAAGAATTCGGCTACGAATTGCTTCCCCACCCACCGCATTCTCCAGATTTGGCCCCCAGCGATTATTTCCTGTTCGCAGACATCAAAAGAATGCTCACCGGAAAGAGATTTAAGACCGATGAAGAAGTAATCGCCGAAACAGAGGCCTATTTTAAGGCTAAACCGAAATCGTACTACAAAACTGGTATCGAAAGATTGAAAAATCGTTTCAATCAGTGTATCGCCCTCGACGGCAACTAACATATATTGATAAATAAAATTGAATTCTGCAAAAATTTTGTTTTACTATAGAACGGCTGGACTATTCAGCCCATGTGTTACTTCACAATTGAAGGGTACAGGGGAAGAACGGCTTTAGTCCTATGCAACCAGTTTTGAGAAGAATCAAATTTAAATTTTCCCTACTCCTACATGCTTCAGATACCAGATAAAAATACTCAAAAACCTTTATGTGATTGGATTATGTATTTATTAAAACGTAGAAAAGTGGAAATAAGTTTTAAAAAAAATTACTATACATTATCATTTAAACTATTTTTAAAAAAACAAAAAACAAGGACTGAAGTCATTTTTCCCCGGTAATCAGGCGTCAATTGATGGATCATCCAGGTATTCATCATTACTACTTTCTTCAGGTTGGTTGAAGTAGGTCAACCTTTTGTAAAATTGTTTGGCCTCTGGTTTTTCAAGGAATGTTGACAGCGCTTTCAGATCTTCAAATTTGGCCTTTTTAGTGTACAACTTTTTTAATGTAACGGCGCGCTTTTGCTTCTTAGGTTGTTTTATTGAAGACTGTTGGTAAATCCCTCAAAATGCAATCTTGTGAAAAACCCTATTACGTTGTTCATTTTCAAATTCTAGCATCCTTAGGGAAAGGACATGTTCCCGTGTACAATGAATTAAGAAAGGCAGTCCAATTTTCAAAATTAAAGTCATGCCCACAGTCAATTACTTGGAATGGAAGGAGTTTTATTCTACAGTTTTTAAATTCTTCCCTCCAATCATCTGGAGTTTCTGTATACATATGTCTTTTGGTTAGTCAAACTTATGTTCACATCGCATTCGAGATAGGAATGCCGCCGGTTCGGAAATATCACTCTCACCGAATGTAATGTAAAAATCGTATAACCGTGGAATTCTTATTTTGGTAAAACGTGACGAAAAAAGTGGTGCATCATGGTGGTGGTGGTGATTCATGGTAGGTATTGAATATGGATTGTGAATTCGATAGAATATGGATATTGATGATGAAATTAAGATGATGTTTATAATAAACATCATTTGTAGTGATGTTCGGTGTGAGTAGGTGTTTTTTGGTAGTCCATTGTGATGACTTCCACGGTCTTAGAATTCAAAGACCGTTTACGATAACATCTCGTTAGCTGATAAAACCGCTCACTCTTCCTGAGATGAAGCTTTTGACAAGCGGAACACTTGAATCGGGGCATTTTTCATTTTTAAATTTGAGCAGTTGCACAGTGGTTCAAGCTCCAAAAAGAAGATCGGTCATAGGGTTTTTTGGGCAGATTTACAATGAAATCATATCATGTTGGCCTGGAAAATGGTTGTTATGATTACTAGAGGGTTAGAACAAGACAAAAAAGCTACCTTTTTAACAAAGTATATTCATGCATAAAATATTCATTGTATATAAAAAAACATAATCTCACAAAAAAAATCGGGTTATAATTAGTTTTGCTTATCTTATCAAAACGTAGTATTTTACATGAAACAAGTGCTATTTATATAGTATTGAAAATGTCAAGTAATATAATATAATAAAATTACAATAAAGCTCAAAAAACTTAATAAATCCAACACTTCTTTTACTAACGCAGACTTCTTTTTATACTGCAACTTAAACTAGAAATAAGTGGATCTGAATTAAGAAGAAGCCTGTTCAAGAGATCCATGTTAGTAACATCTCGGGAATGATTCCTAGTATTATCGCGTCTGAATAGTTTGGCTAATTTATTACAAGACTCAGCGGCCTCCTGGTTCGTGAAGACTTTCAAACACAGCTTTTTGAGATTCAACAATGCGACTTGATGTATGGTCTAACAATGATTGCAAATTAATTTTAGCGGAAGAATATCAGTTGGATAGCAACGTTTCTTGGCTTCCAGCACCTTATGATAGGACGGGAAAACATTTGCTATTTTAGAATCACTTGTCTTAATAATAAATATTGGTTTTTAGTAAGCTTAGCTTCATTAATAAATGAAACAACTTCATCCGTGCTAAATTCCAAAGAACTTTCTGATTGATTTGAACTGCTAAGTAAAGTAGTTACAGCGGAATCGTCCATCTGTGATAAAACTACTAATCTTCGATGTTTGGACCTCTTGCTGCAGTCTCTAAGCTCCTTCCTGTATCACGTTCCACTTGTAGATTGAAGAGATTCCTTTTGCTCGTCGTTGTAGTTTCCACATACTTCTCCATCAAATACTTTAAGTATGCAAACTTCGGTCTCATTTAACCAGCTTTCGTATTTGGACACTAGCTTAGCTTTTGATCTCCTAAATTGCTTCCAATATGCGGCAAACCGTTTACAGAGATTCAAAAGGAGATTTCTCAAGCAATCAGTCTGGATATTTTCAGCATCTGGTAAAGAATTCGCAAGGGATTCAAACACTTCCCGAACCCTTTCTGCTTGATTTTCTTTATTTTTTGTTTTAAATAGGTGGTTAACCCTTATCCTGTACTTTAAAAAAAAACTAACATGGTATTTGTGGGTCAAATTTGCCCAATGTACTTTTCATTTAGCAATCACGATTTTTGCATGTAATTTTTTGTTCAGAATGATTTTTACAAATAAATTTCGAACATTTTGAGCATTTTGTTGAATATTTCGTGCTGTTGAAGCGACTTGGGCACAAGTACGAGGGGCGTGTTCAAACTATTCTCGGTATCGGGGTGAAGCTGTGGTTGTATATATAAATTGACTTATTTATCAAGTAATACTATTATTTTAGTGCATTCATGCAAAATTTCATATAAATGTGATTATTAATTCGCGTTTTATCTCTAGTTAAACAGAATCATAATGGCAACTGAGACGATGATGGTGAAAATTGAGCATCGCGCTGTAATTAATTTCTCACTAAGCAAGGAAAAAGTCAAAAAACTATTCATGAAGAGATGGTGGCTGTTTACCAGGGTTCCGCACCTTCATTATCAACTGTGCAAAAGTGGTCAAGTGAGTTCAAGAGAGCATTGAAGCCGACCCCCGCTCCGGCGCCCCGGCTACTGCTTGTACGGGAGAAAGCATCAAAGAAGTCGAAAAACTTGTTCTTGAGGATGCCCGAATAAAGGTGAAAATGATGGCAGAGATCACCAAGCTTTCAATTGGTACCATTCACACCATTCTTCATGACCATCTTAACCTTTCAAAGGTCAGTGCAAGGTGGGTGCCACGAATGCTCACAGCGCCTCAGAAAAAAGTGAGAATCGCATGCTGTAGAGAGCTTTTGGAGATGTGTAGTGAGAACGCGGACGGTGTTATGAATCGAATTGTTACTGAGGACGAAACATGGGTCCACCACTATGACCCTGAAAGCAAACAAGAGTCCATGCAGTGGCATAAAAAAGGAACAGACCCCCCGAAGAAGTTCAAAGTCACTCCGTCTGCCCGAAAGCTCATGGCCACAGTTTTTTGGGACTCAAAGGGAATCTTGCTCATTGAGTACAAAAAACAACGGTGAAACCATCAACGCCACATCCTACGCTTCCACTTTGCATAATTTGCGGGAGGAAATTAAAAAGAAAAGACGGGGTAAACTCGCAGCGGGTGTGTTGCTTCTTCATGACAACGCTCCTGTTCACACGGCGCGAGTTATTATTATTATTATTATTAGCCCGGGTCTACCCCGGACAACTTTATTTAGCTTATTAACAAGCAAAAACTTAAACCTAGACTTAAAACTAACAAAGATATTCTTAACCTAATATGGGGCGAGGACAAATGGTGGACGAGGTAGATGTTAAGGGAGTGGCATATTGAGCAGTGCTTTTTTCATTTCGTTTTTGCTGCTATTTAGGTCAAAGACTTCGGGGTAGTTGTTCGTTATACGCAACATTCTAGATATTGGTTCAAAGTGACCGTAGTTGGTACGGTGAGTTCGGATCAGGAAGAGTGGGACAGATCTTAGATTACGGGGATTGGGAGTGAATGCAATATTTTGCGTTATTCTCGAGCACTCGATGTTTCCAGTCAGTAACTGGTGGATAAAAAGTACATCAGCGACTTCACGACGTTTTTTTAGGGTATGCATGCTAATTAGTTCCAGCCTATTTTCATAGGGAGGTAATCCATATGGGTCGGCCCAGGGTAGACAACGAAGTGCGAAACGGATAAACCTGCGTTGGACTGCTTCTATTCTTTAAATGTAGGTTAGTTTATAGGGTGACCAAACTTGGCTGCAATATTCGAGAAGAGGCCTTACAAAAGTAATGTACAGGGACTTTGTAACGTAAGGGTTGGAAAATTCTTTCGACCAGCGTTTGATAAAATCAAGTGCAGAGTTAGCTTTATTTATAATGCTGTCAATATGTGAGTCGAAATTCAATTCTCTGTCACAAATTATTCCTAGATCCCTTACTTGGGTAGTGGAAGGAATAGGCTCATCGCAGATGAAGTAATTTCTTGGAGGGGGAGGTAGAAGTTTCCAAGGCTGTTGCGCGAGATTGTGGTTTCGAAGAAATCCAACACCCACCCTATAGTCCAGACCTTGCCCCTAGTGATTATTTCCTGTATCCGGATTTGAAAAAATGTCTTCGTGGAAAAAGATTTTCGGATGATGAAGAACTCAAGTCGGCAATAAATGGAGGAGGAGGAAATTTATTTTTTTGAGGGTTTAAAAAAGCTTATCTCAAGATGTAACAAATGCATTGATGTTAGGGGAGATTATATTGAAAAACAAAAACAATTTAAATTGAATTCGCATTTTCCTTCATACCGATACCGAATATATTGAACGCCCCTCGTAGCAGCGAGATCTCTTTAATGTTGACACTGTAGCTTGTTCTGGATTTTTTCGTGTTTGGGCAATTTTGACCCATGTGTACAGGATAAGGGTTAAAACAAGCATTCGGGTAAAAGAACACGTAATGGTTGTACCTACAAAAGAAAAACACAAAAAATTAAAAAAAAAAATTTTCTAGTACTGGACCTAGTTATTAGAACTAGGAATATAAGAAATTAGAATGATATATGACTCATTTATGGCGATCTGTGTGTTCATAAGTAAAAGCTTAGTTGAATATGGAAAATGGTTAAAAGTAAAAAAAAGTGGAAGGTGTGTTTTGACAGAGCTAGTTATGAATAGTCGCATTGTTAAGGAAAACATAATTACTTTAAAAATATCATGCATGGATATCAATTTGAATATCCATTGCACAATTATATTACAAACAATAAATTTCTCGGAAAACCCACACTTTAAAAACAACACCAATTTATGTGAACAAATAAACTAATGAGCACTAATCAGATGTTACCATTTCCGGTGCACAAAATTAACTGTGCCGTGTTTGCAATTGCAATGTTTTTTATACCGGTGAATAGAAGGGTTTTTTTTATATTTCCTCTAACGGTAAAATAACATCATATTTGCAACATCGCTATTAAGGCCCTATGACCTGCGGCTGAACCACTGTGAGTTGGCCTGAAACATATCTTTTTTCCTCTTTTTTACACTTCCTCGCTCAACAACGATCAAAACTATGTAAAAAAACGATGTGATTCACCCGAAAATCCACTTTAGAAACAGATTTTCGGTGCACCTCAATAAAAAGCGTTCCCTCTCTTTCGTGCAATCTTCCTGCTCGCACCGCACCAATGTGAATAGGCACTAATGTGTATTGTACTTATTCCAGTGTTTTCTTTCTGACATCACCATCCAAACATGATTTTGACATCTCGACTAAAGATGATAGTTCAGCCTTAAAAGTATCACAGTTGCTGTAAGTGTCTTACCGTGGATATACAAAAGATATGTTGAAATTATTTTCAAATATGCAACGGAATGATTCAAAAGCCATTTCATGATCGGAATTCTGGTTAATGTACATTTTATGTACTCGTAATTTAGAAATATTTAGTGAATCAGGTTGGTATAGTTTCCTTGAGTCTTTCAACAAATAGTGTGATTTGTGACCCTTTAGAATTTTTAAAAAATTGATCGCCTTCTGCTTTGTCTCATCTGTAAGTTTATGAGGTCGTACACCATATTTTCAACGACCGTCGATAACGGATTTCGCTTTTTTAACTCCTTTACGTGCCTGACTCGCCGGAAAATAATCCCGTGCAAGGACATAAATGCCTTGATGCAAACTGGTACATCATGACTTTGTACATTCTCTCTAATCCAGACTCGATAGCTGAACGAAACTGAATTTAATCGCGCCTAGTTGTCATTTTTCCGCTGACGCCTACACATGACTAGGAGAACAGTAATAAGGCCATTCTGGGCAGTGGTTTCTCCCAATTTATTGGATTCGCGTATTATTCGACGACGTTCTGGCTCTTCTATTAAAGTAAAACATTGAAATCGTTTGCATAAACAATGAGGTCTAAGTTAATGGGTCGTAGCTCGCATCAATTTCATAACATCTCTAAGTTTACCTGTGATTTTCCTTTTTTTCGTTCCTCTGTTCGACGGGCCCAACTCTTCTTCACTAGACTGCGAACACTCACTGTTCATTTCCAATGCACGAAACTGCAATAATTAAAAAAAATACCAAAAACAATAACAGAAAAAGGTAAGATCACGATTGGTAAGAATACTACTTTTATCAGTGATAATGTTGCGTGAAACAGGCGGATGCCATTCTATTTCAAAACAATTGGACTGTTGCTTTCAAGATCACATTTGCGATCTGACTGAGGGTGGCTTTTTTATTTTCCTTCTATTAAACTGAAGTTGAGAGCGCACTGATGCGACGGCCATTTTCTACCTGAGTTATAATCATTGTGTAAGTTAACGCAACAACATTCCAGTTAACGTCAACAATATACCATCATGCGCCCAATGCATCAAAAACATCCCGTCATGCGCCCAACGCATGATACAGTTCCCACGAGCAGCAACATCAGCTCAAAGCGTGATCGACTATAACGAATTCTCTTCCCACGGACAGGTGAGACTTCGGCAGCAAGGAGACACCTGAGCCATCAATGCACATCCGCTGCTGACCTGGCATCTGGCTGCATTGGCATGCACCTAGGTTTAAGTTATGAATTCAATTTGTAAATCAATTCTAAATTAGCCGTGATTGTTTAATTTGTATATCCAGTTTTCCAAACAATTATTACATCCCTGGTGGGAGAGGAAATGTACATCCTTATATGCCAAATTTACTTCGAGAAAGTTATATTCTCATGAAATATAAAAAAAAAAAGTTCTGTACTAGATGGAGTGAAAAGTGGCCTCCTTGGGAATGAAAAAAATATTTTTTTTAAATGGTTTTTTTATTTTATTCAATATAGTCCCCTTTTAGTTTGATACATTTATTCCAGCGATTTTCCAATTTCTTGATCCCGTCCGAAAAGTAATTTTCCGTAAGGTCTGCAAAATACTCCTCCGTGGCGTCGATGATTCCCTCGGGTGAGCTGAATTTTTTATTGAAGAGCCATCTTATGAGGTTTGGGAAGAGATAATAGTCCGAGGGATCCAAATCCAGTTACCAATCGACGCCAAAAGTCCACCCGATTCCGCATCAGCAAGTCCAAACACGCTTTCGAAGTGCTCTCGCGTTCGTGTTATTGGTCATTCAAGGCACCCAGCTGCAGGATAACTTTTTCATATGCAAAATATTGCCAAAAATATGGCGTGTGTGCTCAGTACTAATCTTTGTGGTATCTGCTGGCTGGCGCACTTTCACTTTCCGGTCAGCCAACACCATTTCATGTATTTTGTTGGCATTGTCCTCTGTAACCGCATCGGAGGGTCTGCCGCTGCGGACTTGACCGGTAGTGGAGTTGCGGCCACCACGAAACTCTCGAAACCAATATTTGACGGTGTAATCTGACGGAGCATTAGCCCCATAATATTTATCCAACTTTTCTTTTGTTTCTTTCGCCGTTTTGCCTCTCAAAAAATAATGTTTTATGAGAGAACGAAAATCGTTTTTGTCCATACTCAACATGATGCCAAACACGTCAACAACAATCAGTGGTAGGAGAAACCACTGCACTGAAATTTGGCATGTCTGCCTAAATATGAACGAACTTCAAGGCACCATAACCTTTTTTGCAGTAGCAGCGCATTCTGGGGGTCATGGAGGTTACTTTTCACTCCACCTAGTATATCTGTTGGTACTGTATGGGATTTGGGCATGGTGACGCTTGGATAAATGAAGCAAAATGTCTCACATGAATTTATTGTTTGGTTGTAGCTATACGGCTTTTGATTTTTTGCTCATTATGCTTTCGTAGATCATTATTGCTGGCAAAATTAGAGAACTACAGTGTCACAGCAAAGGTTTTTTTATTTATCTGATTTGATTTTTTTGCCAATCCTACCCTAGATAACAGGTAGCATTACATATGAAGTGCGTTGAAATTTATCGACTCCATAATAAAAAAATTAAAATAATTTATGCAACAACATTTTAGTTCTAAGAATTGTAAAGTTGGGTTAGGCATTGTAAACTTCAGGCAAAAACATTTACTCTTTCGTACTATTTTTGTTCACTTAAATCCTCTCTCTGCGCAAGCGACCGTTGGCAAACTCAGTTGGTACGGACTATAACTGAAGCCGTTTTTCCCCTGTACCCTTCAATTGTATACTTATTAGCACCCTTAATCAAGCATAGAAAGGTTTTGATATCCACACGCTCACTACTTTCTAGCTCCCGGCCTCTTCTTGCTAGTTCATCGGACCGGCCTGTATAACGCCTTGAGTATCTTGCAACAATGAAATTACATCCTATATGTACAATACGAGTACATACTCGTATATGTATATATATAGAAATTGAACCAGATACAGATCCGATTCGCATAACCTCTAAAACCAACTAGAACATCGCATAGATACTTTCAGGTCATAGTCTGTGCAAAAGATATTACGCAATTTAAGATACCTAATTAATTGTATTCGGTAACTCGTTCATTCACGAGAAAATCACTAAATGGTTTGGATTTGAATTTGACCGGACTGCCATAATATTTTATTATTCATATTTTTTAATAATTTTTAATTTGTACATATGTAATAAAAGCAATTACATGCTTGGAAAATATCACAACTAGATCGTTTAAATTGAGGGTGTTAAGTAAAGCTAGGTATGGGCAAAACCAAACGAATTGCCTCGAGGTCAAATATTGATCAGTGCTTACTAATGCTAACGGGTTGCAAGTATCTAACTGCTGCTTAAATATTAACTAAAACAGATCAAGTCTTATAATTAACCGGTCTGCGGTTCGAGTCAATTATGCATTAAACTTGACACGTATCAATTTGTGGTTCAACAAGGTACTCGTAGTTAATTGTCTGTAGTTTGTAATTGTACATTCTTTTACAAAATAATCATTATTGAAAATTATGATATGGAAGGTAAGTGAAGTAATTTGAGGTATTAATCAAATTAAAATTAAAAGACGATGTCTTTGAGCCCTCGTATTTCCATTATTGCAAATCCAGGGGGAGGAAAAATTAAGTTATTTAACTTTTTTAAAGGGAATGCGAGCTGCCGGCAAAACAACAAACTAAAAAAAGGGGAGAGGACGAACCGCAACCACATAGGCGGTGGTTGATGAGCGAATGAAGTGGACTGCACAAAAGCGAATGTGAGTCGAAGAGGGAATCGCAAAAACCGGAATTGCAACAAGCAGCTGTTGGTTAGCTGCATACACTGGCTTCTCAGCATGGGGGGTTCGAGAAGATCGCTCAACACAAAACTGCTGACAAACACAACAGGTAGGCGCAACCCAATTTTTAATGGAAGATTGGGAAAACACCTGAGAAAAAAACGCACAAATTATCTTTCCCCTGATGGGGAATTTATGGTTGTAACTTTTATTTGGCGATCACAGGGTGTGCCGACAGTGTTATCAGAAAAAAAGTTGCTTAAAAATTTTAAGTTGATTTTACTTTAACGGGTCGGCTAACAGAAGGTCCACAGTTCCGCGTTGTCGTACTGGTACGACTAGCGGGTCGCGCAATTAAGTAATCTAACCGTCTTACGAACGGTTTCACAATAACGGGGAGAAGGCTTACGGACGCGGTTTTATCGCAAAGACGGTCTATTTTAATTGCACAAATATGTGTTATTCAAAAAGAGGGGTACTTATCTGGTTTTATGGGGTTTTCCTGCCTATGCGGGGTCGCTCTCTAGCTGGGGTTTCTGCTGGTGGAGGAGGGTGAGCCGTCTCCGCCACAATCACCGACTTTCGTCCAGTCGTGACCGTTTTGGGGTGCTGCCGTTTCCTTTTCAGGTTGTCCGTCGGTATGTTTCTCGCCCTCGGTTTGTTAAATTTTCTTCTTAGTGTTCTCGTTCGTGGTCTCTTTCTTGTTCTCGTTCTTGTTCTGGTCATTTTTCTTCTCTTATGTTTTTCAGTGGGTTTTTTTTTGTTCGTTTCCTTTTTTTGGTTTTCGTTCCTTTCTTTGTTCTCTTTTTTTGGTTGGCTCTTGCCAATAAGACCATAAGCTATCGAATGAGTTTATCCGCCTTTTTGGCCATCGCCACCACTCATACGCACACACGCACACATGGGGTTCCGTCAATTCAGCTGTTAGAGCAAATTAAATCACATCCAGAGCTCCAACAGCTTCTCACTGAATCCTCAGCCAATCACACTAGTCGATGTTCTATGTTTGTAGGTCATGTTTGTTCGTTCTGTTTGTTTTGTCGTCCAAGTGATTGCTTTGGTTCGAAGACAGCCCTCTGACCCGAACCCAAAGCTAAGGTTGAGAGCTTCAATTGAGACCACCGGGTAGGGAGGAAAACTTGTTTTACCAGGGGTACAATGGGGGGTCAGTAAACCTTCTTGCGGACATAGGGAACCGAGTATCGACCGCGGGGAATTGTGGGCTTTCCTTTACAATTTCGTTTTTAGTTACTTTTGTTAGGGTAGGGGGTTATACAAATTTATAGAGCCATTGCCAATTGTGTTGACCTCTCGGGGCATCAAGGGGCGGACCGTCCGTCCGATAGAGTTTCCAGGCCGTCCGCCTGGCTCTATCAGGGTTTCCTATGTGGTCATCTCTGGAGCGGTAGGCCAGGGGAGAGAACTGAATTCAGAGGATCCAGTGAATCCCATCTGTACCGTGGCATCCAGAGCATGACGGGAAGTAAGAAAAGAAGAGACAACACAAGTAGGAAGAGGAGAAAAGAAGAGTTCAACAGACAACAGATGGAAAAGGGAGTGGAGGATTTTTGGGGCGTGATTTGCACGCAACACCATGTATCTCAGGATTGTAACGTAAATGACTTCTTTTCTAGCCTACGGGGCTACTTTCACTCAGAACTGAAGCTGTTCAAAACCTAAACGGTGTCCTTATCAAATGTTTTAAATGGCCACAATCTATCAGAAAAAACAGCCGCAGATCATATGTTGCATGGTGTTATGCAGATTTGCAGCAACTACGTAAGGAAGCTTAAAATCTTTTGAACTTGCCACACCCTTTTGTTTTATGTTCATTAATGATCTCTTGTTTGCCACTTCTAATCCAGCATATTCCTATGCTGACGACAGTACTCTCTACCTTTCATACTCGTTCCCGAACTCACGTCCCTGCCCCTCAGCTGTAGAACCAGAACGGCAACGTATGCTTAGCTCATTAAATTCCGATATAAACAGTATTGCTAAATGGCGAACCACGCAGAGAGTAGAATTTAATGCTTTTAAAACACAATGTCTGTTAAAGCAAAATTTAAACGCGCAGCCCTTATCCATAAACGGCAATGCCTCGTCAAAACCGGAAAACATTCCATTCCCGATATGTGTGTCAATGACGACCCACATTGGAATGACCACACATTTGATATCGCTAAAATATAGTCGTATAGGTTTCCTCAACCGGTGTAAGAAATATTTCAGCCCCTCTGATCTGGACTCAATCCATAAGGCGTTTATCCACCCAAAATTAGAGTACAATGCCCACATCTGGTCAAGTGCTGCTAATATCACTCGAACACTGCCTAACCCTGTTATATTGCTATTTTTACCATCAGTGATTCATCGAAATTGCCAGTAGCTTCCGCCCCTTCAAAACTTCAACCGTAACACCTGTTTCGGACGTATCCTAAAATGCCGTGATTCGTTCCTAGGCCGTACAGCTCGCTTATGGAATGCCCTGCCGAGAGCTTTATTTCAAAGTCATTACAACGTACAAACATTTAAAACCAACGTGCATCGGTATCTGTTTTTCTTTCCTCCCTTTCCTTCACCAGCGCATTTTAAGGGTACGTAATTCCTTAAACGCGCCTAAATTATAAAAAAAAAAATTTAAAAAAAAAACCCCTGGCATCTGTAGCATACAAATATTCCTTTATGCTACAAAAGGGTGTATATAAGCTGCTGACAACCCGGAAGAGAAACTTCAATTCCTGGTGAAGAATAAGAGTAGCCTTTATACCGAAAACCAAAAAACCTATTACCGCTCGCCAAGACATTCAAACTGCCTTACGAATGCATCCTTTATGCAAGATGCAACATGCATCATTTTTTGATGATCGACAAGATGGAGTACGCGCTGGGTATTTCCATAGACATTAGGACCGGTTTCGACATTCCAACATTTGATGACATATGTTACTCCGCCAGACAACTCGATGTTGACGAATCCACTACCCAGCAGAAAATTTCATAGAGTATATCAGGCTAAACTTTAAATTCTCTCAAAACTGACGTTCTTCTCTCATGAAAAGGAAGAAGCTGAATGATCTGATTCATATAGTACTACACGACATCAGTCTTTCCAACGGCCTTGCTGAACTCCAAGCAATGCGAGGTTTCTCTGAACACAGTCGAAAGACTTAATTCACTGTCTCTTGTTCGGGTTCCAGGTTAGGGTTTCCATTTGCAATTGCGTTTCATGTTAGCAGTAGTGCTAAACCTTGAAACCCTGTGGAGGCCTAATATACTCTAAAGACCTAACTATAATAGACTGGGATTAACCTTATGTCAAAACAAAACGAAAAGCGCGCTTAATTTCAGTGAAACGTTTATATAAAGGGTGACCAGATAAGAATGATAGGACAAAAAATTTCAATAAAACAACAATGGTGTGAGATATAAAAGTGGTTCTGGCTTTATTTTGAAGTTACGTTCATGGCATTATGTGTGGAATAGCACATCATTCAAATGGGCGCCTCGGCTTCGCTGGTAGTGCCGAGTCCAATATGTGGGGCGTTATTACGGCAACAGCGTGTCGAATATTACCTCGAGCTCGTTCAAAGTAGTTGGCTTATTAGCCTAGACTAAGGACTTGACGTAGCCCCAGAGAAAATAATCGAGTGGGGTTAAATTGCATGATCGCGGCGGCCATTTGATGAAGGCTGACCGTGAGATGACCCAGTCGCCAAATTTCTCCTTCACAACTTCGAACGTTGCGTCGCTGGTATGGCATGGAGCGACCTCTTGTTGGAAGCTCTGACCACAGCAAGTCTGTTAACATCGCTCTACATAGACCTGAGACCATTACGGTAAAGGTGTCTCCTTCCTCATTTCGAAAGAAATAAGGTCTGATGATTCCGCCATGCCATAAACTCAACCAAACAGTCAATCTTTGTGAATGCATTGATACTTGCCCGAACACTTGTGGATTTTGGTTGATTCAATAACGGTAATTTTGCTTCTTGACATAGCCGGCCAAAAATGGGCATCGTCCGAGTAGATGATTTTCTGGCCAAAATTCAGATCTCCGGCCAACATTTCCAGCTCCAAATTAGCGAACCCATGGCGTTGTCTATGGTCGTTCGGCTTCAATTCTTGCGTCAGCATAATCTTATAGGGATGTAGTCCCTATCCAACCGCAAAATAAGCCGGGTTGACTCTCTGGCGATGCCCAATTCAGCTGATCGGCGCCGAATCGACATTTCTGGGTCTTCTTCTATACTGGCCACTACAGCGGTTATGTTTTCTTCATTTCGCACCAATCTCTGTCCGGTTGATAGCTTAAGATCCAAAAGAGTGTACTCATGCTCAAACATTTCCCCGATGCGACGAATTGCCTGCATGCCGAAGCAAGGATGACCATAGACCTCACGACGGAATTCACGTTGCGTATTTACAACTGAGCCGTATTCTCGGCAAGCGTAAAATGATGCAAGATGAAATGGCAAACCTTCCTGTATATTTTGACAGCTGGATGTCATTGGGAACTATGACAGCTGCTGAAACATAACAATTGGAAAAACTATCATTGCTGTCTGGTCACCCTATACTTCAGCAAACTAAACTGTCAAATTCTTTGCATTCCGATTGGTTTCATAGCGTGAAAGTATAAAATGAAGAATAAATTAAGAAAATTAGAAATTACAAAATTATTGCATCCTGTAATGGAAGGGATATCCTCACAAAAATAAATGAGATAGAAGAGAAAGAAATGTTCTTTCTGTCAGCTGTCAAATTTAGGCACTGAATCTCCCATTCTATTGAGACTTTGCTCAAGGCAGACTCATAGTAGCCGAAGGAATCCATACGTGTACGTGCATAAAAGTGCGAATACAAGCGATTTGTATCCTGCACCTATGACGTCGGATTGCTCAGTTTCGTCGAGCTTTCATTCACTTTTGCTTTCGTGCGTAAAGTGCGATCGGAATCGAAAACAGAACAAATGACAACTTGACTTGACAGATGGATGCGTTTTCGGAACCATATTGCGGGCAGATTGTTCATTTGAAGTAATTTATGGCGTTTTCGATTGGCCGACAGAAGCGTTCTTATTGAACGTCGGATAGAAAAAAAATTACATATAACTGCTCCATTGACACTTTTCTCACTTTTTCAACATCCAGATTTTACTTCTCGTTTTGCGTTAGAAACTAGCCTATACACTCCTTGCCCCATTAATACTAGCCGGATTAGCTGGTCGTGCTTAGTACTGAAAATGGCCTCCAAATGCTGTTTGTGCTGTTTATGCTGCTTATCATTTTCGAAGAACGCAATCATGTCATTAATCAGCAAATTAAAAACAAGGATTTCTACTTGAAGGCTATTCATATGCTCTGAAAAAATTTCGTGACATTATATAGAGCAAGCGGACAAGCAAGCAACCCAGAAATTCAAAAAGGATCAACCGTGACATAATTGCCGGTTTTTTTGAAAATCTGGCCGTATTAAGCCGAGGCTGAAAAGATACTGCTTCCATGAAAACAGTGTATCATATTGTCGATGAACGGAATCGAATCGAATAGCACTCTGTCGGCTTTGTCTCAGTTCCTTAGGCAGTATGTGCAACAGACTGACCCATTGCCTACTGGATGGCCATGTGACACCATACTGTAGGAAAGATCGAAGTCGTTCTTGGTTATTTTCATCTTGCCACAAATGAACCGGCGTCGGCGTTCCGTAACCGATGGAACTGTAGTGACAACGTGGTGCGAGACAGAATTGTCTGTTGAGAAAGAAAGATTAGATTAGACAGTGCGTGTACTGATCGATGTACGTAGAGTCGAAAGCAAATTAATAGGCCTTCTTTATGTCGGCAATATTGAAGGTCCAGGTGGGGGACTGTCGGCGGTACTTGTATGCTTCAATTATTCAATAATTTACAGCATGCAGTTTGAAATCCCTTGGTTTAATATTACGCTTGATCCAGGTACGTGACACAATGGCGATAAAAGAGTCTATTGCCAACTATCTGTACTGATGACAGCAATTCTAGTTTTCCGATAGTGAGAGCTGATTAAAGTTATACGCAGGCTTGATGTACCACATTGCTGGGAAGGAAGCAAATGTACTCGTACAAGGTCGAGAGGATGAAAGTGATCTGCTGTTGCCGGAAGGCCTCGGCATTTTAATGAGAAATTCTTTTTGGGTGTGATCAGCTAAGACAGTGAGCTTCTGAAATCTAAAAGCTCTAACCTCATAACGTAACAGCAACCTATTTGGTTGTTGATATTATTCGCCTGCACCGCAAGCTTAGTCTTCGAGTATTAAGACCTTGGAAAATACTCTCCACATTTTGTGTCAGTAACGTGAGCTACCTAACACGTAGCATAACTTCCGAGACCGTGTTGCCCCCAAAACTCCTTATCTGTGTACGAAGTTGTGAACGTTTTTTATCCCTGAGTTCGAATTCAGTGAAGTCTTGCAGTAGTTGGCAATCTGCTGGACCGTATTTTCCATCCGAACTTATCTCAGAGTACTGACTGCGAGGTGATATTTGCTGGAACCTGATCGGCTATTCTTCCGAGCGTTTCTAAGAGAGGGCACCACTTGAATTAAATCCATACCATTTTCAGTTACTACCAACCTTCAAAAGATACGTGTAAAAATTTGACAGCTGTTGAACGACTAGTTCTCGAGATATAGCGTTGTGAGTGAAGCAACTTTTGTTATTGTGAAAAAAAATGGATTCAAAGCAATTTCGTGCGTTGATTTATCATTGCTTTTTGATGGGAAAAGATGCAGCCGATGCAAAGAAATGGCTTGATAAGTGTTACCCGGACTCTGCACCAGCCGAACGAAGCATTCGCAAGTGGATTGAAAAATTTAAAAGTGGTCATACAAGCACCGAAGACGAAGCACGCAGTGGACGTCCAAAAGAGGCTGTTTCAGATGAAAACATCAAAAAAGTCCACAAAATGATTACGAATGACCGTAAAGTGAAGTTGATCGAGATAGCTGAGGCTCTGAAGATATCAAAAGAGCGTGTTGGATATATCATACACTAATATTTGGACATGCGAAAGCTCTGTTCAAAGTGGGTGCCGCGTTTGCTCACAGTCGACCAAAAACAACAACGTCTTGATGATTTAGAGGAGTGTTTAAAGCTGTTCAACCGCGATAAAGCCGAATTTTTGCGTCGGTATGTGACAATGGATGAAACTTGGCTCCATCACTTCACACCAGAGTCAACTCGGCAGTCGGCTGAGTGGCGAGCAGGCGACGAACCTCGTCCAAAACGACCAAGTTTATGGCATCCGTATTTTGGGATGCACATGGAATAATTTTCATCGACTATCTCCAAAAGGGGCAGACTATCAACAGTGACAATTACATTGCGTTGTTGGAGCGTTTGAAGGACGAAATCGCAGAAAAACGGCCGCATTTGAAGAAAAAGAAAGTGCTGTTTCATCAAGACAATGCACCGTGTCACAAGTCGATGAAAAAGATGGCAAAATTGAATGAATTCGGCTACGGATTGCTTCCCCACCCACCGTATTCTCCAGATTTGGCCCCCAGCGACTATTTCCTGTTCGCAGACCTCAAAAGAATGCTCGCCGGAAAGAGATTTAAGACCGATGAAGAAGTAATCGCCGAAACAGAGGCCTATTTTGAGGCTAAACCGAAATCGTACTACAAAACTGGTATCGAAAGATTGAAAAATCGTTTCAATCAGTGTATCGCCCTCGAAGCCAACTATATTGATAAATAAAGTTGAATTTTGCAAAAATTTTGTGTTTTACTATAAAACGGCACGAACTTTTCAGCCCATGTGTTATATTAACCCCAATTCAGGATTGGTTCTTTAGAATTGAGGCATCCTGTAATTGTAAATGGCTTGAATATTGATATAGACAGAATGCATAAACGGGTTGGGTAGCAACAACTCGTTCAGTGGTCAGTGCAATCTGGCTTTTTCAAACGAAACGTCAAGAGGGCTAGAATGCATTTTATCCCAATCACGTCGGGGATACCAGAAATGGGAACTATGTGCAGTTTGTCACAATAAATTAGATAAATATAAAGTTTGTATTTCTGTTAAAATATTTAGATAGATAACGTAATCCGCTACAATTTGATTGGCTTAAGAGTCATCTAACACCAAGGTCTGAGGGATTATATGAAACTTACCAATTGACGAGCTAACCACAAATAATCTTTTACGTTTGCCTAGTCTTCATGATTATCTTAAAATTGTCCTTTATTTCAGGAATTTTCATCTGTCACCAGGCGACACTTTCGTCATGACAACCTGTACTTTGGAGTTTGTTTAAATCGTTGCAAGCAACTAATCAACCCTCTCAGCTCATTTCAAAAGGAACAACTTTATGTCGGAAACATCAAAAATACCGAGGTATGATACGTTTTTCCAGATGTTTCAACATTTCATACAATCTCTCGTTTCAGTTGGTAGAATTTTTTACCGACATATTCACAGAGGTTTCGGACAACAGAATTCTGGATGGGAAGGTCATAAACTCATGTCTGAATTATGAATTCAGGAAAAAGTACGATTTAGGAGTTCGATCCTTCATTGAGTATTGTGTTTCTAATGATAGTGTTAAGGGTCTCGGTTAGTCTCATTGTCAATCGAACTCGTGCTCCATTCATTCTCATTGGTATTCTTTAAGATTATTTGGAGATCATCTTATTCATTGTTGTTGGAATACTGCTGCTCTTGGTTGTTCTTTCATCGAGCTATGATCGAAAATTGAAGCAGAAACAGGATCTAAGTATGACGGGAAATGATTTTTACAAAACACATTTACATACAAAAAGTAGGTTTCAAATGAAAACAGAATTCGTCCGTAATTTTCGTATTATCATTTCAGAGCATACAATGTTGACATCTTTCTCATTGTGCCGCAACTACTTCCGGCTCATTATGCCTTCAACTGGTGAATTCGGCAAGGACTTTCGATTTTTCGAAGCTATTCGATTTTTTTCCGTAATTTTAGTTGTGTTTGCCCATGTGCTTATGTTTTTAAAGTCGGCCCCGACCAAAAACACGGATTTCATAGAGAAAGTATTCTACCAAGTAGGATCAAGTATTTTAATTAACGGAACTGTGATAATTCAAGTATATCTAGTCATGAGCAGTTTTCTACTGACCATTGCATTTCAAAGGAAAATGGCTATGAAAAAGCCCGGACTTGCTGATTGGGGAAGGCTTGTCCTGTATCGATACTCAAGGTAAAGTATTAACCAAGGCAGTGTTGATTTCTTAAATTTAACTACATAGTTGGAAATATTTATTTAGGCTAACTCCTTCAATAGCCTTTGTGATTCTTATAAGTGCTTCCATTCTACCACGACTTCAAGATGGACCATTCTGGAGACATTTCAGTGGAGCTGAGCACGTTCTTTGCAGAGAGACTTGGTGGAAAAATCTTTTATTTATCAATAACTTTATGTTTAAAAGAAGTGTTTGTATAGATTATATGCGTTTATGAAAACTTCACAATCAATTTCAGTTACTTTTCTATTTTGAAATAGTGCCTTCATCAATCCTGGTACGTGTCGGCTGATTTTCAGCTATACATTATTTTAATTGGCGCTCTCATTCTTCTTGCAAGGTAAGTTTCGCTGGTTTTTATTTGAAATTCTGAAAGGTTGAAAATTTGTGAAGCTGAATGGCTCATTTGAGTCCAAACCTGTCATTCCTTAGCATCTTCCAAAAACTTCCAAAGACAACTGTGTACCAACTTTTAGGTACACTGCTTCCAGTTTACCAGCGTCCGTGATTGTTTGATTTTTAAGCCTTCACTTTTCTTTATGAATTAAATTTCTTAAAATTCAAAGAACCCCTTAGCTAAGGCATTCTCCTTAATTCGGTCGACGACGTGGCTAAACTAATACAGAAGACGGATTTTTGCCTTTTGGACCCTTCTTTGGGAAGAAGAAACTCTGCTTGGCTGTCTCATTTACCGTCCAGCATTCACCTGCGTAAAGTAAAACTGGCAAGTTTTTTTTTTTTTTTTTATAATTTACGCGCGGGCGGAAAGGTAGAAGGAGGAGAAAGGAAAGTTTGTGATGTAGCGGTTTGAAACTCAGGTGTGTTTGGTTTCGATATTGACTCTCCAGGGATGGGAGTCCGAATAGGACGGAGAGATTTTCTTCACTCGGAATGGTGAGGTTGTGAATTTTAACGGTTGTTTTTGTGTTTTGAAAACCCTACAACAGCCAAATCTGCATGTCAGTGTTATGCCTTCACACGCAGATTTTTCTGACTGAGTTCCAATTACACAAATGAAAACTTGTTGTGGCTAGGACTCGAACCTTGACCTTCCGAGTGAGAAGCGATAGCGGCCACCCCTAAAGTTTACACAATAGTTTTGTAGAATTTCGTTTCTCCAAGTTAAGACTTTGAACCATAAATGCTTGGGCGAACTTCCTAACGGTATTCTCCATTTAGTGTCATGTAGGTGTCATTTGTAAACCAAATATTTTATCTGAGGTACAGGGGTGGACCCACCTCGATCATAAGCTAGCTGTCTTTAGTTATGCATGCCGATCTGCTCCCCTTCTACTTGCTCGCGCCACTTGAGTCGCCATCTTTTCAAGCTGGATTGCAAGACCATAGCGCTGGCACATGCGCTCTCATCAGTTGATCGAGAGTCTTCCAAGTCTCCTTGCGAGATACACTCCCTTTCTAGTTATGTGTTAAAATTGACTAGAATCTGTTTCTGCTCTCTGTAGCAACTACCAGAGTAGTTTTTTTTTTTTTTGACGTAAGAACCTTAAATTAAAATAAAACACTAAAAACAATTAAATCGCCATATTGATTTTTGGTTTCATTTAAAAATTATTGACGCTTAATTTTTGAATACAATTTTTGGCATATGACCGCGCCTCGACTACGTTTTACAACACTTATACTTTTAGACCAATTTGAACACTTTTCGAAAAAATCGGCCACAAAAAATCACAAATAACAGTCAAAATATTGGCTTCAAAGTCATCATCAAGTGATCCATCTGTTAAGCCAATACCTTTAGTTGGCCCTAAAGAAAATAGTCGAAAGCTTTCAAATCGCTTGATATCGAAACCAATTGAGAGGTCGCATTGGTGAAAACACCTTCCCGCCAAATTTTAATTTTAATAAATCAATGTTGAAGCTACATCTTGTCTAGATTCATGACATATTGCAAAAAGTTTTCTTTGAGCGTGCTCCGATAAGGGTCTCTAGCGACCAGGACGCGAGCTCTAGTCGGATATTTGACGCTATCATTTACAGCAGCTATACTTTCTTCTATGCGTACAATTTGAAGTCATGCTAGATAGGTCCATTCGATGAATATCTTTTTCAGATTGATACGCAACAAGAACGGATAAAGTGCTATATAAATTTGACGAACAGAACGCGCATTTTAGAAATACATTTCCAAGTTCCACGTTGTTGAGGCGTCAGTCTTTCCACGATGATTTCCCTCGTTCGTTATGTAGTTATCCTCATCGAAAATTCTACCATTCCAAGAAAAAACATCGGTATACCTATGTACGAGTACAACCCTCGTGAAAAGTTTCAATGTAAACGCAAGGTAAAGGTAGCGGAACTCGTCAATAAAGGCTAGTGAATGCTAATTGTGCATCTTTTGACAGCTACTTACCGAAATTTCAATCATTTTGGATGCGCAGTTTTTAGTTGACAGTTGTTTGAGTGAGTCGATGTGAGTATTTTTTCAGAAAAAATGGAAAAAAATTGAGTATCGAGTTGTTATTAAATTCTTGTTTTTGAAAGGCAATACGCCTACGCAAATCAAAAATGAGTTGGACTCTGTGTATGGGGACTCTGCACCATCATTTACCACAGTGAAATTTTGGGCAGCTGAATTTAAACGTGGCCGTAAGAGCTTGGGAGATGATGAACGTTCGGGACGTCCAAAAACTGCAACAACTGATGATAACATTGCTAAAGTTCACCAAGATTTAGGCATGGGAAAGCTGTCCGCGTGTTGGGTGCCGCGTTTGCTTACGTTAGACCAAAAACGTGTTCAAATGAACATTTCCAACGCTCTGTTGGCGCAGTTTAGGCGCAATAAATCCGAGTTTTGGCGCCGATTAATTACTGTAGATAAAACTTAGATACACCATTATACGCCCGAAACAAAAATTCAGTCAAAACAGTGTACTGCAAAGGGCGAGCCGGCTCTAAAAAAAAGCAAAAACTGTTTTTTCGGCTGGGAAAGTGATGGCGACTGTTTTTTGGAATAGTAAAGGAGTTATCTTAATCGATTATCTTCAAAAAGGAAAAACTATTACAGGAGCATACTACGCATCATTACTTGCCAAGCTGAAGGCAGAAATTGCCGAAAAACGGCCACATTTGCAGAAAAAGAAAATCCTGTTTCACCAAGACAACGCGCCGTCTCACACCTCAGCGGTTGCCATGGCGAAAATCCATAAATTACGGTTTGAACTGCTTGATCATCCGCCTTATTCACCAGATCTAGCCCCAAGCGACTTCTTCTTGTTCCCTTATTTAAAAACTGCGCTCGGAGGACAGAAATTTTCGTCGAATGAGGAGGCAATCAGCTTCGTGAACAATTATTTTGCAGAGAAAAACGCCAAATACTATTTGGGCAGGTTAGAGAGATGGTAGCATCGCTGGGAGGAGGAGGCTATGTAGAAAAATAAAAAAAAAATTTGAGAAAAAATGTCTTGTATTATTGTTCGGTCGGATTATAGCAATATACGAATATCTAAAGCCTCCGCTAGTTCTTCGACTGAACGTGGCCTGTTCATGGTTCGAATATTCTATGTGCTGACCCGAATGTCGTTGACCTTTTGTTTTGGCACTGGTTGCGAATCTACAACTAGGTTATTTTGTTCGTTTTTAAAGGCTTCTGTTCGTACTTCGTTGATCTGACATTTAGCCGTTAGTCTTATCGCGCATAAAACAAACACAATCCTTTAAAAAAAAATAATTTACGCTCTTTATTTGGTTGCTTAAAAGACGACTGTATTCTACAGTGTTTGACTTACGACTTATCTCCTACCTACCGGCAGACTCTTTTCCTAATGTGGCCACTTTACAATCACTAGTTAGTGTTGCCACTTTATATTTCTTACATTCTTATCAATTTCTCTCCTATGGCTTGCTACAACATGTCTGTCTACTTACTTACTTACTTACCTACGAGTAGATGGCGCTACAATTAGTCGGGTATTTAGCAAACTGCCTCCAGCTTCGCACTTGAAGTCGGTTGAGGTCCCCTTCTACTTGTGCGCACCACATTAGGTGAGGTCTTCCTCTACTGCCTTGTCCCTCCGTATTAGGTTCGAAAAATCTGCAGGCCGGAGCATTGGTGTCTATTCACTCTACACGTACTAGCCATCTCAGGCGACTGATGCGTGGTTTTCTAACTAGGTCGATTTTGCTATACAGCTCGTATAGTTCAACGTTGAATCTCCCCCTCTAAAACCCGTTAACATAAACGGGACCGAGTATTTTTCGAAGGGTTTCTCTCTCGAAAAAAATTGGGATATCTTTATCTCCTTTCTATAGGGTCCATGCTCCTGCGCCATAAACTAGGACTGAAATGATGAGGGTCTTACACACAGTCCCCTTAGTTTTTCGGGATAGGACCTTACTGTTCAATTGCCCTCTTAGCTCAAAGAAACAGCGATTGACAAAAGTGGCTCTTCGTTTTATTTCTGCTGAGGTGTTGTTGGCAGGATTCATAGCAGGTCCAAGGTAGACAAAGTCCTTTACTCCCCGAAATTACAGCTGTTGATTGTGACATTCTGTCAAATTCATCCATATTATGTGTTCCTTCTTGTTTAGAGCATATACTTGGTTCTACCTTCATTTACCGCTAAACCCATTTTTGCGGCTTCCGTTTCAATAGTAGCGAACGCACCGGTGACAGCCCTCTGTGTTGTATGTATGCTTGTATTTATTTAGTAAACTATTACTGTTACAATTCATTTATATATAAATGTAAATAATACATATATGTACAATATAAAATTAGAGAACTCTAATATGAGATATAAATATTTTTTTAAATCTTGTTAGGACAGTTTCGTGTTTTATTTCTGTGGGCAGTTCATTAAACAATTTTAGTCCACGATAACAAAGCATAGAAATAGACGGCTCTGTATAGTTCACCTCTATAAATGCTGTCATATGCGGCCTTAAAATCGTTCGGTATCGATTTGGACTTCTTGAGTCATTTCCAGGATCTGCCGGAGTGTAAAATTTGGTCAATTGCAAACTTTCCTGGGCTGAAACCGCACTGATAGAGATCAATCAGATTGTTGGCGGAGGGTTTCCGACGTTCACGCAGAATCAGATGAGACTTTTACCTCTATAGTTGGCGCAGTTGAGGGGATCTCCTTTTTTGTTGATCGGGTATAGGGTGCTGAGATTCTATTCATCAGGCATACACTCTCCTTACAAGATCTTAAAAATTGGTTGGCGTACGCTCTCCACAAAGTCATTTCCAGCAGCTTTGAATAGCTCGGCTGGTAAGCCGTCAGGTACAGCTGATTTGTTGGGTTTTATCTTGGATATTGCTATCCCTACTTCGTTCTGGTCAGTTGGACGGAAGTTTTGACTATCATCGTCTTAGTTGAATGACCTATTCTGCCTGACGGCGGCATTTTGGGTTTTTTGGCGTTATATAATCTGCAAAAAAAGTTTTTCCCTAAAGCCAGCAGTGACTGTGATTCCACTACACGGTTTCCTTCTTCAACAGGCATCTGTACGGGTCTTCTTGAATTGCGACGTTCGTTCCACCTGGTAGAACTTCCGTACGTTATTCTTGGGGTACAACGTCTCAACATTTTCGATCGCGTTCTTTTTGTTTTTTTTTAAGAACTTAACACTCAAGTGGATATGAATACACTTATAATGCTTCAGCATGTGTTTTTTGTTTTTTGGAAAATGGGATAGAGAGAAAAAGAAAGATGCTTGGGATTAGTTATTTCACTCTTATTTCTTCTTCCAGGAGAAGCCGATGTTCTTCCCATCTCTTCTACTGATAGAGCTCACGAGCAGCTCTCGTTCTTCGTTGCAGTTGGCAGTGTTACCACTGGTCATCGGTATTTGATTCTGGTGGCAAAGATATTTCAGGATACGCGTTCGGCGAAGATTCTGGCGGTCTCTTGCGATTGCCATTTTGCTTATATCTTGTCACAGTAGTTCTTCTTTTTTGTGGCACTTGAGAAATCCGCATTCGCCCCTTTGCTACAACAAGGTGATGATCCGAGTCCATGTTGGCTGTCCGGAACGTTCGGAGGTCCAGAATACTGGAGGCATGCCTTACGTCTATCGCAAGATAATCAATTTGATTCAGCGTTTGATGATCCGGAGACCGCCATGTCCCCTTGTGTATATTGAGATGAGGAAACCGTGTGCTTTTTATAATAATATTTCGTTCCACCGCAAAGTCAATAAGCCTAAGTCCGTTGCCAAACGTGGTGGCTATGCTTACCAACTGTCCCACCAAACATGTTCTCCTTTCCTGTCCTAGCTTCGGACATTGCTCATGCGAGTATGTCTTGTCGAGGTACTCGTAAAAATATTCTATGGTTTCGTCGGCCTTGTCTTCCGTAGCGGTATGGGCGCATATTGGTGCTTATATTAGCGAATTTAGCCTTGATGTGGATTTTCATAAGACGCTCGCTTATATGTCAGAAGCTTTCCTTTTCCCTACACCATAGCTCTCAATTTTTCATCCTCCTCATGTCCGGCCTATCCCATCGCACTTGCTGGATAGTCAATACAGGCGATTTTCTGTTAGAACATCTCTCAATTTCCCTAACATCGCGCAGTTCGTGCTTTTTTCCCTCCTTCGGACAAGACGGTGCCTGTCCTACCTTTTCTTATTTCGTAGACCTCCGTGCCGATCCGGTCCTCTGCTCTATGTGCTTTCTGTTTCTCAAACCACAGGGTTTGCAGTGGTTACCGTGGTTGACAAATGATACCTAGTAAATCAGAGGCGGCTTCTTGTCAGCTTTCCAACTAGGTTTTGGGACAAGATGCGGCGCATCATGTCAGTCGACAATAGGCTGGGCGATTCCTACAAATTCACCCATCCGGCGTCAAACTTTCTTACTGTATTTCATCTTTTTAGGCGCATTAGGGATATCCACATTCTTACCGTGGCTAAAACAAGTTAGTGTTATGGCCACGGTCATTAAGGTAACCTCGGAACGTTTTGAAATGCAAAATGAAACGCGTTCATCATTCAGTTGGTAAGCCTGTATCCGTTGTTGGAACTTATGTCCTTTTTACGATTTGGACGTCATTCTTCAAGCACTGAGCGCGCTTATAAAAAGAGTGCTTGGCGCCATTGTCTCGGTGAATGTTCGACTGCACGCGGTCTGTTAAGGAATCTTACGTATGTACATAAAGTTCATTTCTACAATTGCTTGGATTGTAAACACTTTTTGCATTCTTGTTAGAGATAAACGATTTTTTTTACGAACCAATGACTTTTATTTAGAAAGAATCTAGTGATGATCGGCGTCTTTATCTTACTAAAAAAAAGTGTGCGTTTCTTTGGCTCATTTGGCACCATCCCTTGTCGAGGAACCTTGAATTATCTCTGAAAAACCTAGGAGACCTCAGCTTCGAATATACGAGTAGCAAATTTCAGCCAATTGGATTCAATTTGGCAGGTCTGGGTATTCAACTCACCATGTACGGAGTGCGGATAACCATGTTATTTTTAAATTTTCCTAAATAATATTATATGTACTTGTATTGTAATATTTATTTTTTTTCTACTTATATTGCAGATTCCCTAAAACAAAAAAATACTTAATGGGAATTGGGATTACAATGTCATTCGTTATTACTGGCTTAGTTACATATTTCCTAAAATTAGATCACTCCCATCAAGAAACGCCAGAGTAAGATACTATTGAAAACTATTTTATTTACTTTGGTAGTGACTTTGTTTGTTTAATTTCGATTTAGATCCTATCGCTATTTATTTTGGCTTAATGGCGAGAATATGTACTACAGCTATACTCCTTTCTACATGAACTTTGGCGGATTTGTTTTCGGATCAATTGCAGCATTCATATATCTTAAACTTAAAGACCAAGGACTTAATCTAAAAGGAAAGAAAACAAAACTTAATCTGGTGGTTAGTTCATTGTTTCCCCTTTCGTTTTTAATATTACTTTCTGGTGATGTTCTTTACCGATTTGGGTTAACCAAGCCCTCAATTGTAATTGCAATTTATGCAGCCTTTTTCCGCAATATCTGGGCGATTATGTGTTGCATCCTGTTGCTGCTGATGAGTTTCAAAGTTGGATGTAAGCTTTACGTATTCCACTTGAATTTGAATCTAACATGCTTAACATATATACATATATTTTGATTTTCTTTTTTTAGTTATTTTTTATAAATTTTCATCGTTAAAAATATTTGGACCGTTGGGACGACTATCATACCCGGTTTACTTAATTCATTTTACAGTCGTAAGATGTCTTACTGGATGTATACACCAACCAGAGCATGTTAATACCTTAATTTTGGTAGGAACTTATTACAAACAATATACATATGTGTATGCTCCTTTTTTATATCCGTTAAAGGTTATGTTCATCATATCAAGCATAGTGATATCCCTTGTTGCCGCCTTTTTCTTGTACATATTGGTTGAATTACCGTTGGCAATTCTTATTAACGCAGTTATCAAACCAAGCGGTATGAATATCCCTTTATATGTTACATAATATTTTCTAATATTTTCTAACGATTATCCTTATCTTCTTCTTGAGCAGAGAAGCCTGAAAAAATTGCCAACATGACGGAAGCAAGCAATGGTATCCAAGAAGGGATGACAATGAAAACAACGTCGTGAAATTATGGTTAAAATTCTATCCACAAAAATAAAGACAAAATTTAAGAAAACAACCGTTTGGATGTTCATCATATATTTTTTTAAATTTTAGATACTGTTATCGCCGCTCCTTACCACGTGACTTTCCACGAAGGAAATGATCGTGAGTTAAAATGTAAAATGTGGGCGCAACGCTAGGAGATATCAATATATTGTACATACTCGTATGTGTACGTTAGTTTTAAGGCGGGGACTTCAACGCTAAACACAGAGATTGGGGAAATAATTTGCTAAATACTAGAGGGAACTTACTACTTGATTGGTGGGGTCAGCACGATGTCATGTACAGACTCGGTCTTAAAGCGACGGATAACCCGTCGTTTCCCAGAGGCGGGTCTTATTTGGACCTACTGCTGTACGACGAACGAATACGACTGACAGGTACGAATTTACAAACGTTAAACTGTCTGCGCACATTCGTGTATGACAGTGACCATTGCGGTTTTAGCACCGAAATTACAGTTCCCAACGAAATTGCGGAATTGGAGGAGTTTGTCCAAAGATATTCTTACAACTACAGTAAGACTCGATGGACACGCTTCTCCGCAACATTGACAAGAGCACTCGCCTCAAACACGCTCCACCGTCCACCGTCCATTAGGAATTTGTCAAACGAGGAGATCGACAAGTATCTAAAACAAATGGACGAGACAATTAAACAAACTATGGACGCTACAATACCGCGCTATCGACATACGACTAACGAAGACCTGTTCCGCAATCCTACTATTGACGCACTGCACCGACAGAAAAGTAGACTCAAAAACTTGTACAGGCAGTTAATTGACAGACAAGACCCGGAGATTAGGACACTGAAGTCGTCGATTAAAAATATTCAAACGTTAATAAAAGAGAATTACAGAATTTCTGTATGTTCGTATTGGAACAACAGGGTTCGGGCTGTAAACACCAGCAATCCGAATATGTTCCCGCAAATAAATAAACTATTTCGGAGAAAAAATCAAAACGACCTTCAGTGTCTTAAAATAGCCCGGACAACAGACAACGAACGGTTACTGACAATAGCAGGTATTGATCCAAATGAGGCCGCTGATGATGACGACTTCTTTGTGATCGAGGACCCACAGGAGAAGGTTGAGGCCATAGGGGCGACTTTCCAGGATACCATTGGCCCTAATTATGACCTGGACAATCGCGTCTTGGTGCACGACTTCTACATTCGAAATGAAATAGGGAACTGGCGATCCGAAGGCTCTGGTTTCACCCGGTTCAGCGAAGAAAATATGGCAAATAATGTCATTACTAGAGAGGGTGGCCTACCCCCGTTCATTTCGAAGGAAGAGCTCCATGAGATCTTCGACACAATCAGAGCTAAGAAATCAGTGGGGACCGATGGTATTCCGAATATCGTGCTTCGACATCTTCCTCTAGAAGCGGTGGACATTTACACCACCCTGTTTAATAATGCAATGAATAATGCACATTATCCAGCGCATTGGAAAACGGCGGTGGTGCAACCTATTCCCAAAAAGGGAAAGGATATATCCAATCCGGCGAATCTCCGATCGATAAGCCTCCTTCCGAATATCAGTAAGGTGTTTGAAAAAGTAATCAATAGAGCTCTGTCTAGGTGGGTTGAGGACAAACATATAGTTCCGGATAATCAATTCGGTTTTAAGACGGGACATGATATCTCACATGCCGCGTCTAAACTGGTGTCCGATATCCAATGGAATAAAGGCAAAAACCAATGTACTGGTGCCTGCCTTGTTGACTTGGAGAAGGCCTTCGACACTGTGTGGTTAGAGGGTCTTTTCTATAAGCTGACTAGGCTGGGGATCAGTAAACCACTCTTGTACATTCTTTATAATATGCTAACCAACAGACAGTTCATCGTGAAAAATGGCGATATGACTTCTGATGGAATATTTCAAATTAAAAATGGTCTTCAGCAAGGCGCGGTCAATTCGCCGATCCTATTCAACATTTATACAAGCGACTTGATAGGTTCACTTCCCAATACTATTGCGTACGCAGACGATTTGATAGCGTACAGAACAGGTCCAAAAATCGAGGTCATTAATACTCTCTTGCAGCGTGACTTCGATAAGATAAGACGATTTTGCGATGACTGGAAGTTGAAAATCAACTTTCAGAAGTCGGAAACCATTCTCTTTAGGACGCCGTTGTCTGGAGCCTCTAGGGATACCAGAAAAAATTGGCGAAAGTTCTCGATCATTGGACAACACGGACAGCCTCTTGCCTGTCGAAATGTAGTCAGATACCTTGGGATCTGGCTAGATCGGTTTCTGTATTTTGACAAAAATGTAGATGCTGCTCTGGCCAGAGCTAAAGGCGCTTTTGCTCTTACAAAGAGACTGTTTTATAGCAGCCAACTCGATGCGAGGGTAAAGGTAATCTGCTACATGGCCCTTATCAGGCCCATGCTGGTATTCGGGTGCCCCGTGTGGTTCAATGTACGAGCAAGCTTAATGGAAAAGATTCGGGTGTTTGAGAGGGCTTGCCTTAGGGCTTGCCTTCGCTTGTACAGAACACCAGAGTCGGAGTACAAAAAATTTTATCGTAATGAGGTCCTTTACAACAGGGCGAACCTAATACGAGTGGACAACTTCGTAATTAAGCTGACTCGAAGGCACATTGCAAGAGCAATGACCTCGACGAATAACCTGATATCTGGGGCTTACTACCCCAACTACCTTTACCACGAGAGTGTGCGCTCTGACGGCTTCGTTCCACCGGAAGCATTCCTCTACCTAGATCAGATAGGGTTGATCCAGGATAGATCAGCGGTCCCGTTAATCTTCCATGTCGCTCGGAAAGCTGGGGACAGGCGACTCAACTACGGCAGAGACGTCGCACACGGCAGTGTGGATCGTCTCAGGTTCAGTAGGGCGGTGGGGAATCGCGATAAGAGGGATGTCGTTCGGCAGCACCAGCATTTCTGGTGGTTGAATGATGGAGAAGATGTTTCGTCGTCGTTTCCGTCAATTACGGACCAGCCTCACTAATGAGGCAGAGCTGACCAACTTATTTACACTGTGAATACCGATGGCCAGCTTGCATAGGTTTAGGTTAGCATTTAAGAAATATATACATATATTAGTATATACCTTTGTATATTAGTATATACCTTTGTATATACTAATATATGTATATAATTGTGTATAATATCTATGTGTATATATTGTGTATGTAGGTTAGGTTTAAGTTTATTTTAAGTTAGATATTAAGTTTTTATAAAAAAATAACTCCATATGCTAAGTTTTTGTTAACAAATTTTTCTTAGCCTTAAGTATACAAAATATATACGAATTTCAATAAAATGTAAATAAAGTCGAAAGACATAGATATAAGAATTTAGAGTAGCTTAGAGTGCCTGTGCGGGGCCAGTAAGTTAATATAAGTTTGTTAAGTAATTTTAAGCTAGCATTTAAGCATTTTTTGTTAGTATGTAAGAATTAATGATTAATATAATAAAATGCATTTAAAACTAAAACTAAAAACAACGTTAGGTTATGACGAGACGACTAGGAAATAAAGAATTCGACAGGACATTCCATAAGCGAGATGTTCAACTTTGGAATTGCTTTGACATTTTGAGGTGTCATCAGATAATGTAAAGTATCTCTAACATTTCTTGAGTATCTCTTGAGGAAACCTAGGCATTTTACGTGTGGTATTCAAGGGGTGGAAACCGGTTTTGATGAAAAAAATATATTGTATGTAAACGGAAACAAAAACAACAAATCTGCTGTTAAAAAAAAAAAATAATTTTCTTTTGACGAAGTTATTGACAAAAAAGTTGTTGTATCTTTAAAGATACACTGGGCATTAACCCCCCACAGCTATTCGGAAAGAATACTTAGGAATTTTTGTTAGTTTATTAGATAAATCGGTAATTGTGCATACTAAGGTAGTGTTGCACCGTTTTTTGTTAATTCAAATATTGGTATATAAGACAGACTTATCTAGCCGTATGTCTTTATATGAATTTGGCTTGGAACGTTTAGTTTGAATGAGTGATTCCAAAGATGTCGGCTGCCCAAGTTTGTTAGGTTCCACAAAGTCGTAACTAAACCTAACATCTGCAACTTCCAACTTAAAATCGATGAGCCTCATTTGTTTGTATTCACGGCGGCCTTTGTTGATCCTTTTATGCAATATCCATGCATTTACTGCTGTCATATACCATCTTGATCAAAAATTTTCCGGAATTTATTCAGAAAATTAAAAATACAGGTTTATTCATGTAAATCTATATTGTCCCCTTCAAAGTAATCCCCATCGACTGCAACATACTTATGCCAGCGCTTGATCCAATCCTCGAAACATTTTTTATATTCGGTTTTCGGTATGTCCATCGGTGCTTCCTGCGATTTTTCCATTACTTCCTCTCGGCTGCTGAAACGCATTCCCCGTAGTGGTTTTTTAACTCGATTGAACAAAAAGAAGTCACAGGGAGCCAAATCAGATGAATCCACGAGTTTTCTGCCCACAATTCTGTGCGCTTTCGGCGAATTGCTTCACGCAAACGTCTCATAACGCCCAAATAATACTATTTGTTTACTCTCTGGACAAATTTAAATCCATTTCTAAAATTGTAAAAAATGGCCAACACACACAGTAGTAGATGTTCTTTTGGCTACTCTTGGCTATGTAGCTTTTGCAAATATCAAGCAATGGCGCTAAGATTTAAAGCGAATGTCAACAACAGATTTATCAACTTCACAAAGAAAACAGAACTGAAATCGGAACAATGGGAACGCCACACGGTGGTGTCTCCGGGAACTTTTTGATCAAGGTGGTATAGCATATAAAAAAATAACCGGTTTGTCCATTTTCGGCTTTTCATGCCTATTTTATGTCGTCCCATGACGAACCTCCTAACTCTTAGACTCGTTTGACTATCTGAATTAGAAGAAGAAGGAGGTTTTATTCCGACATATGTTGACACGAGATTGACAACCCTGTTGTCCTTCCAAGATATGAACGTAACATCCATGCCGTGAATAGAAGCAACGAATTACTTGCTTGTTCCACGTTCACACTTCATCATCATGTTTTATTCCGGTAGCTTACAATTTTTTTATTCTGATACGACGTTCTGAAGATATGCCACCAGTAGTTGTCACAGTATGTAATGTAATTTTTATATCGTGGCACTTCCCGGAACAATCTTACAACAATATTTGCCGATGGTAGCAGATCTGGTAGCAGAGAAGGTCCTTTAGGGGATCCGCTGTAAATTTCAAACTTATACGCCAATCCGCTTGTGTCACATAAAACAAATAGCTTAAATCCCCACTTGCGAGGCTTGTTTGGTAAATAATGCTTCATAAAACGTCCAATCTTTGATGAACACATTTTCTCATCTACACAAAGCCGGTCTAATCGTGGTATGCTTCCAAAAGTCCTATTAAGATATTCGATTAGAGGTCTTATAAGGTAAAAACGGTCGCGATCGGGATCATCTCGTTTTCCGGCTCTACTTTTATCGTTGAAATGGATACGAGTATATTGCCGAATTTTTTTCAAATCTATTTTTCGTCATTTGATTTTGAACTACCGGTACGCAACGGTGTAATTTTTTCGTCCAAAAATCTCTAGTGCTCGGAAGTTTAAAATATGTCATGCAAAATAATATAGTATACCAATAAACTTTCGTAAATCGAACATAGCAAACTGAAATGACTCGTTCACCCCCGAATAGATTTTGGTTTCGTCCACAATTCGTTGCTCCAAAGTCTCTGGAAGCAAATGTGAGCAAACTTGATAGGGCGTTTCTAAAGTCTGTACAATTTCTGGAATGTATCTCCTCCAAATCTCACATGTTCCGTATTATAAACAAGGTTCGCTTTCTTCCACATGACTTTTTCAAATTCCATGGATTTCGGGTTAATTTTTCTTTAAGAAAATTGTGAGGGAAATGGATTCCAAGAACTGCTTACGGATGCAATCGATGATAGTGAAGGAACTGGATCCGGTATGGAATGACCTGGATCTGCATTGTCATTGTTTATCATACTCGTATTAACGAAACTATCGTTTATTGACATGCTAAGATCGAAATCATCTTCATCACCATCCTCCGACAAACCATGGTCTTCAGCCATCTCATCTACACTACCCTCATTATTATCGTCAGTTACCACTGCAATTTTGCTTACACCTGCTATTGATGTTGGTTCGCAAAGCTCATCAACGTCATCATACAAATCATCAGTATTGTAAAAACTAAAATCATGCAGCAATACACTGACATCTTCGTCAGTCATCTTCATACCGTAAATTTTAGCGAAGCCATGCTTAATTTAAGACCTAATACAATAAGAAAAAAAAGGCGAGCAAGCACACCATCTACCGTATATAGACTTATTTTCCGTTTAAATCGCAATCCAAATTTTACTTCTTTCTGGAATGGTACAATGAATACCTAACACATATACGAAAACTACTAATTTTTGTGGATATAATTACAATAATTGTAATTTATACACCAAAATTACAGTGTACTGCTATGTAAACTAATATATACTTTCAAACTAGTTTACCTGCACTGATACACAACTAATGCAACTAAATCACAAAATTAAGGAACACAACCAACTAACTTGCACTTTGTAACGATACAAAACTACTCTGAATACAAGTTATGGAACATTTTTATGACTAACTCAAATGCATAAATAAGCTAGTCACACTGGCAGCATATCTAATGATCATGGTCCATTATGGTCCATCAGCATCAGAAACAACAAAAACATCTTGTCCGCAATTACTATGCACGTTAGGCGTGGGTATAAATACTAGGTGGAGTGAAAAGTGACCTCCTTGGGAATTAAAAAAATATTTTTTCAAATGTTTTTTTTATTTTATTCAATATAGTCCCCTTTGAGTTTGATACACTTATTCTAGCGATTTTCCAACTTCTTGATCCCGTCCGAAAAGTAATTTTCCGGAAGGTCTGCAAAATACTCCTCTCCGTGGCGTCGATGATTTCCTCGCGTGAGCTGAATTTTTTATTGATGAGCCATCTTTTGAGGTTTGGGAAGAGATAATAGTCCGAGTTATCCAAATCCAGTTACCAATCGACGCCAAAAGTCCGCTCGATTCCGCCTCAGCAAGTCCAAACACTCTTTCGAAGTGCTCTCGCGTTCGTGTTTTTGGTCATTCGCGGCACCTAGCGGCAGGATAACTTTTTGATATGCAGAATATTGCCCAAAATATGGCTGCTAGCTGGCGCACCTTCACTTTCCGGTCAGCCAACACCATTTCATGTATTTTTTTTGACATTGTTCTGTATAACCGCATCGGAGGGCCTGCCGCTGCGGACTTGATCGGTAGTGGAGTTTCGGCCACCACGAAACTCTCGAAACCAATATTTGACGGTGTAATCTGACGGAGCATTAGCCCCATAATATTTATCCAACTTTTCTTTTGCTTCCTTCGCCATTTTGCCTCTCAAAAAATAATGATTTATGAGAAAACGAAAATCGTTTTTGTGCATACTCAACATGATGCCAAACACGTCAACAACAATCAGCTGTCAAAACAAAACTAAAGACAGTATCGCACTGAAATTTGGCATGTCTGCCTAAATATGAACGAACTTCAAGGTACCATAACCTTTTGTGCAGTAGAAGCGCATTCTGGCGGTCAAGGAGATTACTTTTCACTCCACCTAATAAAACGAACTACATAGTTAAAAAAAAAAACAGTTTTTCATCTCGTAACGACGTAACCGTTTTATTTTCATAAAAACACAGTTTATGTAGTAACTACATTTATCTATTTGCATGCACAAAATTCAATTCAAGTATGCGAGCAGATCATTCTGTTCCGCAAATATGAAAAACGCATGAAGGAGAAAAACGTATAAGACGATTCCATCCTGATACATAGTGCACCTGGCTGACAGTAACTATGTTACATTCACGAAACGAACCAAAAACGAAAAAAACAATAACGATCGGGGAAGTAGTTAAACGAGGGAGTGGTGGTATCGTCGGCGTAAAGGGAGACGGACGAGTGTTTAATGATCCTATCGAGATCATTTATGGTCAATATAAAGAGAAGGGGACCGAGATGGCTACCTTGAGGAACTCCAGAGGTGGCCAAAAATGGAGCGGAGTGGGCTGACCTAAAACGAACACTGTAAAAACCGTTTTCGAGGTAAGAGGATATACATTTTAACAGTATGAGTTCAAACCCGAGGGCAGACAATTTGAAGAGTATTAATCGATGACAGATTTTCTCGAACGCCTTGCTAAAATCGGTTTGCAACTACATCGACTTGGTTGGCATTCTCTAGGGCAGAGAGGGCAAAGGATACGAATTCAACGAGATTATGGTGATTGATTGGTAATAAGTTATTTGCATTGCATGCTTAGAGCTTCATACAAAATACTTTCGAAGAGTTTGGGTATATGGGAGAGTTTATCGATGGGACCACGGTTGGTTATATCATTCTTTGATCATTTGATTTTTGTTGATCGGGGTTTTGAAGGAAGTTTTCCGAACCTGAGGAAATTCTCCTTGTGAAAGGGATAGACGAAAGAGATTAGAAAGGGCAAGGGAAGAGAGGAGGAATTCGTCAGCACCCGAGCCATTTCTGCCATATTTCTTAAAAAATTGGTATAACTTATATTTGATATAAGACGGGTCCAAGCTGTGAGAGAGAAGTGGGCTCCATTGGCCCACTTTCAGTAGGTAATCAAAATAGGATGGATCTGGTACAAAGGAGTCGTTGGTGAACTATTGTTTAAAAAACGGAGGCAAATAGGTTGACAATGGTGAGTGGATCGGTTGATGACTTTTTATTGAAAGAGAGGGAAGGAGGATAGCCATCGGACTTTCTTTTGTAGTTAACAAATTGGAAAAAGCACTTAGGGTCGTCTATAAGATTGGCTTGCGCATTGTTAAGGTAGCGCTGGGGTAAAGTGAATCGTAAAGTTCAGTGGAATGAAGATAGGCACCAAGATAGTTGGAATAGTCGTAAAAGGATCTGGTACGAAGGAAAACATAACTTGTTTTTCTTATTTTGTAAGGAACGAAGTTTCCGATTATACCTGGGGTGACTAGTAGATGATGTTTTAAGGCGGGAAAACGGAACGTAAAGGAAAAAAGAATTAAATATTTCTCTGTAAAAAATGTATAAGGCATCATTTCTACTTAAGTTGTGAAAGTTAAAGGCGGACCTGCTGAGATAGTCACTGATTTTGTGAAAGTTAGCTTTATGAAAGTCGTAGAATGAGAGAGTTGTGGAGGGAGTGAACTGGACAGAAGAGTTATGAAAAACGAAACAAGAAGGAGAGGGTAGTAGACATCAATTGTTTAGCGAGATAGGGGACAAAGTGAGACTGAGGAGTCAGTTGCATATACCGCTGAATTGGCATAGACTTGAGTCTGTTAAGCGATGTGAGAAAAGACATTCCTTAGCTGAGTTGGCATTTGAAGCGATGAAAAACGATTGATCATCTGATGGAGTCTACTGTAGCTGAGAAAGATTAAAGTCGCCGAAAATAAGGATATCGTCAATAGAGTCAGACAAGTCAATTAAATGGTTGATCGCATCGATAGCAAGTTGGTAGGATTCGATGGGTTGAGCTGGTAGGATGCAGCAACATATAAGGTAAAGGGACTTGAAGGGGAGTGATATTTTTATTGCGACAATGTTGACTTTAGAGGGTGAAGAAATGGTAATGGGAGAAGGGTTAAGGCTGTTGTGGATCGCCAGTACGACGCCTCGACAGGGGGAATCATCATGTGGGCGGGTAGGATCGTCGTCGCGAAAAACATTAAAATTTGGGGGGAACAATTCCTGGTTCTTTATGTCGGGAATCAGAATGGCTTCAGTCAGGGCGTAAATATCTTAAGGTAGAACAACATTGGTTTTAGAGCGAAGATCTCTTACATTCTGGTAGCAAAAAGTAAGAGGAATATTGTGGAGTGGAGGTGTGAGGCGGGATGGTTTAAGTGTTGGCAAGGGAGGCAAGTTGTGGACGAAAAAATTTATCGTGGAATGCAGCAAGGTGGTCTGCCACTTTCTGAGGATACATGCTAAAAATCTTGTGATGTCTGACATAAAAATTAATGAGACTGATAGAGTCGGTAGGGAGGCCTTCCTGCTGAATGGAAACCATTACGCTGGTTTTGGTAGCAGACCGAGTTCAATTTGTCATGTAGATAGACGAATGTTTTCATATATCTTTCTTTCTCTAAGCCTAGAGAGTGCATAGCGACTTTCTGTAGTGCAATTGATTTGCTGTGTTAGTTTAACTGTGGGGGACATAAGGTCTTCATTTTGATCTTTATATATTTTATTTCTGCCCCGAACCTTCTAGCGATTTCCTTACAAACCTTTTTTTTAGGTCAACTCATTTGTAAAGGCGGTTTCTGTAGTTCCAGAGCTGTTCGTATTGCATATACATTTCCGTTAATCGTAATGTGTCGTTTTGCGAAAACCGAAAATCCACCATTTATAATTTGCACAACAAACTTGTATGCACCGAAAATCAAAACAAATAAATTTTGTTGTCAAAGGCTTCTTTGAAACTTCAAGTCCATAAAATTGCGGTCTACGTTGAACATGTTGATGTCACTACTGACGACTGCCGGAATAGAACGGTTATTAGTCGCTATGCCTAATAAGCTCGTAAAAATGCAAATTCTCTTGAAAAAGAGGAAAAGACAGAAAGAAGCTACAATTTACCGCCTCACAAAACCCGCCAGCACCAATTGGTTAATCATAAATATATTTTGAAAATCATTATGAACAAAATTTAAACTATTTTATCACTGGCAATGCCTTTTGTAACCACTTCTAACTTCACAAAGCTCAGAATCATTCACAGCAACTGACAGTCGAATTTCGAAAAATCGTTCATTCTGTCAACCTTGGTCACCCTTAAAAGAAGCTAATTTCTTATTTTAGTTTTTACACCTCCTTCCGAGCTGAAAAAAATTGCTTAAGTGATCTAATAAAAAGACATTTTCAAATTTCAAATAAAAATGGCAATGGCAAGTGCACAAATTGATAAACTAAAAACGTCCATCGACAAGGGCCTCCACGACAAAACCAACCCCTGGGCGAAGGGATTTGATTTCTTGGAGTCCAAATCAGGTGTACCCCGACTCTATTTATTCGGCGGTGAGTAATTTTTAGCCCCAGATTGGCTTGCGCCCAGTGAGTAGTCTAATTAAAAAAAGTAATCCATATTCAATGTCATGCTAATTGTTGTTATGCGGTTTTGTTGTTGCCGCCCTTTTTAACCTTTTTTTTTTTTTTTTGTTCGTTTTGGACTATTTGTGATTTTGAATTTTGATAAAGCCTTTTAAAAAGCATATGGTATACCCCCGTCGTTATCTTAATTTTTTTTATCAGATTTCCAGTAAACTGGGGCGTTTTTGTGACAACTTAATGTGCCCCTCTGTCTAGACGCACATTTTGAATACAATTTTTAATGGCAGTTAAGTGACACGTAGTCTAGTTGAAAGTTCTTTCTGATAGCAACAAAAAAAAATACAAAAACGAAAGAAGAAACGAAATATATCCGCGTGGAAGTTCTATTTTCATTTGATACATCCGCGCTTCTTATACCTTAGCATTGGCAAGTTACCACGTCCGACAACATGGCACGAACACGTCCGCTGCCACAGCCATCGTCATCCGAAGATACGAACTCTAAAATTGTCTTAAAGTTACTTAAAGGTACCTCGTTTTATTTATTTTTTTAAGTGCCCCTGTACGTTTGAACGTAATAAAGATCAAGGTTTTGACTACACATATCATATGAAGTAGCCATTTGTCACTTTGTGGAACCCTTGACACGCATGTTGAGTGCGAGTTCGAATTTTTCTTCTGAGTAATTAGATGCAATTAGTTTTGTTTTGCTGTGTCAAGGTCTTTCGATTACTCCAACTGCTAATTGCGACGTTCCTGTTAATAAAGGACGCAACAAAGCAAACCTTTTTGGGGTGGATAGTGTCAAATTGTGGAATTTATTGCGTGTTGAGGTAGCGTTTACCTCTACATACTGAAGTTTATCACTACAAATATGGTTGTTGAGGTAGTTAGAGTGAATAATTTTTTTTTTTTTTTTCAACTACGACTACAACTGTATTGCAAAAGCTTAATCCAATTAAAAAACACTCAAATAAGCGGATGCTTACACCATTATTAAATATTGTGAAATTGGAAATCTCACAGTGTGAATCTATGATTAACGTTTTGAATCTCTGATGTGGCTAGAATTGATGTATGAGTCTAACGATGCAATGAGTGGCTTTGAGAACCAGTTTTATGTTCTGTCTGACCAGCGATTAACTGTCAATCAGTTGTAAAGAGTTTCGTAATGGATCTCCTTCTATTGTGTAAGTGGAATAGATCTCCTAAATTTAGCTATTTTGAAGGTTGTGACGATCACAAGCATTGGAGATATAATTTCCGAAAATTATCACACAATCTCTATCGCTGTCACTAAATAAAAATTAATTTAATTATCTTGTCCACTCGAATTATAATTCTATTGCTTTAGATGTGAGCTTTTTGTTTTTCTAAACTGAATTATCATCAGGTTTAATTGGAAATCGCACAACCAAATACAATAAAAGGAATATTTGCTGCGGGTTAGGTAATGCTAGTAATGCTATGCTATGCCTAGACCCCCTATGAACGCAAATCTGATTACTGTACTTTGTATAACAGTCATATCGAAAGATGAACTCAAAACGTGCAATAACTATCAGCTGTCTTCATCAGAGAGGGCATTAAAACGTTGAAGGGTTCTACTTGTTTTTTTGAAACCCTACATCTACAAAGGGTTCATCAAATTTTATATAATCAATATGGTACATTAAATATGTTTTTTTTTTTGGTTCTGGAAGCTTCTAACATATACAGTGCCGGTAAAAAGTTTGGAAACATGTTTTGGAAACTTAGAATTTTAGCTCTATCATAAAATTGATTCAATCTTTAGCTTTGAAATTTCATATAGAGGTACATAGGCTTTCATATTTTTTAATCAATCTTAAAAAAGCTATTGAATTTGGTAACACTGAGAAAAATTGGTTCAATTTTATTCGCTGCACTCGTGGGAAAAGTATGGAAACATAACAGTATTTGCTGTCAAAATGCCAAATGGAACTGTTTGTGATAAAGTTAAGAAGTGGAAATTACAATATCTGTTGTGAAAACGTTCAATTTGAACCTGAGCTAGACTTATTTAAAAAAAAAAGAACCGAAGTGCACGATGTATTCAATAGATTTGAAGGAAAAAGTAGTTTCGCTGGATAATAATGGCACAAATCAAATACAGATTTCACGTGATTTGTATATACCGAAAGGGACAGTTTCCAAGAGATTACAAAACTGCCACCAGCGTTCCGTCGAGTGTGCACCTAAATCAGGTAGGCCGAGAAAAACAACAACCACCACCCATCGTATAGTTCAGAGGGTGTTGAAACAAAATCCAGAAAAAACGGCAAGTGAAATCAACGCCGAATTGAGGGAGAAGTATTGCAGAAGTCACCGATCGTGTAATTAGAAATAGGTTGAGGGAAAACAAAAGATCTCCATTGAAGAAGTCACTTTTGTCAAAAGTGAGTAAAGAAGCTCAATTCTTCAAAAGAGCATGTTTTTTGGACTCCAGGGAAATGAAATACGGTCTTGTGGAGTGACGAATGTAAGTTCCAACTAGTTAGAAAAGATGGAAAACATTACGTTAGGCGGCCAAAGGATGAAGGATAAAGGGTGTTGTTTTTGGATGTATACAAATTCAATATGAAATAAAACCTTTGAAGCTATTTAATAGATAATTTGATGACTAATGGCATTTGAATATGATATCGCGCATATGCGCGCCACGGCTAGCTCGAATGAAGCGCAATCTTGAAGTCCAATTTTATCGAGCAACTGGGGCCGTATATCAGCAATAACACGGCGAATGTTGACTTCCAAATCGTCTAACATCTCTGGTTTATCGGCATAGTCTAGTGACTTCACATTTCCATATCTCAAACAAAGTAATCCAAAGGTGTGAGATCACAGGATGGTGGAGGCCAGTTCACAGGTGAATTACGCGAAATTATGCGCTCAGCAAATGTTTCCCGCAATAAATTGATGGTGTCGCGCGCCGTGTGGCATGTTGCGCCATCTTGTTGAAACCAAAACTCTGTCACGTCAATGTCATTCAACTGAGGAGCGAAGAAGCCAGAAATCATGTTTCTAGCGCTCTCCATTGACTTTAACATCGAATCGACTAGTTCGGATTCTCTTCAACACTGCGCTCCACAATGGCAATATCTTCTTATGTTCGCACTGTTTGTCGTTTTTATGAATGCACCCACTAGAGTGTACGTAGTGCGGAAAAGATTCATCGTGTTCCGAATAACTTGCTCAGATAGACGATTATGTCGACCGTAAAATGGACGTAGTGCACAATAAGTTTGACGACCAGAGCCATGGTTTTCAAAATAAGTTTGCACAATTTGCACGCGTTGTTCCGGCGTTAATCTATTCATCGTAAAATGGCAAAACGTACTAACCGCAAATCAACTGTCAAATTGACAATTTTTGGAAGCAGTGTTGCCAGTTTAAAACCCCTAAAAAAAAACACTTTACCGTAATGCTCTGGATCTGGAGTTGGACCAATTTTTCGCATAGATACCGTCTAATGGATCTGTATCGTTACTTGGAAATACTGCAAAACGTTATGCTTCCATATGCTGAAGAAAAAATGCCACTTAAGTGGATTTTTCAGCAATACAACGATCCGAAGCATTCTTCTAGGTTGGTAAAAGATTGGTTCCAATAGGAAAGAGTTAATATTTTGCAATAGCCATCTCAATCCCCGGATCTTAATTCAATAGAACACCTGTGCGAATACGTAAAAAGACAATTTCGAGTCAAAAAAAAAAACCTAAGGAATGCGTTGTATAAAGAAATTGTTCATGAGTGGCAAAACATCCCAGTTTCATTTTGCGAAAAATTTGTGGTTAGGAGACGCAGAGCGGTTGTTAAAGCAAAAGGGGGATGCACTAAATATTAATAAAAATAATATATTACTTTTGATAGGAAATATAAAAATGGGTCTTTATGCCAAGCTTCATGGATGCAAGTACTATATAAAGGATTTTAGGGTAGAACCGAAATTGTGAATCTATAGACTATGTTTCCAAATTTTTTGCCGGCACTGTTGGCTCGCCCAACAAGAGGTGTCATTTTAAATCAATAGAAAAACGCCGCATCTAAAGTACGAACTCTGAAGTTAGTAATGGAGTGCAATACCTGCCAAATGTGCGTCTCAGCTCTGCCTATAAATAGACTTTTCTATGAAATTTTTCATAACTTTTTCGTTTAATTGGGGCTGTATTTCGCGAATAACAACTCTGATCTTTTCTTTTAGTGTATGAATCGGTGGAGCATTGGCGTAGACATTATCTTTAAAACAGCCTCAAAGTAAAAAGTCTAATTTTGTTGAATCACATGATCTCGGCGGCCGATTGAAGTGTCTGTTTCGGGAAATCACACGTCCAGGATGGTGTGACGCCATCCTGCTGAAAATAAACATCGTCAACGTCCATACATATCATCGATTGCAAACAAAAAACAGGCAGTCAAGATCGTTTGGTAACGCAATCCATTCTCTGAAACATTTTCAAAAAAATATGGCCTAAAAACCTCACCAAACTGTCACTCGTTATGGATGGGGTTGGGTCTTGGGTTTTCCGAGGACAGTATGCAACAGTTTTGCTTGTTTATGTCTCCGATCAAATGGAAATGAGCCGCATCACTCAAAATAATTTTGTGTAAAAAATCATGATCTTCATTCATTTCCAGCACTCAATCAGCGAAAGTAAGGCGTTGTGCGTTGTTTGCTGACTTCATGCGGTGCAAAGTGGTTGCGGATAGGCCTAATTCCTGTAATCGTCTCGAAATGGACACACTTGCGTTTTAAGTCACAGTCTCAGCTACATCGGCAATATTTTTAGCTGACCTTGCCGGACGAACAAGAGTTTCACCTTGACATAGTGAATTTTCACTATTTAAACACGTCGTGCGAGAGTCTATCGATCCATATTTAATAACTTCCTGTTATTACTTATCAATAGTCATCGCAATAGTATTTGAATATTGACAGTTCAACAATGGCATGAAATTTAAAGTGACACCTTTTGTTGTATGACCGTCTACAATATGTATCCTTAAACTAAGTAGCGTGTGAAGGTTATCATTTTGCATATGCTGATTCGCTGACTCTTCTTAACTTTTATGAAGCAATCTATTCTATATGAACAATATCCTAAGCAAGACGTATGAATCGTACTCAGTGGCCTAAATGCCAGAAAAGAAAAAGGAGGCATCTTTATTTATGATGTATTCATACAGATTCTGCGAGATATCGCATCTTAGAATTAGCAGAAATCTGTGATCGGGGCGATTGAAATATGCTACTGTAGGGATGAGTATTAGAAATTCTTAGCCGGTGAAATGCGTATCCGATGAAAGTCACCTTAGTGTCATCTATCTCCTCCTGAAGGGAAAAAACGTTCGAAAGGGCCTTGTATATCCTAATATGTGAATGTCTTATACCGATCGCCAACACCTTGAAAATTAAAAAAATAAAAACTAAATATTTCATGTCGGAAATAAGTATCATATACTTTCGAAATATTGTAGTTGCAGATTTCGTCTACCTAGACTATCGATTTAGTTTCTACGAATGTGAATGAAGCAAATGTGACAAAATGCTAAGTGTAGTTACTCAGATGGTTAGGGCACGTTTAGCCTATAGTGTAACCCATCGACGAATTTTTGAATTTACCAGGCAGCCGGGAAGATCCAACTTAGGTGACGCATACAGTATACGCATGGAAATAGAATTAACCAACTTAATGTACATAGTTGGAGGAACCTCTCTGGTCAAGCTGGCCTTATTCAACTCAAGAATCAAAGTACCATCAAAGAAAAAGTAAACATTGTTTATCGAATTCGAGGTCTCATAATGGGAGTATTCAGTTAGAGATCTTCTACAGAAGGTCAGAATCCTGTTTCCAGTAAAGCTGGATCTTATTAGAAGAAACCAACCTTAGGTGGGCTGTTGGGTCAACATGTCTACCGACCAAACAAATCTGGCCAAAACAGGATATGAATCGCTCTAAGAGTTTGATCTTTCAAAATAGGAAACATCTCAGCGCTATCATAAGTGTCATCACTGGACAGTGTCTTAGAGGATTGACTTGAGTAGACATGTTTTTAAAACGTCAATTCAGTACAATTTGAACCATAAATCGCTTCACACCGAAATAGCGCGGCGAAATAGTGACGCTGTACATTGAAAATATTTGTTCAATTGTGTTTACTCAACGTGCATATCGTCTAAAATATCGTGGCCAACAAGCACCGACTGACAATACTACTCGTCGTTTGGTGTCGAATTTTGTGTGAGCACGGGACAGTGGGAGATCGTTGACATACCGTTCATCAACGCCCAAGACGTTCCAATGAACTGGTTGAACGGGTAAGAGAGACTCTTGCCGAGAACCTACATGTGTCGTATCGTCACCGCGCTCACCATTTTGGCGTCAGTGGGACCATCTTGCGGTGTATTTTGAAGGATGATTTGCATTTGTTTCCGTATAAAGTGCAATAGACTCAAAGAATATTGTCGACAGATCGTCCACGTCGTTCGGAATACGGCCAAACGGTTCCTCGAATGGTTGACACTAAACCTGATTTTTGGAAGCAAATTTTGATAACCGACGACACCCATTTCAAACTCTCTGGCGCCGTTAACAATCAAAATTGCCGCATTTGGAGAAGGAATTATCCACATGCAAATCAAAAAATGCAATTTCTGTAGCGAAAATTACCTGGAGGTATGCTGTCAAAAAATGGCGACATTAACTGGCTACCTAGATCTCCAGATTTGACCCCTCCGGACTTCTTTTTGTGGGGTTATTTGAAAGGCAAAGTATACGCCAGTACGCTAGTAAATCATCGCTATACCACCCGAGATGCACAAAAAAGTGATGAAAAACGCAGCATAAAGGGGGAAAATTTTGATTGATGGTTGTACTATATTCAAAAACTAATCCAAGTAAGTTGTAAAGTTTTTTAAGAGTTATTCAATATTCACATACCGACATAAAAGATGGCGCACCCTGTATATATTATACTGAACTCATCTTTGCTGGAAACTGAGATAATATTAAAGGCAATTGTTACTTCATTATCGATTTTGTTCTGCTAGCAATATTATTTCATTTACAAAACGTTGTCTACGTATGCAAAATCTGCGGGTTGATGTCTTTGGAATATACACATAAACTGACCTTATGTGGGTATTAACAGGCCCCGGGCCAACCGCGAACGACTTTATTGAGTTTAATACAAACTGAACTTCATCAGGGTCGGGAGAGGTGATAGTTGAGGGCCTTTTTGAGGGTACTTCTACTATAATGAAAATCGAACACATGGGGAGTTCTATCATACGAGTATTAGCTTCACGTAGCATATGAGATAATGATTTGTTGAAATTATATGCTGTTCGTTGTTTATTTGGTATTAAAACACATCTGATCCAGCAGTGAAAGACAGTTGATGGTGCCGGTTAAGAGCTGGTGTATAAAGAGAATATCGGCGGTTTCACAATGTTTTTCTAAAGCTAGTAAACCCAGCAATTTGAGTCGGTCATCATAGAGCGGAAGGGTGTAATGGTCAGCCCATGGAAGCCTGCGCAGAGCGAATCGTAGGAATCTACCTAGCATATTCGAGAAGTGGCGTAACAAAGGTGACTAAGGGGTCAGAAAACTCTTTGGACCATTGTTTAACAAAGCCAAGCGCGGAGTTAGCTCTGCTAATTATGAAAGGAATGTGGGTGCGAGAATTGATTCGGTATCACAAATAACGCCCATTAAAGTGACCGAAGCTAAAGCTTGGGTTGATATGTAGTAAGTTCGATCATGAAGTGTTAAATACTTCCAGCAGTATGAATGCCTTGGGATTTTTTTATGTTGAGCTCACAGAAGTTTTTGCAGCACCATATCGAGGACCTATTGAGGTCGTCTTGATCAGAAAAGTTGCAAATTTGTCTATAAGATTTTCAGATCTCGGCATAGACAAACATGCGTAAGTTCCCTATAATATTTGCAACATCATTAATAGTAAAAATCAAAATTAATGACTGCCCTGTGGAACACCCCAAGTGGCTTTAATTGGTTCAGACAAACGAGTACGAAAATGGACTAGGTAAAAGCGTTCTTCCAAATAGGATTTGAACCAAGGAATCAACCCGGATTGAAAGCCACGTGCATTGAATTTGAAAAGAATTAACTTATGTGCGATCTCCTTTTTTTCCTTCCTCCAGGGCACTAGAAACGAACTCAATAAGGGTGATAGTGGTTGATTTGCCTTTAAAAAATCCATGTTTGTTCGGTGCAGAGATAGATCTGCTATTGCAGAACATTGCATCATAATCATGTTCTCAAAGATCGGAATGCAGGATAACGTAGCAATGGGTCCGTAGTTGGTAATATCCTGTTTGAAATTTTATATGAGTGGGGTTTATATAAGCGCTTTTCCAGAGGCGAGGAAAAAGTCTGAAGATACTTACGAGGGGTTGAATTAGATTATTGGCACGTTTTTTTTAGAACAATGGCGTGCAAACCATCGGGACCAGGTGAAAAGTCATCTTTAAGTTTATTTATCTTGTCGAGTATCTGTGCCGGTGCTATTTCAACAGACATTAGAGATGTCTGAGTGTAGTTATTCGGGACTTTAGTGAGTGTGTAGATAATTCTGATAGTCAAATTCAGAACCACATAAATCTGGTTCTGGTGGCCGTGGCTCAAGTGGTAGTGGACTGGCTTCCAAATGGGAAGGTTCGGTGTTCGAATCGCAGCCTCGCCCGAAAGACATCATCCATTTTTTCAGCTAACGAAAATCAAGTAAGACGAGTAGTTGACTAGAAATCAACATCATCAAGCCAACTTCCACTAAGAATTTAGTCTCCCCATTGAATGTTGGATGCCACCCATGGAGCGAAATAACCACTGAGCCCAAACATCTTTCTTTCTCTCTCTATCCCATTTTCCAAAACACTTAACACATGCTGGGGCATTATAAGTGTATTCATACAAGTACACGTGCCATAACTTACTTTTCTTGTTGCGAAGTGCACGTAGTTACTCGTATTTGTTATACCAAGAAGGAGAAGATGAGGGATTTCTCCTTAGGTTGTAAGGGACAAGAGATTCCACAAGATCGTGTGATCAATTCGCGTCTCACTAGTTGACATTTCTCAAACTTTGGCACAACTTGTGGGGAAGTAGATCCGTAAAGGTTTCGGTCAAAATATAAACAATTACGCAAGGCTAATCACAGACAAACACCAGTGTGGTTTAAGTGTGTAAGTTGAATCTGAGAAGACTGTTGATAATGTAAAGTATAGAAAATATTAGAAGTAAGCAACCTGCTGAGGTTATACTGGAATACTGTTTATTAAAATAACTACCTGAAATATTTTCCGATCATCCAATGGAAATTGACTTAAACAAATTAAAGGGAATCTGGTATATTGCAGTGACCAGGTAGACATATTATGTTTGTTTAGTTGAAGCCCAGAATGATTCAAAACACCACATCTCAGGATATAGCCTGCAAAGTGAGAAAGCTTAGAACAAAAGAAAATAATCATCTTCGTAAATCGCCGATGAACTCCTCACCGAAACTTACTCTAACTCTTTATACTCCTCATCCTTAAATTTGTAAACCACTTCACTGCCAATTTCTTATTCCAGTCCGAATACCATACAATTTAAACATTTGAGATGAGAATAATTTAAAGACAATGTCCAACGTCAATTTGACGGCAATTACGTACTCCAATCTCACTATTTATTGGTTTGTTTTTCGTTACACCTGGGCGTGCAGTAAACGATGCGTTCCGAGCCCATGCCACTGAAACACTCGTAAGTGTCTTGTTTAATTGACAATAAAGCGCAACCGATTGGAATAAAAATAAATATCGAAAATAAATATGAAATGAAATTTCCGTGACCATAAATTAATGCCCTTTCTAAAAATACACGCGTGTATTGAATTAAAAATGTATTCAAACGCCTGCATTGTCGCCTCTTCTGTGGTTGGATTTGTTTGTTTCGTTTTTATCCCACTAAGCTAACATTGCAATTTATTTGGCCGTAGTACTCATACGGCAAATGACATGAAACGTGCACATATTTTGTATTTTTTGACAACAGCTAGAGAACATTTATAGAAATGGCATAGGCTCAAAGCAATTTCTTGTGTTCGACTGATGTCCCTTATTTTTATAAGTGGTGAATTATGCACAAGAAGATGAAGTGAACTTTGTAATGAGCGGTTGAGGTGTCGGCATTGTTTCACCATATCGGAGATAGTGAATATTTTATCTTGTGTGGAAAGTAAAGGAAAATGTTTGAGAAGTTAACTGATAAATTGTATGAGTTGTTGACTGGTGAAAATGGTGTCATTATTCAAATCTGTAAGGAAGTTACGGTTACTGCTTTACTGCTTTATTGAGAAAAAAAATGTATTAATTAATTTTGAAATGAAAAATTCTTAAATTTTTTTTTTTTTTTTTTTTTATAAATTTTCAGGTGTTGCTGGTCTATGCGCAGTTTATTTGATTTTCGGTTATGGTGCACAATTGTTGTGTAATATAATTGGCGTTGTTTACCCGGCTTACATTTCAATACATGCAATTGAATCGAGTACAAAATTAGATGACACCAAATGGTTGACGTATTGGGTTACATATGGCATCTTGTCGATAATTGAATACTTCTCCGTGGTTTTGACATCGGTTATTCCACTTTATTGGTTGTTAAAGGTAAGACATGATGGTTTTTGATGAATTTTTTTTTCTTCTTTTAAATATTTTTCACACTTTAAATCCTCGCATCATAAAATTCTGTTTTCCAAATCACTGACAAGGACATAATACTTGCTTAATCCAATTTAAGTTGATATTGTAAATAATAATTGGTTGAAACAACAGAGAATTAAATAAATAAAGCGAGCAGTACGGTACAAAATGGTTGAACCGAAAAATTTCCCTACTTACCTAATCTAGTCATAAATACTGGTAAAGGGAAAAATGGATGCCGAACGAGCTAATATTTTTACAATTATTTTTATATTATTTATTTGGTTGCTGAAAATCTACAAATCGTAGAACGCATTGTTCAAAATTGACCCCATTTGCCTTCTAGCACAACTTGGAACACTCTGGTCAATAACTGATCGCAACTTGCAGCACATGCTCGATATTTCAACCAGGTGGTGCTAAATATTTGGAATTTGTGAGTTGTCCTTTTTTAGACCTTTAAAGCCACATGTCATTCCCAAGAAGTCCTACGAATAGTTGTTTATTAGCAGCAACTGTCTATAGCTTTAAATAATAACACGGAAGTAGGTAGTTCGTATTTCATATCACATTTCTGCTGGATAAATGCATGTTTTAATTATGAAATGAAAGGAAACCATTTTTACGGTACAAGTGAACCCCAGGTTTTGAATATGTAATTGGAAAGTGGGATTCCAGTTTTGTGAAGAACGCAGCGACTTTTTAGCCCATATAACTCAATGGCGTTTTTCATCGTATCGTGTTATTTCTGCAGGATCTGGTTCTTGATGATGAGGTGATCTCCTCGATTCTTTTACGACATTCGATGAAGACACAGAAGCACTCAGACAAAGAACCAGTGAATTGTACTCTTTGTATTTTCCTTTTATCAGAATTTCTTAGTCTTTCATGAAAAGGTGAGGTAAGCGCTTTAGTAATAAAGTGTCTATAATATCTGTATCCATCACTTCACCGCCTAGAAGCTGCAGCCAGATACGAGTGTAGGACAGACACTCACAGAGATAGTTCTCCGCGGTGTCGTCATCAGTCTCACAACAATCGTCGAAAGATGTTGCTTCGCTTATGCCCAGCACACTTAGGTGGTTAGAAAAAGCGCCGTGCTCCGTTACTACGCCAATAAGCAGCACACAGTTTTTCCTCCTGAGGGACAGCAGAAAACTCGTTAACGGGGAAGACGTCGGGAAGTATATTCTCATATGAAACCCAACTGTTAATGGAAGCCTTAATTGAGAACGCGAGCAGTCCTAGTGAAAGTTTAGGTCATGAAAAACTCTCTAAGCCTTTGCAAGTTCATTGGCGATTTCATTTTCCGTGATCCCATTATAAACTGGGGACCAAATAAGACTTTAAATCTGCAATTCTAAGCCATTTACAACGGATTAGCTGTATTTTTTTGGACGCATGTTAGGGACTGTCACATGAAACGACCCAACTCCACTTACGAGTTTATCAATCATAAAAACTTGGTACCACAGATATATATGTATATGACGTTTAATGGCAGTTCATCTGTCGGTTGGTGAACAATTTTTTTGAAAAACTGTTGGCGCGATATGTCAAATGTTTGGCATTTCTGAAAATTCATTGCAAACGAAGAAAATAGCATCTGGAAGCACTATTTTAGTAGATGGCGTTTACAAATTGACTTAGCGTACATCGTTATGTTATTGTTGTAATTTACACCCAAATTATTTGTTTAGGGGGTTAGTGGATGTGCTATTACAGTGACTATAGTCATCCCTTTGCTTTGCTGGATTGTACCACTTGGGATTTTGCCCTCATCTGAATGCTATAATTTGCGTACATTGAAATTCATCTAGAACTAATTTGTTGAACGAAATTTTTAGTAATGAGAGTGATAGGACAAAAATTGTTACTCTTAGATGAAAATTGCTTTGCGAAGTCATTAAATCAACTACGTCTTCCCATCCAGATTACATCGACGGTCAACATAACCCTTTTTTTTCTTTTTTTTCTTTTTGAAACTTGCCCCCGCAAAAAAAGTTTTCAATCATTTCTAATTCTACCTCTTCTCACCTCTAACTAGAATTCCTTCAATTGACAAATTTCATCTTCTTCACATGACTAGTCCCGATTTGACCATCATGACGATTTACCTGAATGGAGATAAACAAAGACCATTTCAAAAACCGTTGAAAAGTACTTACAATTTTTGAAAAAAATAAATAACAAGGTTAGCCTCAAAAGAAAGGTGATTGCTATTAGAATAAGGCCACGAGCTTTCTATCTTCAATATTCGCAAAGTTATCTGAGGAAAAGAAAAGGAATTTTTGGGAATTTTTTTTTTTAAAGAAAACTAGTACATAAAATGTTTTAAAATTTTGAGGATATATTTGTAAATAAATAATGAACATACGCTGAAATTTTCAAAGGTAAAAATTAAATTTTCAGCGAGTTATTCGCTATCTCCCAAATCACAACAAAAAGGTCCTCCACTACTCCAGTGATTGTGGCCTTTACTGTGGCTGAAATCGAATTTCGCCCGAAAATTGGATGATTTTTGATGATCACATTTTTCATACAATCGAAAAACTGGAGTGTAACTATACGTATATAGAGAAACATATACAAAATAAGCAAAAAAAATCTAAGCGATCGGATGATTTGTCTTCGAGTTACAATTGCAGCAAATTTGAAGAATGTAGTTTCGAGAAAAACGCGTTTAAAGATAAAATGATTGATTTCATTATTGTAAATAGATAAAAATCATACTTAAAGCTAATCTGCTATTCCAGGCCATTGTAATTCACTTTCCTCTTCTTCAAAAAGCGCCTCCTAGGCTGTTGAAGCCCTTCTTCGAGATGATCGGCCCTCTTTCGAGGCAGCCTGTTGGCGATGCTCTGGGACTCGCAGTCTTGTTTCATCTTTGCTAGCGACATAATCTCGGGCCTCTGCTGCAGGTCCAACTATCACTCCCATCACATAAAATATTTTTAAATTAGATGTATAACCGTCATTGAATATTGAAATAGGAAAGCAATTTGATAACTCAGTAGTTTTGAGACCACTATGGAGGTGTTTCGGAGCAAAGTGCCAAAGTATATCATTGTAGCTTTCATTATAATTCTGCGTATTATTACCCTTACATCTATCAAGCATTTCACGACGGAACAAGTCCTCGTATATTGGCTTCAGAGCTGTTTGAACATTTGGATCAAGTGGGAGATAATCGTGCTTGTTTCCGCGCGGCAATAAGCGCACCAACTCTCTGCGCCTTCTGGCCAGTTTAAATGGTTTGGATTCTTATATATCGAACTCAAATGATGAAATTTAGCCCAGATTGCTACATCCACATTATCTTGATGTCTCTTGATCGCTAGGCCGTAATACGAGTACTTTTGAAGTTTATTAATTAAGTTGACAGTTAATTTTAAGTCTTATCGGCTTTTTTCAAACTACGGCATCATGATCCCATTCTTTTTGTAACATGTAGACAGCACTCTAGTTTTTCTACAGGAATATCATATGAATTTAAAACTAATAATTCTTTATATGTGGCACTATAACCATCACTAATATACAGCGAATATTTCACCCCGTATTTACTAATCGAGCGAGCAAACATGTCTTACACTATCGACTTCCATTTTGAAGCCGATCCTTTATGATTTATGTCGCAATCATCTTCGTGTAGTGAGAGCCATTCTTCGTAGACTACAGGATCGCTGCCTTTTTTATTTTCCCAAAAGACACAATTCTGGCAGTAAGTAGACTTTACACACGAATCGACGATGTTTTTTTTTTACAATGTTTTCCTGCCAGAGTTTCTACACCAAAACGTGAAATATGGCAACGTTTTTTCCACTTGCCATCTCCCGAAACTATCAAATTTGTCTCTGAATTTTCTATCTCTAATGTCTGCTTCTTCTCTTCTTCAATAGCTCTTTCCATACTAAATTTACAAACTGATTCTGCTGCTGTCCGTAAATTCGTGAAACATCCAGCGAAAGTTTAATGATAAAATTTACTTGCTAAAGCCATCAAACCGGAAAAAAGATTAATTTCGTTTATTCCGATACCCAAAAGACGCATCACAGCCACTAAACATCTATTTATTTCAAATGTATTTTCAATCATAGGCCCGGAATTGATTTACGAAACACCGCATTCACACATAACAGCAATTTTGAATACTAAACTTCGTGACTTGCTTGATCAAAAGTCACATTTTTTTTTACAAGTTTTACACATTACTAAATTGGTAATTGCATTAAAAATCGAAACAAACTGAATAATGCAATATCCATAAGTTAGATCAATCACAATATTACTATATTACGAGTATCATTATTTTGTGATAGTTTTTCAGCGGACTGTATGTTGATTTCCCGTAAACTTTCGTTTTCTTGAAACTGACTTATGCCTGGGAATGTCGTGGGTACCTTTTTGGTTTGAATACGGATCCTTATTTTTACTAAAATAACTTACGAAGTGCTCAGTATAACGGTCACAGTAAAACCAAATGTGTCTAGCTCCGAAAACATGTGACGTAGTTATAAAAGAAAAATCCCTAAAGAGTAGACCTATTCATGCATTTCTGTATACCTGAAGGTCAACAATAGAAACCGGAATCGTATTATAATGGTGTACGATGACGACAGAGCCCGAACAATAACTCTGGTAGACCCCGTAGCAAACGTGACTTTCTGACCGCTGAGCGGCTACTCTTTAGAAGGCTGTAACTCAAAAACTATTTGAGATACACTTGCGGTCATAAAAACCGCCCCTTATCAAAATGATTGAAAAATTGTTAATAACTACGGTAATAATTTTTATAATGAAATGAAATTTTTGTTAAGTACTCCGCAGTAGTTTATAAGTATTTCTATCTAATTTCCATCTGTTTATTGAATGTTTGAAAAAAGATATTAACAAAGAAAAAAAATCATTGGTTAACAAAATCAAACGATTCATTTTTTATGTATGTGTATATAAGATGTTTAGATATGCCACTTTCACCAAAAAATTATCAATGCCGAGTTGCTCCTCCTTTGGCGGTTATAATCTCTTTTATTCTAGAAGGCATCGAGTTTAATAGAAGTTCAGTATTCCATACATGTTCCAGAACTTCATTTAGCTTTTTTTTACTCTCTGGTTTATGTTCAGCCACCTTACGTTTCATTGCATGCTACAAGTGTAAGATTGGGTTAAAATCGGGCGAATTAGCTGGCAGTCTAGTCTGGTAATTCCGAGGTCATCAAACGTTGTTTTGAGCTGAAAATTATTGAAAGACTCTAGTTACTTGTCTGTTTATTATTTATAAAGTAGACAGTTGTAGAAGTTGATTTATAACACTTTACTTACGGATTTGGCGCGGTGGGAAGGTGCAGAATCATCTTGAAAAATGCACTTGTCAGTATACGAATGATGCTGTTCAATTGCTGGTACCAAAAACTCCCTTACTACTTTTCCATACTTTTGAGCGTTCATAGTTCCATTAACAAAGTGCAAAACGTAAAAAGAAAAACATCCCCAAACCATCTGGCTTTGAGGAAACTTCACTGTTTTGACTATGCACTCGTACTTGAACCTGATCGATCTAACTTCACCTGCTGACAGTCGTACGTATGGCAAATTGTCGGCACACAACAAATTAAATTTACTTTCATCGGACCATATCACACATTGCCAATCATCCTGCGTCCAATCTTCGTACTTTTTTGCCCACGTCAAGCGAGCTTTTTTCATTTTTGTGGTTAGGAGAGGTTTTTTCGCTGGTCGTCTTCCATATAAACCTATCTCCCGTAGCCGTCGGCGTATGGTTTTGGCGCTTAGATCAACTTGATGAAATTCACTCAGCTCTGCTCTTATACGGACGGCACTTTTAAAGCGATCTTTCATGCTAATTCGTTGTGATAGATTGTCCGTCTTCTGGGTTGTTTTACGTTTTCGCCCCGAGCCTTTTTTCCTTTCCAGTGGATCCAAATTTTCTTTTTTCTTCATCAGTCGTACGATAGTTGAATGACAGCATCCTATTTTAATCGCAATCTCACGATAGCCAAGCCCTTCTTCGACTAAAGTCAATATTTGAACTTTTTCGTCCCGAGTCAGTTGATGATATTTACCAGACATTTCACTTTTTTTTACTTGTCACCGTCACAACTCAATTCAAACTGATTTTTTTTTGCACTGAATACGATGCCGAACTATGGGGAATACCCTTCATTAGTATGGGAAAAACCCTTACGATCTGATGTAATTAGGCATTTTTTGAGAACTCATTAGGTGGTGCGATTTTTATGACCGCAAGTGTATTCATTTGAAATTTTAGTATGTTATTTTAAAAGGTATAGACTGAAAAAAAATTTTGTTTTTTTTTTTCTTAAATTTTACACTAGGTGTTCCCCTTAAAAACTGACTTGAGGGAGCTCACAAAAATATGAACTGGACTAAAATTATTTTTAATAACCAAGCGTACATTTTTTTTTAACATTCCATTGAGATGTGTATTTGACTGTACATGGTGCAACTGTTCTCCAAAGCGCATCTGAATTGAAGTGCAAATGCAACTGTGCTAAAAATTGACACTAGTCCGAAACTGACTATCTGTTAAGTCTTCAAAAGGGAAAATAACGTTAGTTAGTTTCATTGGCTATCGCAGTCTTCAGGTGCTAATACGAATGCTTGGGGACTTAAAAAGGGAGAGAATCAACGGAAAAGATTTAGAACGGTCTTTAAAAAAAAAAGTTGCTTATAAGCAATTATTGTCCCGAAAGTGTTCAAGACTCAATATTTCGGTCTCGAGTAGAGAAGGCGATGTACTCTAATACAGAACATGACCTGTTATCCAACCAACTGAGGTTTGGACTCTCAGTTAGCCAACCATTCCATGATTTGAAATGCGGATCATGGTATTGAAGCCTCTTTTGAGCGGTTTTCGCTTTGTTAAACTGAAACAGAACCTTGTAAGAATACACTTCACTACACCTTCCTAAACGATTGCTTGATAAAGTTTCACATAAGTCTTAACTCTTTTCTCGCAAAAATGTGGGTGGGTAATGCCATCATATAATAGCCGAATACACACCATAGTAATACCGATGCGAAATATTTTTTTTTTTTTGTTTGAGTCACTGTTGAGTGATTTTTGCTTTCTGAACTGGAGCCGAATCCAATTGGAGTGTCCCCAGCTTTTAAGTTGAAAGACCACTTAAAGACATCTTTAAAAATAATTGTTTAATAAGCTTTCGCCTTAGTTTTAACTCTTTTTGCTCATACGTCAATCCCCACCATACTGATGCGGGATGATGCCCATGTGTTAGACCTTCGGAAATAATTCTGGCGTTTCTCTTTATAGCATCCACTCGATAGTTCTGTTTATTAAAAGATTTTACAACACATTTCAACGTATGCTCCATTCGCATACCGGCTGTGTAAAGCTTTCGTTTTTTTTTTTTTTGCATTTTTACTATTATTCGACAGTGATTCAGTGCCCAATTGGCACCGTGTGTCAACACTTCTTTGATGATGCTAAACAAAGATTTTTTCGGAATTTGTATAATGTGCTTACCGAAGTTAACAGGACTTTTTAAAAATAAAAACAACAAAATGTTTTGTTGGCAAAACCGATTTATTTTATTCAAAATAGTCTCCTTCCGGCTCAGTGCAGCAATTTGCACGGTCTAAAAGCACGTCGAATGATCGTCGACTGGCATGTCGGTATAAGTCTGTTAGATGACTTCTACGTCCACAAAATGCTTTCCTTTCTCGCCAATTGCATTTTTCCGAAAAGGTAAAAGTCGCACGGTATATCAGGCGAATACGGGGAGCGGTTAACAGTTAAAATGAGGTGTTTAGCCAATAAATCGGTCACAAGTGTCGATCGATGAGATGGCGCATTATATTCTAACTTCCTGCTGCGCGGTGTTCTGGCTGAATTCCATGAATACGATGCACCAAATGCTTCAAAATAGAGTTGTGCACTAATTGTTTGGCTCGGTAGAACGAACTCTTACTGGACAATGTCCTTGGAATTGGATCCTATCTAGCAGGTGCAAAGATGTTTTGGGCGCACCCGACCAGATGTGGATAAATGCCTTATATATTGAGGCCAGTTCAGAGTGGGTAAAGTATTTCTTACATCGTTTGAGGAAACCTCGCAGCATTTTTGACGACACCGAATATGTGATCATTCCAACGTAAGTTGTCATTGACACACATATCAAGAATGAAAAGTTTATCGGTTTCGAAGATTCAGATACCATTCATGGATAACGGCTGGGTGTTTCAATTTCGCTTTAACGAGAGCAGACAGCATTGTGTTGGAAGCATTAAATTCTACTCTGTTAGTGATTCCCCAATTAATTATGCTGCTAATATCAGAACTTAATGTGTTTAACATACGCTGTCATTCCCGTTCTACAGCCGAAGAACAGCGACGTGAGTACAGGAACGAATATGAGAAGCAGAGAGTGCTGTCGTCAGCAAAGGAATATATTGAATTAGAAGTAGCAGACAAGAGATCGTTGATGAAAATTAAAAAGAGTGTCGGAGACAAAACGGAGCCCTGGGGCACACCAGCATTTGTTTTGTAAATACCAGACTTGAAACCATCCAAGACAACTTGAATTGAACGTTCCGAAAGGTAATTTCTAATCCATTGAAGAAGAGAGTCGTCATCCCAAAAGCACGCATTTTCGACAAAAGAGCCTGATGCCAAACTCTGTCAAATGCCTTAGAAATATCAAGTGCAACTATCTTGCTTTCGCCAGATTGATGTACGCTTTGACTTCACTTTTTGGTGGGACATGCCATCACATCACCAGTGGACCTGTTGCTACGAAAACTGTGCTGCCGGTCAGAAAGAAGCTTTCGTGCTTCGAGATATTAAGCTGATAACAGCGTTTCCATTTCCTTGAAAAGAAGGGATGTAAGCGCAATGGGTCTATAGGAGGAGAGAGAGGACGATTCGCCTTTTTTAGGATTAATGAAAAAGCTTACGCAGTGGTTTTGCCAGCGAAGAAGAACACCTCTTCAGAAGGAGGGAGATATACAATATGGACCAGCGGATTTGTGAATGTTAAGATCTTTAAGAACGCTTGCTACTACACGAGTGCGAAAGTGGATTCGTCCCATTGAAGATTCGACGCATTCAAGCATAGGCGGAGACAAAGCACAATCTGGGAGTGTTGAGCTGGCCGCAAAGTGTGCAGCAATCAGATTGGCCTTCTCCAAAGGGCTGACAGCTGGAATGTCATTGTAAATGAGCGTTGGGATGGAGGATGCGGCAGAATTTCTAATATTTTTGACCATATTCTGGATCATATTGAAAACACCACGTTTTATCCCCAGTCACAGTGTTGTAAAGGAAGTTGTTGTTATTTTTGGCCTCCTTGATGGTGTCCGTCAAATGTCGAATGTCGAATTTTGAGCAATTTTTGGTTGATGCTCATTTTTGTACCGATGACACAAACATAATGTTCGTTCTCCTTCGTTCGTTCGTTCGTTCAAATGTCATGAAATTTTGACAGTACATCACTAAAGGATCTACCTTTCCGTAGTAAGATACTCGTACACAAATTTATGTAGGCCAACTACTATTGTACTTGTAAACAACCGAAACCAAGAAATTTTACTCAGCAATGTTGCATAAATGCCATATATCAAAAAACAGTCAAAATATAAGGAACTCTTTCAAAACTTCATCCAGAATTTCATGCGTTAAATCGTGTAGCAATATTTATGACCGGAATAGCTCTTAAAAAATCATATCACTTATTGACTCAGCACAATACGCCTCCAAATTATGATGAAAGTACAAAGATGTCGTAACCCGTGCTAATATGTTTTTACATCGTAATGTCTGACATCTCACACACTGTTATACGATAAGATTAGGTAGTGCGTCTTTTTCGTTACCTGTCGACATTCATATTTTCAACCGATTGTAGAAAAGAAGAGTGTACAATTTTTTATATAGACTTTGATAATTGTGGGTCTTTAGATGAAAAATATACCCTGGCATTTCTTTAAATCATTTGCCAATGGTCTACCTATTGTAGTGGTTATAATTATTTGCAAATTTATTGTTGGAAAGTTTGGGCCTTCATTTTTATTTCCTTGGAAGAAGGAAATGTTAGATTTTTGATTTATCAATTTCCCATCACTTTCCTATCCATGAAAGGCTGCGGTCCACTGTATCAAATCTAAGGAATACCGATTGTCAAATAAGTAGTTCAAAAATTCAATTTTAGTAATGCTCTACCGTCTCCTACAAAATCCATTTGTTAGCTCAAAGATAAGCAACCGCTTACTGTTTATGTTTTCGCATTGATTGATATCAATCAAGAATTTTATAAATCAGTGGCTATACTTATTAGACTCCAGACAATTGACTACCACTGCCCAACCGATCCTAATTTTTATTAATCAGAAATACCTAGAGCCTGATAGAAAGGAAGGAAAGAAGTAACCTGTAGCGAACGAAAATTGGTGCTCGTTGAAAAGATACTCTAGGTAGTCAGAGAAGAAAGCATTAGGCAAGCCATTTTTAAATTCATTTGACGAGATTTCAGGGAAAGGTTTTAAGAAACTGGCATCATTCTTAAAGTCAATAGGCTGGATTCAAACTGTACAGACCCGCATTCTTTTTAATTGAGGTCAACTGTTCCCAGTTCTTATTTTTCTTGTGCCTAACAGACATTGCTCTCTACTCTCCTATTCATAGACCTCACCAACAATGCTTGCCCTTCTAAATCAGAGCCGATCCGGGTGGGAGCTGAATTTCAACCAATATGACCCCGGTTTTTTTTAAGGAACTTAAGACTTAAGTGGGCATGAATACACTTACGTATAATGCCTCAACATGTTTTAAGTTTTTTGGAAAATGGGATAGAGAGAGAAAGAAATATGTTTTGGCTCAGTGGTTATTTCGCTCCACGAGGCGGTAGTTGACTTGTTGTTGTTTTTTAGTCAACCTATCTCGCTTGATTTAAGTTAACCGAAAAAATGAATGTCTTTCGAGTGCGGTTGGAATTCGAAGACCGAACCTACCAACTTGGAAGCCAGTTCATTACCACTTGAGCCACGGCCCCCACTAACCGCGGTCTATGGCCAACTGCATCCAGTTATGCACACCAAGTTTAACTTATGTTCGCCACCTAGGGCGAAACTTCCTCTGCTGTTTTGTCCTTCGAAATAAGAATCGAAGACTTCTCATTTACACTACGACGGTAGTCCCAGAAGTACTCAACCTGAAATATAGATGGCGGTTGTTGTTTAAAAAGAATGACAATTGTAGAAAGTACCAATCTTATAAAGCTTAAATTTGAGGTTTGACGACGCTATGTTGTTTAGTATTTGTTCGTTAACCATCAATAGTGGACGCTCTCAATGAATTTTTAAATATGGAAAAAATTGGTCATCTGCTCCTGCGTTTACAACAATAAAATATTGGGTGGCAGAGTTTAAGCAAAGCCTTACGAGTTGCCAAGACGAATATCGCAGTGGTCGACCAAATGACGTGAGCTCACCAGAAATGTTGAGTAAAATCCACAAAATGGTATTGGATGACCGTCAATTGAAAGTGCGTGAACTAGCAGATGTGGTAGGCATTTCAAAAAGTGCCGTACATCGCGTGTTGGCTGAAAAATTGGACACGAGAAAGCTGTGCTGATTACTCACAATGGAACAGAATAACCGTCGTGAGGATGCTTCAATCAAGTGTTTGGCAAAGTTTAACAGCAATACGAGGGGCGTTCAATATATTCTCGGTATCGATATGAAGGAAAATGCGAATTCAATTTAAATTGTTTTTATTTTTCAATATAATCTCCCCTAACATCAATGCATTTGTTACATCTTGAGATAAGCTTTTTTTAACCCTCAAAAAAATAAATTTCCTCTTTCTCTGCAAAATACCGACTTGAGTTCTTCATCATCCGAAAATCTTTTTCCACGAAGACATTTTTTCAAATCCGGAAACAGGAAATAATCACTAGGGGCAAGGTCTGGACTATAGGGTGGGTGTTGGATTTCTTCGAAGCCACAATCTCGCGCAGCAGCCTTGGAAACTCGGGCCGTGTGAACAGGAGCGTTGTCATGAAGAAGCAACACACCCGCTGCGAGTTTACCCCGTCTTTTCTTTTTAATTTCCTCCCGCAAATTATGCAAAGTGGAAGCGTAGGATGTGGCGTTGATGGTTTCACCTTTTTTTTTGTACTCAATGAGCAAGATTCCCTTTGAGTCCCAAAAAACTGTGGCCATGAGCTTCCCGGCAGACGGAGTGACTTTGAACTTCTTCGGGGGGTCTGCTCCTTTTTTATGCCACTGCATGGACTCTTGTTTGCTTTCAGGGTCATAGTGGTGGACCCATGTTTCGTCCCCAGTAAAAATTCGATCCATAACACCGTCCGCGTTCTCACTACACATCTCCAAAAGCTCACTCACTTTTTTCTGAGGCGCTGTGAGCATTCGTGGCACCCACCTTGCACTGACCTTTGAAAGGTTAAGATGGTCATGAAGAATGGTGTGAATGGTACCAATTGAAAGCTTGGTGATCTCTGCCATCATTTTCACCTTTATTCGGGCATCCTCAAGAACAAATTTTTCGACTTCTTTGATGCTTTCTCCCGTACAAGCAGTAGCCGGGGCGCCGGAGCCGGGGTCGTCTTCAATGCTCTCTCTGCCTCTCTTGAACTCACTTGACCACTTTTGCACAGTTGATAATGAAGGTGCGGAACCCTGGTAAACAGCCACCATCTCTTCATGAATAGTTTTTTGACTTTTTCCTTGCTTAGTGAGAAATTTAATTACAGCGCGATGCTCAATTTTCACCATCATCGTCTCAGTTGCCATTATGATTCTGTTTAACTAGAGATAAAACGCGAATTACGAATTAATAATCACATTTATATGAAATTTTACATGAATGCACTAAAATAATAGTATTACTTGATAAATAAGTCAATTTATATATACAACCACAGCTTCACCCCGATATCGAGAATATTTTGAACGCTCCTCGTAAAGCCGAGTTTTACATCGATTCATAACATGGGTCCATCACTTCACACCCGAGACGAAGGAACAGTCAAAACAATAGACTCAGAGGGGAAGGCATTCCACCTGCAGGCAAGATCATGGCGTCAGTTTTTCGGGATGCGCGTGGGATAATTTTCATTGATCATCTTCAGGAAAGAAAAACAATCAATGTCGTATATTATGCGCACTTATTGTAGCGTTTGAAAGATGAAAAAGTTTTGTTTCATCAAGACAATGCACCAGTTCACACATCCGTCATCTCGATGGCCAAAATCCAAGAGTTAAAGTTCGAATTGTTTCCTCATGTACCCTATTCGCCAGATTATTTTCTTTTTCCGAACTAGAAAAAATGGCTCGGTGGTAAAAGATTTGCCAACAGTAAAGAGGTGTAGTCTATGGTTGATGACTATTTCAAGGAGCTCAACGAATCTCACTGTAAATAGGGTATCGAAGCTGTTGAACATCGCTGGGAAAAGTGTATTGAACTAAAAGGAGACTACGTAGAGAAATAAACATATTTTTTCCCAATTTGTTTGTTTTCTTTGTTAGGTCGGGGCATTTTTTTTTTGTTTTATAATTTACGCGCTCCTAAGGCGTTATGATACCCTTTTACTGTTGCCAGGGCGCGGGCGGAAAGATAGAAGGAGGAGAAAGAAAAGCATTGTTGTGATGTAGTGGTTTGAAACTCAGGTGTGTTTGGTTTCGGTATTGACTCTCCAATATATATGTATCTCCTCCCCCAAAGCCCACAAACTGGACCAAAATTAACTCAAAGGATCGCAGTATAAACGACGAATGATATCTTTACTAGCCTTTACTAACGTCAATTAATTCCATTATAATTCTGCACAACCTGATGAGTTTAGCAGAAGTTCCCAGTCACTCGATCACGGATTAAATTCGCTATAAACTCCAACAAAGACATCAGCACGGTAATCAGGCGAAAATTCACGCTGCTAATCGCTGCTTCTTTGGGCTTAGAAGGCAATTTAGTAGTAAAAACTCTCTTGTGCAACCTTAAAGACATTATACAAGACACTGATCATCGCAGTCCTACTTTACGGCGCAAAAGCTTGGAAACTGATGAAAGCGGATGAAAATACTCTCAAGCACTTCGAGAGAAAAGCTCTTCGGCTAATTTTCAGTCCCGTTTGTATCAATGGAGATTGGGGGAAACGTTTCAACGGAGAACTGTACGGGCAGTACAGCGATGCGGACGTAGTCAAACCCTGAGGGCATGGACACCAGTGTCCCGACGGGGAATGTTTTCGACTCCAACCCAGAGGGACAATGCTGTAGAGGACGACCTCATCTTAGGTGGCGCACACAACTTGAAGGAGACCTCGGTAAACTTTATGTGCGCTACTGGACACAGCTGACAAGAGACAACTGGGGAGGGGAGTTAGCTTAGGCCCTGGTCCACGCCGTACTGTAGCGCCACCTAAGTAAGTTAGGATAGTCGGAGGCTTAAACCGCATCAGATTATTTCATGTGCTTACACGATACGCAAGACAAGATCTTGTAAGAGATGTTAAGGTGGCGATATAATTGACGAAGATGAGACGGTCTTCTGGATCGGAGAAACGAAGTTAAGGCTCATCGCCCACGCTGAATGGTTCATTCTAGGTTACAGCTTAGTTTGGGTCATCTGTGCCGTTTAAAAGTCTACAAAAGTTGTTTCTCCATATCGTTAGCACCCGGTTTCTGTTAGGGTCTTCATGGGTTGACACGTTTTTTTTTTACTTCATAAAACTTCCGAACATTGTTCCCCGGATAGCACCTCTCCATTTCCTCGATCGCTCGCTTCCCATGTTCTTTTGTTTTTTCCGTCAAAGTCGATATTCTTCCGTCTTCCTTTACTCGTAGAACGCACAACCCCTATCGTTCTTGTATGCACCTCCGAAGCATTTCTCGGCGTCGTTCACTAGAGCCCAACCTTCTTAACTCATTCACGAAAATTGTTCCTTATTTGAACTTTTTGATGGTTCTCGTAATTACAAGAAAAAAATTTAAGCAGACATAACTGGACCCTATTGATGTTGTTCCTGTTCTTCTTTCTTTTCAGTGCATTTTCCTTATTTGGTGTATGCTGCCGATTGAGAACAATGGCGCATCGGTCATCTATCAGCGGGTTGTCCGTCCATACTTCTTAAAACATCACGAAGGTAAGTTGTTTATACGTATTCCCTCCTCTCCAACCAACTAATGACTGTTTCTTTTTACAGCTGCCGACAAATTACTAGGCGAAATGATGGACAAAGCGAAGAAATCCGTTGAGGGCGTCTACAAAAGCGATTAAATCTCGAGAATTTTCACATTTTATACTAAAGAAGCTAAATTGAAACTATTTTACTATCTAGTATTATAGGAGTGCATTTTTATTGACACAATCATCTCGTTCACCGGTTTTGTGATGCTTTCATCTCTATCTCTTTTAAATCTCTCCAATCAGGGACTCTACTCCATAACTCAGTCAAATTATGCTTGATCGTGTCTACAATTCATTTTTACCTTTAGTTTTCTTCATAAAATAAATTGAATATATTTTTGTGTGAAATTTTTAATAAAGAAAAACAAAAGCGAAGTAAACCAAGTTTCCCAGTGATTATTGGAATATGCCTTTCGATTAAAAATTGTTATCACGCTTTTTCCGCATGAGAATATGTAATACGAACATTGTAAAGCAAAATCCAGGAGTTAGCCTATAGTTTTAACAAAAAATAAATAAAGAGAATTGAATCAAGTCTTAGATTTATTTGAACGTGTACTCTGTACAGCAGTTTATTCCTCTTTTGGCTGTCCTTCGACTTCTGCTTGGGCAGCTTTTTCTGCGTTACTCTGCCTGTTCCTCCATGCGGTCATGTAAGTTTTCGGATGGATTGGAGTGAAACCAGCAATGCCGAGGAGCTCTGCGGCGGGTTTAGATAGATGCGCACCATTACCTAACCAGTGGCGGACTCTTTCAAAGTTAAACGAGACCAAACGTTCGTTGTGCTCGTTTACCAGGGGATCGTAGGAGCCTACTTGTTCGATGACAGGTTGATGTTGATTTTTTCTTCTCTACAGATGAAAAATAAAATTGTTAGAAATAATTACTGCTTGGAGATGAACGGTTTTATCAACATGGGCATTACCTCCATAACAACTATGTGATAGAAAGGCCTATTCGTACATCCCCAACGCACGCAACGGATTATTTTGGCGGAACGTTTGTAGAAACGACCCATTCCACTTGCCGGTGAGAGCGACATTTTCCTTATTTATTATTAACAATTTAAAATATAAAATCTGGATTCGCGGTTAATCCTCACAGAAAAAGAAGTGACAGTTCAACTCATGAGGGATGTCAACATTTGACAGCTGCTGAAGAGCATGTTCATTATTTTTGCTCTTTAGTACTAAAAACATGTTCAAAAATTGTTGGTTTAGTACTCAAGTCTGCAATTTTCATTTGTAATTTTATACCTATCATATGATATCATATAATAATATGATAATATCACGACTCGAAACGAAAATGGGCACTGATCTAAGAATATACAACACTACATATATAGGAGAATCTCAAAAACTAGGAAGCTTTCATTTGGTGTAGATGGCCGATGTAGAAGATATATTTTATATTTTATTCTCCTGTGCATGTTCTGTTTTCTGCCCAGGTAGTTCAGGAAAAAGGTAGAACGCATAAGCAATGCGTCAAAATATGTGGAAACTGTTTCATCACCAGCAAAGATCTTCATACATTTTAGCGCAATTTTGTTTTTTTTTTTTTAAATTGGCGCGCGCTCAAAAGCGCGGTCATTCGAATTAGTCGAATTCGAATCAACACGCATTTTATCACATCTTTGCAGAGGTTCTTAATAATTGTTGTATCTCGAGATCGTTCTCGGACACTAAAATCGGTAAGATACACCCTTTTGAGGGACTAGTTGGGAAGTATGATACTCGTATATCTAGAAACTATGTACTCGTGAGGAAAACTAGTGGTATGATGAGAATGTGTGCAAACGAAACGGTTGACAGAAAAGGCGTGCAAGGAATAGTAGTGAATCAGAAATCATTTTGGCGCCGATAAATATCATTTCAGGTTCTAATTAATGAGCAAGAAAACTCCGAATCGGATAACAATAAAATGCCCTTTCTTCTAGTAAAGAAATAAGGGATAAGTCTCTCCCAACGCGGTTTTCTCGTCGTCACTTTGTGCACAGTGAATTCAGGCTTCAGATCTACCCAACTGCACACAGACGTGCCACGCAATCGGGCATCAATCAGTGGTCTTTACAGAAAATTTTGGTGAAAGACTGTAAGATGTTCCTTTACACCCTTACAAAGTGCAGACAGTGCATCAGCTGTTTGCTGTTGAACACCAAGCACGTATAACCTACGTTCAAGTCATCCTGAATCTCGACCAAGAGGGAGACAGCTTTTCATCGAAAATCATTATGAGCGGCGAGGCTCATTTCCATCTCTGTAGATATGTGAATAAGCAAAATGATCACTTCTGAGGCACCGAAAATCCGCGTATAACCCATGAAGATCCATTACACTCGCTCAAAGCTACTGCATGGTGTGCTGTTTACGCTGGTGGCGTTGAAAACGCCGCGACCCAAACGACTACTGTGAATGGCGAGTGCTACAGAGCCATGCTCAACGACTTTCCCTTCCTCAATTGGATGGATTGGGACTGGAGAACATGTGGTTCCAACATGATGGAGCAACACCGCATACTGCACGAGCCACAACCGAAATTCTGAGGGCTGCATTTCCGGGTCGCATAATCTCTCGTTTTGGCAATTTTCACTGGTCGGCAAGTTGGCCCGATTTTACCGTTCCAGGCTTCTTTTGTGGGGATTTTTGAAGTTACAAGTCTAAGCCAACAACCCCCAGACTCTTGAAGCCCTAAAAGAGAATACCCGTCAAGAATGCGAGGACATATCTCCGGAAGTTCTGACAAGAGTGATGAAAAATGCCACAAATAGGGCCCGAATGGTCATCAATTCTAGCGGCGGCCACTTAGCCGATATCATTTTCTCGACTTAATGGAAAAAAAATTTAAATCATTAAATAAACATGATCCAAAAGCAGAACCAAAGTTTTTCATTCATAAAAAAAATCACAGCCAAAGAACATCGGGTGACAACTTTTGCGTCACCTTGTAGTTTAGAGTAAAACATCACTGTCGACACCTTTGGCCTCGAAGTCAACAAAAAGAAAATTTACATTGGAAAATGTAAACTTCTCATGTGGAACTTTAGAAAAGATCTGAGGAATACTGACCCTCAATTATAAGCCAGAATGCTCTACAAAATCACGATCCTGACGGATAATATTTGGACGACAACCACAAAGACAAAGGCAGTCGAAACAAAAATATTTCGTTACATACTGTGCAAGAGGATAGACTAAGGAAAGGCACAGCCGCAGACTCCACGTACTGCTTTCAGATGTAGATGTGGAGAGTTTCCGAAACCGTAGTTAGTTGCGGCCATCAACTTTAAGTTTTTATACTTAAACTGATGTGGGCCCCCGCCTAATTATCAAGGCTTCGCCCATCAATGACGTTGTCTAATAAAAAGCGGGGACAGAGGATATTACTGGTCTTATCGTAAACATCTTCAGATGACGCCTCTAAAGGTTTCTACGATTTGAGCAGTTACAAGTTGCCGGTCACAGGTCTTGTTGGCGGCAGGACCACCGGTAGTCCCTATCAGGACTTAAATCACGGTACAATGGGAATCAGGAGCCCCCCGGATTTTGGTCCGGGCCTGACTTGTTGAGGTAGGCCCCCTTGTGGGAGCGTCATGTTGGCTGTGGTTTAAACCCAAATCGCGGGAAAGAGTCTTCCTGTTGGTTGACCCATTGTAGAGTTGCAAATAAGTACTGGGTGCTATGACCCTAAGAGCAGCAAGAGGTTTCAGGTCGGCCTCGACTCATACCAAGGGTGGAACTTGTGCCTCCAACACAGTTCCGAATTGGTATCAAAGGACTGACGGAGAGCGATGGCAAGGTGTATCCTTGCTCCCATGGATGTATGGGCATCCCGTAAACATAAGTCTACATGACAGGTAGTTTACGTTAAAAACCAGAGACTAATACCTAAACTGATGTTTGAACGAGTACACTGACATATGTCAAAAACATAACAGAGGAACTGTGGCTGTTAAAATACTATATTATACCACCTAATAATACTTGGGAGATCTGCGAAAAGACATTAGCTCTTTTTTGTCAGCACACCGGTGGTTGCCTAAGTGATCTCTGTACTCTGTATATTTTGTGTGCCCTTGAATTTTTTGTACACAGTAAAGAAATTGACTGTCAAATACTTGAACACGCAACTCACTTGGTGTGAGCATATAAACAGTTCGTTATATGTAGTTATAAATTTGAAACTGTGTTCACTTAAACAAAAATCAATAAATGGCAGTGAAGCAAACTTTGAATCTGTTTACGATAAATCTCACAATTTCTCTCTACGTACCATTTCAATGTAAAAAAATTTAAATTTAATTAAAATTTATACCAATTGCGTGTTAAAAACAAAATACAAGAATCAATTTAGACGAAAACTCATTACTGAACATATCCCCCGGGGTCACGTGACCTCCATATTGAAGTGCGTTTTCTCGGCGCATTTGCAGGTACGGTTTGTGTCGCTCTCACAATTTTACTTAGTTTTTTGTATAAATAACTCAAAAATAATCAAGCAATTGTGGTAATTTATAGTTTTAATTATTCGCAATAGATTTGTGTTAAGTTTATTCAATTCAACGCAACGGAATAAGTGAAAATTGATCGAAAAAAAATCGAAGATGATTAACTCTAAGAACACCGGACTACTCATTCGAGCCGCTAGTGTGGTGTTGAAAGTTGCCATTATGTTCCGCTAATTGTCCCAAAAGATAAAAACGAAAAAAGAAAAAGAGGACCATACATAATTCTCCGGAGCAATGGCGTCTCTGTGTATACTTTGGTGGGCACATGGCCATAATTAAAATTTAATTCGGACAAAATTCCCAATTCCGCATAGAAAACAAAGGAAAAACTAGACTCCCGTGTGGAAAATGGAAGTGGAAATTTCGCCGATAAATGGGAGATTGTTGGCAGCGAAAAAAAAAAATGAGAGTCCGAGAATTGAACAATTTTTTTTTCTATATTCTCCGCACACTCAGATTTACCCCCATTTTGTCTCTATCTTCGGCCTTCGTTTTCGTTCCTTTTCTGTGCGTTTCTTTTTTTTTTCTTTTTTGTCTTCATATTCCATTTCGAATGAAATGTGTATCTGCCCTCTCGTTCAAGTGTCGAGTCAAGTTGGACAAGTGCCTTTGGCTAAAGCGAGTGCAATAGATTTTTTTTTAATGAAATGCCGACAACCGACAGGTTTGCCAAATTGACGGGGCCAAAAAAGAACCGTGTCGTCGTCGTCGTCTGTATACCACACCGCACCAACCACCAGTGCCATCCTACGAAGCATACAAAACAGCCCAACTTGAGAAGAACACAACGACAGCCAGCAGTTGAAGTAGCAATATCAAAAGCGCCCAACTGCGAAGGAGCGAGTAAACGAATAGAACAAGAGAAAAAAAAAAACGAGTAAAGAGGTGTACGAACGCGATTCGGATAAAGAAAAAAAAAAAAGTATTTTCCTTTCGTAAATCCGTTGGCTTTTTTTGTGTATGCAAGTTTTGAAATATTTTCCAATTGATAATTTCCATTTATTTGTAGAAAAGTTACATAAATCGGCGTTCCGAAAACTTTTCCCAGGCGTGAAAGTGTGAAAATTCTCCAAAGTGTGCCTGAACTTTTCAGAGAGGAGTGAGGAATTTTATTTTTCCCCAGAGGAATCCGAATGAGTGAACCACACGAAAATTGAAGGAAAAGAACAAAAAAGAAAAAAAACGAGGAAAAACCTTTTCGGTTTTTGTCCCATAACAAAAGAAAATGGAAACTGTTTCTGTTCCTCACGATACATTGAATTCTGAAAATTGTTGATTTGTTATTGTGTCCGCCTGCAATATATTATATTTTTGCTGAGCATTTTATCGGGTAATTTACACTAGCTGATTCATCGTCGGCTTTGTCGTCGATGCCGTGGTCGTTTTCGTGTTGTGTTGATGGTTCACGTTCGAAGTTCACACCTCTTTTAGATCTAACGAAATGGCAACCGGTTGTAATAATATTCTTCAAGACTTTACACCCCATAAACAAGGAAATATTATCACACATTTAAGTTTCCTTATTTTTATTTTAGTCTAGATGTGACTCCTCTTTTCTTTACATTGCATAATCAATCTGCATTAGATATGCAAAGAGAAGTTGAAGAATATCTTTATATCAAAAACGAAATTGAAAATCAGAAACTGAAAATACAAAATGCAAAATGGAAAATTGAATGCTAATTGAAATGAAAATGCATAAAATCAATACAGCAGTGCATGTCACATCTTATCGAATACATATGTACCCCGCATTTGTTTTGTTTTGCTTTCTCTACAGTGCAGTGGGAGCAGCGGTATTAAAATAAGGAAATGGCCAACCAACGCGATTGTGTACATACTACTGGTGTTGTACTTTGGATACGTGTGTTCTTTTTAAGTTGTGATGTCATTTTTTGTTCTGACTTATGCTAAAAACTTTGAGAAAAAGACAATTTTCGATTCGAATTTGTTTATCAAAATTTTAATCTGATTAAAAGAAACTCTCATTTCTTTTTGTTACGATTATATGTATACATAGTAGGTCGGTTATTCGGTGTGTGGTGTGTCGTCTTTTTTCTCATTTCTCTTTTTTTTTTCTTTTTTTTTTTTTTTTTTGTTGTGCTGTTTTTCGATAAGTGGCTATACATTTTTTATTTTTTGTTTTTTGTCGGTATTGACAGTGGGCTGATGGACTGATTTTTTTGTTATTGCTTTTTGTCATCGGCATTGGTTGGTATGCAACCGAGTAATATAGCACACGCAGCTTGAGGTAGTGGAGTCTTAATTTTTATTTTCTGAAGTATCACGTCTTCTTTACATGCTCAGCTGTGCTATGTCAGTTACGATCGACCTACTTTTCTATGGTCTTGAATAAGAGCTGTTGCTTTTGAATTAAAATTATTATTATTTTAATTTTTTATTTTTGCTTCTTTTTTCCCTTCTTATTCTTCACTGTAATGCACATATAAGTTATTCCATTTTCACTTTTGTAACCATTGTCATGGGTTACAGTGTTCTATATTTTGTTTAAAATTATTAAATCAGCACTGTTTTCGCACAGAAGGTAGTGAGATATAAAATAATCAGTTTCCAATTCCTTGTATTTAAAGAACCCATACAATTCCAACACACAATCATCAGCTTCCAAATCGACACAGTGGCACTGGTTTAAGAAGATATCAAGTTGGTGAAAAAGTATCGGGCCTTTTGTAGCAACAATTCAGATCACTGTTTTTTTTTTTTTCTATATTAAAAGTTAATTTTATTAAACCAAATATTGTCAAATTTGTTCGACCAGCTCGTGCCATCAGTGTAGGATTCCTGGGGTTTCTTTTTAAAAAATTGAGTCGCGTGATTTGTATATGCTTCTTTTGAAATCAATTGTATGCGAACAAGAGTGTTGTTTGACGGTGCAATGTTGGAGCTATATGGTATTAGAACTTCCCAGCCCCGTGGTCTTTATATTTTTGTCGAGTCATCAAACATGTGGTCTGGCGTTATCAAGATGAGACACAACATCTTTGCTGTTGATTTACTCCAAATAATTGCTTGCAGAGAACATTCAAATCAATCGTTTGACCAGGCTCTTGTAGCTCTTAGTGGGTGATACCCTTCAAAACTCACCATACAAACAGCATCACCTTCCTTTCGTCAATCCTAGACTTCTGTTTTGGGTCTTCATCACCTTTTACTTTGAGAAGGAACATTGTCGTATGTGACCCATTTTTCATCACTCGTTACCATTCGCTTTAAAAATGACTCGATTTCGTTCCGTTGCAAGAGCGGTTCGTATATGAAAATTCGATCATCGATCTTCTTTTTCCAAATGGCTTGAAACTGTTTTGTGGTCGATCTCAAGCGAGCGATGTCATGAGTAATGCAAGAAGTAAAGTTTAAAGATAAAACATTTTGAACAAATTAGAGTGGATTCCAAAATTATCTGAACTGGGGAATGAAGAAGTGGTTATAACTTTGTATTCTATGTCCAACATCTACCGCTACCGCTTGAACTCTGTGTGGCATAGAATATATGTATTAAATTTTGACAATATTCACTTGTTATGTCATTTTATGTTTAGTTGTTGTCTCGAATTTTTTGGTATTTTTGTAAGGAAGGAACTTACCTTTTTAACTCGATGACAAGGCGCAGAGTCATCTTGCAAGATGGTACAAATTGTTATTGGAAACAGCACCAGATGGGCTCTCTTGATGTTTATATAAGTGTGTGCGTCTAATATTAGAGATAGCCCCGGCTGAAACTCTCCCTAGGAAGACGCACACACTTCCCTAGGAAGTTGTTTATCCATTTTGACTACACTGCACTAAAAACGAAACTGAACTGAATTAAACTTCAAATAATGAAAGGAGACACAAAAATCTAACTCTTTTTGAACCGTTGCATATTTTTCCTTTAAAATTTTGTGAAATGTCATGCCTGTGAATAACAGCGTAAGCCTACTCAATAAATTCCAATTTCAACAGCATAACTAACGGCAACGATTAACCGAGCGGTATTAAAAAAATTCAAATAAGCTAATTGTAGATGCGACAGTCTGGTGAAGAGCGAGGCCTAGTCCCACAATCACTATGATGTTCGCCTTGTCATTTTATACACAGTAAGAGGGGACCTACGATATTTTGCCTTCATATCCGTAAGAATTGAATTTCAGAAGTTTGCCATTGCGGGGCAAAAGAGTGATGACGTCACAAAAATAATTTAGTTTTTCTGATTTTGGCGTTGGCTGAGGTGTGATTACAGACACTCTTACTCACCAACAATGGAATTTAAGTCTTCGAAAACACACCGTTTTCTGTACATAACTCAAAGGCATTTTCCTTTCCACGGCCCTGTGACTAAACATTGACCCTTCAGCAAACGCTCAACAGGCCAAAGCTATCGTTGTTCTCACCGAGTTTTATTTGCGAGTCCTTGAAATTTATACTCTTTGTAAATAGTATTAACAACTGATTTTTTGAAATCTCTTTAGATCGGATGTGTTTCTACCTTCAACTGAAGTTTTTTAGCTCTTCATAGAGTGACTTTTTTGTAGCTCATCTATGCTCATCCAGCTCTCGATCTTCTGCCTGTCTGCTTACTTATTTCGTATTGTACTCGGCAAGAAAAAAATGTTCTAATTAAAACCGTTGGCACAAAGCTTTTGAAAATTTCGTCCTCCTGGCTTAGTCTATCCTTGGTACATAGCTTTCAGTTTGTTACGGTAAGCTTTCTGAAATTCTTTATGTTTATATCTTTGAACTGAACGGTTTCTCAGTTTCCCTATTCATCTCGATGCAGGAGGCTGTGATTCGAAGTAACTTAGGTGAAGCGTTATCGTCCGTTCTTACTCGATATGCTGTGATGAAGGAAGAGGAGAAAAAAAAAATTACAATTTTCGAAATTCTTAGGCCTGCGTTTTTGAGACCTGGGCCTCAATCTTCCTTTTTGGTCAGATGTTTTCATTGCTGCAAATTTGTGTTCCTCTAATTCTCTCTATGCGCTTTGTAGAGTTAACATTTTAATTTCTATTCGAAGTAAATAGGTTTTTAAAACTGAGCCACCGCTTCGCCGTTATTTACAATATTTGTTTCTACTAACCTGCGCCTGTGTGTGGTTTCTGACAAAGTGATTTAGATTTCGAAAGCCTTTTACTTTTAGATGTGTCAACTCTCCGGCTGCGTCATATGGTATATTTCAGCCGCTTACCAAGATGTTCTTTGGCATTTTGTGAGATGCGACGAAGCTTTTCAAAGCGTATGTTTGATTTACTGCTACCTCTGTCTTCGAATTTTCATGGCTGTGGGATCTGTCTTCTTATGAAACTCCGCGTAGGAGTTGCGAAAAGGCTATTAAAAATTTTGGTACGTATCGTACGTAACGACCTAAAAATGTTTTCAGATTTTTGCTTAACAAGCGATTTGCCTAAAGGGTAAAAAACAACATATATTTTGTATGGAATGAATTTAACCGTTTATTTAGTTTGAAAGTTTGCTTCAATACAATTGTACGTGAAATAAGGCTGGGGGCACGTATGCACCCATACAGTTAATCAAAAATTATTCTCCGCATTTTGGCACATTTCTTGGATAGTCAGATGGATATTGTTTTTTAATTCTCCCCGGATTCAGAATTATTTTTTCATATCATGGACAACATGAAAATGCAGGTTTCGCTTTGCTTAGTTGGTTGGTTATATTTTTTTCAGTTCTGCCTTCGGTCAATATATTAAAAAAAACTTTACTTTCTCTACCTGTTATACTCGTATTGTTATGGTTATTTGTAAGAATGCGTTCTTAGGCTCGTCCACCGACAGCTTTCCTCTTATAGATCGAATTAAGAGTACAAAACTATAATTCTTTTTGGTATACCTCTGCCATAACGCGAGCCAAAGAAATTCTCTATTCATACTGTCGAACGCATTTTTAAGGTCAATCAGAGCCAAGTGAAGTCCGTGTGCAACGACGCACTATTAAACGATGATCTTTAGGATGGAAATGTGGTCTAGATAGCAGGAACAAAAAATAAGAATCTGCCTTCTTTGCGTCGAGAGAGTCTTTGAAATGGGTTTAATTACAATTATGTTTGCAGTGCTGTCTCGTAAATCGCATTGCGGAAGACGTCTTATTTTTTTTCTGTTGTTGTATTACAAAGAATTGGGCTTATGTCTAAGGCTTTAACGGGAATGGGCGTGAGTCCTTCGTTAAAAGCTCAAAACTTCTGCCATAAACCTTATTCTTATAATGGGTCTTAGACAAAATAAGTGTTGATGTTGTTATCCAATCTAAATCTTGAATTGTAATACATATCTGTTTTATAGCAGTGATGAACCTAGCGTTTAATTTATTTGTAATACTCTGGTGCCTTTATGCACTACCTTCAATCTGGAGTAACTGAGGTCATAGACAAGAATCTCTTTTTCAGCAACTCTGGGCTAAGATTTATAAAGCCTTTATGGTCTTTTTTTTTAGACAAAACTCGTGGATGTGTCACATGTTTGCATCCTTTATTCGCATAAATCTTGATCGTCCTCTGTAGATTTCTTTCTTTTCATATGTGGACTCAAATCTGCTTTCGCAGATTCATAAATATGGTTAGTCTGGGTCAAATTTTACCGGTTGTATCATTGGGTCTTAGTAGATTTTCCATTCTTTTTCGAATCAGATCGGTGTTATCACCGTTTCCCGTTCTCTTGTAGCAAAGGGATTATGTGTATTTAACGGCAAATTCGTTTTGAAATTCACTACTTTGTATTACTAACTTTGAACTTATCGTTGACGCTCCTAGAGCTTTAATAGCAATTTGGCTATCTATATCTCTTAAGGAAAAATCAGGTGCAAGAGTATTTCCATCGCAGTTGTGGTTATTGCTTCGGGTGCACTCATTATACAAATGCCTTGTACTTCTACAATGAAGTCCACGAGACTAGGATATGAATCAACATAAATCTGACAATGGCTGTGCACATACTCGTACATATATGTATCTATTACTTTTGGTCATTCAATTCAATTTTAAAACTAAATGTTCGACAACGCTAATCATCTATGTTATGCCAATCTGTTTCACTGCCTCATTTAGACGCCAGTAGTAAACAAACAAAAAAAAAAAAAAAAAAAAAAAAACTGCTGAAACAATAGGAATATGATTGAATTGTTATTCTTCATCTATGAGTCATTTCTCGTAATCAGTTTGGGGTATTGGTGCGTAAACGCTTATCGACATTTAGTTTTGCTTATTGTATGGGAAAAATATTTTTTTCTATTCCAAATGCGATCTTAAGCTAAACAAGATCTCTTCTGGTTGACTCAGGTTGGGGTTTTAATTTTCTGAATCGTTTGAGCATGACTTGAGCATGTTGTTATTGAATCTATTCTGAGACCTGCATGTTTAGCTTTAGCTCTGACAGCGTAGGTTATTTGTTTACTTTAGTAATATATGTATGTTCCTCCTTGATATTTGATTCGATAAGAACTAGAGAGGTATTTTCAAACATTTCGCTTCTGGTGTCTAGTAATTGATTGGTTTTCTTTTTCGAAAAATGCCGTTCAATAGTGAAGTCCACTTAAAATTATGTCTTATCGTTTTTCACAACGCTTGACTTCTTTCATGAGAAATAAAAACACTTCGTAAGACAACACGAACAGAAAGTTTCTATGACAAAGAAGCGTTATCATCCCTCTAGCATGTCTTTTTTTCAATTGTTATGTTTTTGAATTCCATTTACAGCTAATTTGTAAATACAGTGTACATAGACATGAGCACACAAAATCGATCCAGCGGCGGCGGTCGCAATCAAAAAAAATCAAATGCTGGTGGAGGCGATACATCGAATAAAAAAGGTGATGTAGGAAAAACAGAAAAAGAGAAATCACAACCAAAGGTACTAAAGGTTAACACAAAAAAATCTACTTAAACCCTTTGAATAGTTATGAATAAAATTGTATTTTGTTTTTTTTTTTAGCCCACATTAGACCAGATTCGTATCGCTCAGGCCGCAGAGATCAATAGTGTTGCAGAGGATCCAAAAATGCCTGAGAAAGTTGCAACATTGATCGAAATGACTCAGAGGTCTGAAGAAGAAGTATGTTGTGCATTGTATGAGTGCGATAATAATTTGGAACGAGCTGTTGTATTCTTATTAGAAACACTTCCAGTGGTAAGTTAAATTCTATCTAATTATGTATCGGAGAGCAATAAGGGATTTTACACATGCAAACTTGTAGGGCGCATTTGAAACGTTAAAAAAGAAAAAGAGTCGCGCCGCAAATTCATCAGGTGAGAACGCAGGTGATGGTGAATGGACTGATGCAAATGCTAATGTGGATAAACGAGAAAAGTCTCGTAATAGGAGTAGCACACGTGGAGGACGTGGTGGAAACGACAGTCGCGGCTGTAAGTGAAAATATCTTTTTTAAGAAAAAATAAAACAACAACAACAACAACTGATCTGTTCTGTTTGTTTGTTATAGGGCGCGGTAGAGAGGCTCGGGAAAACGAGAGAAATCTTGCAGACTCTTCAGGTCGTGGTGGCGGTGATGGTGGTTACCGCAGCGGCGGACGAGGAAGAGGATCCAGTCGAGGCGGCGGTTATGTTGGGCGAGGTGGTCGAGGTGGACGTTTAGGACAACGCGGTATGGGAAGAGATCAAGGTGGTCGCAGTAATTATTCACGACACCAAGATCAAGACCATCAAGAGGTTGAACTGTGGGACAATACGATCGCCACAAATGCTGAAAAACAACAGCAACAACAGCAGCAGCAGGATGATGCTTGGGGCGATTGGGATAATGAGGAATATGTTGGTTCGCTGAAAGATAGCAAAGTATTTACACCAAGCAATTTACAGCAAAATCAACAACCAGTTGCTGGTGGTGTTGGAGGCGGTGGTAATGCTGAGTTATCAGCGCCACCAGGCTTAGAGCTCCATCTCACGGGTAGTCAGCAGCAGCAGCAACAACAACCGCCGCCGCCGCAGCAGCAGCAATCAGCTCATCTGAATAATGAGGATTTAGTTCAGCAGTATAGCAATGCAGTGGTGAATAATAATTCAAGTGTAGCCGTGTCTGGAGCTGGAGCTCTGAATCCAGCTCAATTCCCAGATATTCATTCGTCGAATGCTGGTCATAATATACGATTGAGTGGCTTGGATTCACAGCAAATAAAGAGTTCATCAACTCTGTCGGCGGAACAATCTCAGTATTTCAATTCGTTAACATCGCAGAATGCAGCGGCTGCTGCGGCGGCGGCGGCAGCAGCCGCTGCTGCTGCTTCTCAACAAGCCGTTAATGTTAATTCGTACCAAAACTCTTCTGTGCAATATCCTACGTCGTATGCAACAGTATTTGGGGATCAGAATGTTTCGTCGCAGCCGTCTGTTCGTAGGGCGAGAGCTAAAGTGCCTCCACCATCGAAGGTTTGTTCTATTACTTGTATAAAATATTTTAATCATTTTTCTTATTTTGATATAGATTCCAGCGACTGCTGTGGAAATGCCCGGTGACACACTGAATAACATTGGTTACTTAGATGTTCAGTTCGGTGCCCTGGACTTTGGTACAGAAGACTCATTTGATGCATTGCCTGAGAAGTTTAACTCTACAGCAACAATTGACAATCAGCAGATTGTTCAATCGCAGGATGTTTCCAATGACTACCAAACAAAGTCAAGTTCACAGCAACAAGCCGTACTTTCAGCTGGATTGCAGAATTCGCAAATCGTAAGAATTTACCATCTTAAAAAGAGCTAAATTAATTTTTTTTTTTTACAGTCGGATAGCCTAACATCGGGTTACTCTCAACGCAGTTCATCGAATGTCCAGCAACAACAGAATGCAAGTGGGGTAGGTTCAATAAATGCCCAAACTACAAGCTCATTGGATCAGTTATCGAAAAATGATCCATACAATCAGTCGAATACATCAAGTTCAACTGGTTACCAAAGCTCGTACAATCCAAGTTCAACAGGTAATAAATCATCATCATACCAACCGACAGCAACTGGTCAGGGCTATAGTAGTGCAAGTTATACTAATGTGCAAGTAAGTTACAAAATATTTAATTGTTCCTCTTCCATTCGATATAGTTTAAGTACGTACTATCTTCACTTTGTTTTTGTATAACAAATTTTAGGCTTCATCGGCCAGTACATACCAACCACCGTCAAATAATTACAATTCATATAATCAGAATTCTGTAAATTCGTATCAGCAGCAGGCTAATGCATCTTCTGTAAATAGTTCATCGAATTCTGCTGCTGGAAGCGCTGTGAATAGTAGTGGATCAACGCAAAACATTCCCGTTGGTGGAAGCAGTAGCAGTACTGTGAATAATGCAAGGTAAGTTCTATATATGTCCATTTGTTTTCTCTACTTCCTTTTTTAAATTTTGTTTCTTTTCACGTTTTTTTGTGTTCACCGTTTTTTTGAGTTTTTTTTTTTTTTTTTTTTTTTTTCTGATAAACGACAATCGGTGGAAGAGACTGCTAATGAATTAAAACAGAAGGAGTACGAATGGAATTGCACTAGCATTATCCATTTCATCCTTTAAAACAAAAAAAGAAAACATTGGATGAAAAAATTTGTCACTATTGTGCCACACTAATGTGCTGCGATAGTTGGAACCAATGGATTTCAAGAACTTCTTGAAAATGGATATGAATTGCTTCAGGGAAATATGTTGTCGGCATATTTAAAAATTTTTTTTGTCATGGTGTCACCATCAGTAGCATCTTTATCGATGTTGGAATATCTTTCCAAGGTAACTTCGAATCTGTTATCCCTGTTTTTCTCTGTCTGTTTTCCTGTATCCAAATTTTCTCTTCATTTTCAAACATTTTGTAATCCGCGAACAGCCAATCTTCACTCAATGAATACTGAGGATCAAATTGTGGTACAACACACATAACATATTTTTAGGACGTTATGGACGGGACAGAAATTGTGAGATTAAGCCAATCTGCCAATTTCGCGAAGCCTAATTGCCCAACACGCGAGGCAATTTTCCAGCTGGGTAGAAGTTGCAATCGGGGATTGATCGCCTCGTGTATAGGCGCTTTAACTAATTAAGTTGTTGTCAGTTATACTACTCGGCAACAAGATAGTAATAATAAAAAATATCGATTGAGAATTAGATAAAGAATTTCTGAACAGGCTTGGTACTCTCAATTTGGATTGATAATTGATGTCTGCTAGAACTAGTTTGTAAAAGTTATGTAAATGAGGCGGAGGATCTAATAAAACAAGTTCTAGATTGCATTGAGAAAGGCTCGCTGTAATAAGATTGCATATTGTACACGCAAGTTAACTTAGCGGAATTGAGTTTCTGTTACATCGTAGGTAGTCTCCATTGAAAGTAAACTTTGTTAATCGTAAAAACTAAGAAACAAGGAACAACCTTGCATACATTTTTATGTAAATGTAAATTTTTGCATTGAACACCCCAACCCAGAAGAAATGCTGCGAATTCGCGTAAATTTTGTTTTGGTTTTCAATCAAATTATCGAGTTTGTTTTTGGGGTAGTCAGACTCTCATAAAATAGAGGGTGAATGATTCGAACTATAACTTTCTAAAATGCTATAATTTTTTTATTTTTTGATAAATTTTTTGGGCCAAAGCAAAAAATGTTGGAAAATACATCAATTTTCAAATTGTATCAGTAGTTTTCAATATGTCCACCTTTGGCGCGAATAATGGCCTTGAGACGGCTGCGGTGTTTTGGCCCATTCCCGGCGAAGTGCTTGTTTGAGGTGGTCCAAACTTTGGTATTTTTTAGTGGCAACCTTCGCCTTCAAAATACCCCAGACAGAGAAATCCAACGGATTTGCATCCGGAAAATTTGCAATCCATTGTGTCGAAGAAATGAAGTGTGGAACATTATTTTTTAATCAATCTTGGTTGACGCGCGCTTTGTGAGACGGTGCCAAGTCTTGTTGAAATGTCCAGGGTCTCCGACCGAAGTGATTGTTTGCCCAAGGCTTCAATACTGCCTCTACAGTTCACGGTATATCGTATTAATTTTGACGCCACCGAAGGTGTAAATTTTCGAAGGACCTCTCTGGCAAGTAAACTCGGTCATTTTGTTTGTTGACATATTGCTCGATAACAAATGGCGACTCATCGGAAAAAACCAAATTCGGCAACTCAACTGCAACTTTCGTGCAAGCGTAGCAACGCCTTCGCTCTTTCGACTCTAACTTTTTTCTGTTGCGATGTACTCGTAACATCGTGTGCTTTTTGGAACTTCAATGACTCGAGTCCAAGCTCATTTTTCAGTATGTGTTGCATCCGTTCCAACGATATGTTGAGCTCACGAGCCATTTTGCTTCCACTTCGACGGATTTCGCTCAATTCGAGTCTTCACTTTCCGAACCATTTCTGCGGATGTTGCTATGGTTCGAGACACAAATGATTTATTCACGTTGAGGTGCTGGGGGGCTCTAACGATAGCTACTTGTGGTTTTCCAGCCAAATATAAAGCAATCACACTATCACGTTTGAATTCCATCGCGGATAAAAATTTTTCAACACAACTGAGGCAAATCGTTTAAAAGGCTTGTAAATAATAAATTTATCTGTCATGTGTCAAAATTTGAGCTCACTTTCATGAACAGTTTGGAAATTATAGCAGTCTGAAGTTGGTTGCACTTCGAGTCATTCAGGGTGTAGTACTAACGTTTGAGAGAGTCCTATGTATCTCTACCTTCCAGGCTTCGATGTCTACAATTACCAGTATGTGTATATTTCGTGATTCCACAGTTCATTTATTTTTAATTTATAAGCACTTCTTTGGTTTCGCCAACTTTTTGTTTAAACTTACGAAAAGGTTTTTTTGTTTGATGATGTAAGGTTAAGCGCTTAGGAAGATAAAATGCCAAAACAACAGACCAATGTACGTGTATTTTTTTAGTCAACTGATTGAGGTCGCCTCCAACTTGTATACTCGACTTAAGACGAGTTCTTCTTCTACTGCGTTGTAGAGCTGGAGCGTTTATATAAATTTGGTCTACATGCCCAACCATGAGCATTTTTCAGTGTGTAGCGATCGATATTGTGCCTTCTGCTCCAAAACCCGTCAACGCAAACGACACCAAAAATCGCTTAAAGAATCATGCGTTCTAGATGATCAATGATACCGTCATCCGAACTGGCTTACATCCATGCTTGTGTGCTTTAGATCAGGACTAAGCTGATTAAGGTCTTGTAAAACAGTCCCCTTAGTGTTTCTTGAGAAAGCCTTATTATTCAATTTCCTTCTTAGACCAACGATAGAGCGTTTAAGAATTATAGCTCTTTGTTCAATTTCTGATGATGTGTCATTATCAGTTTAAGTGTTGGATATGAGGTAGTCAAAGTCCCTAAACACCCTAAACAATAGGTGATTATTGTGATGTTCTGTCCGAGCCGACGATGTCGTTCGTACTTTCTTGTTGACAGCATATATTTGATTTTACCCTCATTCCCATTTTTGCTCCTTGGGTTTCAGTGACAGGTCGCTGCATACTGCCAATGATGTCTATGCTCTCGGCGTATGCAAATAGTTGCAGAGGCTTTTGGAAAGTTGTGCTTCTAGTGTTAGCTTGCTAGGTAAGTCGCATGATAGCTTGTCTTAATCCTCTGTTGGATTGATTCCGGCCTTTACAAAGCACTGAACCCTCACCATCGACATTCTGCATAATCTGACGAGTTTGGCAGGGGGCCTAAACTAATCATAAAATTGATAATGGATATCAGACTTTGTGGGTTCTCTGTAAGATGTGCGTATTATGCATATTAAATCATTTGCAGGCTTACCAAGAAACCGTGTGCCAGCTATATCAATATTTCGCTTCGTCAGAAAGCCAGTTAGCCCGACATGGCGTCGTACTACTAGATATGTATCTTCTTTTTTTTTGACGTTAAAATCAAATTACCACTACATTTATATTCGTTGGATGCGTGAGTGCATATGAGGCTGATGTTTTAGTCTTGATGCGGATTATTAGAATCCGTTCGCTAATGTGCCAAAATCTCAAGTCTTGCCTTAGTTTGCCGCTTATAAAACTTTCTGGATGGCATTTATATCTGCTTCGCAACAGCCTTGGTCGTTCGCTTTTTGTTCGGCTATACGTGTCCCATTCAAGGTCCAAACGTACATTGAAAATTCCTTTTGAACTCAGATCCAAGCACATTTAAGTAGCTCATTTAAGAAATAGAGCCATATTGACGCCACCGTTGATTCAATCGCGTGAAATTATTCGCCGGACGTCCTCTTTGAGTATTATAAATTTAGCTAAGTCCGAATGGACGTTTTCTACCACAAGGAGGCTAAATGAGGACAATTTATGTATGGTCATTGCCAGTGGGACAGCGCCTACCCTAACAGTACAACATTTAACCAGCCAGAGACTATTATAGAGGCAGATTTGGTATTGAATGCCGAAAGAACGGAATAATTTAAATCCGCATGTCATTATATTTAAAATGGTGTCGGTTAATCCGGGAATCGCATGCGACGAACAGAGATTTCTATTTCTTTACCCTTATATATGTGTGATTGTGTCATGGTTGAGGCCTTGATTTGCTATTAAAAACAATTTAATTTTGTTGAAATATGCCACCTGCGTTTTATATAAATAATGTCATATTTTGATTGTGATGCATTGTTGGAGACTACTCAAAGATTCGAAGTTCAATTGGTTGGTTTGATAGAATGCGAATAATGTGATCGATAGGCATACCGCAATTGAATTCAGGATAAAATAGTTGGAAAGATTTGAGAGGATAAATTGAGTTTTTGAAAACAATAAATAAAGAAATGATATCAGGAGCAAGCCATTAAGTTCAAAGTTATCAACTTGCTCTAAAGCTTTTTTTTTTACTCATCTCAATACCTCTCATTAACAGTTCATTGCCACATTTCAATAATCGACCAAAAGGAGGGAATATCTGGGTATGTTTGGTAACAGAAGTTATCCCAGTGTCACAAAATTTGGCCTCTACTCATATATATGTACTACTCAAAACAAATAGGGTCCACTAAGTTTTTAGGCACTCGTTTGGGCCCCAAAAACGGTCAGCTCCGTGAATGCATGGGCCGGTAAAACATTCACGTTGTCTTCTCCAGACGCGTACCCGTTTATCGTCACTAAAAAACTTGATCTTACATTCCTCTGTAAAGAGTAAAGGCCTCCAGTTCTCCATAGTCCAATCCGAATGCTCATGGGCGTAACTTAAGCGCGCTGCCCGATGTGCCGTTGTCAATTTCGGTCAAATGGCGCACCCTCTGGATCGTTCACCATCTTCGTGGAGTCGATTACGTACGGTTTGATCACTTACTTGAGTGCCAGTAGATTGCCGCAGTTGATTTTGTAACGCGCGGGCGGTTACGGTACGCCCGCCGTCGTGCAATAATTCTTATGTAACGGTATTCTTGCGGATTTGTGACTCTGATTCTCCCTGATCCAGGTCTCCTTGCTACATTCCCGGTTTCTTGGAAGCGTTCCCAGACGTTTCGGATAGTTCGGCACGATACACCGATACGAATTGCGACAGACCTTTTACACTCCCCCTCCTGAAGCAAATTTACGGCTCTTACTGCGTTATCACAATTAATAACGTTGTCGAAGAAAACAATTACAAAAAGTAACGCTTAGCGACAACGCTTAGAATTAGACTGAGAAAACAAGTACAGGAAATTTTGCATTAGTTGTTTTTTTAGAGCAATGCGCTTTCTCTGCCTACTTAGTTGGCAGCAACGGTAAAATTGTTGCTCAAAGTATTGATAAATACTCATAGACATGCAAGCTATACAGATAAATACATCGCTTCGATAAAGTTTACCAATAGAGTAATATTTTTAGACAAAAATCAAAATAAATCGTTAGTGTTTTGTTTTGACTAGTTTACTTTCCTGTCAGATGTCGATATCTATAAGTTCTTGACACTTTCTCTAAAACTTCAGTTCACTAGACATACGAGTATCATGACCTGCTAATATCTCTTAACGATGCTATACTAATTCAATGTCATCTCTAATCTATGCAAAAGAAATAAAAGCTATTTTGATTTCAACTTAAACCTGTTTCTGATTGAAAAGAATGCAGTTTGGAGATTCGATCAATTTTGAAATACAAGTGGCCCCACAAGATAGAAGTTCGTTTCGTCAGCCAATTTGCCGATTTCTTATTTTTCCATGAAACAGAATAAATGTTAATAATATTGGAAGTGAAAGTTCGGTATGAACAATGACCATCATTACCCGTTGTTTTTTCCAACTAATTGTTAATTCCAACAGTGCAATTTGTGCACTGATGAGTGAGATCGTATGAGTTAGACTTCGAGAGTAAAGGCAATGAGAGGCTTTATCATATACTTTAACTTTGGCTTTGGCGCATTTAATAGGTAGAACTTTTTTTTTGTCGGTGTACGATCTGAAATTAATACCGAACGTCCTCCAAAGTAGCCATGCAACAGACGTGTCCTCATAGTAATATTAGAATGCAACATCGGACCTTCCGTCGGCAATTTTTGCTTAAATTCAGGTGACTCGCTTGTCCTCGCACGCTAGATGCGCGATCAGAATGTTTTCTGAAAATATGTACAACTAAGCCATAATGCTTAAACTCATTGAAGTACAATAATTTACTACAGATTCACTTTTAATTAAGAGGGTGTGTGTTTACCTAACCTACGAAACAGAATTGCACAAATGTCCATAATTTCATCACTCAACCACGATTCGAAGAGCTACAACTTTTGTTTAAATGCATAAGCAGTCTTTACATTTTAATTTACACGATATTAATATTTGATTAACATTTGCTAATTTAAATTAGTGCGTGTTTTTTTTTGTTTAGTTTTCGTTTTCTCTTTTCCTCCTCATAACTTTTTCATATTTTATTAACAAGTTAACTGGAATATCCCAAACAAAAAATTTGTTTTTCTTTCCCTAAAAAAAAAAAATGATTACATACAATAACAGTGCAAATTCCAATGCCGGATATTTATCCAGCCAGTACCAAAGCAATCAGACAACATCGGCTTATCCATCACAGCAAAGCGTGTACCAAAATAGCCAAAGCGTTTACGTAGGTACTGGCCTTTCAAATAATACAGGGTATGTATGCAATAGCTAACCTCAAATATTGTCTACTAATTGTGTTTATCTATGATGTTTGATTGGTTTTCTTGAGTTTTTTTTTTTTTTTGTTTACCACACCACTACCACCTACACGATCCTTGTATGCTTTTATTTGTGTGTATATGTGTAAATATATATATATATATATATAATTTTATTTATTTGCATATCAATTTTATTAAAACAAAACAAACAAAATAAGCCAAAATAAGACTGCTTACTTAAATTAATTAGTTGTCCAAAGGTGTGCCATTAATTGATTTTTATGGGTTGCGTAAAAAATATATTTTTAATTTCGATGTGCGGACTTTAATTTGGACGTAAGTTTTATTATATGTAATGCTTACATATTCATATGTATCATCATCATAACACCAATTAACTAAATTAACTAGTTTTCGTAAATTGTTTTGTTTTTTGTATGTTACTAAGGTGTAGAAGTCGTATTGTGAAATGTTTGAAATCTTCTTATACTCTAAAAAGAAAAAAACTTTTAAAACAAAAATCGCCTTGACTATGTACGAGTAATAGAAAAAGTTAAACTGAATTATTGGGAAATAAGGCTAAGTTTTTTTTTTTAATGTAAACCATCAATACAGGATCGATGGCGTAGACGTTAAGACGTTAAACCCAACCTCAATTTAAAGTGTTAATATTTTGAAGGTGCTTCTCCAAAGGATAGAGTAAGAAAATCAAAAAAACGCAAATGCAGGTTTTTAACGTAAACGAAAAGGAAGACGGTTTTAGCCATTTTGGGAAAATAATTGTCATTAGCATTTTAGAGTGCAGACCTTCTCTAAAGGTTGCAGAAATTTAAAAATTTTATTGAATAACTACTGATTTATTTTCATCCTTATATCTGTAAGATATTTGTTAATAGAACTTCTTTTCTGAAATATGAGTTAAATAAAAATCCTTGCTTGTATTCTACTAGTGGGTAGAAAAATAGAAGGAGCCGCGTCTCAAATTTAATTCTAGAATCGATGGAACACGGTAAACCAATAAGCTGCAAAGTTATACGCTCTTTTTTTAAGTAATAAAATGTATTATGCTTTAACTAAAATTACTAATATCTACTTCAGATTCCAATGGAAATCCTTTAATATTTTCCAAACAAATTGCAATTGCCTAAAAGTCATAACATTTCTTTCTTGTTTTATTCGGAAACCTAATTTGTCAAAGAAAAAATTTGTATCAACTCTGATATGTTTTGGACGGTGACTTTCTTGAGCATATGATATTCGTATTAATTATAGTTTTGTTGTGGTCAGTTTTTTGTTACGAGCAGTAAACTTAATCTCACCAGATTCTTTAGCGGCTTTCCTTTGTCTTTCGTGAATTCTGAAGCAAAAGAATGTTAGTCTTGTTGTCCTTGAAGACCTATTCTCAACTCTTTTGCACTACGACCACCCATTCTTCTCGTAGAATAGGTAAACTGTAATCCCTTCTTGGTAATTTTTACGAATGAATCATCGTCATGTGCAAACTCCTCAGCCGTACTCAAATGCTGTCGAACACTTTTTATGTAGTACATTATACCTAGTCCTGCCATTAGTTCTGTTACAAATATAAACCGCTATAAAAAAAAAAGACAGTAAACCTATTGTATTCACAATTGTTTCATTTATTAGACCACAATATTGATTATTAAAAAAAATTGGATTCACTCGAAATGACTGCCTTGTGCTTTAACACAGGCTTCCAAACGGTGTTGCCATTGGGCTATAGTGGCACGTACGGTTTCCATGCAGATCGTGGGCGCCGCTCGGGTTAATGCTATTCTGGGGCTTTCCAAATTTCTGTGGCCTGCAACATGTTCTCCAATTCTGACTACCAACCATAATCCAGTGGATTCAGATCTGGACTCTCCGACGGCCAATCTTCTGCTGCTATAAAGCCAGGAGTATTGACTCTGAGCCACTTGTGCACTGGAGCAGAATCCTGTTAGAAGATCCGTCTGTATCCATTGAAAAGGGTATTGGTGAAACCCTTCACAACACCCTCTAGCATATCCTCTTGTTAAACCTTTGCACCATCCTTAGATGAAGTGGCATAAATTTTGTCATTTTGCTTGTTGAAAACTTCTTCCACGGTAAAAATTTTCTCATCCGTAAACAGAACGTTTTTTTAGCCATTGTCCGCGTGCCACTCACTGCAAAAGTCGCTTGCATCTTTTCAGCTTAATTTTAGTTGAGGAGTTAGAAGATGACCCGTGGACCGGCGATAGGCTTTCATATGCAGCCTATAAATGGATCTGATTACTATGTATTTCCAATTCCTTGGATATGATCTTCTCCTTCCTAAGGAGATTTCTCCGAATTCGTTCACGCACTGCATTTACTACTGCATTAGTACGGTCCACGCGCGGACGACTACTTCTTGGCCTGTCCTCTACTCCAGACAATTCGCCGAAGCGAGCAATAGCCCGATAAACGATATTCCGATTTGTTTTAGCAACTCGAAAATTTGAACAGCACTCTTTCTGCACTTATGCAACGCTATAACTGCGACTCGATTCTTTTTAGCGTCCCACTCCATGTTAATATTGAGTTGTCCGATTTTCGTTCAGTCGGAAATAAGAAGTTCTCAAGTGAACATCTGTGCCAGACCGTTAATTTTTTTTTTAAATAAAATGGTTGGTGTGTTACAAGTACCGTTTTTTTTTTTCTAGGAATTATTTACCATGCTGTCGGCAGTTCAAATTCGAACCCTCTTCCTGTAGCGGTAAACGAACGCATTATACGACGTTGGTTTGGAAAGTTCCGTTCGGGAGATTTCAACCTCGAAAATGAACCACGTGGGAAGCCGGAAACGTTGGTTGACGACGATGTTTTAAGAGAAACGGTGTATGCGGACCCAACGAAATCAGTGCGGGAGATTGCACAAAGCATGGGAGTATCCCCAATGACAATAAGTTGACACCTTTCTCTCATAGGGAAGGTAAAGAAACTCGATAGATGGGTATCCCATGAGCTACGGCGCCTAGAAACCGCTTACATTAAGAAACCAAATTGAACCGTTTCAGCACCCGATAGTCACCTGTGATGAAAAGTGCATACTGTATGATAATCGTAAAACATCTGGGCAGTGGTTGGATGCAGATGAAAAACCAAAACACACCCCAACCCCGATTTTCAACCAAAAAAGGTTATGGTGACAATTTGGTGGACATCGAAAGACCAATCCACTTTTCATTTCTTCAACCAGGAGAAACGATAAACGCTATCAAATATTGTGAGGAAATCGACATATTACATGCCAAATTTGCTGAAAGGCAACCTCCGTTGGCCAATAGACACGGTCCGATATGCAAGACAATGCTAGACCCCATACCTCACAAGTAATGGTGCAAAATCTGTTACAGTTGGAGTTTGAAATTCTTCCGCATCCACGGTACTTTCCTGATATTTCCCCAAAGGATTACCATCTTTTCCGCAATCTGGATTCATTTTGCCGGAAGAAAGTCTTCCGGAATCGAGCAGAGGTCATAAAAGCCTTTGAAGATTTCATTGCCTCAAAAAGTCAGCACTTCTACGAAAAAGGAATATTTGACCTTATCACGTTGAAAGAATGTTATAGATGCCAACGGATCCTATTTTGATTGATAAAAATTTACGGTACAACCCAATAGTTTGCAAACTGAACCAAACGGGCTAATATTTTTCACTGATCAGTGCATGTGTTCTGAAAAAAAAAGATAACGGTTCAATTCCCGCAAGAGTTTTGAACGATAAGCGCTGGAAATTGTGTACCAGAACTTTTGGCAGGACAAGGTAGTAAAGTTCTGGCTCCACTCTATAGAAGAATTGTATTTCCTTTTTAATAAATTAGTCCATAGCTTACTCTGACTGCTATAAAATGACAAATTAACTTTACTAGTACTCTTCCATTGTTGTACGAGTCACGAGTCACATTAAAACATCCATCCGTATAGCAAGAAACTAACCACAGTACGAGTAAGCTACAACCCCTATACAGTACACAATACAGTGTACTGGTGCGGATGTTATCGGCTTCAACTAATAAAGCCAAGTAGGCAGCATAAATAGCACAAGTTTCCAATCCACATAAAGTATGTATCTCTTGCAACTGCGCTGAAATAGTTGTCCTTAGATGTAACGCAATTGGAAACAAGAAATAATCACTGAGCGCTAAATCCGAAGAATATGGCAAATGAGGAAGCAATTCATAGCCAAATTAATGAAATTTCACCATGACGACTATGCACGTGTAGACCCGTGCATCATCTTGATGGAAGAGCACTTTCTTGTTGCACATATGCTATTGTTTTTGCTATAATTCGTCGTTGGACCACTCTAATAAGTTGGTATAATATTCGCGGGCTTCGTCCTTATAAAGGCAATAGATGTGGTTTATGCCCCGTACATCTCAAAAGACTGTCGCCATGACCTTGGCCGACCTATCGTCGGTGCTAATTCGTCTGATGAATTTTACTGTTTCGATAGCTGTTGTTCTCCAAGCAAACAGTGGTGCTTTTCAAGTTACAACGTGGAAAATCCAAAAGTCATGGACTTTATTTCTACCGTCGGATTTTATTTTAACTTACTAAACAAAACTTAATACTTTGTAGTGTAATCATGATTTTTTAGGGTCGCTTAACACCTTCAGTGCAACCTCTCCACGAACCTTTTCCATCCACTCTATAGAATTTAATTTAATTTTAATTTTGGTGGGGGCTGAGGCCCCCATTTATTGGCTTAATACAAGCTTAATCTAACTTAAAAACTAACAGAAAGACTTAAGAGCTAGTGACCAAGGAAGTGATGGAGGAGATCTTGTTTGAGACGAGGAGTGCTCAGGTGGAAATGAAAAAGGGAGAGGTTCGAGTTGACCTTTCGGAGCATTCGGGAGATAGGTTCGTTGGAGCCATAAGAGGTGCGGTGGACCGGTAGATAGAAGAGACGAGGACAACGTAGATTGCGGGGGTTGGTATTGAAGGAAATGGAGTTCAAAATGGATGCACAGTCGATGGAACCTGAGAGAAGACGATGAATGAAAAGAACGTCAGCAATATTCCTACGTTCTTCTAACGAATTCATATTTAGAAGTTTGAGGCGGTCTTGATAGGGAGGTAAGATTAAAGGGTCGTTCCATGGCAGGCCACGGAGGGCAAATCGGAGGAATCGACGTTGAATACCCTCGATTCGGGAAACATGAACCCGGTGAAAGGGGGACCAAGCTTGACTGGCATACTCAAGCAGGGGGCGAACAAAGGTAATATAGAGAGATCTGGTTACATACGGGTTGGAAAATTCCTTGGACCACCGTTTAATAAAGCCAAGTGATGAGTTGGCTTTGAGGATCATCTTATCGATATGTGAACGGAAATTAAGCTCACAGTCGAATAATATGCCAAGGTCTTGGAAAGACTGAACCAGGGGAATTGGTTGACCATGGAGAAAATAAAGTCGGGGGGGAGACGGGTTGTATTTACGTGAGAAGGTTATAAATTGACATTTGGCTATATTAAGTTCTAGGCAGTTTTTGAGGCACCAGATTGAAAACCGATCAAGGTCTTCTTGAAGAAGGGCAGAGTCCTGGGGAGAGGAAATAGATTTAAAAAATTTTGTGTCGTCAGCGTAAAGGGAGAGGGAGGAGTGCTTAATGACACTCTCAACATCGTTGATAGTAAGAATGAAGAGAAGAGGGCCAAGATGACTGCCTTGTGGAACTCCAGATGAGGCCAGGAATGGAACAGAAAGGGCGGATCTAAACCGAACACTATAATATCGGTTTACCAGGTAAGAAGAAATCCATTTTAAAAAGAGCGGCTCAAAGCCGAGAGCAGACAATTTGAAAAGGATCAATTTATGAGATATCTTATCAAATGCTTTAGTGAAGTCTGTTGCGATAACATCGATTTCTTTGCCATTTTCTAAGGCTGAGAGTGCAAAAGACACGAATTCAACTAGATTTGTGGTAGTTGATCTACCTTTTAGAAAACCATGTTGTCGGGGTGAAATAAAAGGCTTGCATTTGAAGCTTAACGCTTCGTATAAAATGCTTTCAAAGAGTTTGGGTATATGAGAGAGTTTAGCAATGGGACGATAATTGGTAACTTCATGCTTAGATCCCTTTTTGTGTATTGGGATTATAAAAGAGGTCTTCCAAATCTGGGGAAATTCACCCTGTGTGAGCGATAGACGAAAAAGGTAGGAAAGGGGTAGAGACAGGTTGGAAGAGCATTTCTTAAGAAACATGGCGGGGAGTCCGTCTGGGCCAGGTATAAATTCATCCTTAAGATTTTGTAACTTTTCTTCAATAACTGCAGGATCGAAATTTTGAGTGAGAAAGGGACCAATAGAGAAATTTGGTAGATCATTGAAGTAAGAGGGATCTGGTACGAAGGAGTTGTTGGCAAATGATTGCTTGAAAAATGTAGCAAAAAAGTTGGCGATGGTAGGAGGATCACATGAAGTTTTGGTTTCGAAAGCGAGGGAGGAAGGATAACCATCGGTCTTACTTTTGCAATTGACAAATTGAAAAAAGGACTTGGGGTCATTTATGAGATTGGTTTGCGCACTATTCAGGTAGCGCTGATAAAGAGAGTTATAGAGTTCAATGAAATGAAGATATGTACCTAGATAATTTGAATAGTCGGAAGAAGAGTGGGTGCGAAGGAATACCGCCCATAACTTGTTTCTTTTGTTTCGCAAAGAGCGAAGTCTACGATTATACCAAGGAGGGGATGTAGAAGAAGTTTTATGGCGGGTGTAAGGCACATAAAGGGAGATGGATTTGAATATTTCTCTGTAAAAAATGGAGAGGGCATCAACCAGAGATAGATTGGTAAACTCAAAAGAAGCACTGCTTAGATAGGTATTAATTTTACGGAAATTAGCTTTGTGAAAATTGTAAGAAAATAGAACTGCGGGGGGAGGCGACTGAAGGGGAGAGTTGTGGAAAAATGAGAGAAGAAGTGGAGGATGAAAGTTATCAATAGTTGAAAGAGATAGGGGACAACACGATACTGAGGAGTTGATGGGATCAGTTGTGAAGATAAGGTCTAATTGCCTTTCCATATAGTTGGAAACGCCACTGACTTGGCATAGACTAGAGTCTGTTAGCCGATCTAAGAATAGGCATTCCTTAGTAGAAATGGGATTGGAAGCGATGAAAAAAGATAGGTCTTCAGATGGAGTCCACTTCAGCTGAGGCAGATTAAAATCGCCGAAGATAATGATATCATCAAGCGATTCTGATAAGTCGATCAAATTGTCAATTGCTGCAATAGCAAGTTGGTAGGATTCAATAGGTTGCGCCGGAAGAATGTAACAACACATAACGTACAGGCATCTGCGAGTGAGGGTTATTTTAACCGACACAAAGTCGAGCTTAGGAGAGGATGATGTTGCAACGAGAGAGGAGTCCAAGCTGTTGTGAATAGCCAGTAGGACACCTCGACAAGGGGATTCAATCAAGGGGGGTGCGCGATCATCATCCCGAAAAACATTAAAATAAGGAGGGAATAACTCCTGGTTTTTTATGTTGGGGATAAGATTAGTTTCGGTCAGAGCATAGATATCAAATGGGAGAGCATGAGATTGGCGGAAAACAGCGTGGGTTTTAGAACGGAGTCCTCTTACGTTCTGGTAATAGAAGGTGAGAGGGAGGTTTTTGCATGACTTTTTAGGGAACACCATGGTTACTCAATTCCCGCCAAATCTTCGTTAGAATTTACTATTTCTTTTTGCCTATGTCTATGTACTCGTACATAACCATTCTACAATTAGTTCTAACTAATGGCTTCACTCCATGTCAAGAATTACAAAAAAAGAAATGATATATAATGCTTATATTTATCTGAAATTTTTCAACGAAAAAAAATTAAGAAATAAATGAATCTATGCTATTTCTCTCCTCAATTGGCTACGGAGTGACTAAAAGTAACCTCATACCGTTTGTGTTATGCGAGGGTAGTCCCAGAAGTATCCGACCTAACAAAGAAAACACAAAAAAATGGGGAAATACATGTATGTTTATCTCGCTACGTACCATAGTCTCCTTTTAGTTCAATACACTTTTCTCAGAGATCTTCAATAGCTTCTATACCCTGTTTATAGTGAGAACCGTCGAGCTCCTTAAAATAGCCATCAACCGCAGACTCCGCCTCTTTACTGTTGGCAAATCTTTTACCACCGAGCTATTTTTTCAAGTTCGGAAATAGAAAATAATCCGAGGGGGCCAAATCTGGCAAATAGGGTGCATGAGGAAGCAATTCGAACTTTAACTGATTGATTTTGGCCATCGCGATGACGGATGAGTGAACTGGTGCATTGTCTTGATAAAACAAAACTTTTTTTCTTCGCGAAATGTGGCCGTTTTTTCTGCTGCAATACGTTCGCATAATACACGCCATTGATTGTTTTTCCTTTCTGAAGATAATTAATGAAAATTATACCTCGCGCATCCCAAAAAACTGATGCCTGCAGATGGAACTGTCTTCGCCTTCTTTGGAACCGATTCTCCCCTTTGAGTCCATTGTGTTGACTGTTCCTTCGTCTCGGGTGTGAAGGGATGGACCCATATTTCATCCATCGTTATGAATCGACGCAAGAAGTCGGCTTTAGTACTGTGAAACTTCTCTAAACACTCTCACGACGCTGTTTTTGTTCCATTATGAGTAATCGCGGCACCCATCTTGCGCACAGCTTTCTCATGTCCAATTCTTTAGTCAACATGCGATATACAGTGCTTTTTGAAATACCTACCATATCTGCTAGTTCCCTCTATTTCAATCGACGGTCATCCAATACCATTTTGTGGATTTTTTTTAACATTTCTGGTGAACTCACCTCATTTGGTCGACCACTGCGATATTCGTCTTGGCAACCCTGCCACCCAATATTTTATTGTTGTAAACGAAGGAGCAGACTCCACCAAAGTAGAAACCCGTTCCGTTTGGATGTTGTTTAACTTGAGGCCTTTCAAATGAAAGTATTGTATCACATAAGGATGACCAATTTTTCCCATATTTTAAAATTCATTGAGAGAGTTCACAATTGATGGCTGCCGAACAAATACTAAACAACATAGCGTCGTCAAATTTCAAATTTAAGCTTTATAAGGTTGGTACTTTCTGTAGTAGTCAAACTTTTTAAACAAAAATCGCCGGTACTTCTGGGACTACCGTCGTAATTGAAATTAATTTTACAATGCCCATCCAACATAAGAAACTTCAGTTCCAAATATTTGTATTTGTGTGCTATTTACAATTCCATAGCTGTATTGTATTGTCGGCAGTGCTATGCAGAACACATTGCAAAAGTACGCATTCCTATTGGTTTATTTAAGTCAATAAAAAGAAGTTAAGAAGAAACCTGTACTCACATTGCCACAAATTGAATCAAAAATAGTCTGCTGGATTAGTGCACCATGAATACCTAACCAATGATTCTTGTGACGCATATTTGCCTCTACCTTGTTTACTTCTGAATATTACTTTCTTTGCAGCGTTATGATCATTTCGGAAAATATTCGTTTTTATGATCGGTTGAAGTACTGCAAAGATTATTGAGTTCGTTCTGGTGGATTTGATGTGCTTTCGGGAATTGACTGTTGGGGAAAAACTCATCATAAACTTAATATGTGTCGCCAAAATGATTGACACGGTAGTCCGTTTTGTCACCATCTCCACAGGTATAGCCGCCATGGTCTTGTTATCATCCCTTGCAGCTTTTTCCCCATTGAGAGACTAGTCTGCTAATGCCATAGCAAGCATCCTCTTTATTCAAGTGTTTACATATATGTACGTGTATGGTAGATATATGCGAGAATTACGTGTTTTACCTACGGTGTGCTTGAAAAAATAGTGTGGCTTAAAAGAAAACAACCGCGCTTGATTTAGAAAAACAAAGTTATTTATTCATAAGACTTTTAACATATCGTTAATGTGCTTTATACATATGTTGTTCAGTCTCCTTCAGTTCCAATTATCGCCTCAAGTCTTTGTAGATAAAGTAAGGGCAACTATGTTGCATATTCCTGCGGTAATTATGATTAAATTCTTTTAAAAATCAGTTTAACCACCACAGCACTGGCGTGATTTTCCTCTTTGAAAGCGTGGCAGATACGGGAAGTACTATATGTTGCAGATCTTGTAAGACGAATCTGTGCTTTTCTGTTTGAACGGTATTTCCGCAGATGTTAAAAGTACTTTTCTGTACATTTGGATTATTTTTTGTGCTTCGAAACTCTCGGTGAAAGTTACAATGGTTTCACTATGCGCAGTCCCCTACACGTCACAAGGCAAAATCTTTAAAAAAAAGTAAATCTTCCTCAGTGAAAATAATTTTGATCGAGTCTATATTTTTGAATTAGTGACTCAAGTTTTTTTTTTTTTTTTTTTAATCCATTTTTGGGTTAACAAAGGCTTGGCCGCAACGGCTTTATATTAAAATCTTTTTCTGAAATAATTTTGCAAATACTATACATACATACACGTATGAATTAGTCGTGGAAGCAGTTTTTATAGCTCTTCGTATCGACTTGCGTTATTTGACTATATTCCTGAATAAAAGAATCAGTACTCTACATGGTGATCCACATCGTAGGGTTTTGATGCCTAATTTTTTAAGAACATACAAACATATTTTCGCACATATTTTTTGAACGAATGAAACAGACCAACAGTTATAATCGCATCCGGCTCAATTATTGAAATCTTTGTCTTTCTAAAATTTGCGAAAAAATTGGAATCAGATTTACTTACATAATCACATCTTTTTGTCAATTGGAATGTTCCAATCCTTATTTTTCTAGTCATCGTTCATCGTTCATTGATCTATTGTCCTTTTTTATATTTTCTAAAAAAAAAATCCTTGTCTTATTCATAAACACAAGTGTTTTTCTTCTCATTTGTTACATTCTTTTCATATTTGTCTCCTCATTTCTGGTGAGCCATATCTAAATTGTTTTTTTTTTGTTTTTTTTTTCGTTAAAACACATACATATGTAATTATGTTTGATTTTCTTTTATTTTTATTTCGTGTCCTACACGTTTGATTCGAATATTGTTTTCTCTCTTAATTGTGTTACCCAATTAACTTACTAAAAACAAAAAACTCAACTCGCATCACATATAGGTTCACTGGTAGCACAAGCACTTCATCATCTCAGTACAGTAACTTTAGTAGTGCTAAGCTAAAGGAAACTTCCACTACATCGTCTAGCTCTCATTATGAAAGGTAAGACTTGTTAACTGAAAATTCTGATCTGTTGCATGTAGTTTAACTTTTATTTAATGAAAAATAATAATAATGATAAATGTATATATTTATTGTACATTTGCATTTGTAATTATGTAATTATATTTTAATAAGTTGAATGAACAATCTCTTCATATTGGTTGCGTATTTTAATTTTTTTTTTAATTTTCCACCTATCGCTTAAAGTAGAAAGTAATTACATTTTAGAAAAGACATTTTACGATAGTTTTTCCCGAGAAAATAAGTCTAAAGAAGTTTTAATTATACAAGTGTGGTAGAAAAAAAAAGAAAAGGAATATACCATTTGTTTTGTCTCTGATCACCCTTTCTTAAGCTTAAATTTCTCAACTTTCAAAAGCCACAAGAAAACAAGCGGGAGATGTTTAATTTGAAATCAACAAACAGAAGACTATATCAGTTTCCCCGACTCTTTCATCATCTAAATTACTAGAATCTGCATTATGTCAATGCAGCATTCAACAGATCCAATTCTCAATTTTTTCCATTCTGTTCCACATCGCCAGTGAATACTGAAGCCAGATTCACCGTAATAAGATAAGAACTTGATTCTGGATGCTTATGGATCCGGTAGAGGTGAAGTCTTAATAACAAAATGCTTTATCTTATGCTCATTCAGGTAACGCTCATTTGCTGTGTGAATGCTAGAGAATAATGCATTGAATGCTCTTATATTGCGACCAATATCATCAGCATATGCTAGTAACACAAAATTCAAATACAAGTTTGTAATACAGCTTTTGTTTTACAGCGAATGTAAGAAGCCTTAAATATGAACAAGTACATTCTTGTCATACTTCAAAACCTAATGAACCTGTGAACTACTACAAATTTGAGTCCAGCTACTATTCAGGCGCTGTGTATTGAATTTTACCACATACATTGTGCATACAGACTATGTTCAGACTTTATTAATTTCACATTCTCGTACAAGCTTAATTTCGATTACAGTATGTACTATACCTAGTCCTGCCATAAGTTCTGTTACAAATATAAAACAGTAAACATATTGTATTCAAAATTGTTTCATTTATTACACCATAATATTGATGATTAAAAAAATTGGATTCACTCGAAATGACTGCCTTTTGCTCTAATACAAGCTTCCCAACGGCGTGGCCATTGGGCAATAGCAGCACGTACGGTTTCCATGGAGATCGTGCACGCTGCTCTGGTTAATGCTGTTTTAAGGCTTTCCAAATTTCTGTGGGGAGTCTTGCAGGCTTTCATATGCAGATCATCCAGAATCAGCCTACGCATGGATCTGGTTGATATATCCAATTCCTTGGATATGATGTCCGTCCTAAGGGGATTTCCCCGAATTCGTTCATGCACAGCCTTTACTACGCACTCGTACAGACTACGCGCAGACTCCTCTACTTCAGACAATTCGCCGAAGCGAGCAATAGTCCGATAAATGAATATGGTATTCTCGATATTCCGATTGGTTTTAGCAATTCTAAAATTTGGACAGCACTCTTTCCGCACTTATGGAACGCTATTACCTCGTCACGCGTAACGCCCCACTCCATATTAATAGTTTGCAAACTGAAACCAAACTGACTAGTATTCTTCACTGATCAGTGCATGTGTTCTGAAAAAAGTTAACGGGTCTATACCCGCAAGAAGTTTTGAACGATAAGCACAGGACATTAACTGGTGTTACAATTCGGGCTGTTCTTTTTCTACCAGAGCCCGCAAATTAGGGCGAGGTTTTTCTTTACGTCGTTGCCCGTCTGAGATGGATTCGGGAAAATTCCACTCCAAAATATTAGTGTTCATTCAATGCCGATGCAATCGGCCCTTGTGATTGAGTATACTTGTATAGTACAATATATATGATATTCTGCTCTTAGTTCCATGCATGATGTCAACGTTATTTTTTTCGCTTCTTAAAAAAATCCCTATGCACGCACCACACGTGAAGTTAAACGATAATCCCCATTTAGAGTTTTCTCAGTTACGAGAGTAGTCCCAGAAGTACTCCAACTGACGTATAGATGGCGGTTGTTGTTTAAAAAGATTGACAACTGTAAAAAAGTACCAACCTTATAAAGCTTAAATTTGAAGTTTGATGACGTTATGTTTAGTATTTGTTCGTCAACCATCAATAGTGAACGCTCTCAATGAATTTTTAAATATGGAAAAAATTGGTCATCTGCTCCTGCATTTACAACAATAAAATATTGAGTGGCAGAGTTTAAACGAGGCCGTACGAGCTGCCAAGACGAACATCATAGTAGCCGAACAAATGAGGTGAGTTCACCAGAAATGTTGAAAAAAAATCCATAAAATGGTATTCATGAGCTTCAATTGAAAGTGAGGGAACTAGCAGTACAAGCATTTCAAAAAGTGCTGTACATCGCATGTTGACTGAAAAATAGGACATGATAAAGCTGTGCGCAACATAGAAGCCGCGATCACTCACTATGGAACAAAAATAGCGTCATGAAGATGTTTCAATCGAGTGTTTCGCGAAGTTTCACAGCAATAAAACCGAGTTTTTGCTTCGATTCATAACCATGGGTGAAACCTGGGTCCATCACTTCACACTCGAGACGAAATAATAGTCAAAACAACGAACTCAAAGGGGAGAATCGGCTCTCAAGAAGGCGAAGACAGTTCCATCTGCAGGCAAGGTCATGGCGTCAGTTTTTTGGGATGCGTGTGGGATAATTTTCATTGATTATTTTTAGAAGGGAAAACAATCAACGGCGTGTATTATGCGACCTTATTGCAGCGTTTGAAAGATGAAATCAGGAAAAAACGTCCGCATTTCGCGAAGAAAAAAGTTTTGTTTAATCAAGACAGTGCACGAGTTTCCCTTCGGACTATTTTTTTATTCCCGAATTTGAAAAAATAGTTCGATGGCAAAAGATTTGCCAATTGTAAACAGGTGGAGTCTGCGGTTGGTGGCTAGTTTAAGGAGCTCAGCGATTCTCACTATAAACAGGGTATAGAAGTTATTGAACATCGCTGGGAAAAGTGTATTAAACTAAAAGGAGAATACGTAGAGAAATAAACATATTTTCCCCCAATTCTTTTGTGTTTTCTTTGTTAGGTCGGGTACTTCTGGGATTACCCTCGTATTTCTGAAATAACTTTTTCAATCGCGATTGAATTCTACGTTTATATTGGTATTCAAGCTTACTTTCTCAAAGTTTTAGCTAGCCGTCATATTCAGACCTTAATACACATTGTCGTTGTCGACAACATTGACACTGCTGTGACAACGTATGCGAGTATTTTTGCAATTATGCTCCATAACGTTGATGACATCACATTACAGCGTGTCACTTAGTCGAAATTTCTTTTTGACAGCAAAGATATCTGCGGTCTCATTATCAGTTTTTATAAACTAGTCACCCTGCACAGATAGACAAGTTTGGCACGAATGCCAAATGGGAATGAGAAATAATGGATTAGAAGTTCTTGTTCGTTTTCGCCAAGCTCTGCTGTAAGACAAAATATTTGGCGAATGGTGTCGTTGTGCGGCCTATAATTACACATGTAAGGATCTAGCAGACTGTTGGCGTAAGGTTTTATGCATTTACTGGAGTACAACAAAAAATATCATACATGCGATGCACTGCTTACTTACGTAAATGTTCGAATAGGAGCGTTTTGTATCCTGCACACATAATGCCGGTTTAATCAGTCGCAAGCGTAGAGGACTTTGTAATTGATTATGCTCAGCTATATTTCATAGGCAATTGAAAATAATTTCCGCAAAAAAGCACATACACATACACAAACAACTTAACTTGACAAATGGACACGTTTTCGGTGATCTAGTGGGAACCGATGCTTTCAGTGTGACGAGGCGTTGACATATTGCAGTAATTGTTTAATGTGTCCCAATGTTTCATGAGCAAGAAAGAAAGGATATTAGGGAAGTAAAGAGGCTTCTCCACCATTATTTCACTCTTCAATTTTTGTATGAACAATCAACAACCTCAAAAGCTTTTGCAAATCTCTTTTAGATCGGATTGTTTCTCTCATAAGTGTTTGAACCACGAGTTCTTTTTGATTAGGAGATTGTAATCGCTAGGCTCTTTTGAATTTTCATCATTTCTTTGGTTTGGTTCAAAACTCTAATTATTTTGAGCAAATGAGGTGAGTATAATACGAATAAGTTTTTGTTAGTACGTGTATGTATTCTGTTTCTTTATATATGCATCGTTCTATTTATATGTGTACAATTTGTCTATTGGTCTATTTATCTTTTGTCATTTGTTTTTTGATTTTTCTTGTGGTATATACAGCAATTTTCTTAAAGTATCATACATTTTCTCAAATGATTATCTGCTAACAGGAAAAACGGCAACAATTATCGCTTAAATAATAAAATTTGAATAACTTAAGAGCAAATAAATATTTATTTTTAGTGTTTCAAGTGTAACATCGAGCAGCGTTGTTAGTAGCACCGTAAGTTCAGTTCCCAGTTCGACAGCGACTACAAACAGTATGAGCTCACCGTCGTTGGGCTTGACAAATACGAAAGTAACAAACTCAGCGACAAACGCCAACAAAAACAGTGGTGGAATGGTGCCCAACATCCAAATGGTTAGTCAATATATTCAGACTGGATTGCCCTACTATCAGCAACCAGTATATTCTTACGAGGATTTACAAATAATGCAACAGAGAGTGCCACATGTGGTGAGTTCTGCAAATGACAACACACACATTTAAGAAAAAAAAAAAAAAAAAAAAATCAAAAAGTAAAAAAAAACACGTAAAATGCACATAACGCACATTTTAGTATTTCATTCATTTTCGATCCAAAATTTTATGCTTAAACGATTCAGAATTGAAGCGAGAAAAAGTCATGTAACTAAACCTCTTTTTCATCAGCAGAAAATCATTAATAACAACCCACGTTCCTCCTAACATACATAAGTTTCGACAAATCAAATTTATATAATTCGCTTTGTATCCTAACATTTGGCCCATTTTGTGTTTGTTTAAATGTCATGCCTCGAATTAAAACGCATTCCCATAGACATTTCGACAAATGCGTTCTCATTCTCATTCTATTCTCTTCGAATTGACAACAGATTAATTTTGTTCTCTATTTGTTTGTTTTGTATTAGCAGGGGTACTATGATCTGAATTATACGCCGACAAGTTTAGGAGCTGCCGGTGTGCGTGATAATTTAGGTTCTGTCGCATATTCAACAATGACTGATGGCCGCTTCACAAGAACTGACAATAATTCTAGCCCCGTAAATAATGTGAGTGAAAATTTGTGAACTTGTAAAGTATAATTGTTTTATATGTTTTGAATAGGTGTCTAGTACGATGTCGCAACAAGCGGGATCTAGCGGTCCAATGCTTAACGTTCCTTATGCATATTTTTATGGAGGTAACATGATGCCCGGCGGTTTCCAATATGGCACACCAGCTATATATCCGGTTTGTATTCAATTTATAAAAGTCCTAAGATTCTCATACTAATTATTTGAGTGTAGCAGCAAATTCCAGCTGCAAACACAGCATCCGGTGGTCAATTCCCTAAGCCGTCCTACAATACTGGATATGGTTCAACCAGTTATGATGCCCTAACACAGGCCACACAGGACTACACCAAGGGAGCTTATCCATCCAGTGTGACTCAGCAAACAAAATCACAAAATGTTACGAATCCACCACAAGCTGGAACCGGTTCCGACATTACTTCGTCGATGTATGGAAAGGGTCATGTAGCATTAAACAAAGTCAATGTAACTTAAAAACTCCTAAATCAAATTAAGTTCCTCTCAATTAAGTTTATGTGTTTATCGCTTTAGTCATACGAAAAGCAAAATTTTCACTCCGGTACTCCACCGCCATTTAATATGGCAAACACACAGACTGCTGGCGGAACATCAGCTCAACCCTATGGAATGTACCTGCAGCCGATGCCAACAGGTCATCACAATATAATCCATCAACCCATTCACCAGGTAAGTTGTCATAATCTAACATATCCAACAAATCATGTTAATACTTTCCTTATAATCAATAGCGTTTTATCACAAATCAGTAAAACAGAAAAAAAAAAAACCATTATGACGATGAAATCTGCTAGTTGCATGTGTTGTATCGATAATTTCACATTTTAGTTTTAAAGCAAATAATCCTCTTGTTGCTAATTATAAAATCAAAATAAAAACATTTGTAAATAGGTACATTTTCAATCACTAATGGCAAATTATTATATTTTTAAGTGTCTATGTTATTTACAATGGAATGTTTATATCAAAAATTAGACAGTACAGAAACGTGGAGTAGAATTGCACACCTTTGCCCTGCGTCCTGCCATAACATTTGTAAATGTCGGGGTGTTAAAGCTGATCATTAGAGTTGTGGATTGGATGCAATGTTTGAAATTACATGAAAGTAAGAGTAATACATAGGTGTCATTGAAAATAAACCAAGGAAATATCGTTGCCCTTTCGAGTACTTGTGGAAGAAAACTCAATTTTCATTATATGTACAATATGCCTGCATGCGTTTAACCGCTTGAACGAATTAGGTAGAAAACTTTTCAGTTCAACACTACGTAGGTTGCTGTTTAGGTTTTAAGAAAAACAAGGAAAAACTAATATTTATCGTTGAAAATGGCATTTGAACTAATTTTCGAAGTACTTTTTCCACTCCGAACGAAGCAACTGCAAAACATGCCTTTTAAACGCATCAACCGCTTCTTTAGGCGTCGGAAAACGTTAACATCGCGATTCATTTTTGATGTGCGGGAATGAAAGAATTCATTGGGTGCCAAATCAGGGCGGTTGGGTTCGGCGGTTGCTTTTACTTATTTCTCTAAAGATTTCCGGGAAAAAAAAGGTGGTGTACCATTGCGAATTGATCGTCGTACGTTACACCAATGATATAGTAGCGAAATCTTTGGTTATTCTGAAGAAACATGTGATCATTTGCTGAATTTGGCTCGTCTTGAAAGACCCATACAGTCGATTGCTGTTTATTTTCGGGCTCATACGCATATAACCATAATTCGTCATCTGTCACGATTTTATGGACGTCTTTTAAAGCACCGCGATCGAATTTTTTCAACATTTTCTTAGACCATCGACACAAGCCTTTCATTGAGCCATTCTCAAATAGTGCGGTATCGAATGCAAAGAAAATTTTTGACGGCCAAATGTTCATGCAATACTAAATGCATGCGACTAATGCCCAAGCATACCTCAATTTCCTGATAAGTCACACGAAAATCTTGCAATATCAGCTTCCACAGAGTATCAACGTTTTCTGGCACAAGAACCGATTTTGTACGACAAATTCGTCCGGGAGCGAACGACCCGGGATGGTGCGTCATCGCCAAGACACGAAGCGAGTTGATCGGCACACAGATTTTGAATTACGCAACGTCGAAAATCATAAAAAAAAATCATCGCACGAAAATGTTCACGATTTAATTCCATTTTTTGGCTGAGATGAACTTTTCAAGTCTCTGTAAAAAAAAAACGCAAATAGCACTCGAAGACAAAACGTTCTGAGCACGTGTACCATTAAAAACGTCAAACTTTACGATATTTATGTCAAATTTGACATATATTTGACTACACCGGTGTTGCCATATCTCTAAATCTAAGTGGCATTGGAATTCGGAAATGATAAATGCGTAACAAATATCATATTTATCAAAAGACCACAACTCCTCAAATGTTCCGTGCCACGTTAGCCTTGATCGATCTTTTAATAACTTTTCTTCGCACCCTAGGGTGCGACTAATCTGCTGCCAATGTGTCAGCATATTTATTACATGAGTAACTGCTAAAAGTGAAATATTGTTTGACAAGTTGCCATTTACTTTTCTATTTTTGTTTTATTAAATCTTTCACAATTTCAACCGCCTTATTAAGTCTTATATCCGATATTTTACCCTTTATCCGATTCAGAAACAATTTTTATGACAGTGCTTATGTTGTGAAGGGTTATGGTTTCTACGTCCTTAGTATGGCAAAGACTATTGGTTTATACTCTTTTACAAATATCTCAGAAAAAACTAGAACCGGAGTGGTAAGTTTCGTTGATTAGTACGTCATATGGGTCTGGGTTTCGACCACTTTTCACCACACTTTCGGCAGGCAATGGCGAATTTCCGAAAGTGAAATCTTCGCCTTATGAAAAAGTTTCACACTCAGCAACAAATCAAAGGTTCCTCGTCTGCCTACAAAATTATACGTTGAACAATGAGCTTTGACTCTATGATTTTAAACGAAAAATGTCTTTGCTGTCAAGTTTATTTAGATCAACTGGTAAGACATTAAATGTACAGTGGCGAGCTTATAAATAGGGAAATGGAGCTGGAAAAAGTAATTTCTCTAAAGAACAAAGAAATGTTAGAAAAACTGAAAACAAGCATTTTCATAAATAAAAACAATTCATTTATTTTAATTTTCTATGGAAATTATATTACATCTTTAATCGGATTAAAAAAAAAATACAAAACATCAATATTCAGTCGGTCCCCCCTTATTATTCCTTATCACCTCCTCACATCTTCGCGGCATGGAATCAATGAGCCGAGCGTATCGATCGATGGATATGTTTGCCCATCCTTCTTGAGGGTTTTTTCTTTTTAATGATTTTGTCAACGTCATTCCATTCCAAAGCATCTCAATCGGATTAAAGTCAGGAGATTGAGCTAGCCATATCATCACATTCAAGTTGTGGTCTTGCAGAAATTCTCGAGCTTTTTTTGACGTGTGCTTCGGATCATTATCTGCTTGTAAGATCCAGTTTTGGGGAAGTTGGTCAGCAACATAAGGAAGTAGGAAATTTTCTAATATGTCTACATAGACAAGATGGTCCATGATCCCGTTAATTCGGCAAATAGGACCAGGACACATTAGACTCATACGGCACGGCCTCTTAAGCCAAATTCGGTCAACCGCCGTCGTACTGTGTGAATACCAATATTCACGTCTTCCTGTGCCAAAATTTCGACATGAATGTCAACAGCGGTCTTAAATCTATCCTTTTCAGACAGGCGGTGAATCTTCCGATCAACACGACTTGTTGTTTTTCGAGCACGAGATTGATCACAGAAGTCCCCATGCCGTTTGAGGAACTCCAAAGCTTGATGACAAGCATTTATTGAAATATCTTAACTGCTTAGATATTGCGATTAGCTTCAATCCTTCCTCCCTCAAACGATAAATTTCCCGGCGTTGATCTGGTGTGATATGTTTGCCTTGTCCCATTTTTCTAATGCCAAACACCACGTTGAGTAGAAACTAAGTAAAATCTAATTTCCCTACTTATTTGCTCGTATCAGTTCAATACATTTACTGTTAATTAGCAATAAACAAATAGAGAACATATAGAATGTATTGTTCTGCATGAACCAGTTAATTCTTGAATATGTGCTCTACATTACAGTAACAATTTTTATTAAAATAAGTTGTCTGATGTTGCTATGCACGTTATCAAAACAACTGTCACACTATTTCCCTTATTATAAGCTCGCCACTGTACCTGCTGCCTTGGTACACTGTCTGTAGTTTATAAACACAGTTTTTTTTGGCCGGAATTTACGCGGACTTAGATTTTAAGTTTAATGTTCGTCTATGGCCCAATCCTGATGACTGAAATTTAAAGAGAATGAATTCATTCAATACTTTGACGTTGCCAAGTGGTATTTAAACTGCTTCTGCCACTGCAGAATTCTCCTAATTACATCTTTGTTCTATATAACATTGTCCTTGTTCTTCAGGCTAGAAATTCAGATTCTAGTTGTTTTGCCCAACCAAAGTGTAGGTGTTTTCTCTCAATAACGGGCTCTTGCCGTAAGTCAAGTTATTATTTTGCTTTAAGGCAGGGAACTTTTCCAATTTTATTGCTACCAACGCCAATATTTTCATCTTGTCAATCATCAATCTTACGTCTAAGCGGTTTTGCGAAACCACCCTGAAGGATATCGAAATCTTTTATGTAATGCAAGACTTTTTCCATCAGTCAATGACTCAGAAAAACTCACATTGTACAGCTCACCACGTGACTACGTGATACGGCAGCATCATTTCTAGAACTCAAGTCGATGAATATTTGGGTTTTATACGTTAATGCTGTTATGAGGAGTTTCTTTTCTTTTTTGTTTTTCTTTAATTCATTTCTTTATTTCTTGACAAAAAACATGATACATGCAATCCAAATTACATGATTTATAGAACTTAAATTTATGTTTTTGCGGGAAATAGTATAGTACAATCTACTGAGAAATATATGACAAGAGGGGAAAGTACCAATAGTTAAAATGTTAACATGTAATATTCTGTTGATGGGGAAAAATAAGTAATAATAACAAGATATATGTAGTAACAGACAAATACAGAAGAGAGCTTACAATTAACAGTAGTGTACCCAGAAATGAATCTATTGCAGTATGATCAAAAGAGAAAAGCCATTTTTTGGCATGGATTAAGAATACTGTTTTCTGGTTATAAATTAAATAACCGAGACGCGGTAACAAAATAAAAACCTGAAAAGTGTGTTTATAAAGGGTGTTTTTATACATATTCAATATGAAATAAAACACTTGAAGCTAATGTTAATGTCTATGATATTAGCTTTATTTAATAGATAATTTTATGTCATTAGTGTTTAAATATGATATCGGGCATATGCGTGCCACGGCTAGCTCAAATGAAACGCAATCGTAAAGTCCAATTTTCGACAAGGGGCCGTATATCAGCAAAACACGGCGAATGTTGACTTCCAAATCGTCCAAAGTCTCAGCATAGACTAGTGACTTTACATACCCCCAAAGAAAGTGATCTAAATGTGTGAGATCACAGGATCGTGGAGGCCAGCTCACAGGCCCATTACGCGAAATTATGCGCTCAGCAAATGTTTCCCGCAATAAATTGATGGTGTCGCGTGCCGTGTGCCATGTTGCTCCATCTTGTTGAAACCAAAGCTCTGTCACGTCAATGCCATTCAACTGAGGAACGAAGAAGTCAGAAATCATGTTTCTATAGCACTCTCCATTAATGGTAACATTCTGGCCGTCATCGTCCTTAAAGAAATATTTACCGATGATTCCACCAGCCTACAAAGCACACCAAACGGTGAGTTTTAATGGTTGTAAGGGCGTCTCGACAAAGGCTTCTGGGTTTTTTCCACTCCAAATTCGGCAATTTTGCTTGTTTACATATCCATTTAACCAAAAATGCGTTGAAAATTAGGATCAAGCTGAATAATGTTTTCGCCCTATTCACCGAACCTACGACGCGTATAATGGTCACACGGTTTCAACTCTTGCACAAGCTGGATCTTATAAGCTGGACATAGCTCCAATTGCTGTGCACGATGTCGAATCGACTCATTCGGATTTTCCTCAACACTGCGCTCCACAACGGCAATAGCTTCTTCTGTTCCCACTGTTTGTTGTTTTGGAGATGCGTATTATCCACTAGAGTGTACGTGGTGCGAAAACGATTCATCGTGTTCCGAATAACTTGCTCAGATGGACGACCGTAAAATGGATGTAGCGCACGATAAGTTTGACGAATCGAACCATGGTTTTCGAAATAAATTTGCACGCGTTGTTCTGGCGTTATAAAATATAAAATGGCAAAACGTACTAACCACAAATCAACTTTCAACTGTCAAATTGACAGTCTGTAGAAACAATGTTGCCAGTTTAAAAACCAAACCTCGTGACTGACTGCTGACTCGTGAATTATAATTTTCATGGACTCTAACATGGTAATAACCGGATTCTTCAAAAATTAAAACCTTGTAGCAGTACAAGTGCCTTAAAGAAAGGATTCCAAGACTTTGAACAACACAAAACTAGGAGTTATGCGATTAACTTTAGCCGTAATTCTAATTGCGTGCATTTGTTTTGTTAATAAGGGTTCTATTTTATGATGAAATAAGTTCCGCCACAGCAAGATATACCATATTGCAGTTTAGATTTGAATAAACCAGTATAGACCATCTTCAAAATTGATAGATTGGAGTAGAGACTGAAGGTAGTACATCTGCCTCACAATTCTATTAAAATATTGTTTGAAGTATAAAGTGTGATCGTTCCAAGTGAGCTTATGATCCGGTATAATACCTAGGTATTTAAAACTGTCAACACATTCAATTTCAAAGCAACCTTCACAACAACCTACCTCCCTGGGAAAATGAATCAACTAAGCAAAATCGTAAGCAATTGGATGAGTGGTAATAAAGTGGAAAGTCATTGAATATTACACGCTTCATATTAAATAGCATAAACTTGCCTTTTATTAGAATACGAAAGAGCAGTTTCATCAGCAAATGCTGTAATTTCGCCCTTAAAAGGTTGAATAAATAATGAATTTACCATACATCAATGTTCATATACTTTTCAGAACTGAAAACGTTTTTCATCTTTAGCGCTTGCTTACCAATTGCTATTTCTACCACCAGTGTTCAATAGAAATTGCCAGTAACATTCCGCACCTTCAAACTTTTAATTGTGACACTTTCCGATAGGAATGCTCATCAGTATACCCTCAAACCCACTTTCGGACGCACTCTAAAATATCGTGATTCGTTCCTAAGTCGAACAACTCGCTTATGGAATGCTCTTTATTTTCCAGTCATTATAGCCTTTAGTTTTAAATGTTTGACAAAACCAACGTTCATCGGTACCACTCTTTTTTTCCTCCCTGATTTTCCCGCGCTGTGTGCAAGCTTTAAAGGGTACTTGAGAGGACGCAAATTATATGAAAACAAAAAAAAAAAACTATGAATAAAGCCTCTGAAACCGGCATTAAATTTTTTTTTTAATAACAAGGTATGGCTCACCATGTCAAAGCCAAGCTTGTCAATAAACAAGCAAGAAGGAATTTGAGAGGTATTAAGGCTGTTATATAGCTCCCCAATCAGCTTAAGCAGTGCACTTTCAGTAGATTCGTCGCTTCTCAAGCCGAATTGAGAGTCGCTAAAGAAATGATTCCTATCTAAAACGGATAGCATTCTAGATTTGATGCCTCTTTCAAAAATTTTCGAAAAAAACTGATAGAAGGCAAATAGGACGGTAGTTGTTTAATGTCATTGTACCACATTTTTTGTACAGAGATATTATATAGAGGTAAAATACCTTTACGTACACATGAATTAAAAATCAGAAATCAGAGGCACTATACATACATTTATGAATTTCAAGTGCAGTAACTCTTCAAAGAAAATATTGTACCTTCACATTAAAAACTTGAATTAATTATGCCAGTATCACAATGAGTTGTAATGTTGCAATCATTGGAAATAACATGGCAGGAACCCATTTCAGAGAAGGAATTGTTGAATATGTAGATTGACAACATCTAAAGGCTTGGAAATAACAGAATTGTTATTGTTTATTACAATCGTTATGTTGGAAGTGTTTTTGTTAAGGATTTCATTAACAACCTGCCATTCGTTTTCAGAGTTCCCCATACTCCCAGACAGTTTATAACCAAAATAAGCATTTCTGCAAATTGGGATTACAATTTTTACCTCGCGGCAAATAAAATCATAATATTTTTTTAAGCCTAATGTTATTAGGATGCTTCGTGACAAGTAGTAAACAGAGAAACATCCACTGTTTCAAACATTTTAAGCTACTCTCAAAGAATATACGAGGGTTGTCTGAAAAGTTTCGAGCAATGATACAAGACATTTTTTCTCAAAATTTTTTTTATTTTTCTACATAGTGTCCTTGTAACTCTACATACTTCTCCCAGCGATGCTCCCATCTCTCTAACCCGTCCAAATAGTACTTGGCGTTTTTCTCTGCAAAATAATTGTTCACGAAGGTGATTGCCCCCTCATTTGACGAAAATCTCTGTCCTCCGAGCGCAGTTTTTAGATGAGGGAACAGAAAGAAATCGCTTGGGGCTAGATCTGGTGAATAAGGCGGATGGTCAAGCAGTTCAAACCGTTATTCATGGATTTTCGCCATGGCAACCGCTGAGGTGTGAGACGGCGCGTTGTCTTGGTGAAACAGGATTTTCTTTTTCTGCAAATGTGGCCGTTTTTCCGCAAAGTAATGATGCGTAGTATGCTCCTGTAGTGGTTTTTCCTTTTTGAAGTTAATCGATTAAGATAACTCCTTTCTTTACTATCCCAAAAAAACAGTCGCCATCACTTTCCCAGCCGAAGAAACAGTTTTAACTTTTTTTGGAGCCGACTCGCCCTTTGCAGTCCACTGTTTTAACTGAATTTTTGTTTCGGGCGTATAATGGTGTATCCAAGTTTCATCTACAGTAATTAATCAGCGCCAAAATTCGGATTTATTGCGCCTAAACTCCGCCAACAGAGCGTTGGAAATCTTCATTCGAACACGTTTTTGATCTAACGTAAGCAAACGCGGCACTATTAAATCTTGATTTAATATGTAACAAACACGTTCTTTGGATATTTTCATAGCCTCTGCCCAAAATTTCACTGTGGTAAATGATGGTGCAGAGTCCCCATACACAGAGTCCAACTCATTTTTGATTTGCGTAGGCGTATTGCCTTTCAAAAACAAGAATTTAATAACAACTCGATACTCGATTTTTTCCATTTTCACAAAAAACACTCATATCGACTCACTCAAACAACTGTCAACTAAAAACTGCGCATCCAAAATGACCGAGACTTCGGTAAGTAACTGTCAAAAGATGCACAACTAGCATTCACTAGCTTTTATTGACGTTGTGGTCGGAAACTTTTCAGACAACCCTCGTATTTCGGTTTTCGTTTCCATATTTTTGGGTAGTCGTGACATAAAACATATCAGAGAAAAGATTGTTGAAAAATGCAAAAAGGGCCACCAATGAGTGGTTTTCGAATGACTCATGCTTGGACCACAAAATGAAATTGGTTGAATTTTTGGTTTTAGTTCCTGAAAAATGGATGAAATAAAATCGAAAAGCAAGAGAAAAACTAAGATTTTAGTTAACTAGTTAGTAAAAATTCAATTTTACGAAAAAAAAATTTATGTTTTTTCAAAATTTTGACTTTAAAATTTTATTTTTCAAAAACCGTTCATTAAAAACTTCAAATTAAAATAAGATTGAAGAATGAAATGTTAGCTTTAAAAAATGGTATATTTTTTCCATTTTAAGTAATTTTTCTACTAAATTGCCCCTCCCGCCTAGACGGGGGGAGATAGACCCCTTCTATACAATTTTTTTCTTCTCTTAACTCAACCTGGGCATCATTCCTCATATGATTGGGAAAAAAAATTTGACCAAAGTGAATTTTCCATAGAAATATCTTTAGATATTGTTTAAACAATGTAAATAGTTAAGTCCCAGCTCCAAAATGGTTCTGATTTTAGAAAAAAACAGACAAACCATCGTATTTATTAAAATAAAGGGAAACATCATTTGCTCAGGAGATGTTTTTGTTCTTTTATTTTCCACTTCATCTGTTTTCATGAAGCAATCCAATAAAAAAGAATAAAAAATGTTGTGCACTTCAAATTCAACGCACAAGAATGGAACATTTTATGTGGGCTTAAAAAGCAAACGAAGTAGAATTATGCGATCATCAAAAAATAAGTGAGAATGTAAATTGGATATTGTCATGGAATATGTGCACTGCGTCGAGAATCAAGATTGTGTGAGAAAGAGCTTTTGTCTCAATGCTCTCAAATATTTTTTGTTTCGTTTATTTTTCTATTATTTGGAAAAGAGCTGTTTGAAATCGTTTTCATTTTGTGAGGCAGTAAATACTTCTTGATAAATATATATTCTTTGCTACTATTTTTCTGATTTAGCTTCTTGCAAAATGGATATGGATGGATATATAAAATTGCAATTTGTTAAAAAACAAATCGAACGCAATAGATGGACAAACAGCACTATATGCTTCGCACCAAAACTCAAAATTTAAATCCGATCTTAGAGCAACAAAATCAATTTTGCCAGCGAATCTGGATTGGTGGTTCTATTAATTTTGCAGTCAAGTTGAGTGCTAGTCAAACTATGGTCCGTTACCAGCCATTGTTTGTAGGCTATGCGATTGCGCTTATAAGAAGCCCTATAAATATGTGGTCTAAACAAGAATTAAGATGAGTTGGTTCACAAATCACCTGTTAGTAACTGCACAGATTTGTTCCAGCCTGAACAATTTTGGTCTTAATCTGGATTTATTATTTGTTCTAGGTTAGAAGTAAGCAATTTTTATGGATTGTTTATCTCAATCTATGAGAAAGCTGGCAAAGTTTCTCGTCTATGTACGTAGTGTGCAAAACATTTGCATTTTTTTTTTTTTTTTTTGCAAATACAATAACATCCTTTATTAATTGCTCTAAAGAAAGAATTCAAATAAAACTTTTAGTCAAAAGTATTACTTACAGTTTAATATTTAAAAGGAAACAAAGCCATTTCCAACACGTTCTCTTGATATTTTGTAAAACATAAAAAAAGAAACGAGTTTATTCATTTTAAGGCTGTGCAAAACATATGTAAGTTTTTTTAATATAATAATCAATATTTGGTCGAAAAACCATTGTTTCTAATATCTTTCCGGCATGGAAGCAATAAGGGAGTTTGTTAATTCACAGAGAATTTTTCCCCACTCATCCTGTAAAGCTTCATAAAGTGCCTTTTGCGAAGTAAACCGTTGCCCCTCTATCCGCTGTTTTAGGATTCCCCATAAGTTTTCGATTGGGTTTATTTCGGGGGACCGTGGAGGCCAATCTAAAGCATCAACTCCCCGAGCCCCTAAAAATTCTTTAACGAACTTTGAGGTGTGCTTCGGGTCGTTGTCTTGTTGAAATCTCTTTCTCAGCGTATGGAAGCATGACTGTGTCTACACTAAGCGATCCATTATTCCCGTTATTTGGTGTAAGGGACGACCACATCCTTGAGCCGAAAAGCTTCCCCAAACTATAACGGAACCGCCCACATGCTTCAAATTAGCTCAGATGTTTTCCCGCTTGAAACATGTACTTAGTTTTCGACGAACGTAAGCAATTCTATCGATAGATAAGATATTAAATTTGCTTTCATCGCTGAATAAAACGGTTTTACGCTGTGTCAGGAACCAAATTGAAGTCTAAATAATAGGAAATTAGAAGCAGTTCTTATCAAACAAGGAGACTACCTTTTTTGACGGTGTTTCAAGGTTAACAGAACTTCTTAACAACTCGGTATGCCCTCAAATTATTTTCTATTGCACATCTACAAACTGCTTGCATCGATTGATAAGTTGAGGTCCTTAAGGATTGCACTTGAAGACCGGAAAGGGTCTCGCCGGATAATGTTTATAATTTTTTTATCAGTCTGTTTTTCGGGGACGACCACCAGAATGAAGCGTTGTAATTGATAAATTTTGTCGGAACTTTGCAATTATCCGGGAAACAGGCGATTCGTGAATCTTGAATCGTTCGCAAGCTAACATTTTTCCCTGGAATAACTAAACTAACTGTACGCACACTATTGTACGTGGACAAATGTTTTTTCTTGGAACGACGTATGTTGGATGCGAATATGTAGATCATAGTTCATCTTTTATAGAGTCTGTGGGTAGAACGTTACTTCGATGCAGATTGGCATTAGTACGATCACCTATTTGCTGAAGTCGGCTACTTTTTATCTCAGACCATATCAGATAGCGAAGAAATACCAACATATGCTGTCTTCTGTAATAGCTTCAATGGATGTATAGATGTTGCTTTTCATAAATTTTCATCTGTCGAATTTCAATAATGTTAGTTATATATCACAAGAGAACATTTTCTATCTTGAAAGAAATATGAATCGTGAAATTTACTGCTTGGATCTTCTAGGTCATTTATGAAAATTCAATATTTCTATGTTTGCTTTTGATATACTCGTATATTGGTTGAAAAAATAATAGATGTGCCTGAATCGTCAGCTGCAAACCAAAGCTGCCTGAAGCAATCTTAACATATGATGGTGCTTTGTATGTATTGTAGTTGAATCATTAGTTACTGTTGCCTGGTAGTTAAAAAAAAAATAAGGCCAATCATTCCACGCCCAGAAATGTGTTGAGACACTAGTAACACATGTTCTCTTTTTTATGTGCATCGCCATCGACATGAAAGTGGGCTTTATCACTGAACAGTATGATTCCAAGAGTCCTCGATGATCGTAAACATTCCAGGGTTGCCTTGCGTAGTCGCTTAGGTTAAGACCCTACATGATTTGCATTTTGTACGAGTATGTGTGAAACTCATTTATTAAATAACCCGCCCTCTTGACTTTTTAATCTCAATAGAGGCCACAGTCTTGCTAGTCCCATAGCAATTTTTTTGACCACCATCTCTTCTTTTCTGAACCTTTGCACCCATATGCCTGCTCAAATATTGGTAAAAAATTAAAGCGTGTTGCGCTCCCAGCGAGTGAGTCACGATGACTGTTGAACCCGCAAAACACGTGCGTCAAACAATACAACCGGACTCACCAACTTTACTACATACTGATGACCTTGTAAGAACGATAGGTGTGAGATATAAAATTGATTCTGGCTTTATTTTGAAGCTACGTTCATGCCATGCACATCATTCAAATGGCCGCCTCGGCTTCGCTGGCAGTGCTTCAAGCGGCCGGCCCAATTTTTGATGACTCGGTCCAATATGTGCGGCATTATTCCGTCAATAGCGTGTCGAATATTGACCTTGAAGTCGTCCAAAGTTGTTGGCTTGTTAGCGTAGATTAAGGACTTGACGTATTCCAAGAAAAAATATTCGAGTGGTGTCAAATCGCATGACCGCGGCGGCCAGTTGATTAACGCTCGTTGTGAGATGACCCAGTCGCCAAGTTTCTTCTTCACAACCTCGAGCATTGCGTCGCTTGTATGGCATGTAGCGCCGTCTTGTTGGAACCACAGCTCGGATTTATCGATGTTGTCGAGCTCTGACAACAGAAAGTAGGTTAACATCGCTCTATACCAGAGACCATTGACGGTAACCGTGCCTCCTTCCTCATTTCGAAAAAAAAAAAAGGTCTGATGCCGCTATGCCATAAACCGCACCGAACACTTGCGGATTTTGGTTACTCCAAAAACGGCAATTTTGCTTGTTGATATAGCCGCCAAGGTGATGCGGATTTCCGGCCAACTCCGGCCCAATTAACGAACTCATGGCGTTGTCTATGGTCGTCCGGATTCAATTCTTGCGTTAGCACAATTTTATACGGATGTAGGTCCAAATCCAACCGCAAAATAAGCCGAACTGGCGATACCCAACTCAGGTGATCGGCGCCGAATAGACATTTCTGGGTCTTCTTCGATACTGGCCGCTACGGCGGCTATGTTTTCTTCATGTTGCACCAAACTCTGTCCGGTTGGTGGCTTAAGATTCAAAAGAGTGTGCTCATGCTCAAACTTTTCCAAGGTGCGACGAATTGCCTGCATACTGAAGCCATGATGACGACCAACCTCACGACGAAATTCACGTTGCGTATTTATAACTGAGCCGGAATTTCGATAATAGTTTTTAATAACTTCTGCACGTTCGGCAAGGGTAAAACGATGCTTGATGAAATGTCAAAGCTTACTGAATATTTTGACAGATGGGTGTGTGTGATAGGTAACTTTGAAGCTGCTGAAACATAACAATTTGACAATTTCACCCAGAAACAAATTGACTTATTCCTTTATTTTTTGCGTATTTTCTGTATCCCTCGGAGTTCAAATCATTTTCTGATTCTTCCTTGACATTCGTCAATTGCATATAATTAGTAATATGCAATTTTGATTGCCGAAACATTTGTTACATAGATTCAATTTTCCACTTATTATGAGTACACCAAGTTCGTAGGCCATCTTGTGACAGGCTGAATATAACACAAAAAGTCAATATTATCACTAGTAAAAATACATACTAATGCTGTGAAGCTAAAGCCAAATGCGCAGCTGTGTGGTAGGCTTTAATATTTCATGTGTAAATATCAGCTAATAAAAAAAAGGAAAAAAAAAACCTATCCTCTTGAATTATGTTTCCCATTATATAGTATTAAAAAAAACAAATAACCAAGCGAATAAATGAAAATTCTATTTCGCTTTTAAGTCGGATTTTGAAAACCAATATATACTTGTTTTATAACCGGTAATTGGCAATTTAATTTAAATTGGTGACGTGGTTCAGTTTCATTTCTATTCAATAGGCTAAAAGCGTTTCTCTGAAACATTTTAAACTTATTTATATTGACTAAAATCAATTTATCTTTTTTATTTTCAAATATGTAAATATAATTAGCAATTCATCAGTTAACTAGCATAGTCTATGGAATTTTTCCCTCTGGCATATATTCCGCGCGACCTTATCAATTCTATTACTTCCTCGAGTGGCTTAATAATTTCAAAATAACAACAGTGTTCTTTTCTTTCATTTCACAAAAACAAATAAAAAAAAAAACATACTTTAAGTACTTAAGTATTGAAAAAACAAACAAAGATTTCTTGCATGATTTATTATTTTTATTATTATTTTTTGGTTTTTTATGGTTCGTCATTAGATGGACGGCAGAATTCATAACTCATCCCGTCGGGTAAGTTAGCAACTTTTTGTGTTGTTTTTTTTTCTTTTCGTTCTTGCCATTTGCTTAATTGTTTTAATTCATTTAATTATATGATAACTATTTGTAATAATTCATAAAAAAAAAACATAATCAGCTATTTTAATGCATAGGTACATGGTTTTTGAAAATGAAATATATGTAAACATGAAATAAAAAGAGTTATAATACAATAATTAAGGAAACATGCATTATAATGTTTGTATGCACTACCGTTCATAAGTTTGAGATCAGCATATGTATGAAAAGAAGGTGGATTTTTTTATTCTAATTACTGGACTACACCATGTTTTAAACAGTGTTTCCACGAAGTAACAGAAAAACAATAAACTGTTCTCCGTCGAGGGTATCCCCCCGAGTTTTTGGGCATAATTTCTATCAATTTTGATGTTGCTTTAATTGGAATTCTATTATAGATATCTGTCAGTTACTCCCAAAAGGCCATTGTTGAAGAAGAAGACATTTCGCGAATATTTCTGTCCAAGTGAATCCATAAAATTTCAATTTGGGTAAAATTCGGTCCCTGTGGTAACCAAACCCTTCTTATTTTTTATTTTTTTTTTCAGAAAACTGATATGCAACTTTGATTTGTTTAGGGTTAGGTCATTAAGGGAAAATCACAACAATTTTAATTTTTTTTTTTTGTTTAATAGAATTTTCACATTTTTGCCTCAATACAGCTATTACATCTTTTACACTTATTAAACTTTCCAATACACTGTAAAAACACTCTTACTCCTTGCTAAAAAAAATGTGTATTTATCTTATCGCTGTATTGAGATTGAACTGATACGTTGTCTTAAAGAACCAACACATCAGCGGTCAGTATCCCTCGCCTTTTTTTTCTTTTTTTCATTTTCAACTCATTTTTGGAAAGTTAAGACGGTCACGGAAGACAGTGTGCATAGTACCGACGAATAGGTTATTCATCTTTCCTAATATCTTGATCTTTATTCGACTATCTTCTAGTACAAGTTTCTCAGCTTATTCGAAATTGAATTATGTAGAGGCTTCGTTGCCTTTCACTTCGGATTACTAGAAAACCAATGATCAGAATTGTACGAAATTTTGTATTTATACCCTCAGGTAGTATAACTTACTTAAATAATTACAATGCGAGTAGGTAAATCCTTTGCTAATCATCTGGATAATAAAGGGTGAGCCAACAGATGGTGTGGATGTTGGCTGTCAATTACTGTCATTTACTGAATTCAATGTCGTTGGTCTTTTTGGAGTCGTATACCACGCAACAACGCATTTTTGTTATTCAAACTTATTTCGAAAATGGAAAGTGTTCAAAACCAGCAGGCACCTCAATTCGTCAACGGGCCGCTCTTATGACACTTTACGGCGAATTTTAAAATATAAATATAAAATCCAAATTACACCACAACAATTGAAGCATTTGAACCATTTACGACGTCGCCGATTTGTTAGCTGGTTGCTGGATCACCAGGTCCAAATCATCGAATCTGATCTTTTCCGATGAAGCCCATTTTTGGATGGATGGGTAGGTAAGTAAACAAAATTGTCGTTTCTGGGGACTGGAAAACCCATAAGAAATTCACGAAAAACCAATGCATCAAAAAAGTCTCTGTATAGTGCGGGTTATGGATTGACGGCATCATTGACCGGTAATTTTTCGAAGATGAGGTTGGAGAGACAGTTACAGTGAATGGAAAACGTTACCGCAACATGTTGACCAATTTTTTTTTTTCTAAAATTGAATAAATTGAGTCTGGACGATCTCTTTCAACAGGGTGGGGTTACCGCCCACACAAGCCATCAATCAATCAATTTATTGCATACGAAATTTGAAAATCGCGTTAATTCGGTTAGAGGAGAAGTTGATTGGCCTCCAAAGTGGCCTGTGAAGTTATTTGAAGAGTAAGGTCTACGCAATAACATAGCGACAATTCAAGATCTCATAACATCCAAACTGAAATTGCGGCATTGATCATTTATTTTTCAAAAAGTAATCGATAATTTTGACCTTCGGATGGTCGCTTGCAACAGAAGTTGTGGTGGTCACATGAACGATGTTGTGTTCCATTCTAATTGCCATAGACCGAACTTTATTAATCAATGAAATTCCATTTTTTTTTTCATAATAAATGTGTGTTTAATTTAATGAAAACTTCCACACTAGCTGTTGGCTTACGCTTCACATTGATTACTCCTCGTATCTTGTAAAAGGCAAATCCTTTTCTAACTAACCGAAGACGATATAAACTGCACATGAAATGATACTTTAAACAATTATGAATTTTTAAAGAATTAACTTTATTAATTAAAGTATTCGCCATTGATTTCGATTCATTTTCTGGAGCCAATGAATGAAATCTTCATAGGCGTTTTTGATAGCAGTTGATAATCTATTGGGGAAAGGTTCGGCGAATATGTTGGTTGAGATAGAGTTACGTTCTGAAGTTGCATGGTTGTATGTAATACATGACATTGCCATGGAGCAGTCAACCTCGTGTCAATCTTCTTTGCGTGAAGACTTGACTTTGGAATGTCTTTTGGTCATGTCATTTTCAAGGCTTACATCTGAACGAAATTTATAAATCCAACACTAATTTCATCTAAATCCATTTCTGATGTTTCTGGTTTCTTCTACTGCATTGCGTCCACGCTAAAATCCGTAAAAGAAAGTTACATGGCTACAAAAACCGTTGACAGTGATTTATAAAAACAATAAAATATGGGCTTTTTTTTTAGATCAGATTTGTCTTTTTAATTTAACATATGGCAACTGTCGTTCTCTTCGTTTTACATTTAAAACATCACCAATGTTAATGATCTACAAAAACGGCCATATCATGTGAAACAAGCTAATAGCGTTTTCATCTAGAAAGGCTGTGTATTCCTCTTTGTTCAGAATGACTTTGGCACATTAGTGATCACCGGTTACGTAAAAAAAGGGGCACCCGCACCAAAGATGTAGATCCACCCCCATACAAACGAGCGAAACAGTTCTCTACTTAGATCCATTAGTTCAAGGAATCCTCTTCCGCTGGTCACTCTTCCAATTTTGGCCCCTCTAGTCATTCTTATTATTTTTTTTTTTTTAATTTTTCGTATTTTTCCATAAGATCAAGATAAACTTCCGTTCATCCTTTCTTTTTGAAAACACGTTCGAACAAAGAAAGGATTTCTGGAAAGATTTCATCTGTAAAGTATGGAGCTGTCTTCCTTTTAATTTTTTTTCCTATTTCAATTTCCTGCGAGACATCTATTACAGATTTAACCATTTCATGGGGAAGCATAATTTGAATTCACATTCCAATGAACATCTGCTTTGAACGACTCATTTTCATATTTATGCAATATGTATATAAATTCTTTGCTGCTTTTCTACGTTTGCCAGGTTTTAAGTTTTTACTAAATTCGCTACAAAATCTTTCATCTTTTCTTGTGGTTAGAGTATTTATGCCTGATTTCACAAAAGATCCCATTTTAATTTATTTAAATCCTTATACTCGCAAAATCGATTCAGTTTAAAGGCAATTAAGTCCTAGTCATTATAACCTTCAAACATTTAAAACCAACGTTCACCGGTACCTCTGTTTCCATCCTCCGTGATTTTCCTTCGCCCGCGCTGTGTGCAAACATTTTAAGGGTACTTAAATTCCATGAAAACAACATACCATATTACCACAATAAGTTGAATTAAAAAAAATCCTTAGTGTAAGTTAGGTACATGGTTAATATAATAATGGGTACAGTAGTGGTCTTAAACTTAGGAAGGATAGTGTATCTGGTAGCTAGCACTGTATTAATATTAATAATGCAATTAATTACTTATTAATAAAGTTATAATAATAATAATAAGGATAGTGTGCATCTGGCCTGTTTAATAAATGTGTAAACGGATGTTTAATGTTTTTTTTTTTTTATTATTATTATTTAATTTGTTCACCATGGCAACTAATATTTCGTTTCCGAATATGTGATGCATATCTTTTTTTTACAAACTGTATGGTTCATGTGTTTCTGAGGTTTTCTGCTCAAAAAAAAATTTCAGTTGATAATCCCGAGTTATCTCTTCTCGGCTTATAAATTATTTTGCACAAAGTCTGGAAAAGGTGATAATCAATAGATAAAAGGTCAAATGAGTAAAATGTATGATTGTTGAGGTCGAGCGTAATCTTAGAGTAGTTTTGGTCCATGCATAGTGCCCAACTTTGACTATTTTATGCGCGGTGTCACACAATGAATTATCTGTAATATGAGTCGACAGGAACCAGTAGTGCGCCTACTGACAAATTTATCATACTAACACCATGGCGTTCCATGTGCAAAGGGGCGCCTTAAGCGCCTCTTCTCTGCCCAGCTACTATCTTATTCTTATTTTTCATTATAACTCAGCGCAAAACTGGTTGAATTCAATTCCCTTTGAAGACGGATGTGTAGATTTTCAAGTGAAAATTATATATTGTACTATATGTCATCTTGATAAGTTTAAAACGTCTTTTACTCCTAATAAAAGTTTGGTTTTGCTTTTATACTGTTTTTAATTCATTTTCAATAATATAGAGGGGCCTAGGCAAATGCAAGATTTTAACTTCGTGGTACCAAAACTACAGCCTACTATTCTTGAGCAGTGAATTGACTTACTGTCGTGTTGAGAAAATCCATAGATATTTAGAAATATGTGCATAGGTATTTTCTATTTTGTATTGTACTCGTAGAATGTCATTTTTGATCCAATGTACTGTCTCAAAATTTTGATAAACCTCCCTTAAGGAGCTCAGAATAAAACTAATTGCCATCGGGATCCTCTAAATTAGAATTTCTCTCGTCGCTGGAAAAACAATATTGCACTGTTTTAAATATTTACAAGTTTCGTGATTATCTCTCAGCGCAACATTTAGCCAACATTTGTGGAACTTGGTTTTTTTTTTGGTTCTGAAACGCTTTCTTCGGACTGATGCGCAGATCTTTGGCCTTGTGATAATTATATTTAAGGTTTCAATTATTTCATAGATCCGTGGGTAGATAGAACTTGAGCTTTAGACCGTATTAACTGCCATTATGTTTAATTATGTTGCGCCATTGATTACCTAAAACTCTGGTAAGGACTGAAACGAATAAAATTTGGAAACTTCAAAGTAAAAAAAAAATATTTTCATAATTCATGTAAATTTTTTTTATTTTCTTTAAAACTCTGTTTTTATTAAATTCATTCACAATTACAAAAAATAAAAAAAGTTATTTGGGTTTCCATTCTTTCCTCAATTTTTTTCGAATGTCCTTCATAAGGTTGGTGACAGTTACATCCGTGATCTTCTTGGACGCTCTTTTCCATTTACCACTAATATCTTTTACGTCCTTTGCACACTGCTCGCTTTCTTCAATTTAGCTTTGACCAAAGCCAATACCTTGCAATGGGACGACGCTGTGGAACATTGGGTGGATTAATGTCTTTTGGGACAAAGTCGACATTTTTAGCAACAAGAAAGCTCATCGTCGCATGAGCATAGTGAGCTGAAGCTAAATCTGGCCAAAATAATGTTGAACCCTCATGTTTGTTTAAGAAAGGAATCAACCGTTTTTTTAGGCACTCGTTAATGTACACTTCTCCGTTAATTGTTCCCGTTGTAATAAACGATGAGCTTCTGTGTCCACATTGGCAAATAGCCTGCCAAACGAGATATTTTGACCCGAATTTTTCCATCCGAATCGATGTTGTTGATTGCGGAAGAATCTCAGCTTCAAACGAGTTGTAAAACTGCGCATCTGGAGGAGTAGTAAAGTCGGCTTTGACATAAGTTTCGTCATCCAAAATCAAGCACGCTTTCTTGTTGCCGATCAACTCGTATAGCTTTCCGGCTCGTGTTTTTATGACTTTTTTTTTGCTTTTCAGTAACTTATGGTATTTTTTGTTTTTTTCATGTTTTTAGACCGTTACGTTTTTTAGATCTTTGTACCATTGTTTGGTTGGTATTACATTTCCGAGCAACATCTCTGGATGTCCGGTTTTTTACGATGGTACCCACTATTTTCCTGTCCAAATTTGTATCATGTGCTCCACTTTTAGCTCCACTTATCTGTTTTCGCTTAACCGTCAACGTCTCCAAATATCGTTTAATAACAGAATCCACTGTACTGCGTGCTATATTTAAATTTTTTGCGATGAAATGGTTTGGACGCGAAGTATTTTCGAGCCATTTGTCGATGATCTTTTTACGGCGTTTCCCTTGACTCATATTTTATAAATATTTTAAACCGCACCGAACTAAAATCAGTAACAAACTGAAACTAGAGAATATATAGGCTAACTTGGGTACAAAATGGGATTGCAATTTTTACTCATTGGAAGTATAGCCCGTATTATAATTTACAGATTTTATTCGTTTCAGTCCTTAATTTTTATTATTTGTGGCGTTACATATTTTCACTCATCGGTAGCTGTTACAGTTTCTTGTGTCGCGTTTGCCTTTATACAGTGAAATAAGAAAACTCTCCGCTTGTTATGTATTCGATCTTCTCCCGTCATTTTATAAAATAAAATATCGAGCCACTTAAATCTAGGTTTTCTGATCTTCGTAAACGCGAAAGTTATTTATGTGCTCTGGTTTGACACCACCATCGACACATGGGATAGAGGAAGTATCGGTCATCGCATTTTTCGTGAAACAATATTTTTTGAACTGACGAACCATTTTTCTCGAAAACTCATACGAGATTTGATTTTGCGGTGAAAGAAGCGAAAAACTGTACCTTGTATTTAACTAGTCGCCAATTTGTCGAAAATTACGTAACAAAAAAAAACCCTGCACTCAAAAATAGCAACTTTAGTACTAACAAAAAATTAGTTCATTTGCTTCGGATAAAACGAAGCAGAGATACACGGTTCACCAGCGGGAAGCTCTTTGTAAATTTTTTCCATGTTACTTGAAAGATTGTACATAAACATTATCTAAAATCCTAAAACTGCAATCCTGTTTTAAGTTATGGGGATAACAAATCCTAAAGCCTTTAGTTCTTATCATTCACTCTGGTGGTTTATTTTGAGGTCTTTTCTTTTACCACAGTCTACCAAAGATTGTACTGCAATTGCAGGCAAAAAGCTCCACGCCTTTCAAAATGGCATTTCAAGTTATAGCTCATAGAAAATTTCTGTAATCAAACAAGGATACTACTACTACTAACCTTTGGATAGCTATCTGCAGTGGGCTCCTCAGGGCGCTTAGAGTTCGTAAAAAAGCTGGATTTAAATCCAAATAACACATTGAGCGAGGTAAAAAATAATTGTTGGCGTTACAAGCCTCTCGACAAGAAATGACAAATTTCTCTTTGTTCGGAATCAGAAAAAAGCGGAGAAGACAAATGCCACAAAAGCACCCCATGGCCCATACAAACTATAAGACTCGGAGATTTGCATTTGATAGAATCCTTCAAACATCCTTTTATTTTTTACCCTGCAAACAGGAAAAAATATGTATTCATTATTCACTGGGGCCCTTGTATGTAAGGGTGATTCAAATTGGAAGAAAATATTAAAGTTGGAACTGTAAATGCTTCTCACATCCCAATTGTTTGGTTGCTTCCCTCATTAACACGACGCAAGCAAATGATTTTTGAGTCTTTTGCCATTTCCTCGGAAAGTTTTTGTGTAGTCTTTATTTGAGGCACCACATAAAGAGGTCTTTTATAAGTCGCGCCTATATGTTTTTATGTTTTTAAATAAAACGTGTAAATATTTTCTTTTGGTGTTCTGATTTTTATAAAAATATGGCTCTTAACAATTACATATTTGTGGAAAATAACATAATTTAAATGTCCACCACGAGCACGTCTGCACGTTCTCATATGAACATCAAAATGTTCAAGAACTCGCTCACATATTACCGCATAAAGTTCATCAATTTGTTTCTGAATTTTTTTTTTCTAGCTGTGGAATTGTTGGCCTATCCATATAGACTTTTTAAAAAAAAACACACACACCAAAGAAAGTAATCTAATGGTACTAAATCGCATGATCTAGGTGACCAGTTTATGTCACGATTACGTGAAGCTAATCGACCTGGAAACTTAGACCGCAATAGCTCTATGTTTGCACGTATTGTGTGACTCGTAGCTCCACCCCGTTGAAAATAAAGATCGTATGTGTCTATTTCTTCAATTTGAGGCCACAAAAATTTTCAGTTATTTGTCTATAGCGCTCTCCATTAAGAGCAACAGCTCTTTCATTTATATCTTGGACCAATGATTCCACCAGCCCAAAAACCACACCAAATAGTAGATTTTGGTGGATATAATGATTTTTTTGAAATTATTCGTGGATTTCCTTCTCCCTAGATGCGACAAATTTGTTTGTTTACGAATCCATCCAATGCGAAATGAGCTTGGTCACTAAAGATGATTTTGCGTGAAAATTAAGCATCATGATCGACCATTTTCAGAACAAGTAAGTTCGAATAACTTTAAAGCGTTGTTCAAGATTTTAAGTATCCGTGGTTAAAATTATACATGCGTCTACTTCGCAAATGTCAAAGATGACATAAAAAAGGTAGCGTTCAGAAATTATTCAATATTGACATCTAGGTGTGAATTTTGGGCACATTTGACGAAAAATATTCAGCAATCGATCTTTATTACGCGCGCAGTAATAACATTATTTCGTCTAAATTAACGTACTATACGGTGTGTCCCCTAATTCCTCAAGGAAATAATTTTTGGGTATATTCTAAGAAAAAAATCGTTTTACAGTAAGAGTCTATCTCCAATGTTGACATCATTTATCGAGGATTTAAGAAAAAGCTTACTTGGTGTACCCTGACGGCTCATGTTAACGGAAATTGCTCTGTTAATATTAATGGTAGAAACCTCGATGATATCTTGTTTGAGTCTTCAGATATTTCTAAGCCTGTTCCATATTTCTTGCCCATGCTAATTTTTATCTTTGAGGCCACATTTCTCCAGAAAATCTGTAATAAACATAAAGTTTACCTTTTTTTTCTTATGAAGATAACAATAATAAAAAAAAATCAGCAACAAGTTCGCAGAAAAACCCATAGATTTTATGATACTTGGTAAAACCTGCAGCAGATAAAAAAAGGAATTTACGGTTTTTTAACTACGTTTCTAACAATAGTTGACAATAAGGTGGTTTTCCAAGAATTAGTATTTTCCAATATTTTTTTTTTTAATTGCATAGCTATTAAAAAGTTTTAAAGCATGCTTGTTTATTTAACTACCTGTCAAAACCTATCCACCACAATGTAGTCCCTGTTCCAATGCTGAATTCAATTTTCTGTGGTTAAAATTCCATCTCCATAAGCACATTATGCACTATTGCTTTAGTTACAGAAGCCCCAAACTGGACAGCAACCCACCTTTAATGAGTTTGATGCACTGTCTGACTCCATACAAAGAATTGTATCCCTACATCCTCATACTGAAATCGTCATTACGGGCGATTTCAATGTACACAATTCTGGGTGGCTTCGACATTCTGGACAGACAACACCCGAAGGACGGTGTGTTAAGATCTTCGCTGCAGAAAATAACTTAACCCAGCTTGTAAATGAGCCCACACGAATGACGTTGATAGTCATACCGCCAACATCCTGGACTTGTTTTTTAACTTCTCACCCCGACAAATACAAGGTCAATGTCTAGGCTCGTCGGACCACTGTGTCATATCAGTTAATTTCTCATACACCGACCACACAGTAAGAGAAGAGATTCCAAAAAGAACCGTACGGCAATACGAGAAAGCCAAATGAAGCAGCTTTTTTAGGAATCTTAACTGGTCGTTATGTTTAATCGATAACGACGTGGATGTCGTTGCTGATATGATCACAGACACCATTCTCCTTGGAATGAGAAACTTTATACCTCATCGGATGATGAGCAGGCATGGTACGACTCGAGCTGTAAAGAGGCTGTCAGGGTTAACGAAATGTTTTTTCGGTCCTTCAAAATCAACCCAACAGAGGAAAACCGAAAAAAGTTTAAACGAGCCAGGAATGACTGCAACGTCTTTCATAAACGTGTAAAATTCACTCAGGCAAAACATACTATAATGTCCCAAAGGTAGTAAAAATTGTTGGTTGTTCGTCAAAAATATTAGAAATCCTGCCTTACCCTCTATCCCAACGCTCATTTACAATGGCATTCCAGCTGTCAGCTCTTTGGACAAAGCCAATCGGCTTGTTGCACACTTTGCGGCCAGCTCAACACTACCAGATTGTGCTTTGTCTCCGCCTATACTTGAGTGCGTCGAATCTTCAATGGGACAAATCCACTTTCGCACTCGTGTAGTAGCAAGAGTTCTTAAAGATCTCAACATTCACAAATCCGCAGGTCCAGATGGTATATTTCTCCCCTCCTTCTAAAGAGGTGTTCTTCCTCGCTGGCAAAACCACAGCGTAAGCTTTTTCATTAATCCTACTCTTTAGGACTCTTCCCGAGCAGATGGAAAACAGCATTTGTCCAGGGCGTCCCTAAAAAAGGCGAATATTCCACTCTCTCTCCTCCTACAGACCCATTGCACTTACGTCCCTTCTTTCCAAGGTCATTGAAACGCTGATAAACCGTCAGGCCATGAAATATCTCGAAACACGAAAACTTCTTAATGACTGGCAGTACGGTTTTCGTAGCAAAGGTCCACTGGTGATTTGATGGCATGTCTCACCGAAAAGTGGAACCAAAGCGTACATTAATCTGGCGAAAGCAAGATACATATGGAGTTGCACTTGATATTTCTAAGGCATTTGACAGAGTTTAGAATCAGGCTATTTTGTCGAAAATGCGTGCTTTTGGGATCGACGACTCTCTTCTTCAATGGATTAGAAATTACCTTTCGGAACGTTCAATTCAAGTTGTCTTGGATGGTTTCAAGTCTGATATTCACAAAATAAATGCTGGTTTGGCCCAGGGCTCCGTTATGTCTCCGGCACTCTTTCTAATTTTCATCAACGATCTCTTATCTGCTACTTCTAATCCAATATATTCCTTTGCTGACGACATGTCCCTGCTCTACGTCTGTAGAACGGGAACGGTAACATGATATCAACAGCATAACCAATTGGGGAACTATCAACCGAGTGGAATTTAATGGTTCCAAAACACAATACTGTCTGCTGTTGTTAAAGCGAAATTTAAATACCCATGAATGGCTTAAGTCATCGAAATCGAAAAACTTTCCATTTTCGGTATGTGTGTCGGTGACAAGTTACGTTGGAAAACCACATATTTGGTGTCGTCAAAAACACTGCGAAATTTGTAGGTTTCCCCAAACGATGTAAAAAATACTTTACCCCCTCTGATCTGGCCTCAATATATAAAGCATTTATCCGCCCGAAATTGTAGTACAATGCCCACATCTGGTCTGGTGCGCCCAAAACATCTCCGCATCTGCTAGATAGGATTCAAACCGTGCGATAAAACTCCTAGGTGATACTAATATCACTCAAACAATGGACACCCTCGAACCCCGACGTAATGTGTCGTGTCTCACTCTGTTTCATCGCTATTTCCACGACCAGTGCCCCATAGAAATCGCCAGTAGCATTCTCCGCCCCTTCAAACTTTTAACCGTAACATCCGTCTCGCTATGAATGTTCATCAGTACACCTCAAGCCCACTTTCGGACGTACTCTAAAATATCGTGATTCGTTCCTAAGCCGTACAACTCGCCTATGGAATGCTCTGCCTAGCTCTTTATTTCCTAGTCATTATAACCTTCAAACATTTAAAACCAAAGTTCACCGGTACTTCTCTTTTCATCCTCTCTTATTTTCCTTCGCCCGCGCTGTGTGCAAACATTTTAAGGGTACTTAAACCCCTTGAGCGCGCGCAAATTATAAAAAAAAGGTACACCAAAGTAAGACTTTTCTTAAATCCTCGATAAATGATGTCAACATTGGAGATAAACCCTTACTGTAGAATAATTTTTTTTCGTAGAATATACCAAAAAAATCTTTTCCCGAATTAGGGGACGTTCTGTATACATAGGTACGATACTAATGACTTATGCGTAGAATTATGCATATACGCCCATCTTAGTATTTAGTTCACGAAATTGGGTAGTTTCCAAAATTCAAAGATGACGCAGATGTCACATCGTCTATCGAGGATAGTTTTTCACCGCATTGCTTTACCTTATAACCTGGCTCTAATCAGTAAGCTTTCCACTATTTTAAATTATATATAACAAAGCCTTAGCACAAGCTTTAGGTAAAATGTGCTCGCTTTGCGTCCAATGTAAAGGTTTTGTTAATTACATATAAACGAAATGATGTATAAGCTACATATTTTCTTTTACCGTGAAGAGGTTATGCTTGTTTTGTGTGTATAGCTGTCGTTTGAAAATAGCAATGATATTAACAACACCAAAAAAGTGTTTTGTTTTTTTAATAATATTTGTTTGTAAGCATTTTAAAATTGATGACAATAAAAATTACACTATAAAGCTGACCCATCCTAGCCTTACGTTTTACGTTCTTCTAGCCAAACAGCTTCAAATTAGCTTGAGCCAAGTTTTAAATTCCCTTAAAATGTTTCAGAATTTTAAAATTGTTTAGTAATCATCAAATATACATATAAAATGAGGATCTATCCTCCCGGATAATCATAATTTACTTTAGCTTGGCATTATAACTTTGAAGTACATACATTCGAATTACCCACAATAGTTTTTATGCTCGCTAATGTTCATTAGTTTTTTTTCCACTTTTTAAAAAAATAATCAAAGTTAATAAATATTCATGCCATTTAACAACAGCTTTAATTTTTGTATACCTTCCTTCAAACCAATTATGCTCTAACACAATTAGATATCTAGTACACATATACCATGCAACTAAAAGAATAATCAATTTAAACAATGTGTAATCTTTTTCAGTTTAACTACAAAAATATTTAACGAAAATAAACAAAAACAAAAAAAAAATATTTCACAGGATTCAAACAGTACTGGACAACGTCAACAGTCAAGTAACCAAACAAAATCAGCTACCAAACAGGGCTATTCACCATCTTATTGGGCAGGACAAAACTAAATTCCAGCTTTTAAAATTCACAGCTGAATTTCGTCATCGAAAGCCGAAAATGTTTACACTCACACCCATATTACCACATAGTCCAGAAACCAACAACAAAAACAAAATGAAAAAAGTTTGCATTAACAACAAAAAAAAATACACTACAAATCCGATTATTATAATTTATCTATTTAAAATAAAAAAAAATAAAAAAAAAAACAAATACAAATACAAATACAAATGAAAAACAAAAAGAAACATATTTCAACAAATGTACTTTTTAAACAAATTAACCAACAGACAGATTTTTTTTAGTAACTAGTAATTGCTGTTCCTCAAGTAACAGTAAAATTAAAATATAATTAAAAAGAAAACAAAAACAAACAAACAAACAAAAAAAACGCGTTCTCTTTGTACATCAATTTATCGATGTGCGGCTCTTGCTAGGAAAGAAAAATAAATTACAAAAAGTAAACAATTAAAATAAAATAAAAGAAAAGCATCTTAATTTGATAAATCTATACATATATATATATATATATACATATATGTATATAAATATATAAATACCAGACACACGTTACACACATACAGCAAAAAAAGAAAAATAAAAAAAAAATTAAAAATGAAAAAAATATAAACTGGATATTGTTTCTTTTTAAATGTTTAACTTTTTAATATACATATATATATAAATAAAAAGAAAATAAATATAAATTAATACATAAATATAATAATTATTAAATAAAATTAGTAACACGTCTTTTAATGCTAGTATATATGAAATATATAAATATATATATATTTAGTAATATGTATCTAACTACTTCAGAATGCAAAATAATAATAAAAAAAAAAAAAAAAAAAAAACAAGAAACATTTCTCTAGACACAATGAGTATACTCCCACAAAACAAAACAACATCGTCAAAGCAAAGCAATAGATAAATCGAACAGGACAACATTAACCGTTTTGATTTTAGTTTGACTTCAACACTGACTTTGTTGTCAATTGAACATTGAACATTGAACATTTTCTAAAGGATTCATGCTTGCAAGTAACTGGTTTATGGTTAAGTTGCTTGAACTCGTATCAATGCAAAAGCCCCTGAGTGTCTATTCTGCTGTTGCGGTTTTTTTCCTTTAAAAAAAACTATTCTCATCTCTCTTTCTCTCTTTCTATTTTCGACTTGACTTTCTTTTCTTGGTGTCGTTTGTAAAAATTCACGTTCAATTTAAACACTCTCATTCTCGACTGTTGTAAGAGTTGACCGACCGACCGATTATTGCTGCGTTATGTAAATTACAATTCGAATTGTATGCGAGAGTGTTTACGAAAGTATTTTTATTTTTATTGCGAAGAATGTAATCGATGAAGCATATATGTACATATATGCAGACGTATATTTTTTAGATGTTGTAAACATTTTTGAATATTCTATATACACATTTAAGAAAAATAGGCCACATAAGAATATTTCTGCTCTTGTCTTGTCTTTTCTTTTCTATAAAGCGAATTGTTGTTTTCTTTTTTGTTTTAAATAAATAAATCGATTGATAGTGGTAATGTGAATTTTCGTTGTTACCAATAATATATACAAATATTATTTTTTTTTTATTGTTTAATTTTAAATGTATTAGATAATAAATATATAAAACACAAATACCAATTGAAAATTTCAGATATTTGTGTTTAGTTCTAATAAGCAAATACTTGTTTATCTTCTTCCTTATTAATATTCTCTTTTTTAATAATTAATACAAAACACCATTAAACACCACCACACCATTTAATTGTCGATAGAAAAATCAAACAAAATATATACATATATATATATATATGAATTAAAAAAAAAATAAAAATTAATGAGAACAATGCGTTTCAGTTTTAGACTTATTATAGAAAAAACAGTGAAAATGAAATAAAGAAAAATATGTTTACACTTTTTTTTTTATTTAATTAAGTATCTCATTATATATTTTTATGTTTTAAAATAATAATAAAAAAAAAAAACCTTTTAATTTTTTACAACTTAATAAAATACTAAAATTTATATAAAATAACAAAAACAGGAGAAAAAAAACACTTTTAATTATGATTATAAAGAGTAAAATGAAATGGGAAAATATATATTTATATATATAATTAAGATCAAATAAAGAATAAAGATCTTTTTTTTTTTTTTTTTTTTTAAATATATCCACATCTTTATATATAAACAAAATATATATTTATAGCTTTATCGTAAAATATAACAAAAAACTTTTTTTTTTTGTTTTTAAATAAACGTAAACTAGAGGAAACGTACCTTTACGTGAATAAGAAAATAAATAAAAGGACTCTTATTGGAGAGTTGCTTAGTTAAAAGAAAAAAAAAACTTGTTTATATAGAAAATAAAACAAACACTTAACTTGAATTAAAATTGATTAAAGAAAATTTAAGTAAAAACAAAGTGGGGATGAGCGCAGTTTGTACTTTTTGAATGCATACAAAAAAAAAAAACAAAAACAAATTTGTTAGTATATTTTCTTTTTTTTTTTTTTGTTTAAATAAAATTAGTTTCAGTGTAAGAATTAAAATAAAATAAAAAGTGAGAGTTACTTTTCAAAGACATGACACAACACAACCAACCAGAAGAGAATTAAAAAAAAAAACAAAAATTTAAAATAAGAAAACAAATTACTAAGAGTATATTTATAATGGACACAGAAAGAAAAATAAAAAAAGAACATTTAATGGCATAAAGTGAAGAAAATGTTTTTGTTTTTTTTTTCGAAAAGTCTGCCTTTTACTTGCTTCGATCCCGGACAGTCATCCCAATTCCGTATCTCGCATTTTCTACTCGTACGAGTATTCGACTGTAGTCGAATCTTCTTATTCCAGAAGTCGTATTTTGCAAACACACTCGCATCATTAATTGCTAATTCTCGAACGTAATGCATCGCATTCCGTAACCGCAATGACAACGACGAAAGATATGCCACGCAAATCGTCTAGTCATAGGTGGCACCATGTTTGAGCACAAGGCCTACCAGAAAATCAGTTGGGTGTCAACTGACAGGCAAGTAACCTCCAAGCAATTCGACCATTTTGCCATCAGTCGCCGTTTTAGAAGCAGTCTTCTAGACGTCCGAAACAGACGAGGAGCGGACATGGGGTCGGTACGAGATCATCTTATAATAGCTACTGTCCAATTACGCACTGTGTCGTTCGACACAAGAATACCTAGGTTCAACGTAGACCGACTGAGAGTTCCCACAGTGCGCCAAGAACTAAGGGACCATCTCTCACGAGGAGTAGAAACAATTAGCAGCTCACTGCCCGCCACCGTCCAAGACCATTGGTGTGCTGTGAAAACTGTTTTCATATCAGGTGCTGAAAGGATTGTCGGTCGATCGCAGGGAAATCATAGGGCGTGGCTTTCCGAGGATACCTGGAGAAGGATCAACGAACGAAAACAACTAAGAGCTCGAATTGCAGCAGCACCAGCAGCAGGGAGGATCGAGCTAAAGTCCCTATATCGCATGAAGATGAAAGAAGTGCAGCATAGCGTGAGAAGTGAAAAGCGCAATTACCTCAATGCGCTGACCACGCAAGCAGAAGAAGCAGCAGCGAGGTGCGACAGCAGAACCGTTTACAGAATCACCAAAGATCTTATAGGTGACCGAAGCTGTACTCAACACCCAGTGAAAGGCTTAGACGGTTCGTTGCTAATATCGGATGAGGATCAACTGAGGAGATGGAAGGAGCATTTTGCTTCGGTTCTAAACCGATTACTCGCCAGCAATATGCACCGAAGTCAGACTGAATTGTTCGTAGAAAGAAATTCGTACAACCCCCAGTAAGGAAGAGATTATTGCCGCAATCAAAGCACTGAAAACCAATAAGGCGGTAGGACTTAACGACATACCTGCGGAGCTGTTTCTAGCTGCGCCAACTGTTTCCCCTTGTCGGGAGAACATGGGAAGCCGAGAGTTTTCCGGACGAGTGGAAGAAGGGGACGATCTTCAAGCTCCCCAAAAAAGGCTATCTAATGCAGTGCGAAAACTGGAGAGGTATCAGCGTGCTGCTTGCTGTTGCCAAAATAATAGCTAAAATCATCCTGGAACGAATCAAAGAACACCTTTTTTTACAGATTCGTAATCTGTGTGAAAAATTACAATTCTTTTACATGAAACACTTTCAAAAATGCGTTCTTTTCCCGTCAGAGGGTGCCATAAAACTTCAGACATCAAAATTACTCGAAAAGTACGCGAAATCGCGAAAAATGTTTCAGACAAAAATCACAAGGTTCTGAAGGGGACATAAGATGGTGACCACGAGTTTGACCTTGATACCCATTTTCAAGGTCAAACGAAGGTCGCTTTTGATTTTTCAAATGATAATTCCTGATTTTCATTGCTCAGTCGTATTCCTCAATGGAGCACACGACTTTGTCTCAAAGATCTTATTCATTCAGTGCTAGATACCACCGCACTGGCACGCCTAAATCATTAATCGGTTTCCAACGTTGTTAGGGTGTTAGAAGGTCGAGATTTGTTTTGAGGAAGTCATTATTGAATCGGGTGAGTTAAAACTCAAAGAAATTTCAGATAGAGACAAATTGTCCTAAACTTATCTGAGAGTGTATGATGTGCACTCTGCCCTTTTTTTCTATTTGAACGGAACTGTACTTCATTTGGAAGTTCGATATTTGTTTTGAGGAACTGATTATTATTAATAACGTTTTCCAGATTAATAATGCAGGCTATTTCAATTCAAGAGAAAATTGAAATGATATTGATTTATGGAGAAAGTGGAAGGAACATCGATGGTGCTGTTGCTCTTTACGCCCAACGTTTCCCAGACAAGATACGATCGCGCGCTTCTTTTTATCGGGTCATTCAACAATTCACTGGTGAAGGAAGTGTGCAACCATAGAAAAGGAATCGGTCAGATAGGGTGGCTGTTGAGGACAATGAAATAGCAGTGTTAGCTGCCGTTACACACGATCCTCACATTAGAATAAGTCGTGAATCAGGAATTTCTCAAACGACTGTCTGTAAGATATTACATCGGCATAAATACCATCCTTATCATGTTTCAATGCAAAGAACTTTGTAGTGAGGATTTTCGCAACCGGGTTTCCTTTTGTCAATGGGCACTTCAGCAAATTGAACGAGACCCCCTTTTCTTCGACAAGGTGTTATTCTCTGATGAGTCGACTTTCACCAATCACGGTATGGTCAATCGACATAATATGCATTACTGGGCTACCGAAAACTCTTTTTGGTTGCGACAAGTTGAACGCCAGCACCCTTGGAGTGTTAATGTTTGGGCGGGAATTATTGGGGATAAATTAATAGGCCCAAATTTTATTGAAGACAACTTGAATGGCGAAAAGTATGCAAACTTCTTGCGGGACCATCTTCCAGTATTACTAGAACAACTGCCATTGGAGTTGCGGCAAACAATGTGGTTTCAACATGATGGTTGTCCAACCCACTATTCCTAAGTATCCCGGGGCGTATTAAACAATGTTTACCATCAACGATGGATCGGACGAGGGGGTCCGAGGCAATGGCCTGCTAGATCACCTGATCTTACGTTACTTGATTTCTTCTTGAAGCTTGCCGGAAGATTACGCCAGAAACACTTCTCAGTTCTGTTGGTTCATTTAGAGCGCGGATAGACAAGTGTATTGAAGTGAATGGTCACATTTTCGAGCATTTGTTGAAATAGTCTCGGGAAATAAACGACGAAATGGGAAGAATTCAATGATTCAACAATGGGAGGCAAGAGGACCCACTCTAATTAATCACCCCGAAGGAAACAAAATACTGCTACGTCCACATCGTTGTTTCTGGGTTATGCTAAACGCAGTATGTAAAGACAAATGGCAAGCCTACGAGCAATACGACTGAGCAATGAAAATCAGGAATTATCATTTGAAAAATCAAAAGTGACCTTCGTTTGACCTTGAAAATGGGTCTCAATGTCAAACTCGTAGACACCATCTTATGTCCCCTTCAGAACCTTGTGACTTTTGTTTGAAACATTTTTCGCGATATCGCGTATTTTTCGAGTAATTTGGATGTCTCAAGTTAAAAAACTCACTCTGTATAAGCATTCTTTCATTTACATATATGTTACGTTCGAACGTTTCGCGTACTATCTAAAGCTACGAAAAACAACATCTACCTGAGTTTTTGACAGTTTTGGACTGATTTTTGTAGTTTCGAATAGCACGCGAACAGATGTTTCATATTATATTCCCACAGAAAAAATGTTGATGCTGTCAAATTCGGTGAACACGGAACTAGATTGTTTGTTGTAAACTTCGAATTCGTATCCAAGCAAGAACAATAACCCCTTGGTTTGAGGGCTGGTGAGGAGGCCAGTTGAACACACTGAATCTTGCTTATTATCAAAGTATATACAGGGTATTCTCTAATTCGATGACGATAGTTTGGGAAATGATTCCTGGGCATATTCTAAAAAAAAATCGTTCTACAGTAAGGGTCTATCACCAATGTTGACATCATTTATCGAGGATTTAAGAAAAGGCTTACTTTGGTGTACCCTGACCCATGTTAACGGAAATCGCTCTGTTAGTGCTAATGGTAAAACTTCGTGTAAGACTTTGTTTTTAGAGGAAATACCAGCCTTTATAACGGCGTTTAAATAAAGTTGATATCCTGTTTGAGTCTTTAGATATCCAACATCTAAGCCTGTTACATTTTAATTGCCCATGCTAATTTTCAACTTTGCGGTCATTGTTCTCCAGAAAATGCCTAATTAACATAACGTTTTACTATTTTTGCTTATGAAAGTAACAATAATAAAAAAAAATCATCAATGAGTTTAGAGAAAAACCCACAGATTTTATGATACTTGGAATAAAAAAGGGTTTTTTTTGCTTTAAGCTCCAAAGTATATGAATAAAAAATGATTTTATGTGGTCTTAGGGAGTTTTTACTTTATGTGTATACTAAAACAGTTATAACAGGTACTCAAAGTGTCCTCCTTGGTTTTGTATGGATGCTAGAGCCCGTTTTCGGATTGCTCTGCGAATGTTTATTGATGCTAACTGCTGCCTCACTTTTGATAACGCTTCGAGAATACGGTTTTCCAATTCCATTAAAGTTGCTATTTCGGTTGAATAAACAAGTTCTTTCATTCTCCCCCATACAAAAAAAAATCCAGTACTGTAAGGTCAGGAGATCTTGCGGGCCAGTGAAATGGTCCATTTCTTCCTATCCAACGGTTACCGTACTCTTCCTTTAGCCAATTCTTAACCTCATGACCATAGTGGACTGGAGCACCGTCCTGTTGAAAATATGATGAACCAAGTTGAATCAGTGGAATGTCCTCCAATAGTTCTGGTAAATCATTTCGCAAAAACTCCAGATAGTTTGTATAATTCAGCCCAAGTGGTAGTTTGAAGGGGCCGATTAACTTGTTTCCAAGTACACCTGTCCACACATTGACACTGAATTTGTATTGAAATGACTTATGTCTCATTGTATGGATATTGTCCGCAACTCACGTATGAAGATTATGAAAATTTGTGATCCCATCTCTTGTAAATTGAGATTCGTCCGTCCAAGGAATTCTGCTAATAAACTGGTTGTCATCCAAGCTCCGATCCAGCAACCAGTTGGAAAACTTAAGTCCGTGTTCCAAATCATGGGGAAGCAGTTCTTGTACAGGTGTATGGTGGTATGAATAAAGATTTTCTCCATGCAGTACATTAGAAATTTTATGTCTGGAAACATTGAATTGCAAAGCTAAGCGTCTGATGCTGATTGATGGATCAGTTGTAACAGCATCCAGTATTCTTTCATCAGCCGAAATCGTTCTTACTTGTGGAGCTCCCGCATTCAGTCGTGTATTCGAAACTAATCCCGTTTCTCGAAGCCTTCGATACGTATTTAGAAATACTCTTTTATTAGGAAGTCGTCGGTTAGGATAAAGTTCATGGTATCTATGTCGCGCACTAGTTGAACTTCAATTGCATAGCCCATTAACGTAAATAAATTCAGACAACCCTCGTAAGTCTTAATTGTACTTAATTTAGTAACATGTTTATTCGTTCTTTTTTCGTACGATTTCATATTTTTTAAAACATCTTTAAGTTTTTTCTTTTTAAATTTTTATTTTGCTTTTCTAAAGCAATTTTGTTTTTTTCTGTACATGGCAGTTGTTTTAATTAATTTTTCGCATTTTGAACAAACAATAGATAAATTGCTGCACGAAGAATTCCTTCTCTGAGGTAATTCTTCTAAACAAAAAAAATCTCAGGATCATGTCGATAATTCAACGATGGAACAGCTCCTTTTTTTTAATTTCTTATTTCCAATACCTTGAGTGAAAAAATGAAGATTACAAATAAATAATTTTTTTCTGGAATTATTTACATTAATATCACATTTTTCTCTCCAAATTTGTCGCATAGGCGTATCCAGAAGTGGAAATTGGCACATCTTCGCTTCTGGTTTTAACCTTTTCGAGACATTGCAGTTAGAAATGCAACATTTTATTCCGGATCTTAAATTATCTTTAGAATTCATATATCAAACTATGAATCTTACAAAAAACGCAAGCAACGCTAAACACCTTGAAAATAACTCCAACACTCACTTATATCTACAGGCGCATCAACGAAGCGAATGAGACACAAAGTATGCCTGCCTGTGTGTGCCTGCGAGAATAAATGAAACTTCTCTCGAAAACTCAAAAGCTCTGAGAGCGGGTCGTGATATTACAACCCGCCATACAAAAATTTTCAGAGCAAAAATTTGTATGAGATGCGTCTTCTTGGTAATTATATATTCTTTGCTATTATTCAGCAGTTCGATCAGCCCTCGCTACTTCTCGCTGGTCTAAAAAAAATAGGATCTCTGGCAGAAATTCTACATCACACTATTGTTTTTGGGCTTCCTTTTGCATGAGTAGAGAGTATCTCTTTATTTCGACCTGAAAAGTTTTTTTCCACCCCAGCTTGCTATCTAGGATGAGGCCTAGATGAGTGGTACTTCTCGAGAACCTGAGAGGAGTGTCATTTATTATAAGAGGGATGATTTTTCCCTGGAAAGAGGATCAAATGCATTTTTGCCGGATGTACGTTAATACCACAGGTATATGTCCAAGGAGAGAATATGCCTGAGCCGTACTTGAGAATGTGCTTTTAAACCCAAGTATAACAAGGGTGACGGACCGAATGGGCCACCTGCCATATTATCTATCAAGAGCAGTGTGAAATGATTTGGCTCAGAGAAAACACCAACTTATTTCCAAGATTTAATCAGGTGAAAGCAATCATCGATATTATTGGCAGAACACAGGTAGCTGTAACTGCCCAATTGCATGTATTGTAATAATTGGCCACCGACCGCATTAACTGGAGAGGCCTATTAGTTAAGCCCTAGGCCTACCCGGACTGCCATTTAAGTAAGTAAAATTATTAGAATGCATCTGACCCACTGCGATGTACCAGATAGTGCGAGCTGATTATTATCAACGTCTATACAATTTATATTTTTTCATCTGATCATTTTATTGATCCATAGTGTAGATTGACGTAATGAAGTCAGTCATAAGAATTTGGCTAAAGCCTAATTCTCCTGCAAAACTGCAAAACTCCAAGACAACATTTATAGTCACGAATTGGTTCAGTCCCATTCGACCTATCCATTCAATTTTACGTGTCTGGTGTTCTCCTTTCTTTCGTCCACAATAGTTCATACCTTTTTGGCATCAGAAAATCGAAAACAAATTACCGGCTTTTATCTGAATACACTTACCACGTTCAAGGCCAAGCAGAATTAGTCACCTATCTGAAAATTATCGAAACTACCGAACAGAACATACAGAACGATAAATATCAATTCATCTACCAAAGTTTATTCAAATAACGAGAATTTTTGTGAATACATTTTCAAATACATATATAAAAAAAAATAAAATCAGTTGATGAAAATACGATAATAACAAATCCTATCACGTTGTGTATGGCTTCCCAAAGAATAAACAGACTTACTGATTATGAAGAAGTTTTGTGAAATCTGTATATGCCGACTCTAAATCGAAGAGAAACTGACGAACCTGTCCATCGCTCAATTCATCAGACGCTTGCATATCATTCAGTGTAGCCAACCAACCTTCAACCTTTGTTTTTGCCTCAAAATCGGCAGGAATCAACGACAAACGATTCATGGTATCAACTAGATCCTTAAGTTCGAAATGTAATTCGTCCATGGTCTTAATTTTCAGTCGAAGTTTATCCATTATAGTTATAAACAGTGATACAATATCGGCAATGCATTTACTAGTATTGCCTTTGTCATCCTTTATCGTAATCGGACGATCCTCCTTAATGCGTTCCAAGGCGGCAGGGCAATCCAATCGGAATTTCTTGACAAACGTATCGACCGTAGGGAATTCATCGCCCTGCACCTGTTTAAATGCGACTTTATACTGCACCAAGAATTTGGAGCATGCAGCTGTATACTCCTGAGGTGTAATGCAATCTCGAATGTAGGCCTTTTCTAGATTTTGGAGTGTATTTATGATAGCATACAAATCAGCCATGTTGTCGTATTTCTCACGCTCTCGTGCATTGCGGAATATTTTCACTTCTTCGTATACCTCGGGATTTTCTTGCATTTTATAGACAACAGGGAAAAACTATTCTTTGTTTTAGGAAAAAAAAACAAATTACAAAATTCACTCCACCAATTAATTTTCGTTCTAAAATGTATGACGCATTTTTGACAGTTTGTTTGCTTGTCAAGTGGATCAGCTGGACGGAAAATTGTAACAGAACACCACACAGCACTAGAATGATGTGTCTTACAAGAATAGGTACTTCAATACTTTTTTTAAATAGTTCTTTTTGTGGAGTCGAATTCTGTTCACTATAAAGTGAAGTGGAACTCCCGTGGACTAAAAGACTTTTTATGCCATTTCGCCATCCACTGATAAACATCGTACAGACATGTAGAAGTCATCATTAGTTGAATTCTCAGGTAAATCACTAGCCTTTCTAGTAACATCACTGTAAACACGCCGTTATGTCAGTCTACAATAAATATGCCAAACGCCACAGCGATATGAGAAAATTTGAGTTTATATTAAAGGTCTATTCACAGCTCAGTGAATTGCGAACAAATCATTTTCAGTACATTTAAAGACAGGCAAGAGACAACTTTTCTATTCCAACTGCGCTTAATTTATCTGTGGATTAGTAAAAACCAAACTCAAATTAAATTAGTTTTTGCAAAGAAATCAACGATTCATTTACGAGTATTTCTCCGCGAATGATAAAATGATAATCTATATTCGCAGGTCGCTATGACTAAGTGAAAAAGTAGCTGTGAATGAAATGACATAATTTGCGAATATTCGCACGTTCATATTCGCAGTTCGCTGAACTGTAAATGGACCTTAACCTCCTATGGAACGTACACATATGCATATGTACTGCTGCTTGAACTCACATTTAGTTCGCATATACTTACAGTACAAACAATAGTAAAATGGCTAAAGGTGCAAGAAATAATTCAAGTAATGCTGGTTTTCAGACTCTGGAGAACATAAACACCGAAATGTGCATATTTTCTAATAAAGTTTTTTAGAATCTGTTTTTTTAAGACCCAACGAGAGCATCACCGAAATGTTGTGATAATCCCGACCACTCTTGACATGTTGGAGCTTTAGGTCTTCCTTTTCTCTTAAGAATAATTTAGGACGCTGCCAGTTGACTGGGATTCGGTATCATTTAGCTTCGTTGATTAGACGCCTGTGATTCAAAGTCTTTATTATATCAAGTTTCCGCTCGATGAAGCCGACACAGGATTGTATTCCGATAAAATTTTGTAAAATTATTAAATTCTTCTTCTTCTTTATTTGTACTTCCATTCCAATTCTTAACGAGAAATAAATGCAAGCGGTTTGGTTTATCGATGACTTCGCATGACAGCTCACAATTTGTTTTTTTTTTTATAATTATAGCGCACTCAAGGGATTTTGAAGTACCCTTAAAGTCTTTGCACATAGCGTGGGTGAAGAAAAATTTGGGGGGAAGAAACAGAAAGATATAGAAGTACTTTGGTTTCAATAAGAAATAAAGACCTCGGCAAAGCATTACATATGCGAGTTGTGCGGTTCAGGATGATATTTCATAGTACGTCCGAAAGTGGGCTTAATACTAAATTTTGCAGCATTCGTAGTGTGACAGGTGGCACTGCCATTGAAAATAACGTATAAAGATTTTATAATAACGCATCAAATCACTAATTTGAGTGTTATTACCCCTATTAGTTGAGTTAGTTGAAAATAGGGATCTGGTTAGGCCAAACGTTTACAAGAGTGCCTACATGTGTCATGCATTTGCATTTTGGGAGATACGCGACAGAAAGGCATCGGCAGTGAATGTTGTGCAAGAGCCTTTAACATAACTTTTAAAACACGAACTGGCGTTTTTGCAATATCAAACGTATGTCTTTCCTGGAAACGCCAGGTAAAGGGGAAGCATTTACTTGTTTGGGAAAATCCTCAACCGTTGAGTTCCAGAAATTCAAGTGATTGATGATACCGATTCTGAGAATTAAAGCGTTTGAAGTAACTGAATGTATGAGTCTCTTAGGCTCTCTGCAGTGAAACGATATGTACATACAACGAAACTCAGCCTTTACCGGTGCCAAGATAAGTATCAAATAGTGGCTTTCCAGACGACATGCGTCTGTTGTTGTAAGCAACGGACTAACGTAAGAAGTTTTGAGCTTTCGGCACGCCTTGGAACAATATGCATCCAGATTAAATTTTTCGACACCAATCTGACAAGTGCTTTAACCTGCGCTCGAGCTCCTCGATAAAACATACGAGCAATGTTATATGTAAATATTAATTTAAATTTTAAAGGCGATTTTAACGCGGAATATCACTGTAACTGGCACAGGGTTTCCTGACTTCAAACCAAAGAAGAATATGGCGGCTATCTCATCATTACACAGTCAACTAAATTGTTCGATCGACGTAAGACACTCTACAATATTATGGATATCCGAATATTTTGAGCGACCAATACAAGCTCGGATAAATGCCTAGTTGCTGCAAAGGTGTTCACGATATTGACACTAAGGCGGGCTCTAAAGAAAACCAAAAAGTCCAGATCGATACCCATCAGCTCTATATCGGTTTTAGTGCCGCATATGTGCTTCAACAGAGATAAGCCAGATAAGGCTATGTCTAGCTTTGGCATACCTGCCAAACTTAACAGATTGTGCAGATTGACGACCTCGCTGCTTCGTAAAGGTCGAGTATTTTGAGATCAATAAACAGTTGGAAAGGTGATACGCTTTCATTTGACTTATATATACATGTATATACAATATATATTAAAGTATTTATACATACGGAAATATATGTAAGCAGAGCCCATAGAAAATAACGCTCCGAATCGAAACCTGGCATTATGTTGCGCGGATCGTTGGAGTGAGCAACTGAAGGAACTTGGCCAAAAGCCTCACTCACTGGAGAGGTGTATTGTTGAGTCCCAGATTTATCCCGGACTGTATCGCTCTCTGAGTAAGTAAGTAAACAATCGAAATATTGGGTCCATGGAATTACTGCTAAAGAAAAATTTACTTTCGTAATTCGGGAACTCGACCTTAAGCCGTCTAGGTTGCCAATGTGAACCATTTAGATCGTACAAAAAACAATCTTAGGGCTGTTTTCCAACAACCATGAATCACTGACCGATGACAATGTTTAGATAAACTTTTAATAAAACATGCATCTACCTATAGGTACGTTAATTATCCTCTCTAGTAGGGCATGAGTTGCTGTTGTATCGTTAAGATTGTACCATATGACTAACGGTTCATCTAGTACAACAACCACCTCATTTATAATTCTAAATTAAACAAACCCAGCTTTGTTGTCATTTACCATTCAAAACTTTGCAAAAAGCCGACCGAAATGGGTGAGATCGAAGCAATTTGGACAAAAACTTACGAGATATTTCCAATTTTAAATAAATCCGTAAGTAAATATCTCTGACAAGCACTTAGGAAAACATTTCTATACAGATTTTGAAATTCTAGATACAATGCACCTCTGTAGCAAATGAGGATTTCAAATATGTTATTGAGAAACTTACCCAGCTCCAAATTACCGACTGTGTTTACGAATCAATTCTAATAGAAATAGATGCCTTTCTTCGTAGTAAAATTGTCCCAGAATTCTGGTCCCAATTCAACACAACGCAGGAGGAAGCAGATAATCCGTATTTACTGTTTGTGAAGTTCCAAATGGCAATAATTAAGTTAGAAGAAGATTATCGTAACATTCAGGAATTGATTCGAAGGGTAGAAGTGCTAAAGGAGATGTGTCCACTTGAGAATTTAGAAAACCAAACTAGGAATGATGGTAACGAAATCAATAATATGCTGAGGAGTGTGCTTTTGTCCCAGTTGCCTGCAAATTTCAACTCGGTGGTATATGCTTTCTATAATGTTTCATTTAAAGTGTTTGCCAATAGTCATCAGACAAGCGAAGGTAAGTGTGATGTCGAATCTGAAGGTATTTCACTCCTATGGATAAGTAATCTTTTAGATGATGATATGGCAGATATAGATGAAGTGAAATGTAATGGATGTGATCGTGAAACGGATATGTGTCGATGTCAAAATCTTGTTTGTTCTTTTCATAAAACTAACGACCATTTGACTAATCTTGGTCTGTTGGATCGGATTGCTGGACATACGTTAACTACCCTTATTCAGCAGCGAATTGCAACGCACGTTAGAGACACATGTTTGGGGATCTTCGACAAATGCCATTTGAAGGAACTGGAGAAGGTAAGCATCAATGAACTTGAGTTAATGGCTGCACAGTTTTCCACTGTTCTTGCATAGCTAGAAGTTGGCAACATCATACCTTGCGAGAAATACCTCTTCGTAGGCTTGATATGTGCCACTTTAACAATTGTTTGGTATTTGGAATGTATCCCTATTAGTCTTAAAAAAAAGAAATAATGAGATAACGAGAGTGAAAACAACTTTGATTTTGTATTGTACTGGGTATTGCTAAAGTGGAGGGTATTACTGTTTCGCTCGTCTTTTAAAGGAGAATAGATGTTTTCTTGCTATCAGGCAGTCCCCGCAGATTTACTTGTTGTATTGGTCTATTAGAGAAACCTATTGCCCCTACTACGTAAATTTTCATCATTTTCATCTATTCGTTTAATGTAGTCTTCCTGCCTATTATGCCGCTTATGCTTCAAATACACCATATCTCTATATCTTTTTGTTTTTAAGAACTTAACACTCAAGTGGGCATTACTACACTTAAAATGTCTGAGCACATGTTAAGTTTTTAGGAAAATGGAACAGAGAAAAAGAAAGATTTTTGGGCTCAACGGTTATTTCGCTTAATCGGTGGCATCATCCAACATTTAATGGGGAAACCAAATTCTTAGTGGAAGTTGGCCTGTTGTTGATTTCTTAGTCAACTAATCATCTTATTTGATTTTTGTTAACTGGAAAAATGAAAGTCTTTTGGGCGAGGTTGGGATTCGAACACCGAACCTTTCGATTTGGAAGCCAGTCCACTACCACTTGAGCCACGGCCACCCGTGGACTTGTTGTATTCTAGGCAACTGCTCATCTTACGAGAATTTAGTTGCGTGAAAAAGAATGTCTTTCGGCCACGTGTGGTATTGAACGCCGAACCGTCCGATTTGGAAGCCAGTACACTACCACTTGAGTTACGGCCATCCACGTAGTGGGAAAGTGATTTCTCTATTAACACTCGTGACAATTACTTAATAGAGCGTCTTTTTGCGGAAAACCGGTTGCAGTCCATGGGAGCTCAATGGAGGATTTTCTAAAACGCGTAATACGGCAGCTGTGTTGTTATCATCGCATCCAACTAGTAGCTGCTAAAAAATTTTGTTTTAATCGATCAACGTTCCTTTGTGTGTCTATGACAAAATTTTCTGTTAAGCCACGAACAGCTTGCATTCTGCCAGGTGCTTGTTTTTTTATGTAAACTTTAGAAGGTGTTCCTATCGCTGGGCTCTTAGATTACCTTGAACAGTCGGGCTATGATAGGGAGCGACGACAACTACTGGCCGAGCTAGATTGCTAAGTGAATACTGTAGTTGGGGACCTGTGAGGTCAAATAGTTGAAAACCATTATCCATTGCCATTTTGTGGAGACTGCAAGTGCGAATTAGCTCAGCGAAGATGTCTTCTGTACCGATTTTAGATTCGAACATGTCGTGAAAGTTCTACTCAAAAAGATCGTATTACCGATTTTTATGATGTTCATTGTCCTCATCTGTTACACAATCATCGGTTTAATCCTAGACTTCCAACCATTTAGCGGATGACGGCTTGCTGATCCTAATAGTGCGGTCGAATATTTTGCGAGTAATCTCTCGCAATTTTTGGAATTAGGCTTAGCCTTTAAGTTTTCCATGTGCCTTTGCATTAGAGAATTAGAGACAACTAACTCGGAATTAACTCTTAACTCTTATTGTTTTTTTTTTTTTTTGATAGTTTCGAAGCCTGAAGGATCTTCAAATGTTGAAAAGATACTTGACTTCATGACATAATACACTGGTGATCAGTAGGATGAGGCCATACATTTTGCAATCGATTTTCACACTTTATACCTGTTTGAAATTTTGTACCCGCAAACTTTTACTACCTGTGAACAGGTTCACATTTTCTCAACAGCAAGTCAGAAAATTAAAGGGTAAATAAGAAACGACCGTTGGAATTTCCCAAGTTCAAACAATGACCTTCTTGAAAAGCGTATAAAAAGATGCGCCACTGTTTGTTAAGAAAATATTTTGTTGAGAAAATATGAATACTTGTTCACAGGTAGTAAAAGTTTGAGGGCGCAAAATTTCAAACAGGTATAAATAGTGAAAATCGATTGCAAAATGTATGGCCTAGTGATCGCCAGTGATGTCTTGGACTTACACTACTAAAGTGTTGCCTTTAATTTTTCTTCGTTTTCATGGTGAATGCTGTTGATGTGGATCGAATAAGTTTTGACTTCTTAGTTGAATGTTTGTATACCTCAATTTCTAGTCCAATGACTAATTTTATACAACTTTCATCAAATTTTCTTGTAGGAAACTGTTGCCGTCTGATTCCAATTTCGTACTTCAAGTTAGTTGAAGAGCCTTTGGCATGAACGATAGTTGAAAGGAAATAGAGTCGAAGTTTCTTCGATTCAGAGCGTTGGCGTTTGTAATCTCCATATGACCTATATGAGTACCGCAAAACATGAATACGCACCCTTTTTACTAGATTTTACTATTGTAGATTAATCAATGTGATGAAATCTCCATATACTCTCAAAGATTTTGACACTATTTTCTGACTATGAGAAATTTCATATCCTGACCGTATACCTATTAATGCACTGAAGTTCGCCGCCTAAACCTCTACTTCTCTTTTACACTTCGGACCTAGTTCAGCTTCCTTTTTGTAATTGGCATCAATTTATCAGAAATAGGATCCAACTATGAAAATACTGCAGGACTGAGATTCAGTTTCTCTAAAACCCCTTTTAATATTAAAAGGCAGTTTTTTGCGGACAGTTCTGTCACTTAACTGAAATTATGATTCTGAAGCTAGATATACTTCATCTTTTGATCTGGCTTGATGCGAAGATTTGGTTGGGTGGGTTTAAAAAACAGCGCAGAGCAATCGAAAATTTTTAACTACTATAAAGAAGACTAAGCAAACTGATGAAAAAAATGGAAAATTTTGACTACATACTGTGTAAAACCGGCATCTATTGGGACCGTGATTTGTTCACCTAATTTCAAAGATTAGTTTTAAAACTGGAATCTCAGCATCGTTTACCCTATCCCCACGATAGAAGGGCGATTACAAGATGTTGCCGAACATATTTTGTGAAGCGCAGTTAGCTGCTATACCCTGCCACACCCGTTAGTCTGCGCAAGACACCAATTAAAAATACACACAGCTTCATCTATTACGCTGTATGAAGCGGCAAACAAAGGAAAAACTAAGTCCAATGGTCTGCACCAAAATTCACACCGTACTCCCAATCAACAAGAAGGGATAGGCGAAACTTTTATCAATTTGTTATTAGAGAAATTGGACAAAGACTACAAGCGATGAGAGCAAACACTTGCATACATCTTTGTTTATTTATTACAACTTTGCTGTGTGGCTATTTAGGCAAGTTACGTAATTACCGAGCGCCTTCCAACTTGCATGTTAATCAACAGTGAGCCCCTGCCTGGCTAATTTTTCTGGTTTATTCCAGTCTGTAACCTCCCTTGCACATCCGCCAATGATAATAACCCCTCTTATGTCTATTGATATTCCTTTTTAGTGGCTGGACATGATCGTTCTAAATTGGCTCACAAGAATCTTCAACCGCGGACACTTAAAAATCAATCCAGATGACACCAGAACACAGGCAGTGATACAAGACTTCAAAGTGAAACTTACATACTTCCTGTACGAAACATATGCGAACATTATCATTGAACAATTCTTCAGTATTATCATTGGTGAGTCATTTAGATAACCGCATTCCTTTCATGTTCAGAAGTGTCTTCCATGCACAGACTATCCTGATTCAATTCCTGCAATTGATGACCTCAAAATATGCCTGGAAAAGATCGATCTGCGAAAACATCTTATCAAATCTCTCAAAGAATCACTAGAAGCGAGGATTCTCCATCCAGGCGTCAATACAATGGATATTCTCACTGGATATGTTGCAGCGATAAAAACTATCCGCCACTTGGATAGTAGTGGAGTGATTTTAGAAACTGTCACCGAACCAATAAAAGAGTACTTAAGGAAACGCAGTGATACCGTCCGAAGAGTTGTCACAGGTTTGACAGAAGAAGGTCCCACAGATCTAGCCGAAGAATTGGCTAAGAGTGAGGCCTTAAAGGAGAATATAGATGCAGCTGGAAAAGACGAAATGGCAAATTGGGAAAATTGGCAACCAGATCCAGTGGATGCAACACCAGGTGAACTCAAGAAGCTGTTTAATCGTTGACATCCACATCAAAATATTTATTTTCAGCTGCGTTCACTCAAAACCCAAGAAGTAATCGTTCTGCGGACATAATTTCAATGGTAGTTGATATCTATGGCAGCAAGGAGCTTTTCGTAAATGAGTATCGGAACTTACTGGCCGATAGATTGCTTTCGAATCTCGATTTTAACCCTGACAGAGAGATTAGAAATCTAGAGTTGCTCAAGCTGAGGTTTGGAGAGACTCTCTTGCATAGTTGTGAAGTGATGCTGAAAGATATAAGTGATTCAAAACGAATTAATGGACATATTCAAGGAGATATAGGCTACAATGAGAGTGGGTTTCGTTTAAATAAAAAAAAAATTTGTCGAGATAGATTACGTGCTCCCGTTTCAGATAGAAAATTCGATCTAAAGTCACTTATAATCTCATCGCAATTCTGGCCAGCTTTCAATAAGGAAACTTTGGAGCTTCCCGAAGAGATCGAAGAAGAGTTTAAGAAGTTCACAAAATCCTACGAGGCCTACAAAGGCAATAGAACTCTGTGCTGGCGCAATGTGACTGGTCGAGTAGAACTTGAGATTGAACTAGGAGGCCGAACGCTCGAAATCACTGCAGCTCCCACACAGGCGATTATTATTTATCATTTCCAAACGAAAAGTAAGCAAAGGTTTGATTGAATCTATTGAAGAGTAATTGGTACATTCGAACTTTAGGTCAATGGTCATTGGATGAGCTGAGTGCGATAATGAAAATACCTCCATCAGTGCTGCGACGTCGAATTGGTTTTTGGCAAACACAGGGTCTTCTACGAGAGACTCAGCCAGATGTTTATGTCCTGGTGGATGAAAGCGCCGGTAATGAGATTGAGGAGATGCAAACCACCGACATTGCTGAAGATGATGAAAGCGAAAGTGCCATGGCGTCAGCAAGTGATCAACGTGAAGAAGAACTCCAGGTAAAAGAATATTTTTTCTTGTATTGATGAATGAAAACGTGGATTGTCTATATTAGGTCTTCTGGTCCTACATCGTTGGAATGTTAACAAATCTGGATTCCCTGCCAATCGAGAGGATACATCAAATGCTGAAAATGTTTGCATCACATGGACCCGGCGTTGAATTCTCGCAGGAAGAGCTGAAAAATTTTCTACAGCGTAAGGTACGAGAGCACAAATTAATCTTTAGCGGTGGTGTTTATCAGTTGGCAAAATAAAAATCAGTGCATCAAAGTGTTTTTTTTATTTTATTATTAATTAAAGAGTTATAAAAAAAAATTATATGGCTACACAGTTAATTAATCGTCGTCAACTATTTCTTCAACATCGGCTGTAGCATCTTCTTTCGCACTCTTCGCCTTGGAATCCTTTTTCTCTTTTATCATTTTTCGATATGATTCAAGGTCCTCTTTAAGCGGACTAATAAAATCATTAAAATCTAGCTCTTCTAACGCTGCTAAGATATTGTTAGCGGTGATGGTTTTATGATTTTGTTTCTTGGCCAATGCTGTAGAAGACGATGTGAGGAAAATAACGAACACAGATGCTGCTCGGGCGATAGCAGCTCGAGCTTCTTTACTAACAATAGCACCATCTGGAAGGGCTTCTTTGATGAGACGAGCAACAACAGACGTTGGCAGATTTAAATCCTCTATCCTTTCAACCATTTTCGAGCAAATACTTTTGTTATTTTATACTTGGAAAAATTGTCGAACTCAATGTTTTGGCGGACAGACAAAGTTGTGCCAAAAATGTGTTTTTGACATTTAGCCAGTGATGTGCATGTTATCGATAACATGTTCGGCATACATGTGTATATCGACTTATGCAGCAAATGTCAGCTGTTAGTCAACTTAGTCTTCTCAGGCCTAAGAGCCGAAAGTTGGTTATTTACGTTTACGAAAAAAAACCGAATGTTCGTGGTGCATGGCCTAAAATACACAAAGCTAACGTTTTGTGCATGAAAAGCTTTGTGAACTGAAGGAATTATCCAACAATGTTAAGAGCTACGCAGGATATTTTAGTATGTGGTGATGGTAGAAACTGCAGCAGCAAAGTCTGCCAGCAAGCAGATTTGTCGTCGGAGAAGACTGGCAAGAAATTCTAACCCCCTCAATAAAAGCCTGATATCCGTTCGTGCCCCCTTAGAAGCAGAGCTAATCTAATGAAAATCATGAAATCTAATGAAATCACACCAAATTGAGAAAAAAGAGTGCTTTGCTCGGACTATCGACTATCTATGACATGAGCGCGAATATCGCGGAAGCCAAAAGTCCGAGAAAATACTGCAACGATGTTCGACGCCAAGCGGCTACTATAGTTGAGAGCAAGCAATTAGATATTCCGCATAAAATGTTCTCAGCTTTAGCCAACCAGCAACGAAAGGCTCATACTGCGAAATTGGAGAAATTTGACCGTTCCTAAAGTAAGAATTAAAGCCCATTAAAAAAACGGTACTATAGAAATCATGTTCGAAAGAATTTCAAAGAAATTACAACAGCATACAAAGCCTGAATAGAAGCTAGCTGAAAATCTGCAAAGTTTATTTCTGCAGACTTTAATGAAATTTCACTGTCAGGCAGAATTTCCGGCCATTTAACCAAGAAGGGGGCGATGTTTTAAGTTACTAAAGTATATTTAAATGATATCCTACAGCCTAAAGTCCACAAAAACTATCACAACGCGTAGCTGAAATTAGAAGCATATGGCTCATCTATACAATATAGTCAAATGAAAGCCTTCCCTATAAATGGAATGGTTTGTCCGGTATAAGAAGGAAGGACCCTCTTAGATGCACTCTGTTTCGTTGATCCCACCCTTTTCATACTTTGTCTTAGTCCCACAGAGAAGCCTATATCGTTTCCTTGTTTTTAACTCGTAGAATGTACCAGCCGTTCTCGTACGTTGTCCACAATCTGAATAGTTTGGCAGGTACCCCAAACGAAACAAGGGCTCGTATTTAAACAATTGTGGACTTGTGCAACCCAAAAAGGTTGAGAAATTGTTATAAGGGTTCGCACAATGTAGGAGACAAAATCTTGTCCACGATATTAAGACGATTGCTGCGTCTAAAGTTGGCGCAATTTATAGTCTCCGTTTTTGCGGATCGTACAATAGATGGTAAAGTTCCATTCATCACACACATTTGCCAATTATCAAATCTTCGAAATTAGTTGGTGTATGCCCTCTGCGAAATCATTTGCAATTGCCTTAAATAGCTTTGCAGATAGCCTGTCCGGTCTGACACCCTTTTTACGTTTAAGTTCAGATCCTGTTGAATGGTTCAATCTACTTGGCAGCGAAGTTTGGGTTGTCTCCGCTGTTAAACAGTCTGAAGAAATGGTTTTTCCATATTATCCTCAACTACTATGAAATGCCCTTACTCATTTCTACAGGTCTCTGTTCGGTTCTTGATCCTCCATTTCCTTTATCGCTCGTTTACCATGCTGTATTTTCTGCGGAGAATCCGATTTTCTTCTGTCCTCCTTTTCCGCTTCGTACACGAATCGTTTTCTACATGCACTTGTCTACACTTTTCACCAAACAAACGTTTCATACGTGCATAAGATGGAACTCAGCACAACAGTTGCGGTTTCTGACGGTCTCTTGGCATCGATGCCACTGATCTTCAGCGCTTGGTGTAGGTGATAAATATATTGAACGGAGATTGAGGGATATGCGGTCGGCAAACTTTTCGGCGGTTTGTTGCAAATGCAGTCTGCAACGTTAATTCTGCTCACTGTATTTCAGGTCCGAGTCTAGACAAGCCGCAAGAAATTTTTGGACATCAATAATACTAAGGAATTGCACTGCACCTATTGCAACTTGTTCAATTTAGTCAATTATTTTATGATTCGACGCTGGTCATGTTCCTTTGTTGATATTGAGGTGAGGATATAGCAGTGTTAACTATAGTGATATTCTGCCCTGCCACAAACTGAGGTGAGGTCAATTAGCCTGAATCTGTCGTGTGTGCTTTCCAATTGTTCTACCAAAGATATCCTCTTTTCCTGATTTGGCGTTAAGATTATCTAAAATTTTAGCGTCATACTCGGTATTTTTCTCTATGGAGCGCATATCAAATTGATGCTAGCGAATTTAGACTTGGTTCGGCCTTCGCTTTCGTGCCGAAAATCTGTAACAAAATAGAAGCTGATTCGGTAGTAGTTACCGAAGTATATTTTCTGATTTATTATTTGGACCAATCTCACTGCACTTCCTGGGAAGTGATATCAGTTTTATAGCTGTCTATATCTGCAGCTAGGTGTTCGGCTGCATCTGACCCCTTGGAGCTCTGAACAAATATAGATCCGAACTACATTGTCCTTTTTGTAACTCTGCATGGCCATCTTACAAAGATGGCACTGCAGTCCGCGTTGGACCTGGGATTCAGTACTCATTCGTCCTCTTAGGCCGGAGAAACAGCGATTAGCAAGAATAACTCTTCGTTTGATGTCATTACCAGATTTAATAGCGAGCTACACTACCTCAAAGTCATCAATAACCCTTAATCAGGGCTGTAAGTGGCCTGCTAGTTAGCCTTACATGCAATCCCCACTTATTTGTCAGCAATTCCGGAACCAGTAATCCGTTTCAAGGATATAGGAGCTTCTATTGATCTACTAATATTCCACTCTTATTCCAACTTGTCCTGAAAAGACCTTACTGACATCACCTACAGTTGATTCAGTCATGCGAATTCATCCGTTAAATTACACATACATTACTGTATGTGTTGCAATACCCTCCTGCTTAACACTTGAACTTATGGCTCCTATGGCTTCCACAAGGAGCTAAAACACCCACAGTTGATGTGTTGTCAGAGTTAAACCGCTAGACATTGGTAGGTTCATATCGCCCTAATCCTACAACGCCAATCCACCAACAACTAACTTACAAAACCATTTCAATTCTTGCTAGTAGATCATGGCTGCGTCAACTATCAATAGCAGCTTTCTCACTATTGAGGAAGAAAGCTCCTTTACCTATTTCGGATGCATCATTGCTACTAATGGCGGGACGAAGTTTAGTTCCTCGAACCCCTTATGAGACAACAACGCACTTAAGTTCCCTGCAGCTTAAGCTCAGTGATCGTGACTCCATCTTAACTGTTCTTCCCTAAGTTTGCCTTGGGCGGCAAACTCGTCCGCTTTATTGGGTATTTAGTTATGATAAATTTCAATCCACTGCCATTCCCTCCTTCGTATTTGGATGTCCCGACCCTTAATCGCACGAAGTTGGACGTTCATCACATGTTTCGACCAGAAAACCCTTAAATTGTTACGTACACATCTATTAATGAACGGTTACAGCTTAATTGTACCAGCCTTAATCGCCTTCCACGTACTTCACCCACATAGTTGCACGGACCTACGTTGGATCGAAACAGGCTTGATTTTAGTTCTGAGAACATTCACATTTCCAGATTTTAGCCATAATACAGGATAAATGACAAACGAAAAAAGAAAAGATTCTAAAGCTTCTACTGCAAACAAAAGATGTTGTCCCATCAATCCCTTTAGGATGGGTAGACCGCCCTAAGACCTCAACACCTACGAAAACCACACTGCCCCAGACATAAATTGACTCAAAAAGGACATACCAATCGATGGAGAGGAATTAACATTATGAGCCAGAGACTTCATCTAATTATACATTGATACAAACTCGGACGTATATAAGTAAATAAGTGAATCATTCAAATGACCAAAATGACCTTTAACAATACAAATACGTCCTTGATGTCCAAACGCAATAAATAAATTCCCACCGTTAGCTCAATTTACGACCGTCGTTATTATCTACTCTTTGTCACGAATCGAACTTCTAATTATTTATTGACATGTTTCCGAAGTCGGCTGGTTGTCCTCTCAGATGTAAATCATCCTTTCACTTCAACCTATCCTCTCAACCGGTTAATTTTTAAGCCATCCAAAAATAAACACACGCTTGGAGACAATCACTCCACAACCAATAATCTGTGTCGTGAGAGTTAGCACATTAGAAAAGCATTAGTCACGCAATCAGATGGTTCACCTTTTATGGTGACCTATGGCGAGTTAGGAAAAGCCATGCAATTGCACCTTACACATTCCACGATAAGCGGTGCCTCTTACATCATATCAACCAAAAACAACAACGAACGAGAAACCTCCACAGATACAAGTAATCGCAGCAATAAGAAAGGCCAAGACTTATTTCTTGAATAACGTTTTATTGTTTTCTTGATTTTTTCCCGTTGTTTTTGTTTTGTTATAAAGTTTGTTGGAAATGCTTCGACAGTTATATCAACTTAATACTAAGAATGACGAATATGTTCGACGCTAGGGGTACCTCTATTCGTAGACCCAGTTCTCGGCAGCTGGAGCCCATGAAACGAGTTCATTTTCGGTGAACCACAGAGCGATTTCCTTGTTGGCCGATTCGACAGCATCGGAACCGTGGATGATGTTGCGTCCAACTTGGATGCAGAAATCTCCACGAATGGTTCCGGGTAGGGAGTCAGCTGGATTGGTGGCACCCAACATCTGGCGGCCGGTCTTGACGACGTTCAAACCTTCCCACACCATTGGAACTACTGGTCCAGAGTTCATGTAATTAACCAAACCGGGGAAGAATGGGCGGCTAGACAGATCAGAGTAGTGCTTCTCGAGCAAGTCCTTGGAAGCCTGTTGAAAAGAGGAGAAACAAAAGTTGAAAGTGAAAATGATGACGTAGTTAAAAAGTCACAGGATGCACATGTGAGGTTATGTTCGCACGCGGTTCTCATCGAATTTACACTTGCATCACACTCATGTACCATAAAGTACTTTACGGCTGAACGTGATTATACAATTTTCTTTGTATCCAATGTGACACCAGCATTAGTGGTACTTCTTCCTCTACCCGTTATCCGAAAAATCACTTTTTTTTAAGGTTATGGGGTGAGAGCAGAGTGCAAATGGTGACAAATGTGGCGTGATGATGGTGGTGGGAAATAATTGATTTTAAAAGATTTCGGAATACATACCCACATGAATTTCATGGCGACCAATTTGAAGCCCTTCTGCTCGAAACGTTCGATGATCTTACCAACGATTCCACGCTGGACGCCATCAGGCTTGACCATGATAAAAGTGCGCTCCTTATTTGCTGCCATTGCTGATGAGAACAACGAGAAGAATGCCAAAATTGAGGCGATCATCAAAATGCCGGAGACGTTGATGACGGAGCGACGTTGCCGTTGGCAGTTGCTGTGCTGTTCAGAAAACGTCATTTAGAGCGGCGTGGTTGTGGAAAAGTTTCAATGGCTTTTCCTATGTGTGAAAGAAAGAAAGGAACAAGTAATTGAATTAAGTGTTGCCGTAGACAGAAACCGGTAGATGGATGCAAGGTCAAAATCGATAAATAATGGAGAGCGATAGCAGAAAATGACAAATGTCAAGCGAATTGAAAGTCCACAATAGGGATGTGTTCGAAATGTGACACTCATGTAACGTAACGTTGTGGAAGAGGATTTAATTATCATTACAAACTTTCATATTTATAGTACGTAAATTACATAAGATTTAGAAAGCAGGTTAACGATAAGAATGTTTATTTGAAGAAGGAGACTGAATGAAAATAAGTGCTCTCGAAACAGTGTAGAGTATTAAATGCTGTTACTACTCAAATAGAAATTATTTTTAAATTGAACTCAATGGTAGCGTTTAAACACTTTTCCTATTTGTTATTCTGATTTAGGGAAACCATTTTTCTATTTTGCAGAAAACAAATATCTATCCAGTTTTGAGCTTTTTATATGCTAATTCCCTTTTTCAACCATATGTTTTAGGACCTTAGAACACAGTGCCTTAGCCAGGAGACCGAAATTACAGTCCTGTACATACATATGTACATATTTATATGGACCTATACATAAGTTTAAGGAAAACGACATTTTTCTGGAGACAGAGCACTTGCTATAAGGCTGACAAATTTGCCATCCAAGAAATGCAGTGGGGCAAAGCGGACAAGAAGACAATCAAAAATTGCTATATCCACTACGACGATGTCCATAGTGCGCAGCACATATTTTGACGTTGGCTTATTATTGGAAGCAGATTTAAGGATAAAGTCATGGGCCTTGAACCTACAGGAGGGTAACTGGTGATAGTCCGAATCAGAGCTAATTTCACTAACATCGGCCTTATATGAGCTCATGCCCTAATGGAGGAAACACGAGAAGCCATCAAGGAAGGTTTTCACGAGTTCTTAGAGAGAATCTATAAGCAGTGTACCAAGGACGAAGTGAAAATTGTACTTGGTGACTTTAAGACCAAAGTTGGAAACGAGAACACCTTTGGTAACGCCGTGGGAATGCACAATATATCCGGAAAGGTTAATAGATTTTAAAAGTGACTTCCATCGTCGTAGCAAGCAGATGTTTTCCACATCCAAGGGTCTCCTGATCAAAACACGTAAGTCAGGCTGATCACATTGCGGTAGACAGAAGATACACATCCAGTATTCTAGACGTCCGCACATTCCGAGGTAGTAGCCAAAGTACGAATGCTGATATCAGAGGCAGTACAGTGCCAAGAAAATACTGTGAGGAGCTTTAACATCGGGCCGCTACAATGGCAAGGGATCGCCTAAGGTTTTACCGATCGTGTCTTTCTAAACCTCTCTCATAATGACGCTTCAACAACATGAAGTGCGGAGGATTAGTGGTGATACTGCAAGAAGGCTATCAGGAATGCCGCTTCTGATATGCTAGGTTTCACAAGATGACCACGAATAAAGTCATTTGTACATTTAGTCAAGGGAACACATGCCCGTGGAATGGAATCTGAACATCATCTATGCAGCTCTGAAAATAGGAGACCACCTAGTAAATTCACGATTGACCAGAAAACAACAAATCGATACCCACCACAGGTTGCATATGATAACATCTATAGAGACGAGCTATGCAGAGATATACAATATCTTGGCATGGATGGTAAACACGATGGATGCCGATGCAGAACTCACGCTGCTCTCTCAAAGTTAGGAGAAACTTCACCAAAGAATTTGATGTTAAAAATTGTTTCAGATATAGTTACGCATTTTCATGCGACTTCTTTAACATCATACTTAAAAGTATTGTGCGCAACACACTAGTCAGCAGCAGAGGCACAGTATTTCAAAAATCTGACCAATCTCTCTCTTGTCTAGATGACAATGACATAATCGGGAGAAACTAGCGGGATGTCACTGGGCTTCTGTGAGCACTGAGGAAGAAGCCCCAAAAATGAGTCTGGCGGTCACTGAAAGTAACAATTTTCTCTGTGTAATTTGGACCCGTTTGCGTTTAAGGAGTGTGTAGGAGGAGGTATAACGAAGAACTATATCGGCTGTACAACGACATAGATTGGCATTAGGCCTTGTAAATGGCCGTTATTCATCTAGGGTTCTTGTAGTAGCTCTATGTTAGTGATACCACTGGCAAGCCGCCGGGTTAGCTCCGCCGTTGCTGCTTTAGTAAGTTGGAGGTTTACATTTTGGCACCGGAGTCGATGTCGAAGTCACTGGGAGAGTTATCCTCTCCGTTTCCTCAATATTCAAAGCCTTCAGCCTCAGTGTAAAGCGACCTAAGCGGTAGCTGATCCTGCCGTCACCTCTTCAAGCGTATCTACAGATTTTTTGTCTACGTCTAGGACCAATATCGCATTGGAGCCCTTTTGAATGAGTTTTCGGCAGAGCCAAAACCCGGTCATCCGGTCCAAAACCTTGGTCGTAGAAACTCTTGGGGATTCACAGCCCTTCAGGCAGCTCTTAACAATTGGATAAAGTGCTTGAAGGTAACGATCTAGATTGTCGTTTTTGTGAACCTGCAAACCCATCTTCTGACATCTAATTGGAAGGAGTCATCGTGAAAAAATGCGACCAATTTAAATACTTAGGCTCTACCTTTAAATACCAAGGATATTGAAGCAGCTAATAGCTTCGGATAATAACGAATCCAATGTTGACGACCTTTTCAAACGGACAACGATCTTTGGGTCTTTGGTTCGAACACTTAACAGACCGTCTGCAGTCGAACAGCTAGCAGGCATAACCGCAGAAAAACTGCTATATGTATGGAAATGGAGAACGACCCGACAAGAACAGTAATCGCAGCATTAATTCCATAAGTAGAAGACTTAGGTAACAAGTCTTGAGCTTCAGGCCAGTAAGGAGAACGCCTGATGACGATTCAGATAAAGGGTAAATTCGCCAACATAAGAAGAAAGACAACCTTACCAAAGATTGCTTCTACGGCAAAAGCTACTAGCAATGCCCCAAATATGACATGAAAATCGTCCGTCCTTGGCAGTTTTAATGCCAAGCTGAGCAAGGAAGGCATTTTGAGTAATACAGTGGGGAGCCACAGCATCCATGCCATCACCTTCTGAAATAGATAAAGGCTTATTGATATTGAGGCAGGTTGTAATGTAACTGTAGCCAGCAGATGGTTTCCATACCTTGATATCGATAAAAGGACCTGACTGACTCCTGATCAACAAGCCGTCAACAAAATTGATCATATTGCTATCGACGCTAGGCACTCCTCCAGTGTTTTGAATGTTTGAGCGTTCCGAGCAGATAACATCGTTTTGGACCATTATCTTTTCCCATCCAAGATAAGAGCGCGGATATCCGTAGCAGCCCAGAGGCCGCGAACCATTGTGAGTAAGTTCAACGTCGATCGAGTCTCCTTTAACCTCTCGAGCAATCCAATGTCGCCAGCATCGAACGTAGAAGACCAGTAGCAGCACTGCCAAAGAGCAATTGGAGACCGCATCTGAAGGACTAGGTTTCAACCCGCCCCATCAAAGAACTTCTAGTTCGAAGGCGAATGCACACAGGCAAACCTTGAAAAACAGCGAATGTATACAGCGGCCCTAGAAAAAAGAAGGAGAAGGGCTCGCGAGCTCTACAACAAGAAGAGAAGGGAGGAACATAGACTCATCAGGAAAAAAAATAAAGAGCATGAGAAGTGCTCGACAGGACTTACAGAGGTGCTACCAGAAGAATGAAATTCGAAAGTTTTACTAAAGCTGCTGGATCCAATGGCTTGCTTGCCGAACTGTTTAAAGCAACAGGGGACGATTAGATACAGGGCATGCATCAACTTGGCAGAGGAAAGTAGGCCCGTCGAATGGAATCTCAGCATTATTTGTCCGGTTCTAAAAAAGGAGATCCCCTGGACTGTGCCAACTACTGAGGAATAAGTCTCCTCTATATCGCATATAAAATCCTGTTTGCCATATTATGTAAAAACCTCAGACCCTTCGGAAACAATTGGTGTGGTTTTAGGCCGCAAGATCTCGAAAAAATACCCAACAGTTCCAAATCAATACACAATCGATACATACTCGTACCTCTTCATTAATTTCAAAGCCCCATACAATAGCATCTATAAAGATGAATTATACAGAGCCATGTATAGTTTTAGCATCCCTTCAAAGTTAATTCGACTACGCAGGTTGACGATGGAGACTGCGCGCTGATCCGTCAAGCTTGGTAATGACATCGGGAGAACTTAAATAAGGCGATGCGTTGTGATGTAATTTCTTGAACTTCGATTTTGAAAGAATTGTGCAAAACTCATAAGCCAACTCCAGAGGCACCATCTTCAAGCCTCTTCAGTTACTCGCATATGCAGACGATACTGACATAGCGGGCTGTCAATGGAGCGTTTGCGACTCTTGAAGCAGAAGCGGCAAAGATCGGTTTAGCGCTCAACGAAGGAAAAACAAGGTATATGCTGTCAACAAAGAAAGCATACAACATCGACGCCTGGGACCAAGCGGCACAGTAGGCAGCTACAAATTTCAGGTAGTAAGGGGTTTATCTACCTCGGCTTCGCTATCAACTCCGAAAACGACACCATCGCGGAAATCATGTGAAGAACCGCACTTTCTAATCGCTGCTTCTTTGGGCTTAGAAGGTTATTGCGTTTTTGTGGAACCAAAAACACTTTATACAATTCACTGATCATCGCAGTGAAGCCTGAACACTGAAAAAAAGAGATGAATATGCTCACGGGCGTTTCGAGAGAAAAGTTCTGCGGGTCTGAAAATCCGATCCATAAAACCATTTAGGCTCAAAGCCGAGGTTTGAAGAAGAGACCGAAATAAAAATAATTGGATCACACAAATTCGAAAAACAGTTTGCAGGTTTGGCTTTACTAACGAGGTGATCCAAAATAGATTGAATGGTTATAAGATCCGCTAATAGAGCCACAAGTGTCGCAGCAGCAAGGCATATACATTGGGGAAAGCATACATGAAGCATTAGATGTAACTAAACGCATTATAACAGTTAAGAAAAGAAGAAGAAGCTTATCAATTAAAAAGGACTGTTTTAGTTGTTTCTCTGAAACTTTTTTCAAAAATGTATTGATATTATAGGTACTTTTCTACATGAAAATTGAAAGAACGCCAAAACTACTAAAATATATGGCAACACTGGCAAAAAATAAAGTGAGACAACAACTGTCAACCACATTTTAAACATTTGTTTTATTGAAATTTTTCCTACGGGCGAGTTGGTGCGAGATCCCTAAATTTTCGGTAATAATATTCCTTTACCTCGAATTTATGCAGTGAAAATTAAATTCCAGCTCGATCCGTATACAAAACCGCGCCAGCAGCGCATATTACGCAGTGAATTCTATAAAATTTCTAACCTTAAAAAAATTTGCACAAAAATATTAATCTTATTGTCTGCTAGTGTGACGGATACTAATCGCGCAGTCATTTGAGCCTGAGCCGAGTTTATGGAAAAATCCAATAAATACATGCACACCACTTGTACCGGGGAAATACCATAAAACAAAATTCAATTTGACAAAAATAGGAATTGTGAAAAACAAAAAATACAACAAAACAATCGCCGAAAATTAAATAAGAAACAAAAAAAATAGGAGTACATAGAAAGAAAAATTCCTCCCAAAAAATCGCAGTAGCTCACCTAATGGTGGATGGATGTGTTTCGTAATTTTCCATTCATCGTCTTTTTAATGTATAGTGACACGAAAGAAGAAACCGAATAATAAAGTGAGAAAAAAAGAATCAACCATCACCACTACCAGCAAAAATACAAAAGTATCAGCAAACTAACTTGACGCGTTGGTTGGATCCCCTCATTGATTTTCTTTCCAACTTTTCCTTTACTTTCCATCTATTCGTCTGAAAAGACACAAAGCAAGTTGCAGATTTTCAACCAAAATCGATTTTTAACAAACGAAAAGGTTGTCAGCAGTATTCGCATAAGAAAAAAAGCATATTACTCAAAAATTAAACCGAAAACGGAATTAACTTCGAAACATCTCCTGTGATGCAGTCTCAACAGCAAAGCCTCAATCAGCAACAACAACAGCAGCAGCAGCAGCAATCTCAAGCGCAGCAACAACTCCTACAACAGCAGCAGCAGCAGCAAGCCGCCGCTGTAGCAGTTGCAAATAGTGCAAATTCAGTCAAAATGAACGACAATCAGCCATTGTCTTCCGTGGGTAAGCACTTTAGTTAAAAACTATTTTCTCTTCTATTATCAAAATCATTAATTCGATGGATATTGAATTGATCACGAATTTGTGTTTATTGAAATACTAATTGTTAAGAAAGCCCCAGTACGGGAAGAGGAAAAGGTCGGTTATATGTTGTGTGGAGAAGTTCAAGGTCGTTTGACTAAAAAAAAAAAAAATAATATACGTATATTTTTACGCATTAATTTCAAGTTACGTGAACAATAATGTATTTATAGCGCTACGTTGATAAAAAAGTTTTTAGCTAATTAAGTTTTACAAGTTCTATCGTGTGTCATACACAAATGGGTGGCTTACTTCAAGTAGGAAACAATTTGGAGGCAGTGCTCATACTTAGTCCCTTTTATGTTCATCCGAAATCAGTAACAATGGAATGCTTTGTGTTTTTTTTTTTAAGAAGGGACCAACCGGGCCTCTTTTCTCTTCTACTACATATGCACATGCACATGAGCACTGTGTCCAATTATACTTGACGTTAAAAATAAAATTTCAAAGGTACGACGAGTATGTAATCCAAGTGGGGAAATGATGAAAATATGCACAGCACATGTGCTTTTTTTTGTCACTAAAGTATCGATAAACTAAGCGGAAATGTAAATTTTTTTTAACCAGAATTTGCACTACAAGCATTATCTTCATAAATAGTTTGGATTAAGGCGAATAAATTGAATACAAGCCAGCTGTCTTGTAAATATGTATTCTATTGTTCGCCACAATGTCATGTACGAATTGGCATGATTGGGGTAGAATTATCAAGTTGGTGATCTTTGACAACCGGTTAGTTTATTTGTTGCTCAAATCTTTTTTTTTTTTGTATGTTTCATTCTTATATCAAAGTTAATATACTTTTACTGGTGTTATCTACACATGTGGTTGTATGTCTGAAGGTTTTACTGTTCTAAGTGGCCGTGGGAATTTTTGAAGAACTCCGGGGAGAATTGTTTTTGTTTGTGTTGCGACGCTATTGTAGTTTTACAAAGTTGCAATGGGACGAGAATACGAAGAGAAGCTTCATCAAAGTTGGACACGTGTAAATAAACAGTGTTTTTTTTTTTTAACTAACGGATCAGGGATAACTTTCAAGCCGTGACAGTTCTTCGATATTCTCGCTCTGTATTGTTTGACAAATCATCATTTACAGGCTTATTTACACCATAAAAACGCTTCCATATCATTCAAACATGTTTCCAGAACTAGTAATTTGTTGGCCCTCATAATCGAGAACTGAGCTCGCTATTTGTCGCGTAGTGGATTGTGGAATTTAGTACTACAATACATACGCTCTACATCATCCAAAGCTAACAAAGGATGCAGAAGGAACTAACCTCTCTAAGTGAAAGTGTGGCGGAGGATCTGGAATTGCCTAATCCGCTGTCCATCGCAACGTTCCGTTCACTATGTGGACAATTTTGCGAAAAATAAGAACCCACCTGATGCAAAAAGTAAAGCCACCAGACCATGGCTTGTGACGACAGTACGCGGATTGGGTTCTTGTGTAGTTGACCAAAATTGCAATCTAGAAGATATTCATAAGACTTAATTACACCTATGAAATTGAATCTGTCTGTGTTTTCCCAAGAATTAGGCCGGAGCTGTTGTTATAATCAATGGCCAATGTTACAGGAAAATGATCTTCGTAAATATGGACATATCGATCTGGATGGTATGTGGTTCTAGAAGGATGGGGTTCAAGAAACCATTACATACTGAGTACTCGATTCAATGAAACATTATATAGCAAAATGGACGGGTAAGTTGGGCACCGAGATCGTGCGTATGCTAATAAACCGCAAACAAATTAGGCATTGGGAGCAAATATTCAACGGGTTAGCAGTGAGATAGAGCCGCAAATTGGGCCGAGAGGTTGCGTTATATCAAAAACAACCGAGGATGAAATAGAGTGATTATAACATGAAACATTCTTCATTTCGATCGTATTGTTTAGACAAAAAATGGTCTATAGCTCCTGAACAAGCATGCTTTACATTCGGGAAATTACATTTTCTCTAAACAAATTCTGAAACGTAAAGATAAATTGGCCGTGGTTCAAGTGCTAGTGTATTGGCTTCCCAATCGGACGTTTCAGGGTTCAATACCAGCCGTGACCGAAAGACTTTTTAAGGCAACTAAAATATCTTGTGAGATGAATGGTTGCCTAAATGTAACATCAAGTCCAATTTACACTAATAATTTAGTCTCCCCATTAAATGGAGCGAAATAACCACTGAGCACAAACATCTTTCTCCCTCTCTCTCTATCCAATTTTCCGAAAAGCTTAACACGTGGTCAGGCATGTTAAGAGTAGTAATACCCTCTTGAGTGTTAAGTTCTTTTAAAAAAAAAAAAAAAAGTAAGTGATAGAAAAAAAAATAGGCAGCTACTTTTTCAAATGCATTTTGACTCATTTAGGCTTTCGGAAACAATGATCTGTTCAAATTGGGAGAATATTTGGATTATCTCAAATGTCTCTGTTTAGAATTTTCGAATCACAATCGATTATGGCAATCATCAATGGTAAGATCTAACCTATGTGGCTCAGTGGAATTGAAATTGGTAATACAGTCGAACACTTCTATGTTTGTTACATGTAGGAGAAGACGTTCTACGCAATCTTTTTAACACCTCTATTCCCAAGAAAACTGGGTAAAAATATAAGATGAGACATTTCATCTAGTCGGCTCTCTGTAATGCCTTCAATTTCTAATTACCTAATTTGCGCCACTTTTCATTAGGGTAGCCTGCCTTCTTCCAACTAGATTAAGCTGATTTTATAGCATGATATATTTTGCAATGAAGTTTTCACTTTCATTTTCTTTGTCATATGCCGATGTCCACAGACTCCGTACATGTTTTCATATGGAGCAGTTCTTAGAATGGTGCGTATACATTTGTTAACTAAGCTCCCCAGTTTTCGTGTGAGAGGAATAATTTCTTTCTAAGTACTATTGGGTTGTATCGGAAGACCTTCTGCCGGAAAAATAAACCCAGATTGCGGAAAAGATGTTAATCCGTTGGGGAAATATCAGGAGAGTACGGTGGATGCGGAAGAGTTTTAAATCCCAACTGCAAAAGTTTTTGCACCATTACTTGTGAGGTATGGGGTCTAGCATTGTCTTGCATATCGGACCGGAGGTTGCCTTTCAGCAAATTTGGCATGTAATATGTCGATTTCCTCACAATATTTGATGGCGTTTATCGTTTCTCCTGGTTGAAGAAATGAAAAGTGGATTGGTCTTTCGATGTCCACCAAATTGTCACCATAACCTTTTTTGGTTGAAAATCGGGCTTGGGGTGTGTTTTGGTTTTTCATCTGCATCCAACCACTGCCCAGATGTTTTACGATTATCATACTTTTCATCACAGGTGACTATGCGGCCCAAAAACGGTTCAGTTTGGTTTCTTAATGTAAGGAAGTGATTTCCAGGCGCCGTAGTTTTTGGGATTCGTTCAGTCCATGGGGTACCCATTTATCGAGTTTCTTTACTTCTTCTATGAGAGAAAGGTGTCGACTTATTGTCAGTGGGGATACTCCCATGCTTTGTGCAATCTCCCTCACCGATTTCGTTGGATCCGCATTCACCGTTGCTCTTAAAACTCATTGTCAACGAACGTTTCCGGCTTCCCACGTGGTTCATTTTCGAAACAGAAATCTCGCAAACGTATGCACTATACGTTTACCGCTACATCCTCAAATGCGTCATTAATGTTTTTCATTGCCAATGACGCATTTATATCCCATTTTAAATTCGTAAAGGAAGAGGGTTCGAATTTAAGCTGTCGACAGCATGGTAAGAAATTCCTAGAAAAAGAATAATGGTACTTCTAACGAACCCTAAAATTCTTACACGTCAAGCACACGTACCACTTTATTTTATAAAAAAAAAAATTAACGTTCTGGCACAGATGTTCACTCGTAAACTTCTTATTTCCGACTTAGCGAAAATCTGACATTACTTATTTTTGCATTAACCGTTGAAATACGAGAAGTTAACGTGTATAATTATATATGTATAATGCATCATATTTCTTCCAGATATCTGCATTGCAACTGTGCGTTTTTTGTGATTGCCGAAATTTGCGGACCTTTGAGCCATTCTACAGGCTCAATTTGGATCACCCCATAATCGAGGCCAAAAGTTGCCTGTTGTTCCCGCATTTGAGTGATTTTTTTTCTGCTTCTTAGAAACTCGGGTGTACCCTTTTTTGCTTTTTGAACCGAATTTTCTGATGCTTATCCTGAAGTTTTTTCCAATTATCGGTTCCAAATCACATTTTGTCACGCCGGCAGACATTCGGAACATTTTCATTTCCGTCACTGTCATGTTTCCCTTCTATTTCTCTATCCTTAAAGTGCGACATTTTTTTTTTGGCACATAATACTAAAGAGTTTACACGCAATTGAAGCCTCTCTATTTGTTCGCACATTGAAAAAGACGGCAATGCAAATATTGTCTGTTATTACATGGCGAATCTTGAGTCATGATTCTTTTCTCAATTCTCTAGTTTTTCATTCTGTGAGGCTCGTGCTATTTCACGGTGACTCTTTTCCAAGCATCTAATTTGGCAGCTCTCTTTTAATTTTTCTTTCGGTTGTTATGTGTTCAGAGCTCTCTAATCAAACGTTTTGAACTTATTCTTTCGGTCTTTAAAAAGTGCAAAATGAAATCAGGGCACATTAATAAATTACTAGGTTATACATCAATTGAAGAAATAGTGCTTACCTTGTTAAATTTGTGTAAAGAAGTGCTTGGTCATAGCACTACTGATTTTATAATTTCTATAGTTATATGAGGTACGAGTACTAAATCTTTAAGTTCGTCTAAAATAATATTCATTGCATCAGGTCTTTCCATCCTATTTACTTAATTTACATCAGTCGTATAATATATTGGAAATGGTCTATCAGCTCTAAAGTCAATTCAATTGACCAATAAATTTGTTCCGTCGTTTTTTTACCAACTGCCCTTCATGAGGAATGAAAAGAAGGAGAAGCGTCAGGAAAAAGGCAACGAAATTCTACCCACGACTCACTGGGTTGCCGTTTTGCTATTTAATTTTTTTCTCCTTTGCACTTGTGAAATGTCAAAAGATTCATGACTGAAGAGTCATCGTGTAATATCAGTTATTCAATCTGGTGTGACATTTAAAATTTAATAAATTTAACGTTTTTTGTTTTTTTTTTACAATTCCGCCAAAAGAAAAACCTCGTGTAGCAACTGGCCGGGTTTTTCAAGCTTTTACACGAGGTTTTTCTTGCGCAAGAATTGTAAAAAAAAAACCTCGTAACAGCTTAAATTTGTGTGAGCTGGTGCAATTTTATGGAAATTAACTCAAAAGAAAACCTGGACATGGACAAAAAGGAGGAAAAAAGAGAATTGTTCGCCTAGTTACAATAAAAATTCATTAAACGCACATTGCTTCAACAAAGTAGTAATAATTACCAATCCAATAAAAATCTTCCTCCTGCTGTGGAATTTCTTATTTACTTTGTTTTTAATTTTCACTTTTCCCTTTTAACACATATTTTACAAAAAAGCGTTCCCGCAAGATGTTGGGTTTAAGAGAGAATTCATCTCTTTTGTTAAAAAAATCTCGCGAGAACAGGCCTTGAAATCAATAAAAAACAGGCAAAACAATTATATACTCAGGGCAGGCAGTAAGATCTAGAGCGAAAGCCTACTTTTTTTTTTTAAAGAACTTAGCGACTGTTCTTAAAACGCCTGAGCGTTTTACTCAAAAAACGTCATCTATATCACACACACGCGTGCAAATCGCTCTCCTTCTAGCAATGGTAAAAATTTAGTAATTCACTTACTACAGTGTGTCTGTGCGAAAGTTAAGGATTTGCAAAAGTTTAGTAGAGTTTGCCGTCTAGGTTAGTTCATCTATGATTTTAGGCAAACACTAATTTGAGCTACTTGAGCTAAGCCCATCCGCGAGAGTTGCTGTGAGTTGAATCAATGTATTCCTTGGTTCTGCCCAGCTTTATTTTCACTACTATTTTGGCCCCGTAGTCCAAGTAGTCACTTGTAAGCGATCAAATTTTCATGTAAAATAAGGAACTTAGAGACCTTTGAATGGATACCCTCCTTTTACCCATCATCCATAGAGGAGTTAAAATGACCACTGAAAATAATAACAATTTTGGAACGAAGGAAATCCTAGGAAGAAGTGGTCGGCGAACGTATTCCCTATGCCACGCCATCACAAACACAAACATCTGTGTGAAATGGTGCTGGTACTGGAATTAAAGCTGTAAAACCATGATTTCAATCGTTCTTTCGCTGAAGCTTCAGTCGACTGCTTTTCCAATTTCAGAAGAGAGCTATAGACTTCTATACATGCGTCGAAACTTATTTCTTCGAAATGGCCGATGCCAGACTAAGAGCATCGACTTGGCGATAAGTTGATTCAGAGAAACCCCACATCGTATGATTTGACACCTCTGATTACTTGGTGTGGGACTAAGTAAAATCACTGGTTATTGCTGATAAACCATGTTGAGAAGATAACAGCATTGTAACTGTTGTTCGTGACGTAACATACGTCTATCTTCGAGAATAATGAACAAGCCTACAACCAAAATGATGTTCTTGGCAATTTTTCAGGTTGCGCTTAGTGTGCACTAAAAATACGGTAGTAAAACACGAATTTGGCCTTTGGACCGAGTAAGGAAATGTGCAGCCAAAATTTCAAATATCAAAGTCTTGCCTGCAATGTATAACTAACTCACAAGCGAGATGATTTAAGTGATATTAATTTCACAAAAATTTAATTGATGTGTTTTAATATGCATATTAAAATCAAAGGCAGAACTTAAAAACAGAAATAATTAGAGTACATTTTGTGTTTTGCTCTGTGTTCTGTAATTTTAGTTTTTTAACAGCCACTGACCAGGTCAGATTTTAACTTTTATATTTTAATTAAATAGGAAAACAAAATTCAAGCCCGTTTTAGGTACTTACATTTTTCATGAGCATTTCCAATATCAAGAACAAATTTATGTGGAAACTATTAGTATAAGTTGTACTGAACCAGGCTATTTGTTATAGAATGTCAATATTATTCAAACCATTTAGCAACAATTATCACTTAAGAATTGTTTGTTGGTTTTCAAAGACTACTTGCTTTAATAAAGACATGAAACCTGAAAATTTACATTCGGTTGAGAAGTTGCTGGTGCTGACACATCTGTTTTGATATCGTCAGACCTTAAAATATTTCAAAATTATTTTCCTAATGAGCAGAAATAGAACACCAATTGAATAATGACTCGTTCACTACTAGCTATCACAGTGAGTTTTATTATGATAAAAACTGAGAATAAAAGTTTACTTTTGAGATCGTTTGATTATCGTTCTGTATTTAGTCCTCTCATAAGTATTCCTTCCGTAGCATATAGCTTCTTTCTATGTAAAAGATTTATATGTCAAACACAATTTATTTTTGGAAGAAAATCATATCGACTTCCCGGACAAAACACCTTTTACCGTGGAAGAGAAATTGAAGGTGAAAAGCTATAAGCTATAAATCATCAATGCTGGTTAGGTTTAAACTCTTGAGAATGTTTCATGTTTCTTGACTTTTAGCTGGATTTGACCTTCGTACATAAGACGAAAACAACATCACAGATTGTGCTAGGGTTTATTGCCACTTAAAATTGATGATTTATTTACACTTAAAACAAGTTTCCGGAAGATTTAACGTATGATGTTGCGTAAAATGCCACAATTTGCATGACTAACATTTATAGTCATCAAAGACTAATATAGTAGAAGTACTTTTCCTCTGAAACCTGAAAACCTTGAATAAGTGTGAATGCAATTTCTGTAAATACTCGTACAATTAATGGCAGTTGAATTCAATTCAAGTTTTTTTTTCCCATGAAATTAAAGAATAAAAACGATTAAGGATTTAATCCTCTCAAATATCCAATACCTCCCTCAATAAACGGTATCAGTTTAGTCTTTTCATTGTTGACAGGAAACTAAACTGGAAACCTAACATCCAAGAAAGAGTCAATAAAGCTACATTAGCTTTATTCTCTTGCAAAAAAGCCATTGGGAATAAATGGAGCCTTCAACCCCGCATAACCCACTGGCTATACATCTCGGTCATAAGACCGATACTCACTTACGGGGTTGTCGCCTGGTGGACGGCCTTAGACAATGCAGTCCACTGCAGTAAGCTAAGCAGAGTAAAAGAACAGCATGTCTATGCATAAGCGGAGCCTTACGGGCTACTCCCTCTGCGGCATTAGACATTCTGTTTCATTTGACACCCCTCGGTATTTTCAACAGGCAAGTAGCTGCGACTGCAACTATTCGCGTTAAAGCGACTACGCACTGGACAACTAATTCATTTGGACACGGTAACATTCTGAATACATTAACATCGATTACACCATACCTGAACTTTGGTTTGACAAAGCTTCACCTCTAGATCCTTCTGGAAGGAAGATACTTTCATGGAAGACAAGTCAATCCATTTCTACACAGATAGATCTAAAACCGATAACGGGGTTGGTGGCGGTGTTTTCTCAGATAAGCTAAATCTATGCTTCTCTTTCCGTCTTCCAAATCACTGTAGTATGTTCCAGGCGGAAATCCTGGCTGAAGAAAAACGTGATATCTGTAAAGGATATCCGCATCTTTTCGGATAGTCAGGCAGCCGTGGAGTCAATCTCGCTAAATTCGAAAACCGCCTTTTAATGCCGATCATCTCTAATGGAGTTCAACCTTTACCTTTGCTGGGTGCCGGGCCACAGAGACATTCCAGCGAACTGTAGGGCCGATGGAATTGGAGCCACTCTACCTATTCTACCGGAAAAGGGTAGCATAGGTATACCAGTCGCTACGTCCAAATTAATATTAAAGCTGGATGCCAATGAAACAATAGACCTTAGGTGGACTGTTCGCTCTACGAGTCTGATCCTTCTAAATAGGAAGTATTTCAGCGCGCCATCATAGGTGTCATCACTGGACACTGGCAAGCACCTAAGACGGCATGGCGCTTTTACAAATGATTTCTGTAGAAGCTGCATGGACGAGGAGGAAGAGGAGACAATCATCCACCTTCCCTGAACACGTCCAACTCTCTCCCAGAGAAGAAAACTTCACTTAGGAGCTTTCTTCTACAATGACTTAAGCGATCTAAAAAATATAGACGTAAACAGTCTCCTACGCTTCATCATAAGCTCAAACTGGTTCCATTAGTAAGAGGATCATAGATCCACGTGGTATCACAATGGGCCAACAGGCCTAAGTGGGTTGGTGTTTCCAACAGCCACTCTTACCCACTTACCTACCTACCTTCTTTGTTCTCTGCAGAACTTAGGCCGACTCCATTTTTTGTGTTCTATGATAGAAGTATTTTGCATGTGATTTACAAAGAAATCACATATGCTTTGGTTTCTAAATTCTAAAAACGCATTTTCACAGCTAAGATGTGGTGTTCGGAGACGATGTCAGATTTTCGGCTTAAACGCGCTCAACGATAGAGTTATATATTAATAAGTATAGTACACTCTGTTCTAAAAAAAAACTGTAGGCCTTACAAGTCGCAATCAATCCATTTAAAAATACTTTGAGTTCTTTTCAGAGAAGTAAAGAAGATGGATGGATGAAAATTCGGTATAGTAGTTATTTTCTGCATTCTAATTTTCTTATATAGGCCGGTGCAAATTAATAAAAACTAGTACATATGTGGAGATTTTCAAGACTGTTTAACTGCTTATTCTCCACACTTATGAATTATGACGATTCATTTTATCAGAGGAAATGACCTCAAATCTGATTCGTCATCGACCTAGTTTTCTTTAAATTGTTTAATGCAACTTGAAGTCGTTGTCCAATTTGGCAAACTTTTTAAATTGAAAATTTGTCAAATCATTTCGATTGGGAGTTAGTTAATGGTGATCGAGCTAGTGTACCGGAGAATTAATAGAGAATTATGACGTTTTTATACCTGCAGACTTTAAATATAAATTCTACATAATTGATTTAAAAATGTTTCCGTATATCAAGTTTTTGGATAAAAGAAGATGTATAATATCGAAGATATTTGTTTCTGAAAGATTAGTTCTTACTTAAGTAAATGGCGCTAGAGAGAGGGTTGTACTAGGACCAAAGTTGAGGTTGAGGCCTCTTTAGTTGATGTTCTTTTCCACATAAGGCGAAGTCTTCCTCTGCTGCGTTGTTCCTCCTAGTATGAATCGAAGTCTACTTGCCCTAACTATTTTAGTCGATTGATGCGGACTTTTCTGACCAGTTCGCTGTAGATCAAAAATAGTTCGAAGAATCTTTCGTTCAAAGCGACAGAAAATATCTTCATCCGCCTTCACCAAGTCCATACTTCTGATCCATCGAGCAGGACTGGGATGATACAGTGTTTCGTGACCCAATTCCATGGCCACGAAAACAGTGTTTGAATTTTGACATTATTAGAGTTATTGGGTTGTACCACATGAAATGTCTGTTTTTCGCTCAGTCGGAAATAAGAAGTTCTCGAGTGAACATCTGTGCCAGTACGTTAAATTTTCTTTTTTTTTATAAAAAAAAAAGTGGTACGTGTGCTTGACGTGTGAGAATTTTAGGGTTCGTTAGAAGTACCGTTATTCTTTTTCTAGGAATTTCTTACCATGTTGTCGGCAGCTCAAATTCGAACCCTATTCCTTTACGAATTTGAAATGGGATATAAATGCGTCATTGGCAATGAAAAATATTAATGACGCATTTGAGGATGTAGTGGTAAGCGTATAGTGCATACGACGTTTTTTTGGAAAGTATAAGTTACTTTTTATTACACATAAAAAAACTCATACGTAGACTGTACGTTGTCGAGCAAAAAAAAAAAAACACGAAGAACTTCTTAACACCAATGCTTTTATTAGACTGCCACGATTCCGCCAAAAATCTTAACAACGTGAATGGTATGTTACTCTAGCATGTTCACAATACATAGTGATAATTACATACAAACTGTATTAGAAATCGAATGTTTGTACTGCTAGTCAATCAACAAACGGATTTGTCATTATTATAAACAATAGGTAGTGTATATATATACATGGAATACATAACTTAGACAACAGGGGGGTCAAGTGCGTTAATATAAAATATTTAATAATTGAACATTACGTATAGAAATTTCTTACAAAAGTTCCGTTCGCTAGATTTCTGTCTCGAAAATGAACCACGCGGGAAGCCGGAAACGTTAGTTGGCATGTTTTAAGAGCAACGGTGGATGCGGATCCAACGAAATCGAGATTGCACAAAGCATGGGAGTATGCCCAATGACAATAAGCCGACACCTTTCTCTCATAGAAAAGGTAACGAAACCGATAAGTGGGTACCCCGTGAACTGAAAGAATCCCAAAAACTACGGCGCCTGGATATCTGCGCATCGCTTACAATAAGAAACCAAACTGAACCGTTATGGTAACAATTTGGTGGACATCGAAAGGACCAATCTACTTTTCATTTCTTCAACGAGGAAAAACGATAAACGCTATCACATATTGGGAGGAAATCGACATATTGCATTCCAAATTAGCTGAAAAACAACGCTCTGATCCTTTTGCATGACAATGCAAGACCTCATACCTCACAAGTAATGGTGCAAAAACTGTTGCACTTGGGATTTAAAATTCTTCCGCATCCACCGTACTTTCCTGATATTTCCCCAACGGATTACCATCTTTTCCGCAATCTGGCCTCATTTTGCCGGCAGAAGGTCTTGCAGAGAGCAGAGCATTGCCTCAAAAAGTCAGCACTTCTGGAAGAATGTCATAGATGCCAATGGATCCTATTTTGATTGAATAAAAATTTACGGAAAAATAATATTGGCTTTTAAATTTTTACAATAAAATCGGCCATTTCATGTGGCATAACTCAATAATAGCAGAGTTGAGGTAAGCGAAATTGCTGTCTACCTCAAAGCTATTACTGTCTAACGTCATGTTTTGTCCGATTCGCTGGTATTCTGCATTTACTTGTATTTGTCCACATTCAAACTCATTTTGCTGCGCCCCAATGTCGCCAGCGTATGCAAGTGGTTGCACAGACTTTTGGAAATTTACAATTTTATTAAGTTTTTGAGATCAAATATCTTGGTGAGATGCTTTATTATGCGGCCTTGGAATCGATGAAAAGATGGTGAGTTGAATACTTGGATTTTTTCAATGATTTCCCGTGGTGTGAGGCAAAGGGTGCTAAAATTCCATTCGTCAAGCATACCTTTTATCGACCAAACCTACCAAATCATCACCTGCCGTAGAAGACCAGCACCAGTGGCCATCTGGTCCGGCAGCCTTGTTTTTAAGTTTCTTTACTTCACTTTCGTCGGATGGGAGGAAATCTTGGCTTAGCTGAATGAAAGACCATTAAAAAATATTCCACGATATATGACAAATTTACGTTAAAATATGTTGAAGGCGATGCCTAACGTTGCAGCAGTCCAGTAAACCCTGCAAAAAGGTACATATTTCTCTCCGATTTTTGGTTAATGTGGTCTCCAGTTCGAGTTACCTATATTAGAAACTTATGATTCAAGAGTTCAAGATTATTTGAGCAGTTAGTCGATGTCGACGACATATAGCAATTGGCGACAGTGGCAGGAAATGGCCTGAATTTGAAAGTTCTTTATAGCATTGTTCTCTTTGGCCGGAAGGTGTCTTTATTTATTTTTTATTTTTTAAAGAACTTAACACTCAAGTGGGTACGAATACACGTATATTGTCTCAGCATGTGTTAATTTTTTTTTTTTTTTGAAAAATGGGAAAGAGATTACAGAGCATTTGGTTTAACAATGTCTCAGTAGTACATGACGATTTCCGGATCACAAAATTTGACACATTTGTCTGTCCTCACATTAGTTAGGAAAATGCTTAGATTTCAGGGTTTCCCCCAGGGTTAAAGAAAGTGAGACATCCAATCCAATCATCACTCATGTCTCGGATAGCGCAACCTCGATGAACGCTCGTATGTTATCGGGCTATCCCTGGATTATATCTGATTATGAGTATGTTGCTAATGCCTTGCACCGATTTCATCCCCTACTCCGAAGTGTCCATCTTAAGGCATGTTGTGGCTGTTTTTCTGTTGCATTGTTCATCTTGATATTTGCCATATTCTTCAACAATTTCTGGGTATTTTTGTAATCACATCGATCAATGACAAAGCAAATATGGATCAGTGCCAAATCAGTTTGTTTTTTATATTTTTCTTTAATATGTTGTGCATGAACTATTTAAACAAATAGTTGCTCTTAGCCCTCTGCCATGTAACGTATGTTGTCTATAAATATGTAATTAACCGTGACTAACATAGCCGTTTTCTTTGCGAATTTCTAATTGCATTAATTTTAAAGCAGGCATTGAATCGTTTGTTCTTTATATTCGTCTGTAAAAAGATAAACAAAAATTATACAGAACTTATATGTAAGAATTCTAAATTGAATATATGTACATATGTGTTCAGGCATGAAGAAAGCATGTTCTGGTCATGTATCGTAAGGGCCATCGGTTATTTGATTTTTTTTCTAGCTGAATATTACATAGTTGATTTGAATTTTGGAATGTTAATCGGTGCGTTTGAGTATTAAACATTTATACATTTGTATCTACGTATTATACATTTTCCTACCAAAACAAAAACTCGATTGAAATTCACAACAAAACATTTAGCTGTTACGTGTCGTTTACATATTCATCGTAAGATTTTAACCTTTTGTTTTTGAGCTAAAGCGAAGCCGAGCTAATCGTGAGTTACAAATAAAATATTTTTTTTTTATAGTTTTTCATCCTTACCAGAAAATGTAAGTATTGTAAAAAAAAAAAAAAAAGTTAATGACTAATAGCTTCTAAAGTTTATTAAATTCCAGAAGATAAAAGTTAAAATAATATTTGCAGCAAACAGGTAGTATTTCAGGTTCATATATAAAGTCACATGTTTTTCTTATCTTTTAATAGTCGTATTTTGTATCATTGTAATCAATTAATAGCATCATTTGTATTATATTGATTATAAAATGTTTTATTACTGCGGTACAGTATCTTTATACATTTGTTTGTAACTCAATGATTTATGTAAGAAATAATATTTCAGCGTACTTTTGGTAAGTCTTAATTGAATTGAATTCATCACTTGTAATCAGAAAATATATTAACTTCCTCATTAATCCTTCGTACACCAAATGATATACCGCGTAGTACATGGTCGTATAACGACGGTATATCCTATTTGGCAATCTTCGAATTTCTAGTTTTTCCTTAGATAATGCCTACGAAAAATTCGCCGAACGTTTTCGTAAGTTTTATTTTTATTTATTACATTTCTTTTACATATCTTTTACATATGCCTTATTGTTATTACCCGTATTCTGAATTAGAAATCAATCATTTATTGGCTTTGAACCACGTTTGTTGATATACGATTCTTCTATTTTGTATTACTTTCAGTTTTGGCCAAACGATATTTCCAACCACGTAAGTAGTATAACATTTGCTACCACCACCTATGGAAGGTTTTTTTCTTCACCTAATATCTGCATTTAATGTTTTCTGTTTTTTTGTTTTCTTTCAGCATGACTCACTCCCTATTGGGTGTTAATCGACGTTAATTAAAGCATTGTATTAATCGCAAATTGTATTAAGTGTGTTTCACTACAGAAAAAAAACAAACGAATATCGTTAGATGTAGGATGAGTGAGTTTGCGGTGTTGATACGATGTAGATACGATGTTGATATAATGTTGATACGTTGCCGGTTTCGGTTTAAGTAAACAAACGTGAATTGTTGTTTCCTTTTAAAGTGTGAGTGTGATAATATGTACAAGTTGTGTGATTTTCTTCATGGCAAGAGATAAAAAGTTTCCAAATCGATTCAAGAGTGCAGATATTTTCTAGCATCTTACAAATCAGACGAATAGAAGTCGAAACAATTTGTCCAAGAGCATTATGCCGACTTATATTTGAAAAGGTCAATGACTGATCAGATCGCAATTGTTATTCAACACATATTTTGTACCATAGATCATAGTCCGATGAAGGTTATAAACTGCTGTTAAGTTGAGTGGTCACGTGATCGAAATCGTCTGCTACATAAAATAAACAAAAATTTACCTGACAAAATATTTATACTGTCATGAGAGGTACATAGGAAGTGTTTTCTTTATCGAGTATAATGGGAATTAACATTTATAAACGCATAGTGACACATAGAATAAATAAAGGTGGCATTTGACTCAATATGGGTGAAAAATAAATCTCTATTATCTAGCAGGAAACTAAAAACAATAACTACATAATACTACTGACAGACATCTCATAGATTAAGATCGTTGTCTTTTGTTTAGACATATTTACTTCTGTAATAATAAACATAAGAAACAATAAAACCTCTTGCCGATGTTATTAGTCACGGGACCTAGCATTTGCGACTCCACATCAGAGACCTCTCTTATGCGGAAACGCATTTAAGGAGCCATGGCCGGTTAACAGAAAGTTCAAACTGAAATTTAAACTCAGCACTGGTAGCCGTCTCATGGTCGACACAACCTGAAGGAAATTATAAGTAACCAGCGCTCATGTCCCATCTAAATTGTCATCTAGACCGGACACATTCGGAAAACAGGAGCTTAGACTCCCTACGGGACAAATATTCCACCTCCGTTGAGGAGACCAAATCAAAATTTGTCAGCGGGAGTCTCTTTCTAATCTTGAGAGCGATACCTCAAAGTCAAGAGGAGGCACCCCCAACAGCACCTGAATGGATCTGTAGATACGGTCCTTCAAACTGGTAACCAACCAAGCAAGGCTATTCTCTGGCAAGCCAAGAACCGCTGACGATCATACGTCAACATTATCCTCTCGTAACAAGCCAAATCTTGCACAGTCAACAAAAAGGCCATCGTACACTGTACGAACGGCACGTCTAGTGAGTCTCCAGTCAGTGCGTAGAACGCATTTTACCTGACTCACAACACTCAGCGGTCATTCTCTTAACTTGATGAGATGAGGGAGGAGATTCATCCGCTCACCTATCGTTATGCCAATATACTTGACCTCAGTCATATACCTAAGGTTAACACCATCTAGGCGTATTGTGGGAGGCCAACGGACTGCTTTCAATATGCCATGGAGGAATATTGTCACAGTCTTCTCCGGAAATACGCTGAGGTCAACGCTTTCGCCCTATCCGGCGACAATTGGCAGAATTCTGACTCCTATTCAATATCTACAGGAGTGGATCCATTATCAGAAGTTCCATATAAATGGACCACAAATGGACCTCAAATGGACCCTTGAGGGCAATCCCGCTCTACATCAACACTAACCCTACAAATTTAAATTGTCTAAGACACCATTAAAATCAATAAAGACTCTTAAAATAAGATTGGCACTGCAATTCTGGACATAATCTTTAACAAAAGATCATGCGTCCTTCACAATCTTCGCCTTCTTTAAGCCAAATTGGAGAGGTGACATTGGTTTAGTCGTGCTCTCCGAAAGTCTTTCCACCATGACCCTTTCCAGTATTTTTCCAAGCATCGGAAGTAGGCTGATGAACCGATAAGATCTAGGATCAGACCTAACCTTATCGTGAAATTTCAGTAGTACAACTACCCTCGCCTTCCTCCAATAGCTTCGGGCAATACACTTGCTGTATGTGCTAAGCAGGTACTCGGGAATGACCTTCCAAATGGCTTTCACCATCTCTCCGTACATACCATCTGTTCCATAAGATTTCCTGGAATGAAGAAGTGAGACACCATTCTCGACATAGCTCAGGACGAACCGAAGGCTCCTCAGAGGAGGAAGCCTCAACACGTTCCTCTGTGGGAATGAGCTCACCAAGCAAGGCACTCGGCAATCTGTTCATGTGGATAGCAAAGTATCATTCACACGGATGTCCTCAATATCAGCAGTCCTTTTGGTATTCCCACAATTTACCCCAGGGATTGTTCCTATTGTCTGAAACAAAATTCCTCCATTCGGATTCTTTTGCACTGACTATCATTACCTTATTCCCAATTTTGGACATAACGTCTCTTGTGTGTAAAGTGAACCCGTGTCTGTATAAAACTTAATTCCACAGAATGCCCATATATTCATGGGAGCACCGATACGCCTTGCCATCGTTGGCATGTACTCGTATTATAAATACCAAGCCGGAACTGTGATAAGGACACATCTCCACCCTCTTGCTGTTCTTAGGGTCCCAGCGCCCAGTACTTATTGCAACTCTACATCGGGTCGAAACCAACTGAAAGACGCTTCCTGTATTTTAGGTTTTAAACCACAGCTACCGTAACGCTACCATTAGTGGACTTACCACTGCAAATCAGACACGGGCTGAAGTCCGGGGCCCTGACTCCCACGGTACCGTGTTAAAAGTCCTGTTATGGACAACCACAACAGGATCTATGACCGGCAACTTGTAACTGGTCAAATCGTAGCAATCTTTGGCAGCGTTAAATGCTGAAAACCGTTACGATAAGACCAGTATTTGCTCTATCCTCGCTATTTATAAGCAACTTCATTGGTGGAAGAAGTCTTGATAATTGGGCGAGGTCTCTGATTTATCTGCATAAATCAATAACTTCCGCTGACCCCAAATAAAATAGTTGGGAGATTTCAAGCCGCATTATTTATGGCCACACTGAGTGATCTATTTCGCGACATCGCCTTCTCGCTTGTGATTTTAATAAATCGATGGTTTGGTTGCTCTATTGCAGGAAACGCCATCCTGTTGAAACTACATATCGCTCGATATAATGTCATCCATATTTTGAAAGATATTTTCGTTGAGTACGGTTCTGCAACGATTTTCACTGAGCATAATAATCTAGCTGCGGATTTATTTTTGAAAAAATTCGGACCAATGATAACACCATGTAAATCGGAGTACGAGTACTTAATGGGTATTGTCCAGAAGCGTATACGAAAATGTTGATTGCTGATTGTATTTTTTTAGGTGAACCAAAAAAGTGACGAGGGGCTTTGTTGATTTGTGGAACTTTGATTTGCCAAATTTCACATATCCCTATCGAAAGTTCTATCCCTTGAAAATAAAATAAAAACTTATATCGCAAGCAGGCCGTAAATGGAATTCAGTTCCAAAAATGGTTGAATGTGGGTAGGTGCACTGTGACTTATGTGCCACTGTTCATTTAGATTAATAGTTGGCACCATTATGTCCATTTTTGGGTTTATCTCGAAATTTTTGGAGAGTCCGCTGATTAATGACTATCCAGATAAGGATTTAGACCTCTGAAGGTTCTTCACCTCAGTTTTACTTAAATCGTCCAACTCGTTGAAAAGGAATCCACCGAGAGTTCTCATTCTTCTGTCAGCAACAGCTGCACAGTATGTGACGAGCAAATTCAATGCCTTCACCTTCACTGTAGCTTCTGCAGAAGTCGTTATGCACGATTGCAAGTCATTCCACATGAATCGCAATAGCTAACGTACAGCGATAATGCAAACCACGAAATGTGCATCTTTACGACTAAACCTTAGTAATGAGACCGATTTTGTCTTGTAGTAGATCGACTAGGATGCGAGCAACTATACATCATCAATGAATTTTTTTATGCAGGCTGGCGTAATAGACCCTAGCGAAAGCGGATGAAGTCCGTTTTTCGAGAGAAAAACCGTTCGAAAAATATTCGGTCTCGTTTGCGTTGACAGGCTTTGGAGGAATAGATTAAACGACGAACTATACTAGCTGTACAGCGACACCGACCTTAATATCCACATCACTTAATATGTCATATTTTCCCCTCAATGACTAGCTATCTGAGTAAAAATCTTCGCCGACAACTTTCTTCTCTGCAATGGTCTTTCCAGCCTTACGGTCATAAGTAATTGTAGTTTTTCATGCTTGGATCGGTAGAGAAAAAACTTCCTATGATGGGAGATATATGTACATACATTTTCATCGTTATATTAACTGCCTTCCATCTGTTTGGAATGGATGCTGACCACAATTCCGCTTCTCTCAGTCTAAGTGGAGTTGCATTGTTGAAGTAGAGATCAACGGGGATAAGAGCTAGCATGTTTTGTTTTGCTCAACTTTTGTTCTTGTTGCCTCTGAGACCCCAAAGCAGGCTGTTCTATGTATGGTACCTTGATGAGGTCGGCGGGATGGCATTTTTTTTTTTATCAAGGCCGCCCCACCAGACTATGATAAAATGGGTCTTACAACAATCATGTATAATATTACAGCAGGTTTAAAACCCCACACCCAAAATGGTTGTAAGATCTATTGAGAAATAAGTCATCGAACAAAATCTTAGAAACAGTATGAGACACCTCTAAGAACGAAAAGTCCCATTAATCGAATTAAATCTTAAATAATAAGCATCTCGTTTTTATAGAAATGAAAAATAGGATCCAAAACGACTGTTTTGACTGGGATTTAAGTGAGCCTTTGTGATTAGAGTCGAAGACTCTCAGGGTAGTAGCTTTGGTGTTCATCCGCTCTACATATCCTAGCCATGTAAGACGTTTGATGCGCAAGTGCTTATATATGTAGTTCATCGTCAATCTATTAAGGTGGTGAGTACTTTTTATTCCCTTTTTCATTCTTTCGTCACTTAACCTATTTTGTCCGCTTTCTCTGCTATCTTAAGACTCCGTCAAACAGAGTGCGTTTTCACACTGTTTTCCGCCGTCGCTTTGTATTCTATTGAAATCATAGAAATTGACAGACTGAATGCGTTTTCAACGTCGCGGTGGGTTCACCTCGGCGGTGGCACACGGCGGTGAAACGCAGTGATGTATTCATCCTTCATTTCAACACGGCGATTGATATTGGTTAGTTTTGTGTATTAAATTAATTTTTTACGACCAGAGTGATAAAATCTACAAGAAGAACATTGTTTTAAAGGCCGAAATATGGGAAACTATTGGGAAAGATTTGAATGAAAATGAATGAAGTGACATGTGATGCCAAGCTTCTGTTGTACAGTGATGACCGCTCTTTATTTGACGCCTTCTAATTCGGCGGTTATAACGCAACGTAAAATAATCTTACTGCGGCGTTAAAAATGCGTTCTGTTTGATTGACCCTTTAGGATATGAATGGTACTTTGGTACTGGTACTTGTGTAATTCGATCAATTATTGATTTGCATTAAAAGTCATTTGGAAATGTGCCACTTGCCCTTATCCCCTTTGAAATACTTCTAATAGTATCGGAAATATTGGAAATATCCTTGTATGTTAGACAAACAATGCTGAAATTTCATACTGTGCATTGCATATACTTAAACTTATCTTCAGGTCGAAATTGCTCTGCTTGCAAGCCATCTTTGTAGAGACGGAACTAATAAACTATTGAAGCGGAATGCCTGTATATATTCTGTGAAAGCGAACTTTTTATATTCACAAAACCGAATGTATATCTAATATACTGTGAGGTTTTTCTTTTTTGTTGAAACAAAACACTCAGACAAATTACTAGTCCATTGTAATACTACGGGGCTTAACATACCTGACACTTATCAGCTAAAGCTTCTCATCTCTCAATTTTTCGGTTGTGTCCTATGACATTTCTGGTAGGCTTTTGATTGGTCTTCTGCCCTTATATCATGAGAGAGACTTTTTGATCTAACAATTTTTAAAGTAGGTATGGGCTAGGTATGGGCTGTGAACTATTTTTTTTTTTTTTTTTTTTATATAAACACCGTTGTCCTAATTGTGTATATAAGGACCTTGAAAATAAACTCGATGTTTCGGAAAGATGTTGAGTGCTTGAATTCAAAATACGGTTTTCTTCATTCATCATATTTTTCTTTTTCTCTTTCTATTTTCGGCTATAAACCTACACATTTGTTTACTTCTGGAAGCATTGTGCGAGTAGTTTGTAGCACTGAGTTAATAGAAAAAAAACATTTAAAAAGCTGCATAAAACTAAACAAAACATTGTCAGGATATTGGACCTCATTATCAATCTGCTTATCAATTCAAGGCATTTTTATTTGTCTTTAATTTTTTTTATGCCTAATGGTCGATTAGAATAGTTCAAACGAGTAAAAAAAGCCTTTTGTTTCATGCTAGCTAGGGTATTATGTTCCGACAGACGGAGTTCAGCTATGCTCAATGCAATGAAAAGTCAGTTCTTATTCCAATGATAGGCGAACTCTGAAAATATTGATCGTCATATGGTAAAAGGTAAATAACTGCTATTTCAATAGTCTATTCTGACGTGGTTACATTGGGACAATCAATTGCTTATCCATTTCCTTTGTATACATACGACCGTTAAATGTATACAACCATCAAGTGCAATAAAATTAACCGATATTAAGGGTCCAATAACTCAATTACATTTTTTTTTAAGACCAATGATTTTTTATGAAAATGAAACAAAATTAAACTGACGATAAAATTATTTGATTAGGAAACCAGCCCAGGAAGGCAAAGCCCTGATATTTGTCATAAGCATGTTGCTAACAGAGGTCGAATACTGAAATGAAAAGCTTATGCAATGCTTATAAACAATTGTCGATGTCTACCAATAAACTGATACGGAATTGAATATTTACTTCTTTTATTTTCTTTACTTCTATTTTTGCAAAGCATTTTACTTCTCAATTTTTTCTAACACTATGAAAAATTAGTTGTCAACAACTATACGAGATTTTTAGCCGAATTTAATGACAACTCTTAATGGCGAAAAGAGTTACATATGTCCTTGCTTGCCACACATTACCTGATGACTAATAATTTCAGAAAATTAAGCTTAACGTGTGCGATTGAAGGAATAATACAAAAGATATTTAGTTGCATTAAATGGACTGTGAAAGAAACTGAATCCGGGACTATAGTAATTACGCATTAGAACGAATACATTTCAAAGAGTTATGTGAATTGGTGTGTTACCACAGAAACACTACCGATACTAGTCGCAAAATGCAATGCAATGAGAACCTGTAATTAAATGTTAACATCTAACTTGTATCATGTTTAATCTACCGGCTTAAAAATTATTTTAATTTCTTATTTCATAGCGAGGACTTGGTTCAAATCATTTCATACGCTCTTTTTTTTGAAAGATAAAGAGGCACAGATCAATTCTTTTTGTTTCTGTTTGCTATTATTTTGATCAAAGGTTTACTCGTACGGGTATTGTAATTTTATTTTTAACTGTTTATTGGCATTTCAGAAGTATAACATATAAACGACTTAAAGTTATGACTTTTTTAAAAGACTATTTATGTTTATTATTGAGCAAAAGCTACTAAGTGTTTATACACAATTTGCGATACACGGAATGCCTACTTGATAAGGTACAATTCCCCCGCCTATCTTCTAATCAGCAAACGTTTATTGCTTTTTAATAGGAAAGCTGGTTATCTTTTAAAATTCCATTAAATGATAAGCAACTTTTGAAGAAAAAAAAAAAAACAAAAAAAAACAAAAGGAAAATTTAAGAATATATTATAGTACATTGTAGTACATGACCTTGTGAGCTAAAGGCTCTCTGTTATTATTACTTAGACAACAGCCTTTGTTTTTCGAAATTGTTGTTATGAGTCTCTGACAAAATTATTTATTACATTTCTGATGTAATAAGTAATTTTGTTTTTCAATCCGATTTGTTTATTATTTTCTAAACAAATGGAAAAACGCTATACAATGCGCTGCGAGTTTAAGTTCATGTGTGATATAATTGTATTTATGATACTAAGAAGCTAATTTAATAACGAGATAGTTGATTTATGATATTCAAATTTTTCAACTAACCGGAGGATTTAAAAAAAAAACTGATAAGATTCTAGATTTCTTGCTTATACCGATTCTGTGACCAGTCTGTGATATCTACAACAGTTTTGTAGATATCACAGTTATGGCCCATTAATAGAGATTTTTAATTACTCTTTGCCGACTCTGACAACTTTATTTTGGAATTAATTCAGTGTGGCAATAATTGTAAGAAATGTCTTTCTAATTTTGTTTCGAAATATAATACCTTTTCAATTCTTCATATCTGTCGCCTATATTTTTCGATATGCTCATGAGGACACCTTTTGAATTAGAAAAATCCTTTTATTTAGCTTTACAGTTTCTATTAAAAGAATGAGATTTGCTGACAATGTAAAACTGCGTACTTGAAAACAACTGCAAATTTATCACTCAACATTACGAAAGTAATTGATCGCGGTGTCCACCGCAATTGGAGGATGAGTACCCAGAAAAAAAAAATCCCTCAACATTAACTGGAACTGTAGTTGTCAGATCGGCGGTTTACGGAATACCACATTTCTAATACAATTCAATAAAATTTTTTATTGGTTGCTTTCTTACTGTTATCCCTTACTAGTTTTTTCCTCATAACCAGAAGAAAGTCTTGGAATTCGATGACAAGTTTGTTGTCCAATGATGCCTTTGTTGTTTCTTGATTTTAAGTATCGGTTGTCAATTGACAGAAGTTCGGTGCAATGGTCATCTTTATAAACGTTCCACGAACAATATGATGTGAATATCACAGATCTATGAAATCCTTCGTGGAAGATTTTTTCATAATTCCATTGCGAAATTAAAATTAGAAAAATTAAAAACTAATAAAGGATCTGGCCATCCAAGAACGATAAGAAAAAAATTTAAATAAAACAACAACGGTGTGAGATATATAAATGATTCTGGCTTTATTTTGAAGTTACGCTCATGCTATTATGTGTGGACATCATTCAAATGACCGCCTCGGTTTCGCTGGCAGTGCTTCAAGTGGTCGGTCAAATTTTTGATGACTCGGCCCAATATGTGCGGCGTTATTGGCTTGTTATCGTAGACTTAGGACTTGACGTAGCCCCAGAGAAAATAATCGAGTGGTGATCGCGGCGGCGAATTGATGAACGCTCGCCGTGAGATGACCCTGTCGCCAAATTTCTCCTTGACAACTTCGGGCGTTGCGTCGGTTGTGTGGCATGTAGCCCCGTCTTGTTGGAACCACAGCTCGGATATATCGATGTTGTCGAGCTCTGATCACAGAAAGGTGATCATCATCACTCTATACCTGAGACTGTTGACGGTAACGGTGTCCCCTTCCTCATTTCGAAATAAGTAAGGTCCTATGATGCCACCATGCCATAAACCGCATCAAGCAGTCAATCGTAGAATATAAACCAAGCTTCACTTGACTAATAATTAATGGGAAATGTCCTAAGCGCTCATGTATCCTAATCGTATCATGTACCTTGAGATTGTTTTGTTTGCCGTTTGTAAGACTCTTGAAAGGGAATTGCAGCAATACAAAACAAGGAAGTAGGGAAGAAGAATTTAAAGATAAAAAAATCTTCATTGATATAAATTCAAAATATCCAGAATTTTGGTAAACGTCATCCATTCTCAACGGGACAAGCAATGAACACTCGTGGGTCATATTTACTCATATTTTTACGCAAGCAAGAATTGTAAGAATTTGTAGCAGATCTGGGCAAAGCCTTGATTATTTAAAAAGTGCACTATAAACTAAGAAAAAAAAAAAACAAAGGAACCCAAATAAAAACTGAGAACATGCTTCAGTTCGATCTTTTTGGGTATCTAGCTACTATATGGATTTGCCAACACTTATTCAAAGGATAAACGCTTTGAATGGAAGGTAAAATGCAAAATTTTCATGTAAAATGTTAAAACCATGACAGGAGGTATAGTCTTTGAGTTACCCGACCCACTGTGCTTGCCTGAGACACGGCAGTTGTCCATCATCTTCGATCTCGATCCTGAATATTATTGTTCCTTCACTGAATGTAACAGAGCCAGTTTTTTATTTAATAGACTACATCGGTCATCAAAGAGTTCACTTTTATATTTTCTGCTCCATTCGGCCTTCCCGCATACGAGGAAAAATATTCACTAACTACTCTACCTCTGAACCTACTGATAAGAAGGATATCGTTCAAGCTAATAAAGAATTCGAATTTAGTAATGGACGCACTCTGAAAAAACGTACCAACCAGGACAAATGTGCTTCTAAGTTGTTATAGCTTTACTAGAAATGCAGATGTAAGATAGATATTAGTATTTACTTTATTTTTTCCACGAAAAAACTACTAGAAAAATTAATGGAAAGTATATCGTAACAACATGTCTTTTACTTCCCTACCGTTTATATGTATAATGGATTGGGGACCACTTAGAATATGTGGACCGGGGTCTAAACCAATATACCTCTCTAGTTAACCTGGCCTTTTGTTGAGTGGGTCGATTTATGCACTCCAATATGGTTGAGATCCCCGTGCTACTTATGATGAGTTTCTCCTCTACTGCGCTGTTCCCCCAGGTAGGAGTCGAAAACTATATTCTTTCGGTCTACATGCTCAACCATAAGTATTTTTTTAGTTTGTAGAGTTCGGTGTTGTGTCTTCTGCACCAAAGCCTGTCCACGAAAACAGGAATAAGAATCACTTAAAGAATCTAAAAAAAATGATCGATAATATCTTCGTCCGCTTTTGCTTACGTCCATGCTTGTGTGCCATAGAAAAGAACTGAGTTGATTAGAGTCTTATGAAGAGTCCCTTTGTCACCAAAGGCAAAGAAACAGCGTTTGGCAACTGTAGCTCTTCGTTCGATTTCGGATGAGGTGTCATTATCAGTTTTAGTATCGGAGATGAACTAAATACCTCAAATTTATAGTTGTCTATTCTCAGGTTCTGTTCGATTCGACTATGTCGTTCGTACCTACTTGTTGACAGTATATACTTGGTCGCAATACTTGCAAACTTAACAGTGATAGATGGCCGTTTTCTGCCAATGATACGAGTATTATGTCACCATCATAAGTAGTTGCACAGACTTTTGGTAGAAAGTGCGTTCGGTTTTGGCTTGAAAATTTCGCGCAATTTTCTCAAGCGATCTTAAAGAAGCCACATGACAGCGCACCGTCTAGTGTACACCTTTGTTGGATATCAAATGCTGCAGTATGATTACTTCCGATGAGTTTGTCAGGGATGAAGATTAAATCTGGGATTGTAAAGCTCGCCCCTATAAATGCACCTACAAATCGATAAGGAGGTGATGAGTATCGGTCTGGATTTTTTGGGTTTACTCTAGGATATTTCGTGAATATTTTGTTATTCGTAAAATTACTCGATCTAAAACCGAACTGAACGCAGGTTAGACGGCTTCCTTGTGCATCGCGCAAACGATGTTGAAGTTTTATTCGTCAGACATTCTTTCCTCCAAACAAATCATCTTGGATTGTAACAAAAGTCTGCAGAAGAAGGCTTACCATACCGCCAGAATCGACTGTGGACTTATTACTAAATTTCTAATAAGCTTTTCTTCGAGTTTTGTTGCCTGGACATGTTCTTTTTTACCTTTTGGTAAACGTTGTTCGTGGTATTTTTTTGATTTCTTTGTGCAAATTATTTTATAACATGCCTGGAAATAGGACAACGAATTAAATAATCCATTAAACGTATTCAACATGAAGAAAATAGGGAAATGACTACTGGGTTCACTCGATGTTCGAGTATGCTGTCACATGTACAAGTACGTATATTGGCAGACTTTTCTAATCGGAGCATACCCAATCTCAAATAATTCTGAATAAAGGACATTCAACACCAATGTCGGTAAAAACCAAGTTACTATTTCAGGATTATTGATCATTTAAAGGAGTTCAGTTAAGTTATTTTTAAAAATGTAATTTTGTTGTAAAAATGTAACTAAATATTAAGAAATAAATAACAACCTTATAATCTTTATTTTCTGTTTTTATTTGTCACAAATTGGTTCCTGCATCACTTTGCCAGAAAAAGAATTTATTTGCCTGTCAGTTGGGTTTTAGTGAGAACTAAGTTTGAACATCAAGAATTTAGTTTATGCCTCGGTTAATATAAGCAGCCAAATAATTTAGGACTGCAATATGTAGCTCGAATTTTTTTTTTTAAATAGTTTTTTCGGGTACTTTTGGTTTGAAAAAAAGTTCAACTAAACAAAAATGAAAAACATCTCCACACAACAAACGACCGAAGCTAGCTATATAAATATATTTTTTGCTTACTGCTATGAAATCATATTTTTTAACACTTTTTTAAATAGTATCAACCCCTCTACCAGGTCTACTTGAATTGGCCCACCGGGAGTACCAAGCGGTGGATTATGAGAACGCAGAAAAACATTGTATGCAACTCTGGCGACAAGATAGTGGCAACACTGGAGTTCTCTTACTACTTTCATCGATTCATTTTCAATGTCGACGATTGGATAAGTCAGCTCAATTTTCAACAATGGCTATCAAGCAAAATCCTCTATTAGCTGAGGCTTATAGGTAAACCAAAAATACACAATTATCCATTTTCATGCAATGGAGATTGGAACGATTATTCTTTACTTTATAGCAGATCGAGTTAATTTGAGTGTGTTTTTTTATTTATTTATTTTTTTTTTTTTAGTAATCTTGGAAACGTATATAAGGAACGTGGACAGCTTCAAGAAGCCCTCGACAATTATCGTCGTGCAGTACGTTTGAAGCCCGACTTCATAGATGGTTATATTAATTTAGCCGCCGCATTAGTTGCTGCACGTGACATGGAATCAGCGGTTCAAGCATATGTAACTGCGTTGCAATACAATCCAGTAAGTAAATTATAAGTAAAGAACATAATATCCAAGTGCAGTGGAATGTATCACGAATTTAAATTGAAAGTGATGTATGAGTTTCTTCAGCAGAAAAACTTGTGCAATGATTTTTTATTTTTTTTTTTTTTCAAACAGACTTACTTTATTTAGATTATAGTCAACGAGGAGATGAAAGGCATTTTAATACTCTTTCTTTGGTATCTTTAGAGATGGTAGGCTATCTTCTAACACATGGGCTGAAAAGTCCGTGCCGTTTTATAATAAAACACAAAATTTTTGCAAAATTCAACTTTATTTATCAATATAGTTGCCTTCGAGGGCGATACACTGATTGAAACGATTTTTCAATCTTTCGATACCAGTTTTGTAGTACGATTTCGGTTTAGCCTCAAAATAGGCGATTACTTCTTCATCGGTCTTAAATCTCTTTCCGGCGAGCATTCTTTTGAGGTCTGTGAACAGGAAATAGTCGCTGGGGGCCAAATCTGGAGAATACGGTGGGTGGGCAAGCAATTCGTAGCCGAATTCTTTCAATTTTGCCATCGTTTTCATCGACTTGTGACACGGTGCATTGTCTTGATGAAAGAGCACTTTCTTTTTCTTCAAATGCGCCGTTTTTCTGCGATTTCGTCCTTCCAACGCTCCAACAACGCAATGTAATAGTCGCTGTTGATAGTCTGCCCCTTTTGGAGATAGTCGATGAAAATTATTCCATGTGAATCCCAAAATACGGATGCCATAACCTTGCCAGCCGACTGTTGAGTTTTTGGTCGTTTTGGACGAGGTTCGTCTCCTGCTCGCCACTCAGCTGACTGCCGACTTGACTCTGGTGCGAAGTGATGGAGCCAAGTTTCATCCATTGTCACATACCGACGCAAAAATTCGACTTTATTGCGGTCGAACAGCTTTAAGCACTCCTCTGAATCATCAACACGTTGTTGTTTTTGGTCGACTGTGAGCAAACGCGGCACCCACTTTGAACAGAGCTTTCGCATGTCCAAATATTCGTGTATGATATATCCAACACGCTCTTGTGATATCTTCAGATCCTCAGCTATCTCGATCAACTTCACTTTACGGTCATTCGTAATCATTTTGTGGACTTTTTTGATGTTTTCATCTGAAACAGCCTCTTTTGGACGTCCACTGCGTGCTTCGTCTTCGGTGCTTGTATGACCACTTTTAAATTTTTCAATCCATTTGCGATGGTTCGTTCGGCTGGTGCAGAGTCCGGGTAACACTTATCAAGCCATTTCTTTGCATCGGCTGCATTTTTTCCCATCAAAAAGCAATGATAAATCAACGCACGAAATTACTTTGAATCCATTTTTTTTCACAATAACAAAAGTTGCTTCACTCACAACGCTATATCTCGAGAACTAATCGTCCGACAGCTGTCAAATTTATATACGTATCTTTTGAAGGTTGTTACTAACTGAAAATAGTATGGATTTAATTCAAGTGGTGTTGTGTCATGTGTTATGTACTACCGAAATAGGTAATGTGCTTTAGGATTTGGCTTACTGCTCAGTACCTTCTGATCGCAACTTTTCATGATCGGTAGAACATGTGCTCAAAATGTTTAATATGTTTTCCAGCTACCTTACACTGAATAATTATAACTTATTGTTTTATTATTGCAATGTCACATTTCAATCGATGTCAAAACTTTACAGATTTCTAGTAAGACTTATTTAGCTTACTACACATATACAAAAAACAATTTGGATGGCATTGCCGTCAGCAGATCTCATTAAATACCAGTACACAGTAAAAATAAAATTCAAAAATATTAGCATTTATAAAACATTTCCGGTCAAAATAGGCACATTGAGAAATGTTATGACTTGATTTTTGGACAGGGCATCGCTTTTCAAGGTATGTATTCTTGTTTTCCGCAGAACTGGAAATTGTTCAATGAAATGGAGCTTATCTCCCCAAATAAATCACCTCTCTGAGGTACATCAAGTTTAAGGAGTTCGCCCCGCAGTCTCAAGATCATTGATATTTCATTGATGCTGTATTCATCTCCAAAGTAATTATTCTCTAATTTGTGGTTCAAACGGCTGTAAATCGCGCTATGTAAAGATTCCACATGTTACTCTAAATACCTTGGCCTAGTGTGTGCGTCGATTCCTTTGATGAGCTGATAAAGCTGTTTCTTCGAAAAAGCTAAGTCCTCGTCTTATTGAACCATCCTGTTTTTTTTTTGTATTGCTTGTATAGCTGATATTTTTGAGTGTCGGTAATCCATCATCTAAAGAACCTTAAGGACATAATCCACTTAGAATTTCAGTGTTCTTGTGAAAGTGGTGCGAAGTCTGTTTCGAGAATAGGCAAATAATTTGCGTGTTGGGAGGAGAGAGGCAATATTTTAGTAGTTTCTATGCGGTTTCATATCTTTTACATCACCACACTTGTTTTGAATGGATTCTGACATCGATTCAAAAACTTTATATTTAGCACTGTAGGCAATACATTTGCTGTTTAAGCATTTCCTCCAAGCTAAATTGATGGCTGCTAGCTCTTTCACTAGTTTTTGCTCAATATGAGTATCAATACTAAGATTCTTCGTAGGCAATACTTCAAGGTACTTCTCACCACTTCAATCATTTCCTTCAATTTTCAGTTCTCGCTAGCGCCGTATCTGGATCTCCCTTTCTTGAACACCATAACTTAACACTTATGTAAATTGAAAATTGAGTTCCATAACCTTCAGTTATCAGTAAGTCGATCAATCATAAGCTGAAGCTCTTCGGGAGAGTACTCCAATAAGAACACCTCATCTGCGAATCGAAGATCAGGACTCCTGTTTATTCTTCTCCTCTTAGCAGTAACTTAATTATGTATTCGATGAAGTATGCAAAAACACTTGGAACTAGAGATCAAATTTGTCTTACCCCTGAAAATGAATGAAACTAATCTGTTAAACCATTCACGTTGCAAACAGTTGCCCTAGTATCACTATATAGGTTCTGGATAATCCAACTAAATTCTAAAGATACAGCTAGAGTGTAGAGCTTGTAGAACGACGGGGGAGTTACTTTGTTTGTAAATAAAATGAATTGGTTTGGTTTATTGCTATATTTATTAAGGCGTTTACATGTATTTTCCATTAACTCTCGAAGAAAATATCGGTCAAGTGACCGCCGCTCAGTGGTTCCATTATAAGGGAGCGTAGGACAAAAATCTGTAAAATCGAAATCAGTGTATCGATTTTGATGAAATTTGAAACATAATACAAGTGGTAGTAGTTAGATTCGTGTATTTGAAATTATATAAATAGCTCAAAAATTAAGGTATAATATCTATAAAAAAATATTTTTTATTAAAATAAAGAGAAAGAAACTTTAACAGTATAGAAGCAGATTTCACATTAAAAGTTTTAAAACGTCTTTGCTAAGCATTGATTTTTTAAGTTTTTCTGAATGTCTTGCGTTAGCTATTAACGGATCTGAAACAAGGAACAATCGATTGAATAAATCAGTGTTGGTGGCTACTCTCGATATTTTTCTCGTATGTTTTGATCTAAACATCTTAATATTTTTATTATTAGCCTCAGCAGCTTCCTCAGTCAACTGTCCACCATGGATCAATATCTTATGAACTGAAGCTGGCATTGGATACCATGGATATTCGTCTACAATTTCTTTCGCTGTATTTAAGGTATATTCTTCAAAAGCCTGCATATTAATAGTGAAGCCACATGCAAGGGTTCTCAGAACTACACAACATCTTTCAATTATGGACTTTTTCAAGCCCGTAATCTTTGAAGATAATAAGGGGTTGGCAAAAAATCTGCTAGCCGTATTGCCGTCATTTGAATTCCCCCCACCTTGTTTCGGTTAATCAATCATTAGGTCAGTCTTTTTTCTGAATTCGTCCTGTATATATATATCTTTTTGCGTCCAGAAGAGGTCTCTCGTATTCTTTCATTCGCCATTTCTTAAAATCAAGTCTATAGGATACATGAATTAAAAATTCAAAAAAAACATATCAATGCATGCAAAGGTGATAAACCGTAATCCAAACTATCATAATTAATATGTCTTTCCAAGGAACCTTGGATATCGTTCATTGTAGTTGGTTTGGCTCCGCAAATATAACACATCTGCTGAGAAGCGGTGTAGGTTAAGGCATTACATACCTTCCCATCCACCATTGTCAACTTCAGCTCATGGCTTACATTATAAATTTAGTAATAAATGGTACTACATAGTTTCTCGATTTGACTTAGTATGTATTGTTGTTCGGCTCTGTTCAACTCTGCAGTTTCCTTCTTAAGTTGAAAACGGACAGGTCGACAGTACCTAGTCGATCCTGGATGAGAATTTTGCCATATTATTCTTTTGTCCGTGTCAGGATTTGCTTTTGAAGAGGAACATAAGAAGTGACGAACATATCACTATCAGTAATTTCATCCGAAGTTCGCTGTTTATACTCCGATTGTCCACTGCTTCCATCGAAGCCCCATTTTCCAAATAGTGTCAAATTACTCAAATCATCTTCCGACATTTTGCTTAATTTCCTTATGCTTAATAGCACTTCCAGCCTTCTTTACGTTACGCCATATATAAAATGCATTGCGTATCTTGATTATTTTAGTTGACCATTTGGAAAAAAAAGGTTAATATACATCTAATGAAAATTAGCACATTTTAGCACATTCCTCTTAAAGAGGAAGATATCACCTAAAAAATTATGCAAATTATGTTAAACGAAAGTACACGAATCAAAAGTTATATCCTTTTAAAATTTAAGTTATGATAAAAATGACCCTAATTGAGACACTAACTTTAGTAACTATTTTAATATTATTGTGAACATCCATACGGAGCATGAGTAGGTTTTAAATTATCTACATACCTTGGTCTTCAATATCCATCACTGTAATAGCACAGCCTATGTCTCAAAAAAAAAAAAAAAAAAGAAACAGCTAAACAGCAAAACGTTCAACTTTAGCAACTGATCAAACTATGAACATCTAGTTAAATAATTCAACTGTTTTTAGCATTGACCGTTATCAGAGATAACATTTACAACAAAAAATATGGGTACTTTTCACTTTTGCATTTTGACTTTTGGGCTATGGGAGGAAACACTGTGCGCCGCCACCCGTTCCACAGCATTTTTCAAAGCTTTTTCCAAAACTTTTGATAAAGGAGCAATAAATACTGCACTTTTTGTCTGTCAGTGTCTTAAGGGCCTCCAATGTCTGTCTTATTCGCCACGACGTCCTCGAAAAAATATGAGCCAATCGCATTTCCGTCGAAAACGCCACATAGAACCATGATTTTATGAGGATGTAATTGCATACAAATTTTCGGTGCCCTAGGAGGGATCTTTTTGCTTATTCGAACATCCGCATAAGTGGAAATGCGTGTAGTCGTTCATGTTGATTTTCATGGAAAATTATTCTCACTGTTGGGGTGACCCGAAACAGAGCGGCCTGTAGAATGGTTGGAAGTTTCGCAAACCTAACCAACGCCACAAATAGCGCTACATATTTAAATACTTACCAAAATAAAAAGAAAGAATAAATGGAAAACCGCACAAACCTTTCTGGTTTCTTGATGTATTGCTTATAGGGACCTTCATGAATCAATTACAATTTTTTATCATCATGTAGCACAGGTTGTTGATTATACCTCAGTAACTATTTTATTGTAAGATCTCCCTTTACCACGTTGTCGCTCCGACATGGATTCGAATACATTCCGGACTAGAGTGGGGGTATTCGTTTGTTCAACATGCCCTAGCAATCGGAACCGCTGCACCTTATCTCTTCTGACCAGATTAATTCGGCTGTATAGCTTATACAGTTTGTTGTTATATATCGATTGGGAAGGGTGATCTCTACCTTGGTGTTATTGGCTAAATTTATAGTGGAGTCCAGGTAGACAAAATCTTTTATCACCTCTCGCCTCATAGTTATAGTTAACCACTATGGCATGCTTTCCGACCAGATAGTGTTGAATAGCCCTTCCTTTAGTTATTCTATCTTTTACCCTAATCATATACCAGTAAACCCATCATCGCCTTGAAGTTCCTAGGGTTTTGCCCCTGATCTGCCGTAGAGTGAATGTATGGTCGATGGTGGACTTACCAGATCTAAAACCACATTAAAATCGGTTGATATATTGTAGGATTTCAAGCGTTCAATAATACAGTAGAAAAAATCTTGTACAATGGTATGTGGACTAATTTCTTCATAGATAGTGGACTTTAGAGAGCCTCCCTTCTTGAGGATCGGACCATGCTGATATTTTATTTCCCGGGCATACTTTCATCCGACCATAATCGCATTTTACAGATGAGTTGGTATATGCTTCTTACCAACTCAGTCCCTGCAGTTGTGAATAAATTGGCATGTCATGCGCCTGCTTCTGTAGCCTTATTAGATTTTAGTTGATATATCGCTGTCCAAACCTTTTAGTCTGGCGGACGAAGTTGTTGTCGATCATCATTCACATTGAACGGTTCATTCTACCTGACAACGAAATTAATTAAAAAGTCTGCCGGAATAATCCCTCCAAATTTGTATGCTTGTGTCTTTCATTTCATATTTTTCAAACATCATTTCTACGGAAGCTGCACTCCATGGCTCTGATTGACACCTTTTCGGCTTTTCTTTCTAAGAAACTAACGTTCCTTCGGCGTCCTGTGCGCATAGAGTTCGTGAGAAGCTCTCGCCCTTCTTTGCAGCGCCTCTTGGCTTTTATCATGCGCTTGTCGATACTCTACGACAAACCATCGGCTTCGTTGTGGTGGACGAATGAAACCTCTCACATCAGATGCGGTATTTCTGATGGCTTGCTTGACAATATCGCCACTGGGCTTCTGCGCTTATTGCTGCAACCATGGACCTCGTTCTATAGCTCTTTGTATTTCAAGTTAATTCGATAGAGCAATTTTGATCGGTCGGAAGGCATTTTAACATGAAGCCGGATCAGAAAAATCTCTTGCGATTGTAGAGTTCCACGCCGAATCATTTCATAATACTTCTTCGGTGTTCTTTATTTCAGAGTTATATTGGCAAATTTGGTCTTGATGGATTGTTATTACATATTGTCCAATTGCCGGAAGCTTAAGACTTCTTGCCTAAGTTTTCCTCTGATGAGAAACCCATCATTAATCTATTCCGTAGGACATATGATAGTGATATCCTCTAATTGTTCGGCTGTACTTGTATGTAGATCGCTAAGTGTCCGAATATTCTACGTGCATAGCCAAAAGCGGCTTCACAATATATAGCCCCTTATTGTGAGTGTCAATAGTCGATTGATGGTAGACCATTGTCGACAGTCGATTGTCGATTGTGAATTTTGGTATTGTGTACTGTGATTGTGATCGACAATTGTCGATTTGACAGTCGTTCGTAGTCGATTAGAAATTTAAGGTCGTTTGTGTTTCCAAAAAATAAAAATGGATTTTTCATCAGAAAATTTAAGTTTCTTAATAAAAATATAATATAGTACAGACGAAAAATAAAATAATGCAAATTAGGGGCAAAACAAGTAACTAATAAAAAACAAATAATTAATTTTTTTTTCAATTGAGTTACACAATACCAAATACAAAATCAATCGACAGTTGTCGACAAACGACACTCGCAATAAGGGCCATAGTGTTTAGCTGGATCAGGTTGACGGAACTATCTCCAAGTTGGAGGGCCAAATATAGTACCAGATAGTTCACTTGATATTCTCTCGTCTCCAACTTTATTTTGAAAACCCTCGTAGTTTAGTTTAGTTTAGTTTTATTTTGCAATCACATTAAGACATAAAATATCTTTAATATGTTCAATACAAATTTAGATTCAAGCTAATAAAAAAGATTAAGGTAATACTATTACTAAGAAATGATGGTTATTTATATACCACCTTGATCAAAAAGTTCCCGGGAGACACCACCGTGTGGCGCTCCCATTATTCCGATTTAAGTTCTGTTTTTTTGTTAAGTTAGTAAATCTGTTGTTGACATTCCCTCTAAATCTTAGCATCATAGCTTGACATTTGCAAAAGTTATGTAGCCAAGAGTACATCTATCACTGTGTGTGTTGGCGATTTTTTACAATTTTAGAAATGGATTTAAATTTGCAACAACGAACTTGTACGAGTATTAAATTTTGGGTAAAAAACGGATTTAATGGTGCGCGAATGTTGGAAATGTTGGAAAAGTGTTTTGGCAACGATTCTCTAAAGAAAACGGTCATTTACCAGTGGCACGAGCGGTTCAAAAGTGATCGTGAGTCAATCGAAGATGATGAGCGCAGTGGCAGACCATCGACATCGACAACCGACGAAAACATTGATGAAGTAAAAGAAATGTTGGTCAAAAACCGTAAATTAACCATCAGAGAGATAGCGGAGGACTTGAACATTGCCTATGGATCCGTCCAAGACATTTTGGTTAATGATTTGGGTTTCCGCCGTGTAGCAGCAAAGTTGGTGCCAAAAGACCTCAATTTCATGCAAAAAAGAGACCGTGTTGACGTCGCAAAAGAGATGATTTGCGAGGCTGAATCCGATCCCACATTCATCAAAACATCAAAAGGATCATAACTGAAGACGAGACGTGGGTTTATGAGTACGACACGCAATCCAGACATCAAGCAAGTGAATGGCGTTCACCAAATGAGCCGAGACCAAAAAAACCACGTCGTTTTCAGTCAAAAAAGAAGACAATGCTCATGGTTTTCATGGATTACAACGGTGAAGTGCATCATGAATTTTTGCCAGAAGGCCAGACAGTAAACACATTACACATTACATTGGGCATTATGAGACGTTTGCGTGAAGCAATTCGCCGAAAGCGCACAGAATTGTGGGCAGAAAACTCGTGGATTCATCTGATTTGGCTCCCTGTGACTTCTTTCTGTTCAATCGATTTAAAAAAAATGGAAAAATCGCAAGAAGCACTGATGGACATACCGAAAACCGAATATAAAAAATATTTCGAGGATTGGATCAAGCGCTGGAATAAGTGTGTTGCAGGCGATGGGTATTACTCTGAAGGGGAAAATATAGATTTAGATGAATAAACTTATATTTCAAATTTTCTGAATGCAACTTTTTGATCGAGGTAGTATACATTATTACATATAATCTCAGCTACGTACATATATGTATATCTCCAAATAAAATTGTTCAATTTTCTAAGTATGAGTATACAAACAAAGAGAAAAAAAAAACAAAAAAAAATAATCAAATAGTTAGGTGTTATTGTTCATGAAGAGAAGAGGTCAAGCAGTTTTTTTATAAATGACGATACATTTAGTTTTGAGTGGGTTTAGAAAAAGTCCGTTTTTTTCTGACCAGCTTGATATGCGCTCCAGGTCAGTGTTTAAAGCATTTGCGCAGTCATCTATCATACCAAAAAGGCAACTTCGATAGAGTTGAACGTCATCAGCATACATTTGAATAGATGAGGTTAGAAAAGTGGGAATCTCATTTACGTACAGCGAGAATAGAATAGCTCCCTGGAAGGAGCGCTGTGGAACTCGTCTAGTATTGTACGAGGGCGGGTCAATAAGTCCGTGACTTTTGGATTAAAACAGATTTTTTGATAAAAAAATAATTTTATTTTTCAACGTAGTCTCCCTTGAGCTCTATACACTTTGTCCAACGCTTCTCCAATTTTTTTATCCCTTCCAAAAAAAATGATTTGTCGAGGTCCTCAAAATAGGCCTTTGTTTGCGAGATGACTTCATCATTGGAGTCAAATCTTTTTCCACCAAGCCATTTCTTCAGGTTTGGGAACAAGAAGTAGTCGCTCGGAGCCAAATCTGGAGAATAGGGTGGATGAGGGAGCAATTCATAGCCCAATTCATGGATTTTTGCCATGGCAACTGCACATGTGTGCACCCTTGCATTGTCTTGGTGGAAAAGAACTTTTTTCTTGGCCAAATGAGGTCGTTTTTTTTTCAAATCGTCATTGAATCGGTCCAATAAGTTGGCATAATATTCCCCATTGATTGTTCTTCCCTTTTGAAGGTAGTCAATGTGGATTATCCCGCGTGCATCCCAAAAAACAGTCGCCATAACTTTATTGGCTGACAAACCCACCTTGGCCTTCTTTGGCGCCGATTCACCCTTAGAAACCCACTGTTTTGACTGTTGTTTGTTCTCTGGTGTATTGTGATGGATCCATGTTTCGTCCACGGTTACAAAACGGCGCAAGAACTCCTCCATATTGCGATTAAACAACGCCAAACCTTCCTGTGAAGTTGTTACACGATTGCGTTTGTGGTCGACTGTGAGCAAACGCGGCACCCATCTTGCGGAAAGCTTTCTCATGCCCAAGTGATCATTCAAAATTGAAACCACTGAGCCATGCGAGATCCCTACGGCTTCCACAATCTCTCGCACTTTCAATCTTCGGTCGGCCAACACCATATCGTGAATTTTTTCGATTGTTTCGGGTGTAGAGACCTCAACTGGGCGTCCAGGACGTTCGGCATCTTCAGTGCTTGTACGGCCACAACGAAATTCAGTAAACCACTTTTTTACCATTGAAATCGATGGTGCAGAGTCCCCATAGTATTTATCAAGCTTAGCCTTGGTCTCGGTAATGGTTTTTTTTCGCAAGAAATAATGCTTAATAAGCACACGAAATTCACTTTTTTCCATTTTCTCCTCAAATTAGTGAGTAGTCTGATAAAAATAGATGTCAAACACAAACTAACTGACAGGAATCAACTGACAGATGCCTGTTGACAGGAGCAGTGTTGCTGTTTCAGTAAAGAGGTCAGAAATTCAAAAAGTCACGGACTTATTGACCCGCCCTCGTACATAAAACCAGACGAATTTTGGCCAACTATTTTCTTAATTTTACGTAAGATGATATGGTATTTGTAGCTGAGCTCGAAAATCAAAACAATGTCAGCAGCTTGTTGCAGATGGTAGTGTGGTTAACTGTGTCGAATGCTTTCGACAAATCCTTTGTCTTCATCCAACGCTTCCCTGATATCGTCTACAACTTTAATTATGGCCAGTTGTACAGCTATGGCCTTTCCTAAATGCAGATTGCATTGGAGAGAGCAAGTTGTTGGAATGAATATAGGAGTATATTTCCCTTTGAAGTACCCTCTCGAATATCTTAGAGAAGTAAGGCAGTATGGATATCGGCCGATATTCCTTATTATTGGAACTCTTATGTATAGGAATTATTTTGGCACACTTCCATTGAAAAGAGTAAATGCCGGTTATTGTTATTAGGTTGAAGACGTGGACCAGAGATCGAAGAATAACTGGAAGGATTATTTTCACAAATTTGGGATGGATTTGATCAAAACCTATAAGCATTTGATTTGACTGACAACAAACAAGCAACCACTTCAGTATCATCTATACAGGAAAATTCAAAAGCACTGTCTGGAAATTTAAAATTTATAGGAACAGTATTAATGTCAGGAAAAGGGAGGGTAACAAAACTTGTATTCAGGAAATTTAGGTCCAAGTTGGAATCAATATGTTTAATGTTTCCACGTATTCCAAATTGATTGGTCAATTTTGTTCCTGAAAAAATTCTTTTTGCCAATTTTAATTTTACCGACAACCTGATTGTGCGTAGAAGGATATAGTTGTAGGTGTATATCTAATTTATAACGCTTCCAACTCGCGTAGAATAGTAGTCCAATTTCGGGTGTAAACCATGGACATTGGCCAAAACGGATACGTTTGGTTTTTAGAGGAACAGGATTATTTATTTTCATTTAAGAACTCAACTTGGTCATCAGGGGAAGACAAAATACACAAGATCCAAATCAATATGCCGAGACTCTATCTCCAGTTGGTTGTAATCAATGTTGTTAAAATCTCTGAATTCGAAGGTTGTAACTGTATATTCAAATGCAAATTCGAAGATCAGAAATAACAAGTCATGTCTAGAAAAAGCAGGCACTGGCAATTGGTCATACAAGAGAGCGTCATTGAGATTATTCACAAAGAAAACATCTAAAGGGGTATTCGTTTCATCGGAAAAGTGTGTAGCATTACTTGTATTGACTGGAAACAAATTACGGGAATGAATACATACTATCAATGATATCATTGTCAACTAAAAGGTTGCTGTTTAAATCACCGCCTACTAAAACGTTTTGGTAGTGAATTGAGATGGATTATAACACAGAGAATATCGGAGATGGATCAATACAGGGTGAATGAAACTTTTTAAAATGCTATAATTTTTTTATTTTTTGATAAATTTTATTGTGCCAAAGCAAAAAATTTCGGAAAATTCATCAATTTTCAAATTGTATCAGTAGTTTTCAATATGTCCATCTTTGGCGCGAATAATGGCCTTGAGACGGCCGAAGAAAGCATCGCACGCTGCACGCAAGTGGCTCTATGGTATTTTGGCCCATTCCCGGCGAAGTGATTGTTTGAGGTGGTCCAAACTTTGGTATTTTTTAGTGCCAACCTTCGCCTTCAAAATACCCCAGACAGAGAAATCCAACGGATTTGCATCCGGAGAATTTGCAATCCATTGTGTTGAAGAAATGAAGTGTGGAACATTGTTTTTTAACCCATCTTGGTTGACGCGTGCTTTGTGAGACTGTGCCGAGTATTGTTGAAATGTATTGTTTGCCCAAGGCTTCAATACTGCCTCTAGGACAGTTTCACGGTATACGATCGCATTAATTTTGACGCCACGGTCCAAAAATACGAGCGGAGAGCGACCATCGGCGGTTATGGCGGCCCAAACCTTCACCATCGGTGCTGCCTGTTTTCCGGTGGCCGTCCGAAGGTTTAAATTTTCGAAGGACCTCTCTGGCAAGTAAACTCGGTCATTTTGTTTGTTGACATATTGCTCGATAACAAATGGCGACTCATCGGAAGAAACCAAATTCGGCAACTCACTACTTTCGTGCAAGCGTAGCAACTCCTTCGCTCTTACGACTCTAACTTTTTTCTGTTGCGGTGTAAGATCGTGTGCTTTCTGGAACTTCAATGGTTTGAGCCCAAGCTCATTTTTCAGTGTGTGTTGCATCCGTTCCAACGATATGTTGAGCTCACGAGCCATTTTTCTTCCACTTCGATGCGGGTTTAGCTCAATTCAATCCTTCACTTTCCGAACCATTTCTGCCGATGTTGCTGTTTTTTATGAGCATCTCCATGGCGTTTTGCAATGCTGCCAGTATCACGGTAATGAGCTATGGTTCGAGACAAAAATGATTTATTCATGTTGCTGGAGGGCTCTAACGATAGCTACTTATGGTTTTCCAGCCAAATATAAAGCAATCACACTATCACGTTTGAATTCCATCGCGGATAAAAATTTTTCAACACAACTGAGACGCAAATCGTTTAAAAGGCTTGTAAATAATAAAATTGTCTGTCATGTGTCAAAATTTGAGCTCACTATCATGAACGGTTTGGAAATTATAGCAGTCTGAAATTGGTTGCAGTTCGAGTCATTCAGGGTGTATATTTGTTGAGCCTATAAATAGATCCAATGAGAAGTTTGCCTGTACTCCACGAACACATATTCAATTTGACTATCGGCAGGAGACTTCAATATCGGGTAGCACCTCAAACTAATTTTGGCATATATGGCAGCACCTTCACCTGGTCTACCTATCATATCCCCTCGAAAAAGCCTGTATCCATCAATGTTGTTCACCTCATCCCCTATACTATCCTTAAACCACGATTCTGTAATGCAGACAATATCAACATTGGAACCTGTTAGCAAATCTCTTAGCTCATCAAGCTTTGGAAACAGTCTTTGCGCGTTTAAGTGACACACACGTAGACCATTCATCCGGTTACACAGAACATTAATCATTTAGCGACAGATTTCAGTGTGATCCTAGCCAGTGGGACTCAATATGTTAGAAGTCGACCACATATCTAGCGTAAATTAATAAAAACAATGTGACCTGAGATCCCAATATGTCGAAGTACGAGTAGCTCAATTGAATTTTTTGTATCTGCTTCTAACATCGTCGTTGACTCTCTTGCGAGTTCCTCCGCCAAAACTTCGGTATTCTATTTTGCCTGAAACACCCGTAGGCATTCAGATTCACCCAGCTGTATTTGCCCTTGTCCGAGTGTTCAATTAAATTTGCGAAATCAGTTGGTAGGAGTTATCTCAGCAATTCGCTCTCCTCTCATAACCATATCTAAATCTTTTTCTACTGCACTTGGTTTTCTTTTGCACAAGTTGTTTTAAATAATATTTTATTATTTTTTTTTTCAGGATTTGTATTGTGTTCGCAGTGATTTAGGAAATTTATTAAAAGCACTTGGTAGACTAGAAGAGGCAAAGGTATGAATCAATTTATCGACAAAAAATTTTAAGTATAAAAAATGTGATAAAAAAGTATAAACACACAATCGCGCGAGATATTATATATGTATGATTACTTTTCAGAGTGAATGTTTTAAAGCTTTTGCATATTATAAAAATTATATAAACAAATTTGATTTTTACATAACTCAAAAAGCACAGGGATAGTCGACAACAAAATTTCCCATACAACAAAAAAAAAAAAAAACAAAACGTTTACATTCATTCACAGGTATATGAATTAAATTCGCGGAAGTTGTTAATAAAAAAAAAAGAAGAAAACAATTAACTTTGAATTCATTTAAATCAAAATACTATTATATAAATATTTTTTTTAGCGCTTTAAGGTGATATAAAAACATGCATACAACTTTACCGTATGTATTATGATTCTTTGTTTCTATTTCAAGGAGGAACTAAAAACCTCTTTGATGGAAACCCATACTTTCAATAATTTCTTTTCAGTTAGATCTCCCTATCAACAAAATTGAAAATCATTTCAAATTTTAATTAAATTGGCATTTTTATTTATTTTATTTCTTTTTTCATAATTTCTCCATGGTTCCTATTTTTCAATTAGGCTTTGAGTTTGTTTGTCTTTATTGTTCATCTCCATTTGTAGTAGATAGGGGAGAAAGAGAGAGCATGGAAAGAAGCTGGATTATACTGCATCTCTAGGCCCATGCGATGTTGTTGTTTGCGCATAACCCTTGGCGTAATTCTTGCGTAATTTGTAATTTTTTTTTCCGTTGTTATATTCGAATTAATTTAGCAATTTTGTATGCGTAAATTCAAAAGAAAAATGGCCTCTGTCGTTAGGTTAAGCGTTCAGTTTAAAACCTGTTTTTTGTTTTTGTTGTCTTTGTCTTCTGTGAATAACTTTTTAAATGACGGAGTTTATTTAAGAATATTAACTATGGTTTTTTTTATGAAATAATGAAATTAATGTTTGTCCAATTAAAAGCTAAAGATAAACCGATTAGTTTGTATTGTTAAATAAAACTCCAAAAAATATATCATTCATTAAAAATAAATGAATTCAAAGTGAAATCACTCTTAAGGTGGGAAAGTTTGAAAATACTATTTAAAAAAAAAAAAAAAAAAAAAAAAAAAACACCAAAGAAAATCCAACAGGTTAGTGTTTCATGGTGATATGAAATTCTGATGAACATTTAATACAGAAGGTTGATGTGTCCAGAAAGGCTACTGGTCTTCATCCAACATATTTAACAATAAAATCTTTCTATAACATAGAAGCCTTTGACTAGAAGCTAAGTATGGAGTGTTATTTTGCACAACAAATTTCCTTGGAATAAAATTGTTAAATTGAAAATTGTAGGCGCGTAACCAGACTATTCTGGATACCGGCAACGATGATTAACATTTCCATGTGAAGTATTATAGAATGAACCATTAAATTTCGACAAAGGTAACTTGTAATTCCGTGCCGAAATAAAGATAGTCATATCTAAACAATAAACCTGCATCTGACTGCCGTCTAAAGTAACAACGGTCTTTAATAAACAACTTCGTTGTTCCAAACCAATACGGCTTTAGATCAGGAAACCACGTGCAACACCCTATTTATCGATTTTAAGGCCGCAAAGCGTCTATTGAGATAAGCTATACCCAGAAGAATGAACTCTGTTCCATCAAGGTCGGTAAAGGTCTCACATTTGATAAAACGGATTTAGACAAGCTGAGGCGCTGTCATTCGATGTATTCAACAATTTTCTTGGAAAATTTGAAAAAAACTTGCAAGCCACACTCTATTTCATGTTAAGATTTCCTCTCACTATATACGGGTACACTAGGTTTTAAAACGCCGACGACAATGGCATAATTTGAAGAACGCAGCATAAGGTTGCTCACACATGGCCCCACCGGTTAACGAGGGCAAAGTAAAGAATATAAGTTCGACAACGTACAATACAGATCTCTAGGCCAGTACGTCACTTCAGTCAGATGGCTTTGTAAGAGGCTTTGTCTCTGAAATTAAGTTAAATGAAGAGTAAACGTTGAAAGAAAAATTGTTTAAGTATATGATAACTCGAACATGAATGAATTTCACCGCTCTGCATGGAAAATTGTGGAATCGACGCCGCATAGACGACATAGTAGAGCATGTCAACTAACTCGGCGTGCGTAATTAGAGGTTTCTAACTAACGATCGATCAGGATGGGAACGGATCAGGTTTAATACGGACTCTAGCATCATTTTGACAAATGAAAATACCTGATCTGTCATCAATGCCAACAAGTCCTGTGGGCTTTTGTGGCAAAGATATCCTTACCTCGTTGAGAGAAAAGCGAAATTCGTTATTTTAAAATAAGTCATCCAGTTCAAGACTTATGCGGATCTTGCTTTGAATTCACATAAGAAGTAACTTAGCCCTTCGTAGCCCAAAATTCGCTAAAATTGTAAAAAAAATAATAATTAATGTTTTCTATTTTTTTTTATTAACAAAAACCATATGTTGCAGATAGGTAACATTGCGCCTTAGCTTCTAATTTTTTACAATGAAAATCTTTGAAACAATTATTTGTTTTGTTGTAGCATAAACCTATTCCACACTCTTAACATACCGTCTGTGTGAAACCAGTACAATTAGGCATTTTACAACGAATTCTCTCCCCCCCCCCCCCATACTGGCCAATGGCTGGTTTGATTCTGTCGAACTTCCTTAAGCGGTGCGTGTTGAGCAGGGCCTTTCGTTTATTTTTGTCTGAAGACCTTGCTCAATATCTGATGTTCTTTCAGTCGGCCTTTGTTTGATGCCCATCTTGCAAGGTGCTTCAACTACTTCCGCTCGAAAGTCTGCGGCGGATCTCTCACTTTGTTTGTTGACACGGCGATAGAGTAGCCACGCATTTGCCATAATCATGTCAAGAAGATGGTAAAACACGCATATACCAAAATTTACTTCTTAGTAAAATTTGGCGTCTAGCAATAATGTTATCCATCAAGTCCACGCCTCCCCTGTGACGGTTGTATTCGGCTACCACAAATGGTCGTTGAATCGATGCGTGGACTTTGTTTATTTTATCATATCGTTGAACATTGGGCGTAAGGTTCTTACCTGCAAAATTTGACGCCAGAGAAACAATTTTGTTGTCTTTCCAAGCAGTTGTTGAAATCGGAATCCCATTGTGATCGCCAACAAACTCAGCCGAAGTACCCCTTGACGGTTTTTTTGTAAAAGCATTCGTCACGAAGCTTAGAATTCGGAACTCTATTTCTTCTCATTGTTCCAAGACTATGAATGCCTCTCCTAGTGAAAAATTTGATAAGCGGCAAGGAGTCGAAGTAAAACCTGTAATTGCAATTCTTTGGCATTTGGCTCGCTAAACGCACAACTACATTTGAGGCAGCGCCCAATTGTGGCGCGCCTTCGCATATAATATTTTCTTGACCACTATAAATCTCGAACCTTTAGCCAAAACCACTAATCCCGCACAAAATAAATAGTTTGAAGCCCCATTTGTGAGGTTTAACAGACATGTATTGTTTTAGAATACTTCGAGCCTTGGTTGAGCACATCTGCTCGTCTACAGCCAAGTACTGTTCCAGGGCCACTTTTGAAAAGCGTTCATTGAGCCTCACAATTAGTGGTCTTACCATATAAAGCCTATCACTTGCGGGCTGGGTGTAAGGCAACATTTTGGAATTGTCATTGAAATGCAAATTTTGTCGCAAATGCACAAATTTTTTTAGTGACATAGTGTCCTTAATTATCGATATTCAAATTTTATCGGACCAGTAACATCTAACATTCAAAACCCGTATACATAATAGATGTGTATAAAACTACTCCAAAAAATTGGCGAATATCGATACTTTCAGCATTTATCGGTTTGCCAGGGCTTTTTATACGCTATATATGTTGGTTCGATCGATCGCGTATAAGATCAACAATTTCTTTAGTGAAAAAGTAAGAAAAAACTGGTATGGCGCTTCCTCGCTGCCTAAAATATTAAGCTGATCTGGATTGAGGTTTTTTTTTCTTCCATATAACATTAGCTTTTGTTGGCTTCGTCTCTGCAGTTCTTGAAATTCTTCGAGAAATAGACGGCTGAGGTGAAGGAGATGTGACTGTAAGCTGAGACAAAGCTTCTACTGGTGGTGGATGGTCTGATTCGTTCTCTAATGAGCTTCTTTCCGGGGGACCTTCATCACATTCATCGGACGAAAAATCAAGTTCGTCTTCACTTTCGCACCATGAATTGGTTATTTTCTAAAGCTGATGGTCACTTAGAACACTTTTTCGATGTGGGCGCATTATTGCAGATGTGCAACAATTCGGCTTTTGCTCACTACGGCCTTTCTATACTCAAAAACGAAACAAAAACTCAAATTTCCCCGCAGAATATAAACTTACATTGAAAACGAAAACACTTTTATTGAAAAAAAACTGGTTTTGTAATAATTTCGCAAAAAATAATGAAATAAGTTCAAACACAAACATGGACTTAATGCAAAATTTCTTAGTATTGTGTCAGCAACATCCCCCTGGATGTAAAAAAAACCATATTTTTGTATTTATGGACAATAATGACAATTCCAGAAAAGAATAAATGCGTTTGTGCATTTTAAGTATCCAGTTTTGCTCGCCACTTTACATACATGTATTATCTCTGGTAAGCGTTGTCATGACATTGTGCTCAATGTGTGGTGGGCACCTAAATTTAAGAATTGGTAAACCCGAATGCCTCGTAGTCCTTTTCGACTGAGGTCGTGAATAACAATTTGTTTTAACAAATATCAGTATCAATATTTCGGCGGATCAGATATTTCATTAGATAAATACAAGAGTTAGCGGGAGTTTTTCGCCATTTCGATATTCTGATTAGATGTCGAAAATTTTCCAGAGCAAGAGAATAACACTGTTCTTTTAAGGAGGTATTTTTACTCTGAGCAAATAATGTTCTTTTTAAATTTCCTTTACGTACAGATTACAGATGGTTTTTGGCTATATTCAATCCATCAGCTTGCCATCTCACTTGGAATTGCTATCTCGTGTGGAATGAAATTCTTTCAGTCTTTTCAATTTCCTGCTTTGCTAGGCGTTAAAGGCAATCCCACTTTCATTGAAGTATTCTTTTAGGATTTTCAGGTATATTTCGGTATAGTTCGATTTGCGATTGGGACATTGGGAAAGTACATATCTTCCTGAGTCATTTGGGAGAGCATGCTTTGGATGGTGTATAACTGGCATCTTCCAGGATTTGTCGAAAACCACACAAAAGTGGTTGCATGGAAGCCTTCAAGATTTGTAAATGATGTTACAGAACTCCAGAACAAATGCAATTTGAAATAAAACACTTGAAGCCATTAATATTTAAATACGATATCGGGCATATGCGTGCCATAGTTAGCTCGAATGAAGCGCAATCGTGAAGTCCAATTTTCCACAACTTTATCGAGCAACTGGGGCCGTATATCAGCAATAACACGGCGAATGTTGATTCCTAAATCGTTCCACGTCTCTAGTTTATCGGCATAGACTAGTGACTTCACATACCCCCAAAGAAAGTAATCTAAGGGTGTGAGATCACAAGATCGTGGAAGCCAGTTCACAGGTCCATTACGCAAAATTATGCGATCAGCAAATGTTTCCCGTGGGTCATGTTGCACCATCTTGTTGAAACCAAATCTCTATCACGTCAATGCCATTCAACTGAGGAACGAAGAAGTCAAAAATCATGTTTCTATAGCGCCCTCCATTGACGGTAACATTCTGGCTGGCATCGCCCTTAAAGAAATATGAACGGATAATCGGTCCGAGTTTTAATGGTTGTAAGGGCATCTCGACCAAGGCTTTTGGGTTTTCTCCACTCCAAATTTGGCAATTTTGGTTGTTTACATATCCGTTTAACCAAAAATGGGCCTCATCGGAGAACAAAATTTTGCGTTGAAAATGAGGATCAAGCTGAACATGTTTCTGGCCCTTATAAGCTTTTAAGCCAAGGTCTTTCCGTAAAATCTTCCACAAAGTGGATGGGCATAGCTCCAATTGCTGTTGCAATTCATGATCACTTTCATCCACAAAGTGGTTACGTGGTTTGAAAGGAAAATATAAGCGTATTGAGATGGGCGGCCCGCAAAAAGTCTTGATTTTAACTTCATCTAGTAAAGGATGAGCCAACAGCTAGTGTGACAGTTTTCATTAAACTAAACACACATTTATTGTGAAAGCAATGTAGAATTTTGTATTAATAAAGTTCGGTCTATGGCAATTATGAATGGAACTCAGCATCGTTTATGTGACCGCCACGGCTTCTGTTGCAAGCTACCATTCGAAGGTCAAAATTATCGACGGTTTTTGAAGAATAAGCAGGTCAATGGCCGCAATTTCAGTTAGGATGTATTGTTTGAGATCGTGAATTGTCGATGGGGTTATTGGGATATACCTTACTTTTCAAATAACCACACAAAAAGAAGTCAAAAGTAGTCAAATCGCATGACCTTGGATGCAACTTCTAACCGAAATAATGCGATCTTTAAATTTCGTACGCAAATAATTGATAGCTTGTGTGGGCGGTAACACCATCCTGCTGAAACCAGAGATCTTCCAGACCCAATTCATTCAAGTGCCATAAGTGAGGCCCTATTCTCGATTTCGGCGACAAATTGAGGTGCCTGGTTAGTTTTGAACACTTTCGCTCACAGTGGTGATGTTTTGGCGTGTACATGCTGGCCGATCATGCTGATATGGAGTTTGACCCGATACCGAATCAGTTTATTCAAAACGTTTCACCAGTGCACGAATTCCGGTCTCAGTAGTGCGATTATGTTGACCGAAAAATTCAGGAACATTAAGATCGCCCATTTTCATAATAAGATTGAATAAGAAAAATGCCTTGTTGCGTGGTAAACGACTAAATGACTAAAATTGCCATAGATTGTATGACATCTGTCATTAACCACATTGAATTCAGTAAATGACAGTAATTGACAGCCACACCATTTGTTGGCTCACCCTTTATCTCTGAACAAACAAATACAGTACATACTTCACAAGGAAAAGTAATTGATGACTGATGAGTGATCGCCGATTTTAACAGTTGAACTGGATAGTTTTACTGAATCGATGACAAACTCTTAAAAACTGTTTTTGGGTTTCTTAAAATTTATTTTAACAAAAAACAAAAGCAGAAGGCTATGAGTTTTAATGGGGATTTCCACAACGCTAGATGGAAAATGCAGCGTTTCTCTTTTTTTTGGGCTGATTTATAAGCTTTAATGCATTAAAAACTGATCACTGGGTCATCTATCTAAATTAATTTGTGTTTAAATTTGATATAAAAAAATAACTTTCATCCATGGTACTCAACTTAGTTTACCTGACCCGTCCTACCTGTTGGATAAAAAAAATTAAATTAAATGTTCAAATCATGAAAACATTTCCCTTTGCTTTTTGAGTTAATTAGTGCTTGTTGCTGTAGGTTTTTGAATGCATGAAAATACGTATAAATTGTTTGTATAGTATGATAACACACGAACACGCAAAAAAGAAAACAAAAAACAAAACTAAACATATAAATGCCATTTTATCAAGAAGTTCATTTCTAATTTACATTTTTTTATTTCTCACCTAATCGATTTCAGTGTAACTCTCGATTTCGTCATATAAATAGTTCACACACAGAATTCAGTGTTCAAATAGCAAAGACGTAAGAAAAAAAAAAAAAAAAAAAAAATAATGAAAACAGGAACAAGTTGAAAGGTTACCGTTGTGTATTATAGACATGTCGCCTTAACGATAGTATTTCGCAGGCGACGAATGAATATTAATTCTCTTCCTGGTGTAAAATAAAAAAAAAAATAATTAAATCATTGTAGATTGATTAGTTTGTAAACAAAGACATTGTTTTTTGTTTCTTAATTTTAATTTGCCATTGTTTTTGTGTATTTTTATTAATTTTTTTTATTTTCCAAACTGGAAGAGAACAATTAATTTCATAAAATGGACCTTTGCAAAAGTAAATAGAATAGAGAGAAAATAAAAATTTAAATATTCTACGTAATGGGTTCTCCTTCACACACTTCCTGGCTGTCAATACAGTGTGGTATACATTTATTGAATTACCAAAAGCCTGATTGATTCAACAAACAGGTAAAGTACAGTGCCTCATGGTGACGTCAAGTAATAAAAAAAAAAAACCAAAAGAAGAAAAGTAAAAAAAAAAAAAAAACAGAACTCCCAAACTCACGATCCCTTCCCATAGTAAATTCCTTCGAAAAAAAAAAATATATTCCCATTGAACTCATTTCATTAACAAAAAAAAAAAACTTATTTTAAAAAAGAAAAACAGAGAGAGATAGAAATTTAAGGATACTCAGAGATACAATCTTCTTATTTGTTGAGGGTCTCAATTTTACAGATGAACACTTGCACTATTTCAAGTTTACTCCCTTGCTTCTGCTTAGCCTCTCTGATGTCACCGTTGCCCACACAACAGAATTTTCCATCGTTTATCAAATATATTTAAAACATCCATTGGGTACCCGTGCTTTGGCGTTGGTTATCATTTTGCGTAAATACTGTTGTAAATCAAATTATTAAAAATGAATAGTTAAACAAAATATAATATTGTACACAGCTTTTTCAACAATTTCTTTTTGGTAATTTGATTTTCGACTTTGATGTATCCCACACCTGAATTTGTTTATCATATTTTTACTACTAATCTTGTTATATTATCACACATTCACATCTTGTAATTAATTAGATTTACGAGTATATAAAAAAAATATAACAATGTAACAAACTGCTTTTAATGATGAAGTTTCAACAGACTAAATAGTTTTGAAATTCTGAAGGATGAGCCTTTTCTTATTTCTCATATTCATTTCTATTTTTTTCGAGTTTGCGATCCACGTCCGGGCATATAGGATTTATTTCATTTCATCCCGTATCACTAAAGATGGATGAATCAGTACGCGAATGTTCCATATTTTCTATGGTCTCTGGGTTTAAGTTCTTGTGCCAAATTTGTTATGTAAGCATGCTTATAAACTCAGTATACATCATTCAGAGCCATAATGTAAGTACTAGGTTAAGTGCCCAATTGCACTTTAACACGTCATCTACATGTATTTTATACAGGCGTCTCAGATGTAAAAAGAGCCGATTACTACGCTCAAATCTCAATTATTTCCAGAAAATTCAGCCGTGTATTTCCTCTGCACAGCTAAGACTTTGTTGAAATAGACAATTTCACTACTTTAGAACCAAAGCGCTTAAAAACAATCCATTTTGTAAAAATACAGGAAATAATATGATAACATTCGGCCAAAAGAAGAGGGTATAACATTTGTTACAAAACACGTGCGCAGGACAACCCTATTTACATAAGGATCTTATCGATTTAGTAAAACTGAGTGCAGCCGCAGCTTTGTATTTAAGCTTTCCAGGTCTTCTAAGTCTTTCGTTTAGCCTTTGCTCAACTGATTCTGCTGTCTAATTTAGTTTTGATATGAACATTGGGCTATAGCGCCTAATCAGCTTTAGTGTTGGCCATTTTGATTTTCAACTCGAAGATAAGCAAGATTGTTAAGGTCCCTTTCCGGAACACTTTGTTCCAGCAAAATAACTCTAGACTGCGGAAAAATTGATAGTCCATTGGGAAAGCAACAGACTAACATGTGTGGAGACATAAGGTCTATCATTCAAGAGTATCGGGCCATGCACATTGGCCGGCTTAGAGAGAGTCCGAATACAACGACTTCATCATGAACTATGTCGATTCCCTCACAAAATTGAATAGCTTTTATCGTTTCCCTTGTTTGAAGAAATGAAAAGAGGATTGATATTTTCGATGTTCATCAGATTGTTGTCATAAACAGATGACAGGGTTTGGAGTTGTTGTTTAATCTTTCACCTGACAATAATGATCAGACTTTCTGATTCTCATAAGAATTCCATTTGTTATAAATGATTATTCGGTGCGAGAACGATACACAGATTTCTCAACGCCATAGTTTGGAAATTGTTCAGTTCATCGTAAAGCCTTTCATCGACTCTCTTTAACTCCCCCAAGAAAAAAAGTTTTCGACTTATTGCCATGGGCGATTTCGTAAATTCCACATCTACCGATAGTCTCAAAAGATTATGTTAATTACCTTTTCCGTTTGCCCATGTGATGGGTAAAATTTTCTAAACGGAAGTTTATAAACCAATCTCTAATAATGCACTACATCCTCAAGTGCGTCATTAATGGTTTCCGGTTTACCATATCACAAAATTTCGTTTTCTGTATACCAAACAATTTCTTGTAACGAATATATAAAATATAAGTCTGAGTCGTCAAATACACGTCAAAGCTTCTGGGACTCAGAAAAAAATTGTGATATCAATTGATAGAATCTAATACCTTACTGTTCATCCTTTACATATCCACTTTGCTGCGTTACAGGACCGCTTTATTGTGAAGTAATATTTGATTGAAAGTTGATTTTTTTTTTACCAAAAAACGATTCAACAGCCAAACGAGTAGTGAACTGGAAAAAAACGTGCGGGTTATTCATTTGATTTTCTACGTTTGGACGAACCAGTGTGTTGGATAGCGTAAATAAAAAGTTGCGTCTTGCATCATTTTTGTTGAGTCCATCGATCTCTTTATAAATGCAATAAGCAGCCAATGACATGGAACCAACATGTTGCAAAAAAAACGCCTAAGTCCATTGTCTGGTTGGCTTTTTTTTTTGAAAAATGTGTTATCATTTGATCCATGCAACAAGAACAAAATTGCTTCCGGCTTTTGTGCTTCGCCTTCACAGTTCCTCGAATAATGCATTGTAGAAAGTAAACTTACTGCCTCATTCTTTTTTGGCACGAAGCTGCAAATCAAAACCAAATTGTCGTGAAAACCAAAAAAGTGATGAAAGCACGGAACGTGCAAACGCAAGGCGTTTGGATTCTGGCGATTTTTTCATTCAGAAAGTTACAAATATCGCGAATGGTTGCCGTTTTATCAAATTGTTGTCGAAATTCACGTGTGCGATCATCATCAAAATAGATGTATCGTGACAATGTTTTGAAGCGTCTATACGTCATAGCTGCTCGGAAAATGGGCAAACCATCTGAACGCCACAACACTGACGATTTTGGCATATTGTTGTGTGATGCCCCAGCTGTCAAAAGTATTCCAACAAATGCATCAAATTCAGTGCTCGTCAAATCATTTCGCATTCTTGGTCTGGATTCGGGATTTTGTTCATTCCATTTTTGTGCTGCATCTCTTGCATACCGATTTGTTTCGCTGATGATAACGAAAGTAATATTCGGTGAAAAAACAAATTCTAAATACCTCAACTGGAATGGAATTTTGTTGTTTTGGCCCAGCTCAAAAATGCATAATGTTGTGTTGAGGGATACGAGTAGCAGCAGTTGGCTTCTATTTGTCCCATTTTGTGACGTCTTCTCCGTAAAAACGAGTATCACTCTGTTGTTGAGCAGAATCTATTTCATTTACTGTTCCGTCTCCTCCGTCTTCATCGAATACTTCTTCTTCATCACTATCTAAAATTTCATTCGGCTCGATTATTATCTTGTCCTCAATATCCGATGAATCTTGTTCGGTCGTGTAATCCTCATCTCCTCCATCATCAATGGTTGGATCTTCTTCATTATCATCGTCAAAATCATTACTTCCATTTTATATATCCGTTACTAAAGCTGATGCCAATCGAGAATAAAAATCAACACTGAGATTTCTACCGCGTAATAGCCCATTATAAAATAAAGCGCGTAATCAATGTTTTATTTGTCGTGAAAAATATGTTTCATATGAGCACTAACTTGTATTACTTTCAACGTTCATTCGAAAACTGACCCGCACAAAAATAGAAGGAACACAAAAAAGAAGAAACAAGCAACAAACACAAACATTAATTAGACTAATTACGTTAATTGCGTTAAAAAATAAGTGGAATTGTCAAAATGCATGATATCCCATATATTTACATACAAAATATAAAGGGGTCCAATAGACACCATGTGACCATCCGAATTTGTGTTTTTTTCCTTTCATTTTTTTTGTCTTCTTCTAGGATTTCATTGGAAAGGGTTTTTCCATAAATCGGTAGAAAATAAAATTTTAGGAAGCCACCTGTAATTTTAAGTCGATAGCTTCATTAGAAATATCCGTAAATAAAGCTTAAAAATGAAATGTGCCTGGTCAGACCCGGGTGTCCAACGGAGGGTGAAACAATTTTTGACAACAAAGAGGTGCGTTCTCTATTGTCATTCTGCACGAATCAATAAATTTGGAAGAATTGTAAAATCTGGATATGACTCTATAGAGTTCTTCTCTTCTTGGAATCGACAAATAAGGTAGCGCGAATTCATTTGAAATTAAGGAAATTTATCCAAAACTTGTCGTAGTGTGAATATTTGGTCAATCAGTACTCATTTTTAAAGAACTCATCTCTTGATGCATTTTTGAGAATTTGGCAGCTAACTATGTCAATTTCGCAACCTTGTTTGACTTAATACTGAATGTTACTTTCCACACTTCAGCAAAATTGGGTAAGGATTGAAGGGTTCGTTCTACCTGCAATATAATGTTGGTCATTATCGTTCCTTACCAGTCTGCTATTCTTTTTGTTTACAACCTTAACTTTCCGACCGCGGTACTAAAAATGTTTCATTTGCTTAGCTTTGTGTTGAAATCGCCGAGAATGATCATGCGAAGAACATAGTTTATATCCTTTGACTTTCCCATTTGTCGATTTCGGTCTTCCATTTCATCCCTTTTCCTAAATTGCGACCGATATTTTTGTAGTAGTCTAGGGCCTATATTACTAGTTTGCCTGCGTTCGGTCTGAGACAGAAACTGGAGCTGCGTGTGTAGGTTCGATTTTCAAACTTTGATTCATTTGATTTGAGTGAATGTAATGCAATAATTCAATGGAAACATTTTATTCAAAACACACAAACAGGATGACCAGGTCTTTATTTGCTGTATACATAATTGCATAATGTTATTATTATAAATGCTGCAAATAAGTACGCGTACGATTGATATTATTGATTCTTCATCTGAATAAGAGGTTTTCCAATACAACTGTCAATAGTCTTTCGAAACTATTTACTTATAAAATTCTTAAAATATGATACGATAAAATAGAACAAGCAAGATGTGAATGTAGCGCAAAGCGTAGTGCATTCCTTTGGCGTAAATGCTCGAAAAAGAAACTTCAAGCTATTTTCCGGATATGCGTAACTCATCATTTTTTTTTTATTTATTTGTATAAGCATACAAATAACTATTGTGCGTAGGAAAGATTCATTATTTATTATTATTATTTTTTTTTTGCGAATAACAATTGTAGGTTCGGCGTAGAATTCGTGTCTTTGCAAAAACAAACGTGAACCCAAACAAAAATAAACGTTTATAACAATTTATAGAACATAGCAGCTAAAATGAAACCACAACTATGCGCTATGTTTTGTTTTTTTTTTTTGGGAAGTCCTCAACAATTTGGAGCAATTTGCTAATTACACTTTAATTATATTTTCTTTATTCCAAAAAAATATAAAAAATAAAATAAAACAAGGATTCAAAGGAGAAACGTCGATGGAAAAATTGCAATCAGTTTTTACAATTTGGCTAGAGAAAAAAAATAGAACAAACAAAAATCTATTTCTCGTTTATGGAAAACAAAACCGTTCTTTTGTAATTTTTCCCATCATTTTCTCCGCACAAAAGAGATAAAACATAAAATGAAAAGAATTCTGTTTTATTAAATTTAATTTCCATTTATAAGCAAATTTATCTTAAAAAAATGTATCTAATCCTAAATTTCATTTTTATTTTTTATTTCGTTTAAAAAACAAAAAAAAAAAAAAACAAAATTGAAATACCGATTTTTGTATAAAAAAAAAATCAAACAAATTCGAATTATCTATTCGATATAACTAAAAAAAATAAATCTAGGCCTGTTATTTGAAAGCAATTGAGACCTGTCCAGGATTTGCTGTGGCATGGAGTAATCTTGGATGTGTCTTTAATGCACAGGGAGAAATTTGGCTGGCTATACATCATTTTGAAAAAGCCGTCACACTTGATCCAAATTTTTTGGATGCGTACATTAATTTGGGCAATGTTCTAAAGGAGGCGAGAATTTTTGATCGGTAAGTAAACGCATTTTCTTTAATACATATACATACTGTCTCTATTTCATTTAAAACAAAGTAAAATCTGTCAGGACTCTGTGTATCAAAAGTCTGTAGTTTTTGTTTTTCTTCTTCTAAAAGACACGTTTTCTAAGTGTTCCAGGATTTTACGAGTATATAAAGAATTTTCTAGAATGGCACCAAAATATTGAAATTTGTTTTTATTTCATTATTTATTAAAATACTAGATTTATTTGAAAGTAATTACCTTGCTGAAACGAGGGAAATGTAGTTAATTAATACAATTTTGTTTTTTGTTTTTTTTTTGATTTTTATAAATAGTTTTTTGTATTGTTATAAAAAAAAAAACATTTTTATTGAAAGAAGCATTAGGAGAGAATATGAGAATAAGTAACGAGAAAGATAATTTGGTTGAACTATCGCCGAGTGTATAGCCTTTTGTGTACTACAAAGAAATGGTGTCCCAACCACAGCTCCAAATTTAAATTTCAAATAAAACGCATTTTTTTCTGAGAAAATACTGAAATTTTGATTTACAGTATTGGGCAAAACCAAAGCAACCATCTGAAATCGACATTTTACAGTAAATCACAGTAAATTTTTTAAACTTTCTGCCACATCAAATAAAAAGAAATGAATACGGAATGATGTATATAAGAGTATATTTTGGAATTTATAACTTTTTAAGAAAATAATAGTACTTCAGAATTAAAAAAACACAAAAATAAAAAAATAGCCAAATTTAGCTGTGCCAAACCTAAGAAACGTTGTAATCCAATGTAAAAAGGAAAGAGCTAACAGTACTTTTCCAGTCAAGTCACACATAAAGGTCCTTACTAACAACGAATGGTTAGTCATGACTAAAAAAAAAATATCAACTTAAATATAAATACAGACTTAAGTCGAAAGTGTACTAATAATTGTTTAATTGTCAGCTCTTACTTAAACTTGAATCTTTCAAAAAGTCTACTACATTTTTATTGAAACTACTACATAATATTACTTTGACATTTCATATTCACTTTGAATTTGGTTTTTCTTGGAAGTGGTGCGAAAAATAAAAATTTAAAAAACCGAAGTAAACAAAATCAGCTAAAAACCTGTGATGCCACTGTACTGAAATTAATAGGGTATAATTTTTTCTTCGTAAATGAAAACTGAATTCCATAAAAATTCTTTTTAAAACTCGAATATTATATTATTTTCATAAATTAATAACAATGAAGTTTTTAGTAATTTATTAATTAAAGGAAACATTCAGGGCGGGTCAATAAGTCCGTGACTTTTTGAATTTCTGACCTCTTTACTGAAACAGCAACACTGCTCCTGTCAACAGGCATCTGTCAGTTGACTCCTGTCAAAATTTAAACTTGCTTCGTCAGTTAGTTTGTGTTTGACAGCTATTTTTATCAGACTACTCACTAATTTGAGGAGAAAATGGAAAAAAGTGAATTTTGTGTGCTTATTAAGCATTATTTCTTGCGAAAAAAAACCATTACCGAGACCAAGGCTAAGCTTGATAAATACTATGGGGACTCTGCACCATCGATTTCAATGGTAAAAAAGTGGTTTACTGAATTTCGTTGTGGCCGTACAAGCACTGAAGATGCCGAACGTCCTGGACGCCCAGTTGAGGTCTCTACACCCGAAACAATCGAAAAAATTCACGATATGGTGTTGGCCGACCGAAGATTGAAAGTGCGAGAGATTGTGGAAGCCGTAGGGATCTCGCATGGCTCAGTGGTTTCAATTTTGAATGATCACTTGGGCATGAGAAAGCTTTCCGCAAGATGGGTGCCGCGTTTGCTCACAGTCGACCACAAACGCAATCGTGTAACAACTTCACAGGAAGGTTTGGCGTTGTTTAATCGCAATATGGAGAAGGCCAAGGTGGGTTTGTCAGCCAATAAAGTTATGGCGACTGTTTTTTGGGATGCACGCGGGATAATCCACATTGACTACCTTCAAAAGGGAAGAACAATCAATGGGGAATATTATGCCAACTTATTGGACCGATTCAATGACGATTTGAAAAAAAAACGACCTCATTTGGCCAAGAAAAAAGTTCTTTTCCACCAAGACAATGCAAGGGTGCACACATGTGCAGTTGCCATGGCAAAAATCCATGAATTGGGCTATGAATTGCTCCCTCATCCACCCTATTCTCCAGATTTGGCTCCGAGCGACTACTTCTTGTTCCCAAACCTGAAGAAATGGCTTGGTGGAAAAAGATTTGACTCCAATGATGAAGTCATCTCGCAAACAAAGGCCTATTTTGAGGACCTCGACAAATCATTTTTTTGGAAGGGATAAAAAAATTGGAGAAGCGTTGGACAAAGTGTATAGAGCTCAAGGGAGACTACGTTGAAAAATAAAATTATTTTTTTATCAAAAAATTGTGTTTTAATCCAAAAGTCACGGACTTATTGACCCGCCCTCGTATTTTAATAAATTATAATGAAGGTAAAGGAATTTTCAAAACTGAAAATGAAATAGTACTTATACGATTTCGACTTATTCAACTAGTATTTTACGGATAACTTAATTATTTAAGATACCAAGTCTAATTCTTATAAGTAGAAATTAGCTAAAATAAATTAGTAAATTGGCATCACTCTGTTCTACAATGTCATGTTTAAAAATTTAGACATGACTTCGTGTACATTAAAATTTTACTCCATACTAACACTAAAACCCACTTTAAATTCGTTGTTAGTACAAACATTTTTGAAAGTGTGGAGATTATACTTAAGCTGTATACTAAATTTGGTTGTTAGTAAGGCCCAAAATGTTATAAGCCCTTTTCCTTTGATCTGGACTAGTTGTCTTTGATCAGTTTTCTGTTAACATGGATTTTCTATTAACTTAATTGATGAGGGTAATGAACTCGCTACAAAGATACTCCACCTGTTTTAAACTAGAGATTATTGAAGAATTTAATTCTGGAGACTCTCAGCCAACATTAGCTAAAAAATATAAAATTAGTAAATCCATTATTTCACGTCTAATAAAAACATATCATGCAACGGGAGTCGTTGAAAATTTAAATTTCGGTGGTAGGCCGCGTAAGACAACAAGTCGAACAGATAGAAACATTTGTGGTCTTATTAAAAAACAACCATTTATAAATTCAAATGAAATTGTAAAATTACTGAATTTAAACATTGATGCTAGCACGGTGCGTAGACGTGCTATTGAGAATAATCTTCGAAGTTATAGGCCGTGCAAGAAACCGATGCATTTAAAGAATAGGTTGTTCAATGAAATCATTTAAACATAATTCAAACTTAACTCTTTTCATATTAGGCTAAATTTTGCAATAAAATATCAACACTGGACCCCTGAAAAATGGAAAACAGTTCTTTTCAGCCATGAGTCTAAGTTTAATTTATTTAATTCTGATGGAATTTGTCATGTCAGACGGTGTAAAGGCCAACGACTTAATCCTAGATTCTGCACACCCACTGTTGAGCATGGTGGTGGTAGTTTGATGGTATGAACACGTTTTTCGGCAGGAGGTGTAGGTTCATTCGACGAAATCGACGAAATCGACGGACCGATTTAAATACAAATCGATTATGGAATGGACTTGAATCCCATCGGAAATCTGTTTGGCATTCTCAAAAGCCGTGTCGCTGGTCAACGTTTTTCCAACAAGATAGAGCTGGACAATGCTTTGAAAAGTGAGCGGGAAAATATATCCCAGGCTACAATATTTGAAAGCCAATTGTTTATATAGCATGCCTCGTCGCTGCGTCGAAGTTATTCAAAATAAGGGATATTACACCAAATATTAAAAAAGTTGCTTAGGTTTTGCACAGCAGAATTTGCTTATATTTTTGATTTTCGGTTTTTTTTTGTTTTTTAAATTTTCAAGTTTACATCATTCGAAATTCATTTGTTTTTATTCAGCGTGGTAGAAAGTTTAAAAAATTTACTGTGAAATGTCGATTTCAGATGATTTTTTTTAAACAACAAAGAGATTACACGATCAGGAAACGTGTTGTGCAATGATACCATGGTTTCACACGATGTGTGTCAAGTGATGCCATTCTGTTGGAACCACATATTTTCAAGATACATATGATCCATTTAACACAAAAAAAACTGTGTCATCATTTTCGACACGGTTCCCTATTGACCATTTGTGTCTTCCCATCAGCGTCCAATGATGCCTTCAGGCCAAGATCCACACAAACAGTGACATATTTGGAAATTTTCTATCATACATATCTATCAGCATGCACATGGGTGTCATCGCTGAAGATGATTTTGTTCATTTGTTGTTGTTCAGCTAACCAATTAATGAGCTTTCTTTGCTGTGTATGGTCTGCAGGTTTGAGTAATTGTGTCAGTCGGATTTTGTAGCCATGAAAACGCAAATCCTTCATAAGTAGTCTTCATATTGCTGTACTCCCGGCGAACTACACTGATGTTTTCTACTGAGTTGCCTAGATAAAAACATATCGATGGTGTGACATCGGTATTAGTACCCGGTCTTTTCGAATTTTTCAATTATTCTATTTCCAGCACTTGGGACATTTTGAATATTAAAAAATTCACTTTCACTATTTTTGGAATAATGTTTAACAATAAGAAATCGTTTTTGTGTCGTTTAGTAATCCCTTTTTAATGATGGCATACTGTTTATCATCGAACTGTTACAATTATTTGACTGTTAAAACAACAAACATAGCAACAATAAACAGTAGCGAAATAACGTGAAATTATAATTTTTATCCGTAAAAAAAATGAATTCGTAATTTATAGACAACCTCGCTGTTGAATGGTCGTATGATTCTTTATACAATACATACTGCTTACAATGGTGTCGCCTCGGCACATAATTTTCATTTAGCTTAGCAAGAAGTGTCATCGTTGCTTTAGAAATGTTTATACGAGGGCTGTTTGATGAGTACCCGGATTGGAAGATAGGTGACGCTACTGAACCCTTTAGTATAACCTCTTTTAGTCCGCCTGTCAAAATTTGGTGACAATCCGACGTTTAGTTTTGTTTTGACACCCATTTCAAAACATCGTGTTAATGTTTTCTGCTGTTTTTTTGTTAATGTTAATCCGATTCTTGTTTTTGAGTGGCGAAACCTGCGAGAAAATCAACATATATTACGGGTGCGTCATTTCGTATGTATGTTGCTAATTGCTACTCTATGAACCTAGAGCACCTGTGAATTTGATAATTGTTGTACTTTGGTAACCTTGTAGGGATAGCGTAACATCTAACATGAGTAAATATTTTATGTTTGATTATCAGTCAGTGGGGGCAATACTATCCGTTCTCTTATTCTGATCTAAAAGGGCAAACCTTGAAATTTTATCTCCCACTCTGTATTTTGGCATAATGAACAGCTTGCATGTTTCAGACTTAACAATTAATAAAACTCCGAAAAAGTTTTGTAATTATTTTCTAAACCATTGACGATTTGGCTGAAGATAGTTTGCAATAAATATTATGATCGTAATGTCATGAGGAAAGACTTTTTTCGGACTCGACAGCATTCAAAAGGGTTTTTTTTTTCAGAGGTTTAGTTTTCACACTGGCAACACTGTTTCTACAGATTGTCAATTTGACAGCTGAAAGTTGATTTGTGGTTAGTACGTTTTGCCATTTTACCATGAATAGATTAACGCCAAAACAACGCGTGCGAATTGTGCAAACTTATTTTGAAAATCACGGTTCGGTTCGCTAAACTGATCGTGCGCTACTAATCGTGCATCTGAGCAAGTTATTCGGAACACGATGAATCGTTTTCGCACCACCTACATTCTAGTGGATAATACGCATTCTCAATGACGACAAACAGTGCGAACAGAAGAAGTTATTGCCGTTGTGGAGCACAGTATTAAGGAGAATCCGAATGAGACGATTCTCCATCGTGCGCAGCAATTGGAGCTATTCCCATCCACTTTGTGGAAGATTTTATGGAAAGATCTTAGCTTAAAAGCTTATAATATCCAGCTTGTGCAAGAGTTGAAACCGCGTGACCATTATACGTGTGGTAGGCTCGGTCTTGATCCTCATTTTCAACGCAAAATTTTGTTCTTCGATGAGGCTTTATGTAAACAATCAAAATTGCCGAATTGGGGTGGAGAAAACCTAGAAGCCTTTGTCGAGACTCCTTTACAACCATTAAAACCAACTGTTTGGTGTGTTTTATGGGCTGGTGGAATCATCGGTCCATATTTCTTTAAGGACGATGCCAGCCAGAATGTTACCGTCATTGGAGAGCGCTATAGAAACATGATTTCTGACTTCTTCGTTCCTCAGTTGAATGGCATTGACGTGACAGAGCTTTGGTTTCAACATGCCAGACGGCGCGGGATACCATCAATTTATTGCAGGAAACATTTGCTAAGCGCAAAATTTCGCGTAATGTAAACTAGTCTCCACGATCCTGTGATCTCACATTTTTAGGTTACTTTATTTGAGGGTATGTGAAATCAGAGACGTTGGACGATTTGGAAGTCAACATTCGCCGTGTTATTGCTGATATACGGCCCCAGTTGCTCAATAAAGTTGTCCAAAATTGGATTTCACGATTGCGCTTCATTTGAGCCAGCCGTGGCACGCATATGCGTTGCATAAAATTATCTATTAAATAAAGCTAATATCATAGACATTAACATTAGCTTCAAGTGTTTTATTTCATATTGAAATTGTGTACCTCTAAACACAACACCCTTTAGTTACCTTAAATGCTTGCGTACCTATACACTCAACAATGTTGGGTTAAGTTTGCGATCCTCATTCTATAAGGCGACCTTTCGAATCGAAGAGGATTCACTGCTCATCTACTTCACGGTGGGCCGCGAATTATATCGCCAATCCATCAACTCTCGTTGCCTGGTATATTTATGTGCCTTTTTACCAAGCATTGGCTTTACGTCATTGATGGTTTTCTGTGATATAATCCTTGATCTGATTATCACGATTATTCTTAGCACCTGCTTGATGTGTCCTTTGTTTTCAACGAGTGGTTAACTTCATTTTAAAAACATCGGTGTAGAAAGCCATTTCCTTCATGCTGTTTTTTTGTTTACTAGTCTACTCATTCCTGTCAGGAATTCTGGTAGAGAATCTCCTGTAAAAGAGCAGCATTGAAATCATGTGACCAGTTTCGGACAAATTTGCTGCAAAAGGTATAAAAACGTAAAAGCCGTTTTGACTATCGAAGTACTGCAGCGTAGTTAGATAGTCTAAACCTAGTCACCCAATCTCTAAGGGGTTAAAGACAGGGATTGATCTTCCGTTAGTGAAAGGGAGAAGGATTGACCCATAACCTCAATATCTCACCAGTCGTACTGCGTGATTGAGTCTATCAGGATTTTTTGTTGACCCTTTTTGAAAATACCAGTCAATGAGCTCAATTTAGAGCGCTTAATTTTTCTTTACACTTTTTGTTTTTTAACAAATACTCGTATTCTTATTAGGTCACCTTCAAATACATCCGCTGACACCCGTTGTAATTGCCATTTACATATTTTGAGAAGAGAAAAATGGAAGATGTATCTCATCGTATATTACTGAATCTAAATTTTTGAATTTGTTGCAGCACAGATCAATAGAAATCAGATAAAGGGGTTGTTCAGATGACTTGTGGCGTCATCTCGATGCGACAATTTCCATCTCGAAAATTCGCCTTTATTGCTATTAAGTTAGCTCATAAATTTTCATCGTTCACCGATCTGCAGTTGTTACATTTTCTCGTTTCGTTTTTGCGTTTATAGTGTGGAATACGTAATTTCCTGGTCTATTGGCTAGACATTGCTTAATTAAGTTGTGAGCCATTTTTGTTATTTAGTGTTTACACGAAGCTTAGAATGCTGTTTGGGAGTTCTTCGGGTAATTAATTACTCTTTTTCATATAGGTATTGCAAATTTCTCTGTTTTTTTAAATCTCTTGAAGGAATTCTTCATGACGCATTAAGTAACCACGATGCGTCATTTTCTAGAAAAGAACGTAATGGTACGGCTGTGTGATAATTCTGCCCCACTAGTAGTGTTTAATCGCGTTGATACAAGGCATTTATTTTAACATTAAATTTTTTATATTTATTTATCTAATATATGTACATACATGTAATATATGTACATTCATATGTACCATATACATATCTGAAATATTAGTTTTCTTTGCCATCTTAAGCAATGTCAGCCAGTTATTTCCTTTATTGTCTCGATGTTCATGAAATTAAGTGTTCTATCACAGTATTTGCGATGTACTTTCTGGCAAACGAAACACTATATCTATCGGACTTATTGAGGGCGGGTCAATAAGTCCGTGACTTTTTCTGACATCTTTACTGAAACAGCAACACTGCTCCTGTCAACAGGCATCTGTCAGTTGACTCCTGTCAAAATTTAAACTTGCTGCGTCAGTTAGTTTGTGTTTGACAGCTATTTTTATCAGACTACTCACTAATTTGAGGAGAAAATGGAAAAAAGTGAATTTCGTGTGCTTATTAAGCATTATTTCTTGCGAAAAAAAACCATTACCGAGACCAAGGCTAAGCTTGATAAATACTATGGGGACTCTGCACCATCGATTTCAATGGTAAAAAAGTGGTTTACTGAATTTCGTTGTGGCCGTACAAGCACTGAAGATGCCGAACGTCCTGGACGCCCAGTTGAGGTCTCTACACCCGAAACAATCGAAAAAATTCACGATATGGTGTTGGCCGACCGAAGATTGAAAGTGCGAGAGATTGTGGAAGCCGTAGGGATCTCGCATGGCTCAGTGGTTTCAATTTTGAATGATCACTTGGGCATGAGAAAGCTTTCCGCAAGATGGGTGCCGCGTTTGCTCACAGGCGACCACAAACGCAATCGTGTAACAACTTCACAGGAAGGTTTGGCGTTGTTTAATCGCAATATGGAGGAGTTTTTGCGCCGTTTTGTAACCGTGGACGAAACATGGATCCATCACAACACACCAGAGAACAAACAACAGTCAAAACAGTGGGTTTCTAAGGGTGAATCGGCGCCAAAGAAGGCCAAGGTGGGTTTGTCAGCCAATAAAGTTATGGCGACTGTTTTTTGGGATGCACGCGGGATAATCCACATTGACTACCTTCAAAAGGGAAGAACAATCAATGGGGAATATTATGCCAACTTATTGGACCGATTCAATGACGATTTGAAAAAAAAACGACCTCATTTGGCCAAGAAAAAAGTTCTTTTCCACCAAGACAATGCAAGGGTGCACACATGTGCAGTTGCCATGGCAAAAATCCATGAATTGGGCTATGAATTGCTCCCTCATCCACCCTATTCTCCAGATTTGGCTCCGAGCGACTACTTCTTGTTCCCAAACCTGAAGAAATGGCTTGGTGGAAAAAGATTTGACTCCAATGATGAAGTCATCTCGCAAACAAAGGCCTATTTTGAGGACCTCGACAAATCATTTTTTTGGAAGGGATAAAAAAAAATTGGAGAAGCGTTGGACAAAGTGTATAGAGCTCAAGAGAGTCTACGTTGAAAAATAAAATTATTTTTTTATCAAAAAATCTGTGTTTTAATCCAAAAGTCACGGACTTATTGACCCGCCCTCGTATGTTTCAGAATTTGTCTTGGTTTTTGAATTTTGATTTCTTAAGGTTGTTGGAATAATTCTTGAAGTGTCGTTTGCTGTGCTTCGTGTCAAATCTGTTGCTCTGTCATAGGTGCTACCGAATATAGTGAACAATTCTTCAAAATCAATAAATCCGGTTGTTCAGACTTGCAAGCAGTTGTATAGAATTACAGCGTCGCTTTCAACAAACTAGAAGATGCTATATATTTTTACCAAGGTACCAATACAAATAGAAGAACCCTTACTCTATACCGTCTACAATCTCAATTAAGTTTTTGTCTGGTAAATTTCCCAAACTTTTCCGAGTTATTAATTTAAATCGTTTCATAAATAAACAACTTAATCAACATTACACTGAAACATTGCTATCGTAGTTTCTCTATACAAAATTATACAATTTCAAAAAGTTATTCATTCTTTCTGGTCCATAAATTTCTTCATTCCGATTCTAATACGATGATTCTCAACACTCTATAGCTTTACCATCATTCAGTGGTGAAAAGCTCCTTAGCTTTGGTTCACATGGAAATTTAACTCTTATCAGAAACAGCTGATGGAAATGGCTCTCTGTTTCTCTTTTATCTATTGTAATATCTTTCCGACTCCATGTATCCATCCAACATATCGTGATAACAGGGCACACAAAGAGAGAGAGAGAGAGTGTGTGAATTTAACCGAATACATATACTCGTATTTGTTCATGCTCTCTCGGAATCTATACTCGCAAAACTCCTCCACCCCACCAAAGGGCGTGTTTTTTTTTTTATGTATCCCCTTATGTAGAAGCCTCGCTAACTGTCACTTCCAAAGTATTAGTTTGCATCCTTTTGGGATAGAAATTCGAAAAAGGACACTTGACTGAAGAGAGTAGCGGAATGAGAGAGCAAAAACCCAAGCACATGCGACCGACTCCCTCAATAAAATAATTCTTGTCCGTGCTCTCTACTGGTATGGTACTCGTATCTATTGCTCTCCTTTATCCCAACCTTTTTTTGTCCTTTTTGTTCAATGTTTTCTGACAGAAGACCTATTCAATTTTTTCCACCATTCATATCTCAATAGTTGTCTTGCAGGCGTTAAGCAGCAAAAACGCGAAAAGGATAACGTCGCGAGACTTCAAAAGACAAACTATAATTTTTGTTCATCTTTCACTTATTTGAATAATTATCAATTTTTCTTGTATCTTTCATTTGATTTCTACCTTTTGCTGCTAAATTAAACTTTAACTTGATTTTCTTGTTATTTTAAAAGGTTCACTTTTTTTTTGTTTAAACAAAATTTCATACTCGATGTGACTTTTCGTAGTTTCCCTTTCGTATTTCTTACTCTATCGTCGTCAATAAAAATTCTGTTTTAATTTTTATATAAATATATAAAAAAAACTTGAGATGAAAGTCAATACATACTCGCAAACACAAGAGATAAATTACAAAAAAGAATCCTTCTATTCGAAAAGATAAAAACAAAATTATTATCTGCTCTGCTCTACTTTTTTGCTACTAGACGTTATCCTGTAAATTGTTATTCATCGTGTTTATTGTGTTTACTGTGTTTATCGCGTGTGTTATCATTGTGTAGGTGTGCGTATTTAACTTTGTGTGTGTCCTTATACATATGTATGCATACATATATTCCATTTTAAATAACAAAATTTATGTCAATTTGTGCCGAGGTAAAACCGCCAAAAAATTATCGCCAGAAGCAAAAATTTAAGTTTCACTACTTTTAAACCTCGTTTTTTGTGGTTTTTAACGTGTGAGCATTTCCTGTGTGTGGTAAATAATTTACGAAAGTCATATATGAGATTTTATATATGTAAAATATATGTGTTTTCCCCTCCCTGTTTAGTACCATTGCCCAATGAAAATAAACAGAAGGAAATCCTTTAAAAATCATCAAAAGTCACACAGAAGTCACAGTATTTATGTTGGTTCTCCTTCGGCGCCTAATTTCGCAGACATGTGTTCCGAAATTTATTTTTTTTTTCTTTTTCTCATCTCATCTGTTCTACAGGATTTTTGGCCAGAACGTTGCTTGCCAGTTGTAGTCATACTCAGTCCTAGAACGATGTACAGCATAATAATTTATGGCAATCCTAACTCCTAACTCAATACCGAAATATAATGAAAAGCAGAAAAAATACGAGAAAAAGGAAAACAGAGAATAAATGCGTGTGATGGTAGAGAACTTGTAGATGAGCAGTTCCTGGCTTTAGGGCGGTGTTGTGTATACAGGGCTTGGGGTTAACAACATTCAGTTTTAAGAAATTTGTCAAATGTAAGACATGTACAGAGATGTGGGTGATGAATGAGGGGATGCTCAGAAGCTCTGTTTTTTTTTATATTCAGCAGGACAGAGGTCAAGGCAAAGGTTGTTGTTTCTATGTTCTATGAATGTTTTAAAGATGGTAATGTTTTAGGCCGTTTTGGTTTTTGTTGTAGTGTTCCCGTTTTACCCTAGCCCCGTTAAAGAACTAGAATTTGTTCATTCAAAGTTCGTTGACAACATCAGAAAGGGGTAAAGTTATAATGATATCCATTTGTGGGTCTTTTTTTTTTTGTAAAATAAAAGGCAAAGTAAATTTTAAATAAATTATGCCTAGGGGTCGGTGGCGTATGTGGAACATTTTTCTGTGTTTTTTTTGTATTAATCATTAAAAAAAACTTTACGGGTGGTTCTTGTTCGATTTTTACAGGTTTTCTTTTCGAGTTTAGTCAAAAGTTGTTTATGAATCTATTTAGAACGGAGAGAAGAATCGAATTTAGCTAATAAGGGCCTAGAGATTCTTCGATGATGTCTGATTGTATTTTCTTTGTACTGAATATTATGCAATTGCTTCATGTTTATACCCAGGCTAAGAGTAAGAATTCCAAAGAGACAAAGTCTCCGACTGTAACGCACTAATTGTTTATAGGCATCCGTGGAAGCGGATCAGATCTACGATCTGAAGATTCATTCCGTACAGCTTAGCTTATGGAGTTGAAGCTGATACTCTTTTCTCCATTCGAAAATATTGCCAAATATCCGCCGGTGAATAAGGTTTTCGAATTTTCACCCAGTCAAATTGTCTCAGTTTTTGTACATCATCGAAAAAAGTCTATGATATTCAAAGAATGATTGTGACTCTATAAGGTAATACTCAATGTATTTGGTTGGACACATAATTAACGAAAAGTGTCAGATTTTGGTGGTTGCAGATTATCGTTAAATATATAGTACTTTTAGTATCCAGATGGAAATAAAGTCACACAAATTTGAAATAATTGTTATTTTTCTGCATAATTTCAATGCACCTCATCACACTTATTACATCAGAAAATAAATGTGCATTTATCGCTGTCTTCAGAATTTCATCATAGCAAAACAGCTTTCCACTCAGGCCCTTCTTTAAATTAGGGAATAGGTTACCTGGTACTCGTTTTTTACAGCACCTTTGGAAACATGCGATATGGGAATTTATACATTGGAACACATCTGAGGTCAGACAATCTCTTTTTTTCTTTCATTTTCATCCCTCGAATTGCGAAGAGTGGTTATGCAAGATGTTGCATTTATAGTTTCACCTCTTTTTGTGTACTCGAGGCCATGATGTTCCGATGGCATGACTTAAAATATAATTAAAGGGCCTCTTCTTATCCCACTGCTTGCTTTCTGGATCATGGTGATGAACTCACACTTCATATTCAGCTGTAATTCAGTCAAAAATGTCCGAGAAATCTTCACCACATTGTTCAGAAATCTCTCCATGACACTCGACTCGCGCTCGTTAAGATGATCATGAAGGATAGCGTATATAGTATCGACGGATAGGTTTGCTAACATCTTTCTTTCATCTTCATATCTACATATCTTTAAAGTACCCTTTCCAATTTTTTTTTTCGTAGAGTCAGTAACAGAGCGACGGTTATCCTCAATGTTCCCACTAAATTCACCAACTTTAAAATTTTTGTTGTCTTTTTCTTTGTTTTGTAAGGAATTTACTTACAGCGTGAAGTTCGATTTTTTTCCAACATTGTCGTGTTAGTCGTTATGGTTGCACTGCACTGCACAGGATTACTAGAAAATTAATGACGACAATTGTATAAAATTTTGCATTTACGCCCTAAACTAATGGAATACCGAAAATGGAATGCCCTTCGTATCTATGGTTATGTTTTGAGATTTTGAACATTAAATCATTTGAATCGCTACTATTCGTTGAAACTTTTGCATCACCATCATGGGAACAAATAATATTATTAACGTCGCTCTCGTATCCTCAGCACTTTGATTGAAGTTTGAATAAATCGGAAATTGTGCATATAAACTTTGCAGTGCATGGAGGCTTTTCGTTTTGCTATCAGTGTCTGTGTACAAAGTGGTAATTAGATCAGATGAAATGTGATGTCTGGGAATACTCTTTGCGTTGGCATTTTGAAGAATCGGAGTGAATTGCAGAAGAGCATCCATTACATCGCATTTGTTGAAAATTTAACCTTTTTCCAGATTCAAATTGTGTTAAAAATGTATGGAAAAGTGACAAGTGTCGAGATGCGATTCTTCAGCCAAGAATATTTCATGAAGTGTCAAATCTGATGGTGTAGCGATCTAAAAATTTCCTGGAATAACTAAGCACAGTATTTAACATATACATTTATACTCGTACAGAAGTGAATGCTAAATTATTCCATCATACTACACCAGACTAATCAAGTTTTTCAATTCATGTCTTAGAAAAGCCTGCTGTAAATTTAGATTTACACGAAATGTGGAAAGAGTAAATTCACAACGACACAATTCTTGCAAAGCTCCAGACAGGAGTGTTAACTGTTTACCGAAGGTATCTAAGAGCAATAAATGAAAGGCTGCTAGCAGTTTGTTTTAATGATGCATATGAAAATCCATGGATATTGTCCTCAATAATTATTGTAGATGGTAAATCTTGTCCCAGAACTCACTGGTTTCGGTTTGTTAGGCATGAAACCACATTAATACGTGATGAAATTTCGGCCGATGAAGACGGGTTTAGCCATTCACACAGTATATTGGTTAGAATTGTGCAATATAAGGCATCGATATGGCTCTCTAGACGTAAAATATTCTGACAAGCCATTCGAATTTGCTTCTTCTGTGGTTCATATTTCCTACCCAACCATACATCTGTTTTTGGTCGGCGGTAATTGAGTTCCTTTACCTATTGAATCGTCATGCAGCTGTGCGACCACATTTTGTCGATTATAAAAAAAAAATAATATAATCTGATGATATATTGCTCGTTTAGTTTATGGCTATTTTTCGGCTAGCGAAACTTTTTGCCGTTTGGAAGTACTGGTCAGAGCTGATTTTAAACAATTTTATAATATATATGCAATCATTATGGCTCCTGATCATTTGTCGCCAAACGCCAATCTAGAATTATGAGGAAGCTGGTGCTATCCTACGTTACTTCCATGAATCTTAACATTTCTCTAGCATTATGGGACTGAAATCCAGCTGCTCTGAGCATGGCTCGTGGAAGAATTCTTGGAATTAATTATCTTTTTTTGGGGCTTTGTTTAATTTTATTTTTCATGGCAGTTCATCTACGGGGAAGGCCTTTGCTTCAACCAACATATTTCTCCTTCCGGTTCTGGTTTTAGTTACGTACGCTGAATTGGTTTAAGTCTACTTTCAATTGCGCGCACCACCATTGTTAAGGTTTGTTTCGTAAGATGAATTCGGAGGAAATTCGGGGGCATCCGAGTCCAGATCTGCGGGCATATTTACATAGTTGTGTAGCCAAGCCCATTTTTACTGCCCTATTTTCACAAATACCTCACTGATAGGCTGATAATTTCTACCGATTATGGGATTGTCGTTTGCATGATTTTTGAAATATTATGCCTCTGGTTTTGGTTTGTGAGTTGTGCAAAGTACTTTTACGCAGTCGCATGATAGCGCTAAATTGTCTTAATATGGTAATATTTCTTCAGACTGATAGAGCCGTGGAAGTTTTCTATCGACACTGCATATCCGATCGAATTTGGCAGGTAAAAGCGTCTGTATAGTTATCAAAGAGGTGACGGGTATCGATTCGGTATTCTTGGGTCCTTACCAAGATCTGATGGGCGTGACAGGTTTAAAACACATTGATATGTATCAATCATGTTTTATACGTTCACATAATAATCTTGTTGGTGTTTAGTAGGCTAATGCCGCTGGTAGTTGGCTGTCGAGTTTCAAGGAAATCTTTCTTTGTTTCCAGACAGACAATGGTTTGCAAATTTGTTGGATTTTATTTTGGATGTTCTTTATCTTCGTTTTGGTCAGAGTGACGGTAGTTTTTGCGTCCTTGATCCGGGTTAAATTGTACGTCTTGCCTCATAGCAATATGCCCGTCTCTATGTTATTTCCTTGGAAGTTTTGATTCTGGTCAGGTCCTCTTAAATTTGAGGAATTTTCCGAATCTTATTCCTACAGCATCATCTTTCAATCGCCTCAACTTCGAGTTTTTTTGGAACTCTCTGCCTCGTCGTCGCATAATATGCCTCTAGTTTGAGTACAAGTGCTTGCCGGCATTTGTCTCTAAACGGGGTGTTTTTTGCGGTCGCCATGTGAAACATAGGACATCAGCATTTGATACTGGCGATAAGGGTCTTAAGAGAAGTTGTTGGAAACGCGGTTGATTAAGGCTCTGGCTGTCTCTCGATTGTAACCTACGACGACAGACTTCTCAAAGCCTTTTCTTGGTGCTGTACTATCTTTGGATACAGAATTCGTACATTTTCTACTACTACGTAGTGTTTCGAGTAAATGTTGAAACGTCGGGATTTGCGAGCGCCTAGACGTTCTTCGTATATCGCAATGTGGTGAACCTGGCTTGTCATGTTTTGATCAAGATGTAGGACGCTGTTGTGTTCATTTTCAAAGCCAATCAGCTCTTGTGTGAATATGTAATCATAATTTAATAATGTTATCAGAATGTACATCTCATTTGCATATGTGAGTCTTTTGCTTTACTGTGGATAGCCTTAGTTTATAAAAAAAATCTCACAACGCATACATATTCTGGTATAGACCATTCCTTAAGGTATTTTTAAGAAATTAAAAGATTTTCTCCAAAAACAGCCAGATAAGATCAATAGAAAGAGGGAACAGAATCTTCTCTATTATTTAGGCTTCGCATTATGTTGCACGGATCAAAAAATACTTGACACTAATGTTTTAACAACGTCTGAAACGAAGAAATAAAATCAGGCGGGTTTGGCAGTGTCCATTTCGATTTTCTAAGTGTTCAAAATAAATTTAAAACTTAAGTACATAGATTTTGGTTGGAAGTGCAAGGTGGGGCAAAAATAATCCCATAACATGAATTGGCTGCCATTTTATTAGAAATGAAAAAAAAAATTGGGTTCGGTTTTCACGAAAAGTTTATTTGAGGTTGTAAAATTGGTGCCATTAAGTTGGAAAATGATATCGGTCAAATGACACCTCCTGAGTTGATGTATACTTATGTTCGTTTTTGCATTTTGAGTTGTTGCTCGCAAAACATCTGGCTCCAAATTGGTGATTTCTTCTTCAATGTTGGCTTTCAAAACTTGCAATGTTTGTTGTCTAGCGCGACATTTCAAAAAGCCCAGAAGGAAGAAGTCTGGCGCCGTTAGATCTGGCGATATGGCCGGCCAGTTCAAATCACATGACCTGGAAATTGGTGATTCAAAATCTCTATCGTTGCCCAAGCTGTGTTAGCGGTTGCTCCGTCCTGCTAGAACCAGCAATGCTTGAGACCCAATTCAGCAACTTGCGGCAAATAAAATTCGTTTAGCATCTGTCTGTAGCACTCACTAGTTACGGTTACGGTGGTACCGTCGGCGTTTTCAAAAAAAATAAGATCCAATCACTTTTTGGCTGCAAGTGCCACACCAAACAGTCACTTTGAGGGGATGCAATGGCTCTTCGTGCATTTCATGTGGATTCCCCGTGCCCCAGAAACGCAAATTTTGTTTATTCACATAACCACTTAAGTGGAAATGGGCTTCGTCACACATTATGATATTGGATACGAAATCACCCTCTATTTGCACCAGGTTTAACAGAGCATGGGAGTAAGTTAACCTCACTTAGAATTGGTGAAGAGTTTGCGCTTTATAAGGGAACATCTTCAGGTCTTTCACCAAAATTTGACGCAACGATGTTTGATGTTCATCTACTGATGTCAAATTGTGTGCATCGTTGTCTCGTCGACGTTTGTAGACTCTATCGGACGTCCTCGGCCACAGCGGTGATATTCTCGGTCGAACTAGCAATACGGAGCCGGCCACATCTCTAGCTAACCCAGTTTGCACGAGATGCTCAGCCAAACGCTTAATTGTTCGCGCACATGGTGCAGGACGACAATAATTGACAATTAGCAGAAAGAAACAAGATCATATATAATTCGATTATAACGAACTCTATGGGACTGGTGAATAAAGGGGTGTCATGTAGTTGCTAATGATGTTCTTACTATTGACAGAAAGAACTAACAACGTTCTGGAGGACTCATTCATTTTTTGTTGCTCTTTTTCTATTTAAAATATTGTCTCAAGATACCGAATTATGAAACTGATTAAGGTGCTTTCTTTGTTGATAAACAATTTCAATACTCGTATATCTTTAATGAGTTTCTTCTTCAATTAGGAAACCGGTCTTGTTTCTGTTCATTAGAAATTCATCCACAACTCGGTTGCTCATTATGTCCTGACACTTGGTCCTACATGAGAACGTACATGACCACCTTAACCTTAACACCTTAAATGCGTTTCTTTTCTTTTCTCAAAACTCCTTCGAGCCATTGGGTGCAGTTTTAAAATTCCTTATAATAATAATAATAAAAAAAAACAGCAAAAAATAGAACTGAAGTGCATTTATTATCTCGGAAAGTCTGCTGCGATTTATGCTCCATAATAATTGCTGCATATTTGCAGGCGCAACCATTTTTTTCTTTTCATGAAGGCGACTACGTACATGGAGGAAAATGAGCGAACAATTAAATCTTAGTAAAAAAAAAAGAAATACAATTATGATTGGGCACGCAGGATGAAATATACATACATATGTAGTATCGGCGAAATGCAAATTTATCCAGAAGTTATGTCTGCATGTCCAAAACACGACAGCGATGTCGACAATTGAAAATTTGCGGAGGTTGGAAAATGCCGGTGTCATGACCCAATGCCATCTGCACAAATTGAATATTCTCACGTACTTGAGAACATCATGCAGCTATTGTCCTTGTTTAATAGGTTTGGTGAAGATTGTATGTATGGCAAATTCCAATAACAATAGGATCTCGTACGAGTATGTTATGTTGGTATGTACATGCCGAGTATGGAATTGCATATTCATGCGTTTATAGAAGTTGTATTAAGAAATAATTTCTTCAGTGAAGGTGCTTGTTTATTGCTTATAAAGCTTCTTAATAAATACTGCACATAATATGGAAGATAATGCTTCTATGATTTGGTTAATACTGACGATGAGATTGCAGTTAACCTAGCGCATGTTAAACCTAGTCCTGCCGTAAATTCTGTTACAATTATAAAAGGCTTTTAAAAAAAAAGGTTAAACATCTTCCATTCAATATTGTCTAACAGATCATGCTTCCCAATTCAGATCAGAAACAATAATTCAATGAGCTGGACTTGTCGGTCGCCAACCTTCTGTTGCTATGAGGTCAGAAATATTGACTCTGACCATGATCCGCTCCTACGAGGGCTTGGCTTTGTGCACTGGACCAGAGTCCTGTTGGTAGAACTATGTATCTCTCGCCACTGGAAAGGGTGTTAGTCAAATTCTTCATAAAACCCGCTAGTACAAGTGGTAAAACTTTTACTCGTGAGAGACTCCTCACCAAATCTTTATGGAAATGGGGTGATTGCCCGTTGAAGACTTGGAACATTTTGTTCGAATTTGACAGTGTAAATTTTATCGTCCTGTTTGTTGGAAACATTTTTTCATCAGTACACAAAATATTTTCATGGTTATAGTCCGCATGGCATTGCAAAAGCTGATTGCATCTATACAGGCAAATTTTTTTAATAAGGAGTTAAATGATGGGCCTTTGACCGAGTTAATCCTGAATTAGTCTAGACATGGATCTGGTTGTTATATCCAATATCCTGGACGCGATTACTGCCGCATTCGTATGGGTCGCGCTCAGACGACCATTTCTTGGTCTGTTGTTTACTTCAGACATGAACGAACATTATCGATATTTCCAGTGGTTTTAAGAGTCCAAAAATTCGGCCGGTACTCTTTCCGCACCTATGCAATATTACGAGTATTTTCGTGATTAGATGCGCTTTAATACAACACTCCATGTTAATAGAAAGGGTAGTAACCTTTATTGATCAATGCATGTGCTCTGAAAAAAGCTGACGGTTCTATGTCTAGAAGAATTTTAGAGCGATTTGCGCTGGAAATTGTTTAACAGAACTTGTGCTAAGACTTAGTATATAAAAGGTTCGCTTTCTATTTTTTATTTTTTATCCATTCATGTACCTAAGACGGTTATCCAAATCACTTTCCATGAATTTCTAGGTCTAGTGATATGAATGTGAACTATTTAAAGAGCATTTTTACTCGTCTCCTTTTAGTTTTTTTTTGTTTTAATCGTGTTGGGTGCCACGATTACTAAGAGGGTGCTGCATACAAATTAAACGTTTCGAATTGGACTCGTATACTGCAGCTGAGGAGCTACTAATGATTATCTACATAAATGGGGCGATTATTTCCTTACTTAAAATGGTCTACTTCCCATCTGAATCATTAGATAGCTTGTTAGTGATGAGAATCGTTTGACTTCGTTGGTAGCTTATATTTTTCTTTACTTTAGACTTTAAAATCTAATGAATATGGATAAAAGATTCGTGTAGCTTTTAAACTATCTTCCATTACTGGTTAGCCTGCGAACGATCCCCTCTTACAGAACCTTAGGCAAAAAGTTTATATACAGGATTTCTAATAAAAAGTTTTATTATACTTTGAGTACTTAGCTGTTTCTCTGATGATGATACCCCGTTAATAAAATTAGAATAATACATGCTTCCACAACGCATCGAAACTGTTAAAACTCACTACAAACATGTTGAAGGTTTGTGAAGCCCTTTATCGTCCAACAATTGTTAAATTGGTTCAGAAATGTGAGCTATTGGGACGGGCTAGTGATGTAAAGAACCAAAGTCATGCCCTTCGCCCAAGAATAACTAGGAATATTGCTTCTATAGCTCGAAGTGTAGCCAAAAACCGACGTTTGTCGATTCGATACCGATCTTAGGATTTGGACATATCACAAATAGCACTCCGCCGAATTTTGTCTAAAAACTTTAGGTCATGAAGCGTTTAGTTAGAGTTCAATTGATGGAAGAGTTTAGGCTTGCCGATCATCAGAAGTATTGTTACTTTGCCAATTGTGTGTTGAACATGCATGAAATTGATCAAGAATTTAGCCGAAAAAGCAATTTGAATGACGTGGCACATTTTCATCTTCAAGACTTTGTTAAGAAGCAGAGTTGCCGAATTTAAGGCTTAAAGAATGATTGTCGGGAAGACTCTCTACTAACAACCTGCTAATATTTATCGCGGCTTTTGAGCAGAAGGCTTCATTCGTTATAATGGTAGTGGTAGCAAGTGTGCGCTGCGGGGGATATTTACCAAATTAAAGAAAATATTTCCATGATGTTAGATAATTCTTCAAATATAACTCTTTATTAATTAGATTACACTTTTTACTGGTACTTATACTAAATTGACAACAGAGTCCTATCGCTATCGCGCACAAAGCTTGAGAGACGAAAATCAGTTGGTGGGTGGTGGCAGTGGCTCAAGTGGTAGTGGACTGGCTTCTAAATCGGAAGGTCCGGTGTTTGAATCCCATCCTCGTCCGAAAGACATATCCATTTTTTGAGTTAACAACAATCAGATAAGATGAGTAGTTGACTAGAAATCAACATCAAGCCAACTTCCAAGAATTTAGTCTTCCCATTAAATGTTGGATGCCACCCATGGAGCGAAATAACCACTGAGCCCAAACATCTTTCTTTCTCTCTCTATCCCATTTTCCAAAAAACTTAACACATCCCGAGGCATTATAAGTGTATTTATACCCACCTGAGTGTTAAGTTCTAAAAAAAAAAAAAAACAAAACTAACTATTCAGTTCTACTATACTTGGTGCATGGCTATGTACAGCCATTGCTAATAGTTGGGAAGTGAGAGTTGGAGAGTTGGTGAACCATGAAGGAATTGCGCTATACAACGATGGTCATTGAATTTGTATAGCCGGAACTTGAATGTATGGATGTAAGTGCTGTTTAATTCTAACAATACGGCGCTTCGTTCCACACAAGTGGCGAAACCATTGCTCTTTTGTGATATATAAAATTGACTCTGGCTTTATTTTGAAGCTACGTTCATGCCGTTATGTTTGGAATAGCACATCATTCAAATGGCCGCCTCGGCTTCGTTGGCAGTGCTTCAAGCGGTCGGTCCAATTTTTGATGACTCGGTTCAATATGTGCGGCGTTATTCCGGCAATAGTGTGTTGAATGTTGGCCTCGAACTCGTCCAAATTGGTTGGCTTGTTAGCGTAGAATAAGGATTCGACGTAGCCTCAGAAAAAACAATCGAGTGGTGTCAAATCGCATGATCGCGGCGGCCAATTGATGAACTCTCGCCGTGAGATGACCCAGTCGCCAGAGTTGCGTCGCTTGTATGGCATGTAGTTCCGTCTTGTTGGAACCACAGTTCGGATATATCGAAGTTTTCGAGCTCTGATCACAGAATGTCCGTTACCCTCACTCTAGACATGAGACCGTTGACGGTAACGGTGTCTCCTTCCTCATTTCGAAAGAAATAAGGTCCCATGATGGCGCTATGCCATAAACCGCACCAAACAGTCAATCTTTATGGATGCATTGACCTTAACCGAGCTCTTGTGGATTGTGTTCGCTCCTATAATGACAATTTCGCTTGTTTACATAGCCGCTGAGCCAAAAATGTCCCTCGTCCGAGAAGATGATTTTTTGGCCAAAATCCGGATCTCCGGCCATCATTTCCAGCGCTGTATTAGCACACTCGCGGCGTTGTCTATGGTCGTCCGGCTTCAATTCTTGCGTCATCACAATTTTATACGGATGTAAGCCCAAATTCAACCGCAAAATAAGCCGGGTTGACTCTTTAGCTTAGCCTAATTAGCTTATCGGCGCTGAATAGACATTTCTGGCTCTTTTTTGATACTGGCCGCTACGCTTGCTATGTTTTCTTCATTTAGCACAAATCTCTGTCTGGTTGGTGACTGAAGATTCAAAAGAGTGTGCTCACGTTCAAACTTATCCACGGTGCGATGAATTACTTGCACACTGAGCCGGAATTTCGATAATATTTTGCAATAATTTCCGCACGGTCGGCAAGCGTAAAACGATGCATGATGAGATCGCAAACCTTGCCGAATATTTTGACAGCTGGATGTTGACTTTGACAGCTGCTGAAATATAGCAATTGAAAAAACTATCATTGCCATCTAGTCACCCGTTAATAAAAAGGTCCTATGAACTTAAGTCTTCAACGTTAAACGACTGATCGAAACGTCACGTTTCAGAAAGAGCAAAACTGTCGAGGGAAAACGAAAATGAAAAGACAAATAAGAATATATGACTGAATTCCGCTCGAGCGTCGAGTGCTTCATAACGCAACATTACTCTAGTAATACAATGCGTAATAAATGCATGTACTACGCAAATAAAAGCAACATTTCCATCACAAACAGATCTCATGCAATGTTTGGAGGCTACACAGTTTATTATCTAATATTATTTTATATTGTCTTGACTTATCTTCACGATTTTATTAAACTAAAACACCAGCTGAGAATGTGTGCAAATGGCGTTTCTAAACGGCAACGATTTCAAAGCATCACTGATGCCTTACAGTGGAAAGGCAATGTTGCAATGTATAACAAAAGTAAATTTTTTTGACGTTTAGGAATTCAGCCTATCCTTTCACTGACAATAGCAATGTGCTGTATTAACGAGACTTGAGGGATTTCGGTGAACTCTGACATTTGTACCACGTCGGCGATTTTAACTTACTACCACATAGGATAATGGACTTTTGGGAAAGGAGAAACAAACGCCGTCGGGACTAAGATGACCACAGACCAAAATCACACATTAGTATTGTGGGACACTCGATAGAGATAGTACTAAACGAACTACAGTACATATGTAAACATTTGCAATTAAATGAGCGATTTGAAATGTGCTTTGGTATGTTGTACAAATATGCTGAAACCAAACTCATATCAGCTTAAGGTCCAATATATGGCTGTTCCAATCTTATGTTGAATACCTGCTGTAAGAATAGTAAACCACAACCCTGCATTCAATACCACTTGTTGGAGAATACAGTTTGTTTAATCGAGAAGACAATGGTAGAAGATTCGTTCATTTTAGTAGGGCAATCGTTTAAATTCATACAATCCGCGAATTCCTTTTGTGTGCTAAAATCGTATTCAGGAGCCGACCAACATTATCGAAAAAAAAGAGTAGAGTCAATCATATTATAACAAGAGATATGTGTATGTATAATTGAAGACTTATGGAGAATTCCACTTTAACGCTTAAATGTAGGTGAACTCACATGGATTTAACTGAAGTTCTAGACGACAAGTAGAGAGGTTTTCACATCCAAAGTTAAAGTACTGAGGAGTTTAAATTTTCGTCACTGCTGTTGCCATTTGCCGTCAGCGAATGGTGACGTATAATTGATGATGAGCTTGACAGAACATAAATACTCATACATTACAAGAACTCCCTTAAAAAAAGACAATGTATTAACAGTTTACGGGTGTCCTTATGCTTATTTCCTTTAACGTGGTGCCACTTCGACAGATGATTTCCACCAATCTACCCTTTATGAGAATCTACCTCTTAAACATTTCTCTCTCTCTCCAATTTTTTAATCAATTTTCAGTATTTTTATTTCTTTTAATAAAATTTCAACAAATATTTTTTATTTCTTCCTCACTCTAGCGTTCTTATCAAACAAATTACTCCCGCACAAGAACTCAATAAAAGCACTTGAATGCAATCAACTCAAATGATTATCACACATCCTTTTCGACGGAAACACTGTCATTTCTTTTAAAGTCTTTCTCAACCTCTTTTCGACTGGCGTCCTTCTTTTGTATACGTGTGTGTTTGTGTGTGTGTTCAACCCCATCGATTTAAGGGGGAAAAAATGTCATTGTTGTGTGTGTGTGTGTGAAGGGGGAAGACTAACACTCGGTATCATCGAAAAAAAATAAAACGAAAATTCTGAATAGATGAAAGCAATAAAATTTATGGAACGTTGTGTTATCATTTCTCTCCCTACGAGTATTTCAAGTGGCATACTACCTTCGCTCCAATTCGCTGTATCACATCTCGAATAAAATATTCCAGACGCTTAAACCAAAAGCACACATTTCTCCTCTTCAATAACAAACACCCTCCACTCATTTTGAACTATTCAGTAGCAACTTAAATATTGTAGCTGGTTGACAACATATTTTATAAAAGGGATTGTGAGTCCTTTTTTTTTTTGTTTTTTTTTTTTTCTTCATATACTCACTTTTATAACGTGTCGTGATCATGGACATACAATCTCAGGGGGTTTGCTTCGTTTCATCGGTTCTAGATATGTAGATTAATCGGGTTTTTAATGGCACATTATACTCTGATCGATTTCGAATCCTTCCGGAAGAAGATAAAAAATCGTTTTCATGGTGAGAGCGCACATTTGTCATAACTTTATTTGGGGCTGAAATTTATTGAGGTAAGGGTTATCCTAAATCACCAACAACGCTCCTGACCTTACACTTGTTTGTTATGGAATGCTACGTGAAGGGCTGAATAATAACCCTGAGTCAATGTTTGTGTGAATGCAACCCGAAAACATCAGGTAGGCACGGTATCCATACATCGTTACGTTTTTATTACCAAAAGTGCGAGTAAGATGGATTATTTATGCATAATGAGGTATTTATTGGAAAACAAATCTTTCTTGGATTACTGGCGGTTAAATGTTAAATTCGTTTTTAATTAACGTACAGAAATTTTTGTTGGATTATAAACGACAGACGATGAAATCGTCGATTCAGAACAGATTGCGGTCGCGTAACGTATAGTACATATGCATAAAAGGTTGCAATGATAGATATGGATAGCAAGAAAAACCACGGATTACGATTTCGATTTCGAAATCGATTTCTGTTAATAAACGGTGGTGATGGATTTCATTTGACCACTTAATTGAACCGATAAAGTTTTATTTAGCTGCTCTATCGATTTGGGTTTGAGGATAATTCAATTGGTATGGAAAAAGTAGAGTTTCAAAGTTACTTGTGCATAGATGCCTATAGAACAAAATACCACAGAGATTAATGCGAAAACAAAGCAATTGGTATTAATGTTTTTTTTTTTTTTTTTAGAAAATATTAAAATATTAGCAATCCGCAAAAAAATGCGACAACTAGCATTCATTTATCCGGCACAATGAAACAATCAACTTGACCAACAATAAAAAATATTTCCATAAATTGAAGTATCGATGGATATACGTAAAAGTACTTGAAAGTATCCTTCTACATGTCTCTATTTTGTAACGCTATAATCTTCGGTCCCAAAAAAGTTTTGAAACCAAACAGCGTACGACAAATTCGGGATATTGGGATTCTCCGCAGATAGCCTTGTTCCCACAATGAGCCTGTCAGGAAAGCAACGCTGCACCACCTTTTTTTTTTTTTTTTTAGCTAACTATGATGGGTGGCCGTGGCTCAAGTGGTAGTGTATTGTTCCCAAATCGGACGGTTCGGCGTTCAATCCCAACAGCGCGCGAAAGACATTCTTTTTTTTTTTTCAAGTTACTAAAATCATGTAGGATGAGTGGTTCCCTAGGATACAATAAGTCCAATTAACTAATAATTTAGTCTCCCCATTAAATCTTGGTTGCCACCTATGGCATGAAGCGAAATAACTCTCTCCCTGTCTCATTTTCCTAAAAACCTAAACGCCCTTAGCTAACCATAGGTCAATAATGTACTCTTACTTAATTACAAAAAGTAAGAATCCAACACAATTACATTTATGCTTTGCAGAGCTGGCTGGCGTAACTGAACTGAAAGCTATGGGTACAAATACAAACTTTATATGTTGGTCATGATTCTACTTCTTGCACCTCTAGCTGTTGCGACAACAATCGTCCTTTTTTACCGTATGGTTTCACAACACGGAAAAACTCAACAGCGAAGACATAAGCAATTCCGCCTACTCCAAGTATGATAATACCAACAAAAAAAACATTACTGCTGCACTTAAATGGCCAAATGGTGTATCCCACAACGGTTACCAAGTCAGAAGACAGACCTTAAGAACAAAGTAACTCGATGCTCATATTCTAAAAAAAAAAGACGCATTCGAGCATTGAATTTGATAAAAGAAATAATTTGAGGTGGCTCAGAAAGGACTTGAGACACCAGTATCTCCAACAAAACCCATTGCTCAGATTTTGCCAGTCATTCACCGGTATTCCTGAAGTTATAATCCAAAGCTAAAGGATAGGCAAGAGAAATCAGTGTAAAATAATGGTGGCACCATTCACTTTATTATTAAAGGCGAGTTAATTAACTTACTTTCTGTGGTCAGAGGTCGACAACATCGATATATCCAAGCTGTGGTTCCAACAAGACGGCGCTAAATGCTATACAAACGACGCAACGCTCGAAGTTTGGAAGGAGAAATTTGGCGACTGGGTGATCTCACGGCGACCGTTCAAAAATTGGCTGCCGCGATCATGCCATTTGACAACACTCGATTATTTTCTCTGGGGTAACGTCAAGTCCTTAGTCTACAGGGTGACTTACTCGAACTCTTTTAAAATGCTATAATTTTTTTTATTTTTTGATAAATTTTATTGTGCCAAAGTAAAAAATGTTGGAAAATACTCGTACATCAATTTTCAAATTGTATCAGTAGTTTTCAATATGTCCACCTTTGGTGCGAATAATGGCCTTGAGACGGCCGAAGAAAGCATCGCACGCTGCACGCAATGGCTCTGCGGTATTTTGGCCCATTCCCGGCGAAGTGCTTGTTCGAGGTGGTCCATGGTCCAAACTTTGGTATTTTTTAGTGCCAACCTTCGCCTTCAAAATACCCCAGACAGAGAAATCCAACGAAATGATTGTTTGCCCAAGACTCCAATACTGCCTCTAAGACAGTTTCAAGGTATACGATCGCATTAATTTTAACGAAACGGTCCAAAAATACGAGCGGAAAGCAACCATCTGCGGTTATGGCGCCCAAACCATCACCATCGGTGCTGCCTGCTTTCTGGTGGCCGTCCGAAAGTGTAAATTTTCGAAGGACCTCTCAGGCAAGTAAACTCGGTCATTTTGTTTGTTGACATATTGCTCGATAACAAATGGCGACTCATCGGAAACAACCAAATTCGGCAACTTACCACTTTCGTGCAAGCGTAGCAACTCATCCGCTCTTATGACTCTAACTTTTTTCTGTTGCGGTATAAGATCGTGTGCTTTTTGGAACTTCAATGGCTTGAGCTCAAGCTCATTTTTCAGTATGTGTTGCATCCGTTCCAACGATATGTTGAGCTCACGAGCCATTTTTCTTCCACTTCGACGCGGATTTCGTTCAATTTGAGCCTTCACTTTCCGAACCATTTCTGCCGATGTTGCTGTTTTTTTATGACCACCTCCATGGCGTTTTGCAACGCTGCCAGTATCACGGTAACGAGCTATGGTTCGAGACACAAATGATTAATTCACGTTAAGGTGCTGGAGGGCTCTAACGATAGCTACTCGTGGTTTTCCAGCCAAATATAAAGCAATCACGTTTGAATTCCATCGCGGATAACAATTTTTCAACACAACTGAGACGCAAATCGTTTAAAAGGCTTGTAAATAATAAAATTATCTTTCATGTGTCAAAATTTGAGCTCACTGTCATGAACGGTTTGGAAATTATAGTAGTCTGAAGTTGGTTGCAGTTCGAGTCATTCAGGGTGTACGCTAACAAGCCAACAAATTTGGATGAGCTCGAGGTCAACATTCGACAAGCTATTGTCGAAATAACTGACTAAGTCATCAAAAATTGGACCGACCACTTGAAGCACTACCAGCGAAGCCGAGGCGGCCATTACTATAAAATGGTGTGCTATTCCACACAAAATGGCATGAACGTAGCTTCAAAATAAAGCCAGAATCAATTTTATATTGTATCTCCCACCGTTGTTGTTTTATTTAAATTTTTTTCCCAATTTTATCTTGCCACTCTTTAGTACGCAGAAGCTCTGCAGATGTTATCGGCGCTTTATTGCCATTAAGTGCTTCCTTCTTGTGATTTCTAAATGTCATAGTCACGATACTTCTTACCGAATTCGAGTTACTTCAAACAACTCGTTTTGATTTAGTTGAGTGTCGCTGAAATACTTCCTCCGAAATGATCAGAGAATCGGCTAAAATGTTTAAAATTGCTCCCGTTACACATTTTTGCTTTTTACTGTTTAGATATGCCTTCTATAGTACGTCACAAGTTACGCTGTACTCTTCTTAACTTCATTCGAAAAAGCGATTTGAATTCGTTCCTCTCTACCCCCGGTATTGATTCAAGTCCGCAGAAACTAGAAGACACTGCCTTCCTACCAATCTTTTGACAATGTCCTGGTTTTCTACGGGCATTAATCTGCTAATTGCTTCTAGTCCTTGCAATAGATGTTCTGTTATTCATGTATGTTACACACAAGATATTTTTCAGTCGGTCTGTATAGGACCTGGGCATTTTAATGGTGTTGTCTAAACTTCGTTCTGATTTTTCGTTATTTCTATACTCATAAGATTGTGAGCTCGTCGACATTGTCTTCCCCACATTTTCCTCGGCGTGGTATCGTCGGTTTTCGGAAGCCTTATGCCCCAACATGGCTTCATGGTTCTCTTCTATGACAAGGAGATTAGCACTGCAATTAAGAAACAAGTCCTTCGTTATTGGGACATGCTGCTGTCTTGCTTACGTGGGCATTCACACCTCCGATCACCATAACGATATCTCTGTTTTGTGTTGCGTTGTTGACGCTGCTCAGCTGGCTACAAATTGTTCTTTCGGGCGTTATCAGAGAGACTCGTTGGGCTAAGGGACTCTGTTCATTGTGCAGTTTTAAACTCTACACCGGATCTGGATAAGGGGATCATTTCACCATAATGGTACAATATAAACAGTAAACTTTTGAAAGTTTTTACTTTGACAGCATCAAGCCCAAATCTCAGTATTATCGGGTACTCAGGTTTTATTTGCCACATAGTTATTAGTTCCACGTTCCGTTTTAGTGTGTTCATTGGTACCTGAGCTCCGGAAAAGATAATCTGTTATGGCACAAGTTTCATGTGAATCGTTTAGATGGCATCGGCTGAGGTCATAGTATGTAAAGCGTTCTCTTACTCTGACTTACAATTTTTGGTCAACTCCACTTCGTAACTATGTGAGCTAAGATTTTTCCGGTGAGTAGGGAAGCTTTTCTAATCTTTGCTTTTCTATACCGTATTCGCATAATTTATAAATAACAATGGTACTCTAAATATTAGCAACCCTTATCAAAGGTCAGCAAATCAGTTGCCATCGGGTATAGATGTTGCAAAGGGTGCCTCTTTCATCCTCATAAATAGAAAAATTCTTGAAGAATTATTACATTGATTGATTTTCGGTGGACTGCAGATGTGTTAGATATTTAATTAAAAGTTATCTTAATAGTAGTGATGGAATTACATTTGAATCCACGTTGGGCGAAGAACTGCCTTCGATATACATTCTTAAGTTTTGATTTCGATGTATCTTCGTATGTTCACAATCAAATAGTTTACTAGATACGAGTACACTCATCCTCATCCACTTTAAAGTTCATTCATGCTATGTTATGCAGATCATTTGATGTCGGTTTATGCATTTTGAAGAGCTAAATCCCATATACTTTCAATTTCCTGTTGGATGGCATTTTCCTTTGACGGAAATCGTATCCGTGCCAGAGATGAAATTGAAAATCATCAATTGCCTTGGGAATGGATGAAGACCTTAAGGTGAAATCTTTCAATAATGCAAGAAAATGACATTGCAGAGCGGAGGATTATTTTGCATATACTGCCTTGGGTGTTAATTTGCGTAATATACTAATTTAATATGAAATTTATGAATAGCTTGTTACTATTACTGCAATTGGGGGATAGCATGTTGCTTCGTACGGTACATAATTTTGTTGAATGCAAGATGTTCGACAATAGTCTTAAAATCTTTTCCAGAAAAAACAAAGTGTCCCAAAATTCACGCAAGAAGTAAAAGACAGACTTCGCCTGCAAATACGTACATACAGTGTTGTGCAAAACATACCGGATTTTTATCGAACATTTTTTTTTGGTGAATTTTAGGGGAACAGAAAGAACCTACGAGGGGCGTTCACTATATTCTCGGTATCGATATGAAGGAAAATGCGAATTCAATTTAGATTGTTTTTATTTTTCAATATAATCTCCCCTAACATCAATGCATTTGTTACATCTTGAGATAAGCTTTTTTAAACCCTCAAAAAAATAAATTTCCTCTTTCTCTGCAAAATACCGACTTGAGTTCTTCATCATCCGAAAATCTTTTTCCACGAAGACATTTTTTCAAATCCGGAAACAGGAAATAATCACTAGGGGCAAGGTCTGGACTATAGGGTGGGTGTTGGATTTCTTCGAAACCACAATCTCGCGCAGCAGCCTTGGAAACTCGGGCCGTGTGAATAGGAGCGTTGTCATGAAGAAGCAACACACCCGCTGCGAGTTTACCCCGTCTTTTCTTTTTAATTTCCTCCCGCAAATTATGCAAAGTGGAAGCGTAGGATGTGGCGTTGATGGTTTCACCTTTTTTTTGTACTCAATGAGCAAGATTCCCTTTGAGTCCCAAAAAACTGTGGCCATTAGCTTCCCGGCAGACGGAGTGACTTTGAACTTCTTCGGGGGGTCTGTTCCTTTTTTATGCCACTGCATGGACTCTTGTTTGCTTTCAGGGTCATAGTGGTGGACCCATGTTTCGTCCCCAGTAACAATTCGATCCATAACACCGTCCGCGTTCTCACTACACATCTCCAAAAGCTCTCTACAGCATGCGATTCTCACTTTTTTCTGAGGCGCTGTGAGCATTCGTGGCACCCACCTTGCACTGACCTTTGAAAGGTTAAGATGGTCATGAAGAATGGTGTGAATGGTACCAATTGAAAGCTTGGTGATCTCTGCCATCATTTTCACCTTTATTCGGGCATCCTCAAGAACAAGTTTTTGGACTTCTTTGATGCTTTCTCCCGTACAAGCAGTAGCCGGGGCGCCGGAGCGGGGGTCGTCTTCAATGCTCTCTCTGCCCCTCTTGAACTCACTTGACCACTTTTGCACAGTTGATAATGAAGGTGCGGAACCTTGGTAAACAGCCACCATCTCTTCATGAATAGTTTTTTGACTTTTTCCTTGCTTAGTGAGAAATTTAATTACAGCGCAATGCTCAATTTTCACCATCATCGCCTCAGTTGCCATTATGATTCTGTTTAACTAGAGATAAAACGCGAATTAATAATCACATTTATATGAAATTTTACATGAATGCACTAAAATAATACTATTACTTGATAAATACGTCAATTTATATATACAACCAGAGCTTCACCCCGTTACCGAGAATAGTTTGAACGCCCCTCGTAAGTGAAATCTGTTCTCAGTTTAAGAAAACTTATAAAAATAAAAGAAAAAAACCGTTTTGCGATATATTTTATTAAAAAAAAAAAAAAAAAAAACTTAGCTCGGTAACGGCCTATGCAAAATATACCGAATTTTCGTTATACAGGGTCCGGAAAAATGATCTCCCACATTTTGCACCGCCACTGTGCCCGAACCACTAAAGGGAGGGGGAGCTTAGCGTAGTCGGTTGGTAGCTCGCGCCTTGCCATTTCAGTTGTCTGTATGAATTGGACGGGCGACCATCGTGCCTTCGTTATCAAAATATTTATGAAAAGTAACGAACCTGTGATTAGGATGCAAAGAACTTTTCGTACTCTCTTCGCGCTTGGTAGACATGCTCCATTTCCAGATCGCAAAACAATACTGTTGTGGGTTTCAAATTTTAGAGCTACAGGTTCAGCCTTAAAAAGAAAATCAACTGGTAGACCCAGAAGTGTTCGGACACCTAAAAATGTTGCAGCTGTAAGAGAAGCAGTTGAACGATCTCCTAGCCGCCGTTCATCTGTTAAACATGCCTCTGCTTTGCGTTTGTCAGATCGTTCTGTGAGAAGAATTTTACACGCCGATCTGAAGTTCCACCCATACAAAATGATGATCGCGCAAGAATTTAGTGAACGGGACTGGGAAAATCGTAGAACACGCTCCAACGATATTCTTCAAAACATCGCACAAAATGCTCTTTTAATAACGAGTGACGAAGCTCATTTCCGTCTGTCTGGCTGTGTGAACAAGCAAAATTTTCGCTACTAGACACCAGAGAATCCGCGGCAGCTCCATGAAAGGCCACTTCACAGCCCATTTGTTACTGTTTGGTGTTCTGTTGGATCTTTTGGCGTTTGTGGTCCCTATTTTTTTTGAAGAGGGAGGCGTGACGGTTACCATAATTGCAGATCGATATGTCGATATGCTACGCAATTTTTTGGAACCAAAACTCAGAGAACTTGAACATCCGGATGTGTGGTTTCAATAGGATGGACCTACGGCTCATACGGCAAGAAGGACAATGGACATTTTAAGGGAAATGTTTGCAGGATGCGTAATCTCGTTACGTGGAGACGTTGGGTGGCCTGCGCGTTCAACCGTTCTTGCCCCATGCGACTTTTTCCTTTGGGGCTACCTGGAAACGAAGGTTTTTCAACTTTATCAACGAACTATTGACGAATTAAAAGCAGCAATACGCCAAGAAATTACACAGCTTCGAATGTGTATCGAAAAAAATGGTCGCCACTTGCAGAGTCCACTGTAATTTTCAAAACTCAATAAAAACAAATGGCAGAACATGCATTTTCAGTTAATATAAATAAATTCAAAATAGCATTTACAATGGCGTTTTTATTAAAGATTAAACTATGTGGAGATCATTTTGCCGGACCCGGTACTTAATATTTTGCCCAGTAACCGTTGTTTTTTAAGACTTGCCCGCATCTTTTAGGCATGGACCACACTAGATTCTTAAAATCTTTTGGAATGTTCCCCCATTCATTCTTTAGTGGCGTCATAAATGCATTTTTGAATGTGTGCGTCTTTGATTCTACCCGTCTTTTTAAAATGGCCCACAAGTTCTCGGTAGGATTTAAATCGGGCGATTGGGAGCGCCATTCCAATACATCAACATTTTTCTGCGCAAACCACTCCTTAACCAACTTTGATGAATGTTTTGGGTCATTATCATGTTGATAAACCCAACGCATTGGCATCTTCTCCTCAGCGTATGGTAGCATTACGGATTCCAGGATATCCCTATACTGGAAACGATCCGTAATATCACTAATCTCATGTATTGGTCCACATCCCGCGCAAGAAAAATATCTCCGCACCATAATTGAGCCTCCTCCATGCTTCACTGATGGACGACAATGTTGTGGCCGAAGCCGTGTCCCCTTCTATCGTCTAACATGAATACTTCCATCGATAGCAATCAAGTTGAACTTACTCTCTTCGCTAACCAATTGAATTTGCTGACCAATTCAAATGGTTGCTTGCGAATTCCAGTCTAGGAAACGATTGGTGTTAGCAAAGTAATCAAAGACTTACTATAGGAATAAAATGATACCTTTTTTATGTATGTTTAACAGTAAGTAGAGACTTTTTCGCTGGTTGAAAAGAACCAGCTTCTCTTAAACGCCTGCGTATGGTGCTTGCTTCAATTAAAAGATTGAGCTCACTAACAATCTTTCTTGAAGAAGGCAAGAAAGGATCGTTAAGAATCATTTTCTTAATTTGCCGATCGGTTCGGGGTGTAGTTTTTCTGGGACGTCCTCCATACTCAATGGTTTCGACCGGTTTTCCATTCCGAAACTTTTTTATAATGTCACACTCTGCCGATGATGGCATTTTATACTTTTTGCCTATGGATTTTTGTTTTAGCCCTGCCTTAAATTCGCTACCACCTGATTTTTAACCACACCACTGTATTTATTTTTAGCCATTTTTAGACCTTTTAAGTTTTGTTAAGTCTATAACTCACTTCAAATGACAGCCAAAGCGATTATCGGCAAGTTAAAGAGCAAGAAAATACGGTACTTTTAAAAATCCGATATGTTTTGCATAGGCATGACATTGATTGGTTTTCTATTGTATTCCTGTCCGCTAGAATTCTTCAATGAAAAATTCGGTATGGTTTGCACAGGCTTGTACAATATGTACGCACTCTTTTGCCGTAATTTTCTACGGCAATTTTGCATAAATGTGGTTGAATTTGTTCCTTCAAGGCGTGGGTGGTCATGGGCTTGTTGACATAAACCTTAGACTTCAAAAAACTTCCATCGGCGTTAAATCTGATTACCAAAACGGAAAATTACACGACCAGAAAATGACTTATTCCGTAACGGGCTGTATGCATTGTAGCATCATCTTGTTGAAATCAGATGTCGTCCACTTTCATGCCTTGTAATTCAGCCACAAAAAACAAAACGCTATCATGTTGTGATAGCGAGTACCATTAACTGTTATTGCCTGACCAGCCGCATTTGCAAATAACAATGGTCCGATGATACCTCCAGCCCAAAATTCGCACCAAACAGTGTTACGTTGTGGATGCATTTGTTTCTCAAGAATCATTCATGGATTTTTTGAATCCCAAATTCGAAATTTTGACGATTAACAAAGCCTTCAAGAAGAAAATGAGCCTCGTCGCTGTCTTTTGTCTTGTTTTTTCGTTGGCTCAAAATTCAAGTCTTGCGTGAATTTTGGGACACCCTTTACAAATTGGGATGCTTACCTGTTTCCCTTAGCGTTTCTGGTTGAATGCTTCTTCATAAATATTAATTTGTAAGCGGTTATGTGACAGAATTTTCACGCATTGTAATAATGTAGTCTGGCTATTTTGGAACGAGTCGAAACTCTGTCGAAGGCTGATGTTAAACCGGCCGGACTCTTTTTTTTTATCACCTTGGCTATTTGAAATGGATTGGAGAACGTTGATGTTCATTCGCTTAAGTAAAAGTGTGCCAGTCATTTCTTACAAATTCTGCTTTAAATCAGGTTTAAGTTTAAGGTTTGGTTTTTAAACTGGCAGCACTGTTTCTACAAAATATCAATTTGACAGTTGAAAGTTGACTTGTGGTTAGTACGTTTTGCCATTTTAGAATGAATACGAGTAGATTAACGCCAGAACAACGCGTGCAAATTTTGCAAACTTATTTTGAAAACCATGATTCGATTCGCCAAATTTATCGTGCGTTACGTCCATTTTAGGGTCGACATAATCAATCGTCCATCTGAGCAAGTTATTCAGTTATTGCCGTTGTGGAACGCAGTGTTGAGAATCCGAATGAGTCGATTCGCCATCGTGCACAACAATTGGAGCTATGTCTATCCACTTTGTGGAAGATTTTACGGAAAGATCTTGGCTTAAAAGCTTATAAGATCCAGCTTGTGCAAGAGTTGAAACCGCGTAACCATTATACGCGTCGTAGGTTCGGTGAATGGGGCGAAAACATGATTCAACTTGATACTCATTTGTTGCGGCCGATTTTTGGTTTTATGGATATGTAAACAAGCAACATTGCCGAATTGGGAGTGGAGAAAACCCAGAAGCCTTTGTCGACACGACTTTATAACCATTAAAACTCACTGGTTGGTGCGCTTTATGGGTCGGTGGAATCATCGGCCCATATTTCTTTAAGGACGATGCCGGCGAGAAGGTTACCGTCAATGGAGACCGTGACATTGACGTGACAGGGCTTTGGTTTCAACAAGATAGCGCAACATGCCACATGGGAAACATTTTCTGAGCGCCTAATTTCGCTTAACGGACTCACAACTTTAGTTTACTTTCTGTGGGGGTATGTGAAGTCACTAGTTTATGCCGATAAACCAGAGACGTTGGACGATTTGGAAGTAAACATTCGCCGTGTTATTGCTGATATGTGGCCCCAGTTGCTCGATAAAGTTGTCGAAAATTGGACTTGGCGATTGCATATCCCCGTTATCATATTTAAACACTAATGGCATAAAATTATCTACATATTAAATAAGGCTAATATTATAAACATTAACTTTAGCTTCAAGTGTTTTATTTCATATTGCATTTGTATACTTCTAAAAAAAAATATACAATTATGCTACCTTAAAGTTAAATCTGCACTTTTCTTTCTCATTATTATCATCAGCTGCGGCTTCTTTAATGTGCTTAGCAATGACTTCGTCTGCCCCAGAAGCTCTATTGTTCTGTAGTTGGGATATGTCTATGCAGATAATGTGTATTAAACAGTTTGCGAAAGAAATTCTTTCAGTTTTTCAACAGAGACTGCGTTGTTACCACTAAGTCTTCAACCTTATCCTTGCAAACTTTTGTTCGGGCTTCGGTTCCTTGTCAAGTTGTTTTAATTTTGATAAACCATTCAAATCTACAAACAGTATCACCTCTCGCTGGTATCAACCCACGATTTCTTGAGAATTTTTAGGAGACTATCCATTAGATAATTTCTTTGATGTTTTGTCATTCGGGATATCCGCATCCATATTTCATATTTCAGCTGAAACAACATCGTATTGCGGCCCTGGTGACGTTTTGGAATGTTTGGATATTCAGAATATTGTGGTGTCTTTCGGCGGTTGTGATTTCGGAAAACATTTGTTACCTAAGATTACATTTCTACTCGCCGAAAAATCGGTCGTATAATCTCTTTGACAATCTTGATAGATTTGAGACCAGACAATTCATAAGTTCATTCTTCAGCTTCATTCTTACATCGGGATGTGTTAAGTCTGGATTTGCTAATCTAATCAGCCTATGGAGTTTAAAACATTTGGTTGGTCTTCATGATGATCTTCTAATCGACATTAAGGCGTCGTTGAAGACATACTCCAACTATAAGGTTCGTCGAACTACATCTCCAAATCAGTAATCTTGTTAAGTTATGCACAGTTCATGTTCTTAGCATTTTTCAACATCTTAAAAGGATGCTGGAATGTCGTTTGTTTTATCACTAGTTTATATTAAAAGAAAAAAAAAAAAAAAAACATTAAAGCTTGTTTATGGCTTGCTGTTATTTCCTTTTCTATTGTAGCTCCCCTCTGTTAACATATAATTTTTATATCCTTCATTGAATTGGAAATGCATTTTCTATTAACGTAGGAGTGCCTGACTTACCGCCCATCCCATCAGCATCATCCATAACATTTCCCTGAGTTTTCTTTTAAAATCAGTTTTCTCTTCAATAAAATATTCACTTTATCGCGATTTTAATGTAAGTGAAATACAGGGAGAGGAGAAAAAAGAAGCAATCATTTTCCGTCCTTCTTTCAAAGGCAACCCTCTATGTTATGGTGGAAATGAGAAAGGGGGGCTTAAAGGAATTAGTCCGTCTCTCCCTTATATGGTATGCGATAAACATACATATATCAATTTATTTCTTCTTGATTTTTTCCTTTTTTCCGCAACGTACTACATATATATTTCCTTAACGATGGTAATGTGTGTCTCTACGTTGGTTTTGCCTTAGGAAGTCTTTACGTTGCTTACCTTCTTCTCTGAGGGTGCTGAATTCCTTTCGAGCTTACGCGTATACGAGTATTGCTTATTGCCAACAGAGCCCGACAATGATGATGATGAGGGAGACGACTACGATCCGACTATGTCGACGACAACGACAACGACAACGACTGTGCGGATGATTATGATAGTAATGACGACAACGGGGCTACGTCGAACCAGTTCTGGTTAAAATTCAATTGGATAATTGCAGGTTATGAGTTATAACGTTTAAATCGTTGTAAATCACTTACAAGCTTATATTTACGATAAACGAAGCTATAGACGATCGATATAACCATCAGTTGAGAGACATGTCTGTAAACCAGTTTTTTTTTTTAATATAACCATTCCATCTGTTCGTATCTAACGTCGTGACGTGTTTATTTATATTTTGAAAAGAAAAATGTAAATTTCGTTAATTATTAAAATAACACCACTCTATAGGACACCAATTAAAAGGAATTTCTGGATGGGGTGAACAATCTTGACAAATAAGTAATTTGCTGCTCCTATTTTGAGTTGAAAGGGCTTTTCTTTTAAATTTGTTTTTGGGTTGCAGGAAAGTTTAACCCGTTCTTTTCTACTTCCTCTTTCTTTATCTGGAACTGTCTCCATCATAGCTTTTTTGTTCTGCTATTTCTAGATACCAGTCTTTAAAACTGGACTTTGAGAAAATTTGACAAAATGTCCATTCACTTGTATTCTCGGTTTTTGCTTGTTAAATTGAAAAATTAAATCAAGAGATTTTGAAGCTCAGCTTCGTCGTTATTTGGGACCCAAAAGCCTTTGCATGGTAGAAATGATACGGTACCAATACCACTATTCAGGCTCTTGTGGAGGTTTGTCATTGCCCCAGATGGCATGTTCCTAGGACCATCTTGTAACAAAGACTACTTATTTTAAACCGAAAGATGGCCGTGGGAGTATACCGGATCCAATGTCTCGTCATCCTTATTGGCAAGTTCTATGTATTTGTTGCCATTCGGTGTCTTTTGGCCATATGCAAAGCCATGTATTTTCGACAACCAATCGAAACAAATCGAGTCAAAAACATGGTTCGGTGCCGTGAAATAATGCCGAATTTCTATGTTCGGTCTTATTTCACTTCAGCAAAGTGAAAAAGAGCCGAGTCGGCCTTATTTCGCTTTGAATTTATTCACACATTTAGAGAAAGGATTCTGTTTTCATAGATCTTACGAGGGTTGTCTGAGAAGTTTCGGAACGTAAAGATAGCGTCACTCGTTAATAAAAGCTAGTGAATGCTAGTTGTGCATCTTTTGACAGTTACTTACCGAAATTTCAGTCATTTTGGCAGTGAGGAGGCAATCACCTTCGTGAACAATTATTTTGCAGAAAAAAACGCCAAGTACTATTTGGATGGGTTAGAGAGATGGGAGCATCGCCTGGAAGGGGGGGGGGGGGGGGTGCAGAGGGCAGCAGTAAAGTTTACTTGTTTTTCTAACAAGTACAGTTGGCTTTGCAAATTCTTTTGCCTTCTCTCTGAATTCGGCTTTATTTCACAAACAGTGTTACAAAATTCGGCGTTATTTCGCTTTCATAAAGTCATTGTGAAATAACGCTGAATTCCAAAACTCGGCGTTTTTTCACGGCACCCATGGTTCTTGTTTCGTCTGCTAGGTATGTGTTTGCTCATAACAATCCATGGATTGTTGTTTCATTAGTCAACAAAAAACGTTTTGTCTAATTCGTTGTGCATTCAGCCCTTTACACTAGCAAAAGGCGCGATATGTCTAGTCCAAAGAAGATTGGTATCAAGGATAACACCCACAACACATATAAGCTTCCTTGGAAAAACTGTAGTTGCACCGATGCACTGATTTACGAGAGTAATCCCAAAAGTACCCGACCTAACAAAGAAAACACAAACAAATTGGGGAAAAATATGTTTATTTCTCTACGTAGTCTTCTTTTAGTTCAATACACTTTGCCCAGCGATGTTCACTGGCTTCAATACCCCGTTTATAGTGAGAATTGTCGAGCTTCTTAAAATAGCCATCAACCGCAAACTTCACTTCTTTACTGTTCGCAAATCTCTTGCCACTGAGCCATTTTTTCAAATTCGGAAATAGACAATAATAATCCAAGGGGGCTAAATCTGGCGAATAGAGTGCAATTCGAACTTTAACTCGTTGATTTTGGCCACCGCGATAACGTATGAGTGAACTGGTGCATTGTCTTAATGAACCAAAACTTTTTCATCTTTCAAACGCTGGAATAAGTGCGCATAATACACGCCGTTGATGGTTTTTTCCTTTCTGAAGCTAATCAATGAAAATTATCCCAGGCGCATCCCAAAAAACCGACGCCACGACCATGCCTGCAGATGGAACTGTTTTCGCCTTCTTTGGAACCGATTCTCCCCTTTGAGCCCGTTCTTTTGACTGTTCCTTCATCTCGGGTGTGAAGCGATGGACCCATGTTTCATCCAAGGTTATGAATCGACGTAGTAACTCGGCTTTATTGCTGTGAAACTTTGCCAAACACTCGATTGAAACATCCTCGCGACGCTGTTTTTGTTCGATTGTGAGTAACCGCGACACCCATCTTATGCACAGCCTTCTCATGTCCAATTTTTCAGTCAACATGTGGTGTACAGCGCTTTTAGAAATGCCTACCATATCTGCTAGTTCACGCACTTTTAATAGACGGTCATTAAAAGTGAACTCACCTCATTTGGTCGACCACTGCGATGTTCGTCTTGGCAACTCGTACGGCCTCGCTTAAACGCTGTCACCCAATATTTTATTGTTGTAAACGAAGGAGCAGACTCCCCCAGAGTAGAATCCAGTTCCGTTTTGATGTTGGTGGTATTGAGGCCTTTCAAATGAAAGTTTTGCATCAAAGTATTGCATCAAATAAAAATTTATTGAGAGCGTTCAATATTAAACAACAGAGCGTCGTCAAACTGCAAATTTAAACTTTATAAGGTTGGTAGCTTCTACAATTGTCATTCTTTTTAAACAACAACCGCCATCTATACGTCAGGTCTGGTACTTCTGTGGCTACCCTCCCGTTAAGAGAGAAATCTCAGTTATTGGAAAGCTGAGTGAAAACTCATTTCAATATCTCTTTAAAATTGCTGCAAAGCAGGGAGCCTTCCAACATGCACCATAGTAGTGTAGACACTTAATACCTTAATCTAAACCTCTTCATTGGCATTGCTTCCATAATGTAATTCAAAATCAAATTTGCCTTGTCGAAGGCGTACTTCCAATAGTTCTAGACAGCCTCCTTCACTTAGATGTTGCACAGAGTTTAGTCGATTATGTCTCTCGTAAGGAAAACCTGTTTATTGATCGGATAATACTATGAAGTATAGAAGATGGATACCTCTCACTCTGCACTTGTTACTGCCTTAGAAAGTATTCTCCGCATTGACATCGCTCCATATGATAACTTAAATATGTATTCCTGAAATTACGATATTCAATGTCATTCCTCGTTCATTTCGTAATTTTTGGTAGCAACTACCAATCTTGGTAACATGATTTAATTTAATTTTGCTGGGGGCGCAGGCCCCTATTTATTCGGCTTAATACAAGCTATAACTTAAAATTAAACTTGAAACTAAGAGAATGAATTTAATGTAGGGAGTGGTTGGGTTAAAGTCAAAGAGTCAAAGACGGTAAGGTTTGAATTGAGTTTTCGTATCATACGGAAGATTGGTTCGTTCGCGCCATAGGAGGCTGGGGTTGGTATTTAGAAGGGACTCGGGGTACGTAGATTTCCAGGGTTAGTGTTGAGGAAAATAGAATTGTGAAGGGATGCGCAATCAACGTGGGTTAAAAGGATTCGATCAATGAAGAGAAGTCGGCTGCATCTCTGCGCTCCTTAAGGGTGTTTAAGTTGATAAGTTTGAGATGGTTTTGATAGGGGGGCAGAATAAAAGGATCGTTCCAGGGTATACCTCGAAGAGCAAATCGAAGAAAACGGCGCTGGATGCTTTCGATTCTCGAGATATGAACATGATGATATGGCGACCACACTAGACTGGCGTACTCTAGGAGGGGGCGAACAAAGGTGCATAGAGGGACCTGGCCACGCATAGGTTGGTGAAATCTCTGAACCACCGTTTTACAAAACCTAGTGCAGAGTTGACTTTAAGGATTATCTCATCCATATGTAAACAGAAGTTGAGCTCCCTATCACACAAAATGCCGAGGTTGCGAGATTAAACGGAGGAGATGGGTTGGTTGTGGAGAAGGTAGATTCGGGGGCGAGGTTGATGCCGCTTATGTGAAAAGGTGATGGATTGGCATTTGGGTATATTAAGTTCCAAACAATTTTTGAGGCACCAAATCGAAAAACTATCAAGGTCTTGCTGAAGCTGGAAAGAGTTATGGAGAGAGGAAATGGTTTTGAAAAATTTGGTATCGTCGGCGTAAAGGGAGACAGACGAGTGTTTGATGATCCTATCGAGATCACTTGTGGTTAATATAAAAAGAAGGGGACAGAGATGGCTGCCTTGTGGAACTCCAGAGGTGGCCAAAAATATAGCCGAGTGGGGGGACCTAAAACGAATACTGTAAAAACGGTTTTCGAGGTAAGAGGATATTCATTTTAACAGTATGGGTTCAAAGCCGAGAGTAGACAATTCGAAGAGTATTAATCGATGAGAGATTTTATCGAAGGCGTTGCTAAAATCGGTTGCAACTACATCGACTTCGATGGCATTCTCTAGGGCAGAGAGGGCAAAGTATACGAATTCAACGAATTCAATTCCCTTCAGAAAGCCATGTTTTCTAGGGCAAATAAGTGATTTGCATTGGAGCTTTATACAAAATACTTTCGAAGAGTTTGGGTATATGGGAGAGTTTAGCGATTGGGCGATAGTTTGTTACTTCGTTATTTGATTCTTTTTTGTGGATCGGGGTTATGAAGCAGGTTTTCCAGGCCTGAGGAAATTCGACTTGTGAAAGGGATAGACAAAAGAGATTAGAAAGGGCAAGGGAAAGAAAGGAAGAACATCTTTTAAGGAATATGGCAGGGGGCCAACTGGGCCGGATGTGAATTCGTCATTAAGATGGTGTAACTTATATTTGATATAAGACGGTCCAGGCCATTGGAGAAATTTAGTTGGTAATTAAAATGGTACAAAAGAGTCGTTGGTGAAGGATTGTTTGAAAAAGGTGGCAAATAAGTTGGCAATGGTGAGTGGACCGGTTGATGATGACTTGTTGTTAAAAGAGAATTTAACAAAGTTAAATTTCACTTCTCGTTAGAAAAACTTTCGTCTGTCTTCCAAACGTTGGTATACGTAATCCTGATGGCAATGAACTATAGTATGTTGTGAAGAATCGGATAAGAAGAAGGACGAAGTAGGCCTTGTTGAACTCTTCGAGAATGTAAAAATTTAAAGTTGACTTTGGATAACCGATGGCAATATGTTTATCCATGCCTCGTGAGTCTTGAAGCGGCTTTTTTGGTGAGTTTAATTCACTGATAGGTCCTTTCCAACATTAATTTATGCTTAAACAACCTTGTTTATCAGTTGTTTCCTTCCACTCAGTTGTTTTCTGAAGCACTCCACTCAACACACGAATTACATAGGATTGGGCCTTGAAGAAGGCAATTACTCGGGGATTTGATGTAGCGCTATAAGGAAATCCCCAAAATTCAAAAAATCGGTTTGCAGTAAAAGAATGTTTTTGTTAACTAAGTATGTTATAGCACAAAATGACTCAGGATTTTTAGTAAAAATCGAAAAATACAGAGAAAACTGTAGAAGTCTTAAAGGAAATAGTTCTGCAAAAATCTACAAATTTTGAAACTTATAATCGCTGTTTTGCAATATAAGACAAAAAGCCATCCGTGCGCTATGAATTGCATCACCTGTGCAGCCTCATTTTCGCAGACGCCATTAATCAAACAAATAACCATCCACCCACGCATGCTTATTCAAGTCACAAAGTCAAAGACTTTTTCCTTTTTTTTTTTTAATTGAAATGGAAAAATTCTGCCAATTCGTGACGCAAAATCGAATGACGTTAATAAAAAACCTGTACGCTGTCTTATGTCTTACTTTCCAAGTTCAAAAAAAAAAAAAAAAAAAGCTATTATGCCGCGTCGTAAATTTTCCTCGTCTGGCTATTTAGATTCACCTCTGACTGTTTACACTTGCCGCCAAATAAAAAATGCGTTTCATTTCCTTGGATTCGATTCAAAAGCAATTAAACCCATTGACACCTCATGTATCCGATGCCAACATAAATAAAACAAACAAAATTGACTATAGATTTATTTTTGTATATAGAAAATATATTTAAATAATTCAAAGAGATTTTTTCCGTGATTTATACTTACAATCCACTGAATAATTGAAAAAATTTTTGGCAGAAAACATTGTCACGTTTCATGGCGGTTGCATCTTGAGGAGATTTCTTCCTTTAATTCAGTTTTAATTATCCGCAAGGTGAGCACAGGTTCAAGATCAAGAATTTCTCAATTCACATTCGAGTCAGCCTTGCGAGGGGATTTTATTGTTACGTGCGGTATGACTTCTTAATGAGTGCATCCGTAATGGTGCAGCAATTTATAATGGTTTTTTGTTTTCGAAAAAAATAGAAAAAAAAAATCTCAAACATCTTTCTGAGAAATATTTTTAGAATTGCTTCGGAATAGGTGAACAAGTAAAAACAAAAAAAAAATAAAAATTTGCACGCTTACATTTTGACCGATGACTGCTGCTGAGGAAGAAATGAAAAGAAAATATTTTTGGTTTTACCTAGTTCTGACGTTTCTTTAATTAGTTTTTTTTTTAAAAAACTATTTGTCGTAGCATTCAGCTGATGTTATGAATGAGATGCCATTGACGCATTTTTGACCACAGAGACCAGTCACAAATCTGCGATCGATTGCCTCAATCAGAACGAATTTATTTTGGTGATTTACGAACAGCTCGGCACTGATTTAAATTTGGCATAGATGCAGAAATTGCCCACGCTAATTCTCTCCGAGGAGTGACGACGAATGTGCACTCTCGAAAAATGTGATAGAGGATCATCGATCTGGTTTGCAAAGTTTAGAAATTGCAATTTTGGCCTAAAGAATCTCGTTCGGGTAGGTCAGAAAAGCTAGACGATGAGCCCCTGAAACTCAACGTTGAAAGAAATCCCACTGTTACGGTAGGGGAACTCGCAAGAGAACTCAATGTAAGCCATATGAAAATTCATCGACACCTAACAAATATGGTAAACGCCATAAAGTTGAGAAAGAAAATGGGTACCACACCATCTTAGCCAAATAATCTTCAGCAAAGAATCGAAACTTGCAAAGCGCTTCTGTCGCGTCACAATCAAGAGCCGTTTTTGAACTGGATCGTTACCCGAGATGAAAAATGTGTTCTTTACAATAGTACAGGGTCTTCCAATAGGGACTTCCGAATTTTGACAGTTGATAGCGGCCATACTGTTGAAGCTACATCTGTGAAATTGGCTGTCATTTATTCAGTCTGTTGTGCCAAATCACCAAATCGTCCTACCGAGAGGACTATTCGCAGTGTGGTGGATAAATTTGAGTCCACTGGTTCAGTAAACAATAAATCAACACCCGTACGTCGACGAAAGGCAAGATCTGCCGAAAACATCGCCGCTGTCCGTGAGAGTGTGCAGGAGAATTCGAGGCAGTCGATTTCGCGTCGCTCACAAGAAATCGGCCTTTCGCAGACCTGCACCCGTATAAAATTCAACTGACCCAAGAACTGAAGGTAAACGACCATAGACAGCGACATGTGTTCGCTGAATGGGCTCTGGAGCACTTGGAAACTGACCCTAATTTTCATTTCTGGGCCAACCAACAAACCAACAAACTTGTCAAATTTGGGACGATACCAATCCACATGAGATCCAAGAACATCCAATGCATCCCGAAAAAGTCACTGTTTGGTGTGAATTTTCGGCTGATGACGCCATCGGTCGTTATTCCGTTGACAACGACATTGACCGGGCCATCACTGTCAACGGCGAGCGCTATAGGTCGATGATAACCAAGTTATTTTTTTTGGCCTGAATTGAATGATATGGACACCAACGACATGTGGTTTCAACAGGACGGCGCTATGTGCCACACAGCTCACGCCATGTTGGAAATTCTGCACGAGCGATTCGAGGGCATGGTCATCTCACGTGGAGGTGAGGTGAACTGGACACCGAGATCGTGCGATTTAACCCACTTAGACTTTTTCTTGTAGGATTTTCTAAAGTCGCAGGTCTATTCGAATAAGCCACAAACTACAGCGGCCCTCAAAACCAACATAACCCGTGCCATCGCTTAAATTGAGCCTGATTTATGCGAAAGAATCATGGAAAATTTGACATTTCGTATGCGCGCCACCTAGAGAAGCCGCGGCGGACATTTGAACTATGTTATATTCCATACGTAATGGTATCGATTGGCCTTTCAAATGAATAAAAAAAATTCGATGATATCTCACACACACTTTCTTTTATTTAAATTTAAATATAGGAAGCGCTTAATGAAAGACCCTTTATTAAACGTCGCCACCAATGGCTTAGTCCACAAGATAAACAAGCACAGCATTCCAGAGATGGACTTCACCGGCTCAAGGTGTTACTGTCGGTATGGAGAATAATCCATTGAACTGTTGCCTCGTAACCAGACTATTACCGCAGAATTCTACTGTCAACAGCTGTGTAGATTGAAGTCGGCAATGCAGCAGAAACAGTCAGGTCTGGGTAATCGAAGCTCTCATGCACTTACGGGAGTTTGGTTGGGAAAAATGGGGCATCCGCCTTATTCTCCAGATTTTCATTTGTTTCGAAATCGCAAAACTTCCTTAATGACCAAATTGTAGATCTAGGGATGAAGTCTCTTAGGGTATTTTTTTCGTCAAAGCCAAACAGTAAATAATAGACTAACAGGCCTGGTATCTTTCGGATTTACCAGCTTTAAGTTTTCTCCAAAACAGCGGACTGTCGTCACATTCGCTATCATCCTTAATCAATGTAAGCTGCGAGCAAAAACTGCTCAGGTGAACTTTTATCCGTTATAATCCTATCTCACCAACTTCAACTCAATTGGCATGGAACTCCCAAGTCAGATTATGAAAAGGCATTACAACTGAGCTTTACTAGAACTTAACTTTTTTGATGTCGCTTTTGATTTTTTTTCTTTTTAATTGTATGCATATTATGATATTTTCCAAACTATCGCAGAAAGATCGATCCTGGGACCCTGACAGAACCCAACTAATTGTATTATGACTTGTGCAAGGATAGGGCAACGCACTAAATTCTTTGCGTGCACCTATTTTTCAAAACATAATGAAATGCTATTAATAGAAGGTAAATCTCCCTTTGAAAGACAGACGTAGATAGTACTTAGGTGTACTTATGTGAAATCTGGATCTAGAGGCAGGTAACATTTAATTGCTCAGAGTCTGACTAGACTTACTGATCTTTTAGCGAAGGGTTGGCATTATATTTACGACACAACTAGATTAATAGTCCATAATACGTGGGTCACAGAATACTTGCTCCGCAAGAAGGATGAAGCAGATGCCAGGTAGGTGCCGACAGAAAATACTACGAAGATGTAGCATACCATATGTTTTATCAGTCTGGCGGAGTTAACGGATTTAAAGCACCCTCAAACTTTATAAAAATATTCAGTGCTTACTCTTTCTTGTTAAGCGCGCCCCTGGTCCTAACAACAAAGTTTTTAGATGTCGTCTACCAAGATTTTTCGTGCTGATAAGGATGCCGGGTCTAATAGAGATATCAGGTTCGAAGAGAAAACGGTCATCAATCCCTATAAAAGGCAAAGCATCATATAGCCTTCAATATTTTGAAGATCGCCTTAATTTAAATTATTTTCCGGCTGGCTCATAACCATTGTTGAGCATTTTGGGCGTGAAGCCTATTGGCAGCATTATTTCGTATGTTTAGTAGGACGTATAACGCTGAGTCTAGCTGGTAGTTTCGACTTAGGCGTTTCCTATTCTTCATCTAATCCCTGACTTCGCTCGGTATGTTTCTTGCCCGATGAGGAATCCTTGTTAAAAAATATGTAGTTTTTGATCCAGCAAAGTTTTTTTTTTGATTGAGACTTCCAATTTTTGCTGTCGAATCCGGCATTTTATTCCGTCGATTATTTAGCTAGCTTTGGCCATCTTCTCCACTAGGATTTCTAGAATTTTCAGTTTGTCTTGAAAATGGACCGGAATCAGTTGTTAATACTTTTCTTATAAGTATAACTTCCTTAAATAAAAGAAAAACTAATAATAAAATAAATTACAATTTAAAATCAAAATTACAAGAAAATAAAAAAAAATAAATCAATTACGGCGGAAACAATAAGTTATCATAACTGGGCACAATTTGGTGGTAATTAGATAGGTCTTTATCTGGAAGTTTGCTATTTTCGACCAGAAAAAAGCTGCAACGAAACTATATTCCATGTTTTTTTTCCTCCCTTATGGAAGATTTTTTTTGGATCGAAACAAAATGTTTTCATTCAATTAACCCTTGACAACAGAGTCTGGTTGAATGGGTGAAGAGTATTTGTCGACAAAAAGGTCAACACTCGTCGATCGATGCCAAAATCACACTACCCTCTCTCTAGGGTTAAATGCACACTTATCCCAAAGTGCAGTTTACTCAGAGTCGAGTATGTGCCGAACATGATGGGCAGATGTAAGATATATGCTTAATAGACAGATAGCAACAAATATTTGGAATAGATATAACCGAATGATAGAGCACAAGTATTGCCAACAAGCGACGATTTTATGAAAACATATTTGTGGAGATATGCATCTTCCAAATCAGATGTTTTTTTTTTTTTTTTTGCATCAAAAACAAACACGGCAGAAAGAACTTGTGACTCTGCATCTTCTCGTTTAAATAATTCCGTACGTAGTCAACGATTGAAGATGTAACCCAACATCATAAAATATTCGATAAATATAGTATACTGCAAACTGAAAGAGGAAAGAGTTGTACATACATATTTCCCTGCAACTGCAAAAACTCTTGAGTGATGTGGTTGTATCATGTGGAAGGTGGATAAGGGGGGTGCACATAAATTCAAGATGAAAATGAGACATTGCGACATCGTAATTCATTTTCTTCCTTCTCTGGTTATTTTTCATTTGTACACCGAATGATGTAATATAAAATTAGATTTGTGTCCTTAATAAAGTTGCTGCTACAGCGTACATTGAGTCCTTTGAGGTTAGATTGCTGTTCAAGTTGCGGTGACTCATTTACTAATTATTTAAAATGTTTGAGTTCTTGTTTGTTCTGCATATTGGTTGCCAGGTACACACGTACCACTTCCACAGACTCTGTTGCATCAAAACAACTTATCCTTGAATATTCCTAAAGACAGTATTCAGAGCTAATGTTTTTACTCTAGGATTTGAAAACTTTCAGTCGCAATTGATGAGTGCATTTATGTTTTCTGTGGTCATATCGTATTCTACCGTTTCGTCCTAAGACCAAATGATGAAAATTTATCGTGTATCTTTAAGAATTGAACTGATGAACTGAACCAGGAGCGACGATTCTGTTTTTCGACCAAGGTATCATTTTGTGTCTATATAGTCCATATTGTATTATCAATAATCTACAGGGTGAATGACTCTAACTCCAACTTTTTAAAATGCTATAATTTTTTTATTTTTTGATAAATTTTATTGTGCCAAAGCGAAAAATGTTGGAAAATACATAAATTTTCAAATTGTATCAGCAGTTTTCAATATGTCCACCTTTGGCGCGAATAATGGCCTTGAGACGGCCAAAGAAAGCATCACACGCTGCACGCAAGTGGCTCTGCGGTATTTTGGCCCATTCCCGGCGAAGTGCTTGTTCGAGGTTGTCCATGGTCGAAACTTTGGTATTTTTTAGTGCCAACCTTCGCCTTCAAAATACCCCAGACAGAGAAATCCAACGGAAATGAAGTGTGGAACATTGTTTTTTAACCAATCTTGGTTGACACGCGCTTTGTGAGACGGTGCCGAGTCTTGTTGAAATGTCCACGGTCTCCGACCGAAATGATTGTTTGCCCAAGGCTTCAATACTGCCTCTAAGACAGTTTCACGGTATACGATCGCATTAATTTTGACGTCATGGTCCAAAAATACGAGCGGAGAGCGACCATCGGCGGTTATGGCGGCCCAAACCATCACCATCGGTGCTGCCTGCTTTCCGGTGGCCGTACGAAGGTGTAAATTTTCGAAGGACCTCTCTGGCAAGTAAACTCGGTCATTTTGTTTGTTGACATAACAAACAAACGGGCGACTCATCGGAAAAAACCAAATTCGGCAACTCACCACTTTCGTGCAATCGTAGCAACTCCTTCGCTCTTTCGACTCTAACTTTTTTCTGTTGCGGTGTAAGGTCGTGTGCTTTTTGGAACTTCAATGGTTTGAGCCCAAGCTCATTTTTCAGTATGTGTTGCATCCGTTCCAACGATATGTTGAGCTCACGAGCCATTTTTCTTCCACTTCGACGCAGATTTCGCTCAATTCGAGCCTTCACTTTCCGAACCATTTCTGCCGATGTTTCTGTTTTTTTATGACCACCTCCATGGCGTTTTGTAACGCTGCCAGTATCACGGTAACGAGCTATGGTTCGAGACACAAAAGATTTATTCACGTTGAGGTGCTGAAGGGCTCTAACGATAGCTACTTGTGGTTTTCCAGCCAAATATAAAGCAATCACACTATCACGTTTGAATTCCGTCGCGGATAAAAATTTTTCAACACAACTGAGACGCAAATCGTTTAAAAGGCTTTTAAATAATAAAATTATCTGTCATGTGTCAAAATTTGAGCTCACTATCATGAACAGTTTGGAAATTATACCAGTCTGAAGTTGGTTGCAGTTCGAGTCATTCAGGGTGTATACTTTGTTCAGTAAACTTTCCTAGAAAGTCTGTACTGAAAGAGTTTTACACGAACGTTCTTCTTCGTGGGATTGTATAGGTTTCATAGTAAAGTCTTAAATGAGTGTTTGCATGGTACGAGTAGTATCCTTCACTGTAATTACTGACGCGGTATTGTCTAGAGGAATCGTATTGAATCTTGCACTGAGCAAGGGATAATTTTTTGCTTATATTATTTTGAGCCATTCCCAGGTCCTATACTTTTTACTGCTTTTGTTGTAAAAATTACTTCTAATCTTTAGTTCATATATCCGTAGACGGCCACGACTTAGTCATACATATATCATTAAGGAAATTGAGTTGACGGTGTCAAACATGAAGTAAGCGTGGAGTGGCTGAAATAGAGCAACGACAACAGTGGGGAAAGGGTCTGAGATACAAAAAAAAAAAATATTTTCGGACTTTTTTTTTCCAGAGTATCTTATTTATTAATATTTTTATAATTTTTGTACCTTATTAAGCATTATTCTAAGAATATTCTGATAAATTTTCATAAAAAATATTGGAAATTAAACCAGTATTATTGGTGAGAACCGAGTCACCTCAAAAAAAAGTTTCCATGCGGTAGTCAGGATAACTCATGATTGCTTCATTTGAAATTAAAAAAAAAACAAAAAGATTTCTTTAGTACATAAGTTTATCTTGGATTTGAAGAATGGAATTAACAAAATATTCGTTTTTGAACTTTTGGTAAAGGTGCAACTAAAAAAATCTGATTTTTGCCAAAAATTGCTCTTTTTGTTTAATTAAAAAATAAGTTGTAATTGAAAAAAAAAATTCCTTCATTCAGAACCGAGTGTTTAGTATGTAAAAGACGTGTCCAAACTTTAGAGGAAATCGATCTAAAGGTTTTCGAGAAATTTTGACTACCGACTTAAAGAAAAAGTTTTGAGAAAATCGCGATTAAAGTTTGATACATGAATAAAATAGTTCAAGGGAGATTCAATTGAGTATAACTCGAAAAGTTTTGCTCCTAATGATTTCAAATTTCCTGACAATATTTCTTATGAGTTGTAGTATCAGAAAAAATCGGTCTTCCGACCCTTTTCACCCCTTAAACAAAGATACAAATACCCAATACGGTTACGGCCACTTTAGCTTTCGGTCATGGTTGCAACAACCAAAGATGGCTTCAGAACAAGACTTTTCTTTTCTGAAACGATGATTCTCCTTTTTAGGATCGCCAAAGCAATTACATAAAAGTTGAGATTGAAACAGATGCCACCACCTGGTACTCCATTTCTCTAGCGAGCATTCCTCTACTGTTTGCTTCGACTATGCAGCTGAAGTTTTGTCTCACAATTAATAGTATTTTCTTCATTCTTTTCTAATTAAGCTCTGGCCTGGTCAGTCTATATGTTTAACATGCATCACGAATATTCAATCTCTTGTTTTCTAACCGGCGTTTCAGTAGGTATTTGTACTTTTTTGTTATTGATTGGTAATGCGCTATCTTTGTCCAGTTACTGTGTCCTGGAACTTTTGTAGTAAAGATCCAGATAATTTTTTTGTTTATATTTAAAATTAATTTTATTGAACCAAATATTGTCTATTTTGTTGATCCACCTTCTGCCAGAAGGTTTGGTTAGAACCATGATTCCATTAGTGTAGAATTCTAGGGTTTCTTGTTAAAAAAACTAAGTCACGTGATTTTCATATGCTTTGTTTGAAGCCAAGTTTACGCTAATAAGAAAGTATTGCAGAGGTCGGAGCGAGTGATAATCAGACGGTGCAACGTTAGGACTATACGGTGGCTGAATCAAAACTTTCCAGCCAAGGTCTTTAAATTTTTGCCAATTCTAGACGTACTTCTGTTTAGGAGCTTCTTTGTCTTTTTTTTTTTTTTTTTTGCACTTTCTCACAACATTGTCGTATGTGACCCATTATTTTTTTATCACCCTTTACCATTCGCTTCGAAAATGACTCGATTTCGTTCCGTTGCAACAGCGATTCCCATATGAAAATTCGAGCAATCAGCTCGTTCCAAATGGCTTGGAATTATTTTGTGGTCGATCTTTTTGTAACCAGTTCGTTCAAAATGCCATAAAAATGTTAATCTTAAGTTCCTTAGCGATATCATAATTGCTTATGTGCCGGCCATATTTCATCGACTTTTTCAGTGATAGGTATCGCAGTGAAATATGTATATCGAATTTTCCCAGAAATTTCACTCATTTTTGCTTGCAAATAAATTTTTATTCAACGCACCAATCCCAATAAAATTGATCATACATGATCAGCTGAACTGTCAACTGTCAAACACGAGAAAAAAATTGACAGAATCAATTAACCGTTTTAAAGTTATGGTACTTCAAACTCAAGTATGCAAACATTTTAAGGGTACGCAAAAACAGTTGACCACGCGCCAGTTACAAAGGAAAAAGTAAACACATTAACCTTATAAATATTAGCATTGCCTGCCAAAAAGCTAGTGACGCCAGCAATTATTTTATACAACTTTCGTTGTGTTGTCTGGGAATTTAACCCAAACTTTCTGTGGAAGACCCCTCAAACTTAACCACTGCTGCTCACTCTGCCCATTTTAATGTTTTCAGGCAGTTTCCCAATAAAAGTGTCCTCATCATGCTTCTTCTTTTTTGGAGTTTACCAGACTAGAATTAATAGCTGAGATAAATATGGGAGAGCCCTGCCCTCATCGTTACTCTAGTACAAGAGATCAAAGCTCAGATGGCCCTTAATCTAGACTCGGGTTTGAGCGAATACGAATAGTCATCTTGATAATAAGGTCCTTTGAAGGTAGCATTTATTCACTGCTGTTTTGATGTACCAGGTATTCCTTTATTCCTTGGCTTCTCGATATTGATATCTGCTGCTTCTTTGCCAGGAACCCAATGAATAAGTCTGCTGTGGGTTTTATTGTTAGACGGCAATGACGATTAGGGTCGTTTTTTTATATGACGGATATTGAAGGCGTCCTAAATCCTTACACTACAGCCCCGCCTTATTTTGGATTACGTTTATTTGATGTCGTAAATTTGTTTCTATTAGGTCGAGAAAATGATATCGGCTAAGTGGCTGCCGCCAGAAGTGATGACCATTCGCGCCTGATTTGTGGCATTTTCCATCACTCTTGCCAGAACTTCCGGCGATGGGCTTTCAACGGATATTCTTCTTGAGGGTTTGAAGAGTCTGATGCTTGTTGACATATGGACGATCTTTTTGGACTGAAACAAAACGTTTTCATTCAATTATCTTTTGACAACAGAGTCTGCTTGAATGAGTGAAGAGTATTTGTCGACAAAAAGGTCAACACTCGTCGATCTCTTTGAGGACTTCAAGAGTCTGATGCTTGTTGACATAGACTCGTGACTTCAAAAAACCCTACAAAAAGAAGTCTGGAACGGTTAAATCAGGCGATCTTGCCGGCTAGTGCAAATCGCCAAAACTGGAGATTAGGCGACCCGGAAATGCAGCCCTTAGAATTTCGGTTGTGGCCCGTGCAGTATGCGCCGTTGCTCCATCTTGTTGAAACCACATATTTTCCAGTCTCAATTCATTCAATTGAGGAAGAAAAAAGTCGTTGAGAATGGCTCTGTAGCGCTCGCCATCCACAATAGTCGTTTTGGAAAAAATAAGGCCCGATAACGCCTCCAGCGTACACAGCACACCATGCAATAACTTTGAGCAGGTGTGATATCTCTTCGTGGGTTATATGCGGATTTTCGGTGCCCCAGAAGCGATAATTTTGCTTATTCACATATCCGCAAAGATGGTCGGGATTCAGGATGGCTTGAACGTAGGTTACACGCGCCTGGCTGTCGACATCAAACAGCTAATGCACTGTCTGAACTTTGTAAGAGAACATCTTACAGTCTTTCATCAAAATTGTCTGTAAAGACCGCCGACTGATGCGTGGCATGTCGTCTGGTCGATACACAATCAACATCTTCAACCACAGCTACGATATTCTCAGCAGACCGGCTGCTCCTGGCAGCATCTCGTGTTGTCCCATACTTTTTCAGGCGAGCGGTTAAACGTCGTAGTGTTTGCCCAGTTGGTTTCGAATAACCGGGAAATCTGCGCCGAAATCCACGCTGCGCCAACACCACCGACGAATTATTCTGCAAAAAAATCACAACAATTATTCCGCGTTCTTTATGGGTATAGCGATTCATGTCTTGTTGACGTTTACTTCACAAATGTCAAGCGTCATTTGCCGCCATTTGCTAAAATTGTAGCATCTTCCGATAGGGCAATGACTTTTGCGCCACCTAGTATATAAATACATTATCTGTTTGGGACAATATGACTGGAGATTTCGGTTAGAAAGTTATCTTCTGACAGTCTGCTCAGTACCGAAGCTTCAGCTTGTGACCGTTTTATTCTAACTACTCGTAAAGCTATGTGTCGAAATTTTTATTTTTTTATAACACTATAGGTGATGATTATGTATCTCCTTAACCTTTTGAACTTCAAGGAGCTCGTCCGAGACTGATTTATCCCTCAGTTTACTGCTCTTCGGTTCGGCTCGTCATTACTGTCACATTACCACTGGCGTTGTTGCTTCCCTCAGAACCCATGTAACTTGGGTATGGGTTCTCTCTAAGATAAACGGTTCTTACAGAGTTGCCTGTAAACGAAAACAAATTGCTGCTAATCGTATAGATCAACATTTAAAATTAATGAAAGAAAAAGTCTCTCCTTTACCATTTGGTGTATTGAAAGGTAGACTAACGAAATTAGATTTCAAAAAATTTCATTACATTTGAACATTTCCAAATTTTCCAAAACACCATCTAAATCCTGGCAAGATGTGCTGTATTTCAGCTAAAATTGATTGCTGCCACATAGAGATTAATGATGTCCTAAAGTGCCTAAACGTAAGCTGAAAGCTCTTCAACTCCCAGTAGGTGGATCCATACATCCAAAAAGAGGCAAGTAATTCTTATCTATTAATTTTACTGGTGAATATACGTGCTCATTGCATTAATAGCAATTCCCAAGCAATGACTATTGTTTCCACTCCAACAGACAACTTTATTTCCACAACAACAAACAGCAGTCATATCGCCCTGTTCACAAATATACCTGTGGTACTACATACAAACAATTTATTAAGCAATTAAAGTGTTGCTATCTAATTGACTGTGAGGTGAACATAAGAATTATCTTTCCAACACTATCCGTTCCATGTCCTTTATTCGAGGTTCCCCCCCCCCCCCCATTTTTTTTTAGGGGGGGATTAATAGGCCTCGAAAACGTCCGAAAACGCTTGAAAACATACAGCAAGAGAGAAAGGGATAGAAAAACTCTGTGTGTCAGGCGGGAGTTATGTGTTTTCGAAACACGGCACCCAAAAACTACGAAAACACATCTAATCAGTATGTGTTTGCACTTTTGTCGTGCCAAAAGCACGAGCGTAGATTTTTTTTCTTTTTTTGAATTCCATTTCGAAAATCTCTCGTGCTGTACGGACGACGACGACGAGTATATTAATTTTCTCATTTCCCTTTGTGTTATTGTGGCCTTACGAGTGCTACTTGTTTTATGTTGTGGATGGTCGTTTGTTAATTTCTAAAAGAACGCAATAAAGTGTGCTTCGCAGAAAATTTAGACGCCACCGCATCAACTCCTTTTGGTGTAAATTCAAATTTTGCTCTCAATGATCACTGAGACAATTTGTTGTTGCATTCGTAAATTTTTGGCATCCGTTTTCGAGTGTTTAGAAATGTCCTTACACGACAGTCTCTGAATCCCAAGGCCGGGTGTGTAGGGCTGATTCCGGAAGTTGGAAATTCGCCAAAGTTACTTGTCGAATTTGTAGATCTGAGTTCGTATTGCGGCGGAGGACTCATTAATTGTAAATTGTGTTTTGTGTTCATGCAACAATTGGTGTGCTTTGAATTGTGGGTTATGAAAGGATATGATTTTAATTGAAATTTAATGTGTCGTTTTCGAGAGAAGTTTTGGTCGAGTTATGCCATAATAATGACTTAAGTTTAAAAGTCAATGTGAAAAATGTTTTTGAAATATGCTTCGAGTTAATTGTGAAGGTTTTATTTAATTGTGTTCTTAAAAACATTTTAGTTTCATGTCATTAATGTCTTTTGAGGGTGAAGTGTTTTTGGGAAAATTTTGAAGTATTCAGAGAAGATGAAGTTGAATTAAAAAATTGTTTGAAACTACTCGTAGTAATGCATTGGGGTCAGACTTGGGTTAAGTTTTCATTAGAAAATAAAAACAATACCAGCATTTTTGCCCTGAGTGCTCTTAGCATTCATGTAACTTAAGTTACGGTGGTTGCCTGCACGAGGATACAAACTCTCTGAAACCAGCAGGATCTGACAGTGGTACTACGGATTTATTGTATTTCCATGTTTCACCGACCAAGAAACTTCTTTAGCTATTCTGTGTTTTTTATGGAGCGGATTATGCTCTTGACTTTGCTGAGGTTTTCAAAGGCAAGAACACTTGATAAAGCAGATTTATTTAAGATAAGGCCGTGGAGGTGCAGGATGGTTACTACTCGTACCTCTTTTTCGTTGCCACAAAAATAATTTCGAAAGAGGCTTAATCTAGTATCAGGCAGTATCCAGTGCAAACACCGATTAGACACTAGATATAAAATTTCTCTAATAGCACAAGATGTGAAATTTAGGGTAATTTTTATACTTCCGACTTTAAAAGTGTTTACATATAGTGAAGTGGCTGTCCATGGCGGCGTTCTTACCTGGAGAGCTCATCAGCTACGTGGTTGACCGAGGATCAAGTGGTGGAAAATATACCTGTCTTCCAAATTTTATCACACCGTTTGGTGTCCGATTGTCGATCATCCTTTTTTTTTCTGGAAAATTTGACAATTTAGTCATGAAATGAGTAGTTGCCTAGAATAGAACAACGAGTCAAATGGTGCACACTGACCTCAAATATCTTTTGTCTCCAATTTTTCAAAATTTCGGATAAAAATGCTCGCGCACAAATTTCGAAAGAGTACTGCACTTCACTTCGCAAATGATAGTGGAATACCGGACATCTAAAAACCAGGCATCAGTAGACAAAGTGCAAAGCCAGCCATTCAATCCTTCTTAGAATTCAAAAACACTTTTGGGTCACCCCAATCAGGAACTTAAGCATTCATCTTTCATACGAGTACATTAGCATGAAGTGAAACTATACAGAGTGCTGGAGGTTACAACAGAGCTCCGTGGATTATTGAATCTGAGCTTTAGAGTGTTAAATCTGAGCATCCTGAGCATATGAGCAAAGTAAACTTCGGCTTCAGAAAAGAAACTCAGTAAAAAGGGCGTATGTTTTCAAATTACGGACAGTATTTTGAAGCCAATACAGTGATTCGAAAGGAGCACACTGAGTTACATGTTCCTCTTCATATCACCGTTATGATACATAGGTGCCCCACCAGGTTAAGCGCAAACTTGGCCGCCTATTCCATATGGACTTGGCTTTTTGATTGCCATCGTAGTGCTTTTGAACATCCAGCTACGACAATATATCCTATACATCATTCAGTTTATAAAGACCTTGACATAAATATGATTGAGGATACATTCCTGATTTAAGGATAGAAACCTCTTATATTCTTCTTCAGGTTTCATATACCTTAGTGAAGTGTAGACACCGCCCTCTTGTCTTCTTTTTTGTAGCAACTATTGCCGCTTCAAATTGCTTTTATTAGTAGTGAACGATTTTCTGAGAAGCTGGTCATCATCGGAGTTAGAATCGAAGAAATTTTGGGGCGGAGCAAAGATGTTGTTAATGTTTCTGTTACGATAGTAAGCCTAAATGAAGTCGTCAGATAACAACCACAGTCGTAGAAAGTGATGCCCCTTTGCCCAGCAATTAAAGATGCAACAAGCATTCTCCGGTTCTGTTCTACCAAAACGCGATTAGAATGGTGCAGATATTTTACAGACATCGGTTAGCATAAGCTGACTCTGTCTGTATTTAAAAAAGGTCAAGGCACTTCCAACCGCTGTCTCAGAAACCCAGCTATCAATAGAAGACATGGCTGGAGACATTAAAATAAGGATTGGGTACGTCTCTGATAGAGGGCACCCTCATATTTACCTACCTTACGAATTCGTCACCTTAATTTATCTTAGTATCAGTGAAAATTGGACAGACCTGAGTCTGGCCAAAGCATAAACAGTATTCCCACGAAAGTCAGAACTCTGCTGTCACACACATATTGTCAGTCAAGATGTCGTAAGGTAAGAGTAGCTTACGTTAGTATCTATTTACCTTCTAGCAGTAAAGGGTCAGCTTCCTCAGAAAATTTATGAGGGTTGGCTCAAAGAACATTCATAATTGCGTTTAGGCTAACTTACTTGGTTAGGTGGCGCTACAGTCCGGAGGAAGATTGGCCTAAACCAAAAGGCCTCTCCAGCAAGCACAATCTATCGGCAACTACCTACAGTACCGCACTCCAAGTTGGCTGAGATCCCCTTCTACTTGTGCGCGCCACTCGACATTAGAATCTCCCTTTGGGCCAGAGCTGAGGCGTTCGTTCGATTAACATGACCCGGTCATGTCAGATGTTGAATCCGTACACGCTTGACTGGATCGATGTCGCTGTATAGTTTGTGGTTGAATCTCCTCCTCCATTCCCTGTCAATACAAATAGGACCAAAATTCATGCGCCATATCTTTCTCTCAAAACAATTGCTTCCAAATCCTCTCGTAAGAGATCTTTTGCGTCTGATACCGTCATAACTGCCAATGATGACGTTCCGGCCAAGAGTCTTCTGTGGTGTGCGTTCTTTTCAGATGACTGCATGTACATTGTATTGCCTTTGGTTACCGTCAGATCCATTTTGACCGCTGGACATGCTCATCAAAAGTATATCAGTCTTTTATTGGTCAGTGAGTTATGTACTTTCTTTTCCTTATGTGTTAAAATATTGTGAGCAGTACTTAGCCCTCTGTGACACTCTTTTCTAACTTTATTATTTAACTCGGAATGCCTGAGCGTATGAGGCTGTCTAAAATCAATGAACATTGAACTTGTAAGTTAATAGTATAAGATCATGTGCCTTTCAATCTATACTACAGTGTGTTCAACAAAATCGTGCGTCTAAAAAGCAAATGTAAAATGCCAGAATTTTATTAAATCATTTTTTTTTTTATTAAAGTATTTACATACATATACCATATATGTATATATTAAAACGAATTGCGCAATTGTATGAGTAGGGCATCCAGTCACCATTATTATATAAAATGGCTTGGCATTTTCTAATTTTTGCGCATATTTTAAACTTAGGCCTATCCAAATTTGCTTCAAGACCCTTGGAAGTTGTTTTATGGTGGCGCCTTTTTTCGCTTTAAGCCTCTGCTTCATTAAAGACCACACATTTTCTACTGGATTCGCATCAGAATTTTAGGACCGCCAATCTAATGTCTATAACATTTTCCTCTTTGCAATGCGTGCAGATGCGACTCCGATGTTTTGGATCGTTATCCTCTTGCAAAATGCAGTTGTAATTTTTTGGTTCGTACAGAGATTCGGCACAATTTAGCAAACTATTCTGGTATAAGTTTACCATGAATTGTGTATCGAGGTTTTGTGTGAATAGTATTAACTTTCCGAATCCTCTGGCCGAGAAGCATCCATAAACAAGAATTTTGCTGGATTTTCATCTTTTTTTTTTGTCCAGACTTTCTTCCAATAATTATAAACAAAAAAGATGACTCATCCATAAATCTGATGTTGCTCCAATCAGGGTCTAAATTCTGCGTCGCCCAACTTAGCCTCTTTTTAATATGTTTTTGGATCAGTAGCGGTTTAGGTTTAGTATTCCTATTTTTGATGCCAGATTCAGCCAAACGTCGTCGTATTGTGTTGATGGACACTTTAATTCAGGCGAATTGTGGGGTTTCTCCGAAACAATTTACAAATTAATTTATTGCCTTTACTAGATGTGCTTGCTTCGACATTAAATCATTCCTTATACCTATTTATCCACTTAATCATAAATGCCTCTGAGTTTTTAAAATATTTTGTGGCCCTTTTGGCTGACTCGCGCTCATTTTGTAATGCTGTTATACCGCCGAAGTATGGAAATGTACTGGGGAAATGAAAACAATGCGCGATCGGCAGTTAAATGCAGAAAATAATTTGGCTACAAACATAACATATGTGAGTGAGTAAGATAAAATAAGTAACGTAACACACCTTTTTCCTAAACACACTGTATATTTCATCATCTTGTATGACTGTCAGTGTCAACTGACATTCATCAAATAATAACAATATTTCAAGACCTTCGCAGCTGCTCTTGATAGAATCTGTTCAATATTTGAATTCTTAAGAATAAGTTGAAGGTTTGATATTCCATAATATCTGTGGATGAATTTCCTTCCATACCCTCCCCTATGCGATCGAAATTACATAAATACAAGATGTACAGGATGACCAGATAAGAACGATAGGAACAAAGATTTACAATAAATAACACCACAACGCTGTGCGAAATAGAATTGATTCCGGCTTTATTTTCAAGCTACGTTCATACCATTATGTGTGGAATAGGACATAATTCAAATGGCCGCCTCGGTTTCGCTGGCAGTGCTTCAAGCGGTCGGTCCAATATGTGCGGCGTTATTCCGGCAATAGCATGTCGAATGTTGGCCTCGAGCTCGTCCAAAGTCGTTGGCTTGTTAGCGTAGACTCAGGATTTGACGTGGCCCCAGAGAAAATAGCTGAGTGTTGTCAAATCGCATGATTGCGGCGGCCAATTGATGAACGCTCATCTGGATATAACCCAGTCGCCAAATTTCTCCTTCACAACTTCGAGCGTTGCGTCGCTTATGTGGCATGTAGCGCAGTTTTGTTGGAAGCTCGGATATATCAATGTTGTCGAGCTCTGACCAAAGAAAGTCGTTTAACATCGCTCTATACCTGAGACTATTGACGGCAATAGTCATCATTTCGAAAGAAACCGCCATGCCATAAACCCCACCAAACAGTCAATCTTTGTGGATGCATTGATGCTTGGCCGAACATTTGTAAATTGTTTTCGCTCCAATAATGGCAATTTTGCTTGTTGACATAGCCGCTAAGCTAAAAATGTACCTCGTCCGAGAAGATGATTTTTTGGCCAAAACCCAGATCTCTGGCCAACATTTCAAAATAAGCCGGGTTGACTCTCTGGCGATGCCCAATTCAGCTGATCGGCGAGGAGTCGACATTTCTGGGTCTTCTTCGATACTGGCCGCTACGGGGGCTATGTTTTCTTCATTTTGCACCAATCTCTGTCGGGTTGGTGGCTTAAGATCCAAAAGAGTGTACTCACGTCCAATTGGAAAAACTATTATTGTTATCTGGTCACCCGTTTTTTCCGTCTTTCAATATCTGTTCTTAGAATATTGTGTGAGGAAACATTCTTAGAATGAATGATATTATGAATATGCAGTGAATTACTTAAATGGTTACAAAACTGTCCCCGCAATACCCCTATTTCTCATCCGGTAAGGGACGTTATTAATTTTTCTTTTAATGCATTTCAAGTAGCGCCTGTTGGACATTAACGTGTCCTTTTCTCTATAATTTTTCCTTTCTCTTTCTTTTTTCGCTTCCTTTTGGCAAAAATATTTTCGATTTATAAAATCATGGACTGAGCTGAGGACTGACTGAAACATGTACTCGCAGCTAAGTACTCATACAACTAATAGTACACTGTAAGGGCGGCATGATCTTAAAAGGCGGGAAACGATAACAAAGAAAAACGTTTCTTTTTCTTCGAATGTTGTTCTTTCGGCATCCTTAGTGGTGCAGGACTGTGATTTTGTACTTACTCGCAACATTCAACTAAAGTGCCATTTGGAGTCAGAAATAGTGAAGTATGTATTTTAATTTTCTCTTGTGAATCTAATAAAAAAAATAGTGCTATTCGGGTATCTATGTATCAACGTATGTATGTATGTATATCGTTTTATGTCTTCTATCATGCTGCCCTTAGAAGAACCCTGGACAGGGAATTCTTTTTATGCTTTTCATGGCTGAGTGAAAACGTTGTCCACATAAATTGAATTTAGTTAGACGTTTATATTTGAAATTTGTGGTGCAGATGTTAAATGACCTTAAAGATACAACTCTAGGAGGTATTTGAGTTGTTTTTGTTGTTAAATAATGTTGAAGAAGTAGGAAGATAGTAATTTGTGAAGAGTTCTGGAAATTTCTTTCATTTTATTTGCAGCACATGGTTGCATTGGAAATAAAATTTTATTAAACTCATTACATCCTTTGGCAGCGATACCAACTTGTTTATTATTTTATGAAGGTTATGGGAACAGATTGCTTAGATGAATCATGCACCTGTGTAAATCCACCGGGCCAAGAAGAAATTGTTGAATCCGGTTCGGCAGAAGCTGCTTATCCGATGACATTATAATTGGTAAAATTAGCTTGTAGTTGCTAATGAAAGATTTTGCAAACGATTTTAGTTGTCAGATGGGGAATGCGCCATGCAACAAAGAAGCCGTCGTTTTTTTTTTTTCAGTATTCCGACATTCGGGACCCTAAAGAACCAAAAGGTTCCACTCGGTCACCGCAATGAAGCAGTTTTTGGCACAGATAGTAATTCGATGGAGGAATGCGTTGGAACCGAGTACCATCCTGTGTGTTGAGGTTAAAGGGAACTTGTGAACATTGAGTTAAAAAGAATATACCAGAATTCATGCCCTATGTGGCTGGTTTTGGCAGCAGTTTCTCTTCAATGAAATCAACCCATGTTTTAGGTACTGCTGATCTGTTAGCTATGAGCTGATCAGTCGCAGGTCTCATGAGTCTTTAGCTTTACATTAGTCCTTCAATGGCATTCATTTTTCAATTCTACGCCGTAATAATACACAATAATCAGAACATTTCCAAATTAGCGGGTCCACCCATTAAACATCTCAAACAGTAAAGGGCCTAGAACTGACCCTTGAGGGAGACCATTTTTAGTATTTTTGATATAAAGGCAGCACATTACATATGTGGTTATTAGAAAAAGTATTCTGCAAAATACTCTAACTTACTTGTCTACTTAGATGCTGCTATACACGAGCCTCAATCAACAAGCATGTCTTTGACTGTTTTCAGGTATCCACTCCAGCTTGATTAAGGCAGCTTTCTTCTTGTATGGCACACCTAAGACGAGACCATCCTCTATACTGTCTAGGTTGAAATCAAAGTCTATTTGATCCGAAGCCTTGATTTTTTGTTGGATCAAAAGAGTCCGTGATATAGGGTTGGGTACAAATGAGATGATCAAAATTGTTTTCTTCATTTGATTTGATTTAGTGAAGACAAATAAAATCTCTGATGATGCTCTGATCAAGTCGTTGGTTTGGGGTGTCTCTTCTCATTCACCTTATCGGTGAATTCAATACCGATCCTAATGAAGCATTAAACATTTTTATGGATCTGCATATAACTCATCTACATACATAGATGCTGACATAGGCGGTGTGAAATAGATTTTTCTATTTTCATAATTAATATGATGGTTGAAATTGGACGATTATGGCCTAAAGGCACATTGCTGAAGGTCGATAAGATTTTTGACGAAAAGTTTAAGGCGATCAAATTTCTAATTGGCGCTAGTGAGGAATCTAATTTCTTATGGAACAGGCAAATATTGCAGAGAGTTGAGACCTGATGATAAATTATTCAGTTTGCATGACGTTGTCCGTAAAACTTCATTGCCATTATTCAATCTGAAAAATTGGTCTCCCCATTCCACCACCGATTATGACCCTTTTCACCTTCTAGGTAAACTTTCGTCTATATTTCGTGAAAAACATCTCACAATATCTTCGTTTGAACCTGAGTTCTTTCGGCCATTTTTGCTCATCGAGCTGACGTACAGGTCTTATCTTTGTTTTTTTTTTTTCCTTTGGTGACGACAGTACATTCTGCTTTTCATGCTCGTCCCCAAATTCCCTGCTCTTCGGCTGTAGAACGGAACGGCAACGTATGCTCATTAAATTCCGATATTAACAGCATAACCAATTGGGAAATCATCAACAGAGCGGAATTTAATACATCTGCTGTCTGGTGTCGTTAAAACGAAATCTAAACACCCAACCATTATCCATGAATGGTACTGCTGTCGTTGAAACCGAAAAACTTTCCATTTTCGGTACACGTATGTGTGTCAATGAGAACTTACATTGGAGTGACCACTTATTCGATGTCGCCAAAAATGATGCGAAATGTCTAGGTTTCCTCAAGCAATGAAAGAAATACTTTTTCCCCTCTGATCTGGCCTCAATATATATGTTAATTTTGGGTGCAATATCTACATCTGGTCAGGTGCCCCAAGACTTCTTTGCACTTGCTAGATAAGATTCAAAAGGGTGCAATTAAACTCATAGGTGACGCTAAAGTTGTACAGCCAATTGACACGCTTGAACGTAATGTCTCTTGCATCACCTTGTTCTATTCCTATTTCCAACACTAGTGTACCACCAAAATTGCCGGTAGCATTCCATCCCTTCAAACCTCCACCGTAACACTCGTCTCGCTATGAATGCTCATCATTTCGAAGCCGTATAACTCGTGTATGGAATGCCCTGTCAAGCTCTTTAACATATTTCCCAGTCATTATAACGTGCAAACATTTAAGACCACCATATATGGTATATCTCTCTTTTTCTCCTCCCCAACTTTCTTTCGGCGGCACTGTGTGCAAGCTAATTATACATAAAAAAAGAAACAAATTTGCAGACCGCCATGTATCTTTTTGAATAGTGAGATGGAGAAACCGCTTCTTAGGATAAAGTTTTGTGTGGTTGCATTGGCCTAATTTCATTTCCAGATGAGCTGTTGTGTAGGTCCTGCTTGCCGGCTGCCAACTCAAGTTGTCCTCATTTTCTATTTCTTCATTTTTGGGATATAACGTGTCTTTCATAAAGCGCTTCTTATCTTTAAATTTAAATAAAACAAAGTGTGTATGACATATCATCGACATTTTTTATTCGTTTGAAAGGCCTATCGATGCCATTATGTATGGGATATAACATCGTTCAAACGCCCGCCGCGGCTTCTCTGGGTGGCGCGCATCCGAAATGTCCAATTTTCCATGACTCTGGGGCATAAATCAGGCTGAATTGAGGGCTGCTGTGGTTTGTTGCTACTTCAGAAAACCCCACCAGAAAAAGTCAAACGGGATCAAATCTCACGATCTTGGTGTCCAGTTCACATCACCTCCTCATGAGATGACCATGGCCTCGAATCGCTCGTGCAGAATTTCCAATGTGGCGTGAGCTGTGTGGCAAGTAGCGCCGTCCTATTGAAACCACATGTCGTTGGTGTCCATATCATCCAATTCAGACCAAAGAAGTTGGTAATCATCGACCTAACATATAGCGCTCGCCGTTGACGGTGATGGCCTGGCCAACGTAGTTCTCAAAGAAAAATCCACACCAAAGAGTGACTTTTTCGGGATGCATCGCTCTTGAATCTCATGTGGATTGGTAACGTCCCTAATTCGACAATTTTCCGGAAATGGGCCTCATCGCTGAAGTTGATTTTTCGATGAAAATTAGGATCAGTTTCCAACTGCTCCAGAGCCCACACAGCTCCTGGGTCAGTTGAATTTTGTACGGGTGCAGGCCCAAGTCACGACGCAAAACTCGTGGTCTGCGAAAGGCCGAGTTCTTGTGGGCGACGCGAAATCGACTGCCTCGGATTCTCCTGCACACTCTCACGGACAGCGGCGATATTTTCGGCAGATCATGCGTTTCGTCGATGTACTGAACCAGTGGACTCAAATTTATCCACCACACTGCGAACAGTCCTCGCGGCAGGACGATTATGGCGACCGTTAAATGGGCGAAGTGCGCGGAACGTTGCGCGAATAGAACACCCATTTTGATAAAACAATTTTATCATTTGCACGTGTTGTTGAACGCTATGTACATCCATGGTGATTTGGCAAAACAGACTGAACAGACAATTTGACAGATGTACGAGGGCGGGTCAATAATTCCGTGCATTTTTGAATTTCTGACCTCTTTACTGAAACAGCAACACTGCTCCTGTCAACAGGCATTTGTCAGTTGACTCCTGTCAAAATTTAAACTTGCTGCGTCAGTTAGTTTGTGTTTGACAGCTATTTTTATCAGACCGTAGGGATCTCGCATGGCTCAGTGGTTTCAATTTTGAATGATCACTTGGGCATGAGAAAGCTTTCCGCAAGATGGGTGCCGCGTTTGCTCACAGTCGACCACAAACGCAATCGTGTAACAACTTCACAGGAAGGTTTGGCGTTGTTTAATCGCAATATGGAGGAGTTTTTGCGCCGTTTTGTAACCGTGGACGAAACATGGATCCATCACAACACACCAGAGAACAAACAACAGTCAAAACAGTGGGTTTCTAAGGGTGAATCGGCGCCAAAGAAGGCCAAGGTGGGTTTGTCAGCCAATAAAGTTATAGCGACTGTTTTTTGGGATGCACGCGGGATAATCCACATTGACTACCTTCAAAAGGGAAGAACAATCAATGGGGAATATTATGCCAACTTATTGGACCGATTCAATGACGATTTGAAAAAAAAAACGACCTCATTTGGCCAAGAAAAAAGTTCTTTTCCACCAAGACAATGCAAGGGTGCACACATGTGCAGTTGCCATGGCAAAAATCCATGAATTGGGCTATGAATTGCTCCCTCATCCACCCTATTCTCCAGACTACTTCTTGTTCCCAAACCTGAAGAAATGGCTTGGTGGAAAAAGATTTGACTCCAATGATGAAGTCATCTCGTCATTTTGAGGACCTCGACAAATCATTTTTTTTGGAAGGGATAAAAAAATTGGAGAAGCGTTGGACAAAGTGTATAGAGCTCAAGGGAGACTACGTTGAAAAATAAAATTATTTTTTTTATCAAAAAATCTGTTTTAATCCAAAAGTCACGGATTTATTGACCCGCCCTCGTAGCTTCAACAATATGGCCACTATCAACTGTCAAGGTTCGGAAGTCCCTATTGGAAGACCCTATATTAGTCTTTACAGGAGATCCTAAATTTTTCCAATTACAAGGCATTGGGATTTTAATGTCAAATTTCCTAACAAAATAGAGTGTGATACCCTGTTGATCATTTGATGAATTACCAGGTGACCAGATTGCTTACCGCATTTCATAGTGTTGTATTATTTTTTATAAAAACCAATATGCAACGAAGTGAGTCTGATTAAAGCCCTCTAGGACACCCTGTGGCGAGTTCACATGGGTTCTTTGATGTCTATACGAGTAGATCTAAAGTTTTGAAGACCCTTAAGCTTCGTTATTGTTCTTGTTTTTTTTTTTTATATTAACTTTCGTAAAGAATAAACCATGATAGGCCTAACTATCGTGGCATAAGATCATGGATTTTGGTGTCAGAGCCTAGGTTTTACCTTTGTGCGACGATATAGGCGTATGGCATGGTTACTCTTTCCATTCTGTTTTGAATGTGGGAATTCCAGTTTTTAAATCTTGTCTAGAATAACTCTTAGATATTTTACCCCATCAGATAAACGTATAGTTGTCCCCTTGATTGTAACAAGGTCTTTGATTTACTTCCTCCTCTTTGTAAATGGCAACAAGGCTGCTATGATTACTAAGTCATCGGTGGATCGGATCTTTGATTTATTTATTTTTTTTTCCGTTTTCTAGTTCACTTTGACCTGTCATCCATGGGCATTCCTTCTTCGGATACCAGTTCCATATCATAAGGTTCTGGTTGGTCGCGTAAGCCACAAGGCCATGATTTAGCTGCCAATTGTAAAATATTTTCTTATAGCAGATTTTATCAAGTTTAAAATTTAGCCGTTCTCTATTTGCTTATTTCGTTAATTTCGAATTCTGGAAATTGATTATTGGATAACTGATTCCAACCGAGTATGCATCCCTTGGAAACGTTTTTATCATAACTAAGAGCAAATTACAATTCCTTTGAATTTCGTAATTTCTAAAGCCCTTTAGAAATCGAAGAGAATGGCATTTTCATATGACATTTTACTGACTAGGTGCTCTCATGTGAGTGTCCTTGCTTACAGGAGTACCTATATAACATTTCCTAGAAGTTCGTCAAACTCAGTCTTTTGTGATTTGTTTTCATTGCAATGTTCTGTGGGAAAACCATACTCCAGTGACGTAACTTATTGATTTATAATCGCTGTGTGCGCTCAGGGAGAATTAAGGGACGAGCCAGATATGAAGGAGAAGGATGCTTAATAGAATTTACTTTTTTGAGACTTTCATAGCTTTAACAAAGGAGCATGAAGCCGGGGGAGTAGGTGAATTTATTATGGCTTTACTCTAGTCGAACGACAGAAGTATCCTGAATTTAAATTTAAAAATTCTTGTGAGATACTACAGAGTTATGGCTAACAAAAATATTAGTGTTAACTGATTTGTAAGGAAAATATTTTTCTGAATTCCAAGAAGTTTCGGCTTTTATTCAAAATGTATTCGTACATATTCCAAATTAAATTAAAACGTGCCCGTTGCAGCAAACACCATTAAACTCATCACACTTTTCATAATCGGCTTCAAGTTTTACAATTTATTTTTTAATATCTTGTTCATAACACTTAAATTAATCAAAACAAACAAAAATCATTCAACTATGATATGAAAATAACACAGACTACAAACTCTGGCAGAAAACCCATTGAAAAAATCTACACAACTTTCAAAAACATTAACAAAAATAAAAGTCTTGTCTCTTGGGCCTGATGTTTAATTTATTTTAGTGCATGTGGTTTTGAAAAAAAAAAAAAAGTATCCCCTCATCACACATAGATCTAATTTATTTCCAAAGCATATCGTCATCCATGAGTCGAAAAAAAAGGAAAAGCTTTCAAAACACCCGTTTTCAACCTCATTTATGATGCAAAAATAATATTTTTCAAATGAAAATAAATACATCATTCAAAATTCTAAAAGCACCACAAATAAGACTTTGAACATCTGTCCCTATTACAGCTACACAAACGGTTACTGTTTGATGATTGATTTATTCAGAAATGTTACCTTTAGTTGAAGAGAAAAGAGAATCTTTGGAAATCTGTGAATACACGGACTAAGTGGCTACACAAAGGAAGCAATTTTCTTTCAAAACGTGTGACCGAACATTTTGAGATTGGAATGAATTTCAAATAAAATATGGTTGCTATGATTTAGCCTTCACCTTTGCGACGACATACGAGTATCTGCAGAGATGTTGAGTACTCAGAATTTATAAATGTTATGCTGTTTAAATATGCAAAACACACGTACGGGTATATACTATATGTATATTATTTTTTTTTCGCTGTGACAATAATTACAATCTGCAGGATCTGTTGATTGTGAAGGAGATATTTCATTTCATTAACTCGCACGATGACATGTTTCGTGTTTTATTTGAACATGAGAAATACGCATTTTTGCTCCTACTGTGATTGAGAGTACACAAATCATTCCGCATACCCCCTAGTGTTCAGTTAAAAACGTACGAGTATATGGGTGGATGTTTACACTTCTGTTTGTTTTATTTACTTATTTGTTTCGAAATTCATTTTTCGTCCTTCAGGAGTGTATCTTGTGCCACTTAGATTCATTCAGAGAAAGAAAAATATCCCCCACATCTACTCGTACTTTTGAGAAAACTTGAAACAGAAAGCAGGGCAGTGACCTTCTTCCTTTTTTAAATAACAAGCAGGCAATATGTCTGTTTTGGGATTTACAGATACTTTTGAGTTTGCCATAACCTATGGATTTTGCATTGTGATTTATATGGCATGCCAGGGGATTAAACAAGTTTCCTCTTTTCTTTCGTTTTTTTTTTTTCTGTATTTTTGATGATGTGAAGGATGTTATTCTTCGGGATATGATTTACAATAGTTGAGACAGGGAGGATGTATGTTTGTCTTTTTAATGAGTTTGAAAATTTGTTCGGTCTGCTGAATTCTATTTATATTTTCCCTGTAAAGTTAATATTTGCTTATGTTAATTGTAAATCATTTTAAAATTAATAAATTGCTGCTTTAGCAGTGAGTAAAGTTTATCGCTGAAGTATTTTTATTTTTATTTATTTATTTTTAAATATTTATTCAAATATAGTATTTGGCGTCGAAACCCTCCAGAGCGGGACATTGGCCGTACTAACGAGCGGGGTACCTAGAATTTACATTTCTGTAATAAGACCAATTGTATCTTTGGGGCGATCCATGGTTTGGTGAAACACACCTTCGCCTCTGATGTTTACCTTAGGTCCTCCATTGGGGATTCCCCTAGGACGTATAAACTCTGCTTTAAATCTTCATATCATGTCATGGTCTGCACTCTCGAAGAAATTTTCTGTTTTAAAAGAAGTAGTCCTAGATTTTTGTGGACGTCTAATGGAATTACAGCAGAACTGTTCTTGGAACGACAAAAAAAAAAAAAAAAAAAATTAAGTATTCAAGCGTCGCGTATTGTATTTGTACGAGTCTGTGATGGGCGTAATGCAGCCGAGTTAAGTTCTGAGTTCGTTTCCCGGGCAATACATAACAGAAAAATAATTGCTGACTAGCAAAGCTACGAAAACGTCTGCCTATGAAGAACACCTTTTATTGTCTCGCCATTTTACGATTGATGTGGCTCTGGGCTAGGAAAGCCAACAGACTAAGAGCAATGTAAGATCCCCTGCGACACCACAGGAAGACGACTGCTCGTATTGTATTACATAGTCATGGCCAATTTTCCAGATTTGAAAATTTTATTGAGAGCGCTCACTATTGATGGCTGCAGAATAAATTTTAAACGACATAGGGTCAAATTTCAAGTTTAAGCTTTATAAGGTTGGTACTTTCTACAATTGTCATTCTGTTTTTCAGATCAAGCACAAGGGACTGTTATGTATTTAAATAGTTGTGGTAGAGTCCTCTCAGATGGAGTGTTCTTTCTTTGAGAGAGAACAGAACAATTTTAAAGACGGTGGAGAAAAATCTCTTATTCCTCCTCTTATTTGACTATAACGCCAAGTTTTGTTGTATGCATGACAGTGTACAGTGATGACACCTGTTGTAGCGCTTACATCCAGCTTTTGTTAAATCATGTTGTAACGCATGATGATTTTTACATGAATTTACATACGGCAAACTGTTTTAGTAGTTACAGTGGTTCGGTGTTTGCCTAGTTAATTAGTCTTTTAATTCCGTGGAATGTTTCTATGCCCAAGGTGGTCGTTGAACTGTTCCGGCATCTCCTTAAGAAATTATTAGTTGTCAATGACCACTTTAGAATTTGTAAGTACTGATTCCAAGGATTTGATTGCAGCATCGCTAAACGTTTTCAATACGAAAACTCGCGTATTTCGCCTGGAACACACTACATTGATCAGGACGCCGGAAGAAAAAACTGGGATTAAGCTTGTTTAAGAAAATACCTTCACTAATCCTGTCATGTTTTTTTTTGTTTCTGTATTTCTATTTCATTTTAGCCTTCGCGGTTCTTCTCAGCATCTTTCAAGACGCCGTCTCCTTCCCCGATATAAGAAGGAAACTGCCTAATTGTATTTTTTAATTAAAATAACTAACAACTACTATTTTGCGGTTTTGTAAACGATTTTGCAGTTCCCAGCTTTGTCTCCATCCGTAGAGAATAGACACATTTTAATAGTACAAGGTGCATTCCAAAGTAAACGAATAGTGGCCGTGGCTCAAGTGATAGTGGACTGGCTTCCAAGTCGGAAGGTTCGGTGTTCGAATTCCAACCTCAAGTAAGATGAGTAGTTGAATTAGGAATCAACAACAAGCCGACTTCCACTTAGAACTTAGTCTCCCCATTAAATGTTGGATCCCGCTAATGGAGCGAAATAACCACTGAGTCCAAACATCTTCCTTTCTTTCTATCCCATTTTACAAAAAAACTAAACACATGGTGAGGCATTATGAGTGAGCGAGGGATGTGTGATGAGTACCCGGATTAGAAGGTAAGTGGCGCTACTGAGCCAAAATGAGTGTACCATCATTTAGAATAACTTCTTTTAGCCCGCCTGTCAAAATTTGGTGACAATCCAACGCTTACTTTTGTTTTGACACATTTCCGGCCGAAGGCACGGCCTTCGCCTTCTTTAGAGCACGTTCACCGGATAAAACCTATTGTTTCGATTGTTCTTTGGTCTCTGCTGTGTACCAATGAATCTATGTCTCATCGACGGTCACGAAACGACGCAGAAACTCCTCCGGATTTCGATTAAACAGGGCCAAGCACGTCTTTGAAATGGTCTCACCATTTTATTATTGGGTCTATAACTTAACTCGTGCGGTTTGCTAAGAGATGGCGTAACTTGTATTATTCCATTGGAACATGCGTTGGAAAGCTACTGTCATTGTACGTCATTTCAGTATATGTCATTCATTTGAAGCGTAAACAACAATAATTTTTTTTCAGTCAAATATGTCGAACTTTGTGCCTGAAAAAATGTTTTTGCGGGGAGTTCTTCTTCGTGAAGAAAACTGCTGCCGAAAGTCATCGTATTTTGGTGGAAGTTATGGCGAACATGCGCTAGCGGAGTGAACGTGCCAAAAGTCGTTTACACGATTTAAAAGTGGTGATTTTGGCTTGGAAGAGGATGAACGTCCTGGGCAGCCAAAAAAGTTTGAAGATGAAGAACTGGAAGCATTACTCTATGAAGATTGTTGCCAAACACAAGAAGAGCTCGCAGAATCTTTGGGTGTCACTCAAGCAGCCATTTCAAAACGTTTAAAAGCAGCTGGATATATTCAAAAGCAAGGAAATTGGGTTCCACATGAACTCAAGCCGAGAGACGTCGAAAGGCGGTTTTGCATTTCCGAAATGCTGCTGGAACGCCACAAAAGGAAGTCATTTTTGCATCGGATTGTTACTGGTGATGAAAAATGGATCCATTTCGACAACCCCAAGCGCAAAAAATCATCTGTGAAACCCGGCCAACCAGCCAAATCAACGGCAAAGCCAAATATCCATGGCGCGAAGGTAATGCTCTGTATTTGGTGGGATCAGATGGGTGTGCTGTATTATGAGCTGCTAAAACCGGGTGAAACCATCAATGGACAAGGCTACCGAACACAATTAATCCGTTTGAAGAGAGCAGTGGCCGAAAAACGCCCGGAATATGCGGCCAGACACGAGGCAATAATTTTCCATCATGACAACGATCGGCCCCACGTTGCTATTCCGGTTAAGAACTATTTGGAAAACAGTGGATGGGAAGTCTTACCCCACACGCCTTATAGCCCAGACCTTGCCCCTTCTGACTACCATTTGTTCCGGTCGATGCAGAACGCCCTCACTGAAATACGGTTCACATCAGAGCAGAATATCAAAAATTGGCTTGATTCATTCTTGGTTGCCAAGCCGGCGCAGTTCTTTTGGGATGGGATCCACAAATTTCCAAAAAGATGGGGAAAAGTCATAGCTTCAGATGGGCAACACTTTGAATAATACTATTTTACATGTTTTTCTTAAATAAACGTTCAAATTTTGAAAAAAAAAATTAAATAAATTATATACCCAATATTTCGTCTGATTAATGAAGGGGAGTGGTGTGACGACTGGTACCTAGGACCTATTGAATTATTTTTTAGTTTTTAGTACATTATCTACATCCTTATTATCTTTATTTTCAATAAAACCGTTTAACTTAAAAAAATTGTGTTACTTATTTTATTTTCAAGTTTTTAGTTTTTATATTTCTCATTCTATTTAGTTCATTTAGTGCCTCATTATTACAAGGTTTCTTTCCTGACAATTTGTTGCAATCTAATTCCTCAATACGTAATCCTTCCAAAGACTTTACTCGACTCAGGGTCACGTATGCTTGTCCTTCTACAAACAATTTCGAGCCTAAATACACAACTGCGTAGTCTACAGTGCTGCCTTGCATTTTGTGGACTGTGGAAGCCCATGACAAAATTAAGGGCAACATCCTTCTTTAAGCTGTCCCATAATTGAACTTTGCTGTAAACTGTATAGCTTTAGGGTGAATAAGGTGTACGCCGCGCCGTCTCTTCCAAAGTCGATCTGAACTGACGGTACATGTGTTTCCTACATTTGGGTTCGACGAAACTGAGGCCAAACAATTTCAGTAATGTAGCCGATAGCGCCGTTTACCAATCCCTCTGAAACGTCAATATTGGACCGCAATTTGCTCCTACAAATATTTCAAGTTCTGTTGGTAAGCCTCCAGTCTTGTTTATGTCTGTTGGTATTAGCTAAATTCAAATTATCTGTATTTCGTGTGGCGTCAATTAGCTGGTCCTGTGCTTTTATTTTATGAATTCGAGGGCCCATGTTTCGGAACAAATTCAAAACAGTAGGTGTGTACCAAATTTCAGATCAATCTGTCAACAGGAAGGGGGTTAAATTTAAACTACTAAATTTGACCCAAACAAACAAACGAACAGGACGATTTGCACGGTCTAAAAGCGTGTCGAAAATGTGTTTTAGATCGTCGGCCGGTCGGTACAAGCCCATTGGATAGTTTCTACGTCCACATCGGCAAATGCATTCTTCCGAAAATGTAAAAGTCGCACGGTTGGCATCAGGCGAATGCGGGGAGTGGTTGACAGTTAAAATGCGATTTTAAGGCAATAAATCGGCCACAAGTGTCGATCGGTGAGATGGCGCATTATCGTCCAACAAACGCCAATATTTTGACTAACTACGGTGCACCAAGTTCTTCAAAACAGCAAGATAGAATTGTGCAATAACTATTTGGCCAGATGGAACGAAGCCTTTCTGGGTAATGCCCTTGAAATCGTAAAAGCATATCAACATTGTCTTCACTTTTGAGTTAGCCAAAGGAGGTTTTTTGAGTTTTTGCTCATCTAGCGCCTTCCGTTGGGCACTTTGGCGCTTGGTTTCTGGATTATATTGAAAACCCTAGGTTTCATCACCAGTCACAATGTTGTAAAGGAAGCTTTTTTTTTTTTTTTTTATTTCCTTTATGATGTTCTTTGAATGATGAATTTTAAATAATTTTTGCTCGATACATTTTGCACGGATTACACAAATATACTGTTATATCAGACGCAATAACTCCGCTTTTATTCGTCCAAATGTGATGAAATGTTGATAGTATACCACTGAAGGATCTACCTTTCTGACGTATGTAACTGCCAATAGATGGCCTCTAGAAATACGTACAATATTTTTAAAACGACCTCGTTATTTTGGAACGATTTGGAATTCAATGGAATTCACCAGAATCAGACTGGCAGTCCTTTAAGAAACTCCTCAACGAATTCAAAACTAAACATGGAAACCTTGAATAAATGACTTGTTAAATGCAAAAAATGCAAATTGATTATAGGTATTTGTTTATTAAAAAAGGATTAATCCAAAAAAAAATCTAAGAGCTATTATGGCGAGAGCGGCTGAGGTTGCATGGTTGGTTAAATTTTTTGTCTTTTATGGTTTCGAAATTGTTTTTTTCTGCTTGTTAAGGCGAATGCTGCTTGTTAAGTGTTTGAACAAAGGACAAACAAGTAATATATGGTCCCCTTCAAAGTAATCCCCATCGACACTTATGCCGGCGCTTGATGCAATCCTCGAAACATTTTTTATATTCAGTTTTCGGTATGTCCATCAGTGCTTCCTGCCATTTTTCCATTACTTCCTCTCGGCTGCTGAAACGCGTTCCTCGTAGTTTTTTTTTTTAACTCGATTGAACAGAAAGATGTTACAGGGAGCCAAATCAGGTGAATTTGGTGGCTGTTAGATGGTATTTGTTGCATTTTTCGACGGTGCGTTATAATGGTGCATAATCCACGAGTTTTCTGCCCACAATTCTGGTCTCCTTCGGCGAATTGCTTCACGCAAACGTCTCATAATGCCCAAATAATACTCTTTGTTTACTGTCTGGCTTTCTGGCGAAAATTAACTATGATGCACTACACCGTTGTAATCCATGAAAACCATGAGCATTGCCTTCTTTTTTGACTGAAAACGACGTGGTTTTTTTGGTCTCGGCTCATTTGGTGAACTCCATTCACTTGCCTGATGTCTGGATTGCATGTCGTACTCATGAACCCACGTCTCGTCTCCAGTAATGATCCTTTTGATGAATGTGGGATCGGATTCAGCCTCGCAAATCATCTCTTTTGCGACGACGTCAACACGGTCTCTTTTTTGCATGAAATTGCTGCTACACGACGGAAACCCAAATCATTAACCAAAATGTCTTGGACGGATCCATAGGCAATGTTCAAGTCCCCCGCTATCTCTCTGATAGTGAATTTCCGGTTATTGACCAACATTTCTTTTACTTCATCAATGTTTTCGTCGGTTTTCGATGTCGATGGTCTGCCACTGCGTTAATCATCTTCGATTGACTCACGACCACTTTTGAACCGCTCGTGCCACTGGTAAACTACCGTTTTCTTTAGAAAATCGTTGCCGAAACACTTTTCCAACATTTCCAACGTTCGCGCACCATTAAATCCGTTTTTTATGCAAAATTTAATACAAGTTCGTTGTTGCAAATTTAAATCCATTTCTAAAATTGTAAAAAAATCGCCAACACACACAGAGATAGATGTACTCTTGACTAATGTCAAAAACAGGTTTACCAACTTAACAAAAAAAAAAAAAAAAAAACAACTCAAATCGGAACAATGGGAGCGCCACACGGTTATTCCGGGAAATTTTTGCCAACGGGCAAAGCTGTCACAGAATGCAAATAGAATGCCACTTCCCATTTTTTGGCCTTGCATATTTTTATTATATGCAAAGCCCCCTCTATCGGAGATGTGGATGATCATGGCCTGTGCAGCCAATTTGCTGCGACTTGACTGAAGGCTCTTTTCTGAGAACAAGTTTTCGCATCCATCCAAATAATCTAACCTATCTACTTAAACTGTATAACTTCTGAACGAACTCCAGTAAAGAAACGATCAGTTTTTTTCTACTTCACGTAATCACTCGTACTTCAAGCAACACAAGCTACGAGTAGTCATCAGGAAAATAGTCGATTGGGTTGCACAATCTCCGAAAAAGACTTACCATGCGGAGAAATAATTCTAAATGGCTGTCTAGACTTGGTGTACATCACCAGGTTATGAACGGAAGTCAATCTGGTTTCAATACTTTACTGACTTTAGGTCTTTGAGAAGGAATGGTACTTCTTTCTACACACTATTGTAGATCCAACTTTGGTCTCAACATCTCAATACGGAAACTGCAAAGATAAACCGAGAAACCATTCTCTGTATTAAATGGTCTGCCTAATTGAAAGAAATTCCAGTTTGAAGGAATGTGCTGGGGTAGTCTTCCTTGACATTGAGTTTTAGTTTTTCAGCTTTTTTATGCATTTTTATTTATATTACTTAATTTACTCTTAAATGCTATACAAAAAAACGCTTAAAAATTAGCTTAATTAACTTAAAATTATCTTATTCTAACTTACTGGCCCCATGCGGACACTTTAAGTTAAACCTAGCACTTAAACTATGTCTTTCGACGTATCTTACAGTCTATATTTAATTTTATATTAACATTACAACTAAAACTAAGAAAATAAATTTTAAGCAAAAACTTAGTATATGGACAGTTTTTTTTAATATTAATATAAAAACTTAAAACTAAAAACTTACAGATTACCTAAAAATTAATCTTAATCTACTTAACCTACTTACATCTAATACATTATTTATACATACATGATATATATATACCTAATATATAGATATATGCATATATATATATGTTTTTTTTATAATTTTTTGTTTTTATTAATTTTTTGTTTTTATTAATTTTTTGTTTTTATTAATTTTTTTGTTTTTGTTTTTATATATCTTTTTTTCTTAAATCTAACTTACTCATACTTAAAATTATGTAAGCCGACCATGGCTAAAAAAAAAAAATTAGGTATCAAGTATTGGAGGAATTCGATGACGAAGCATCCTCTCCTTCCTTCAAAAAGCCACCAAAATTGTTGGTACTGTTGAGCAACATCCCTCATGTCGCGACTCCCTACCGCCCTACTGAACCGGAGACGTTCCGCTTTGCCGTGTGCGACGTCTCTGTCGTAGTTGAGACGCCTGTCCGCAGCTGTTCGAGCGACGTGGAAGACTAGCGGCACCGCGAATCTGTCCTGGGTCAGACCTTTACTATCTAAGTAGAGGAACGCTTCTGGAGGAATAAAGCCGTCAAAGCGAACTCTCTCGTGATACATATAATTAGGGTAGTAAGCCCCGGAGATCACGTTGTTCGATGAGGTCATTGCTCTTGCAATGTGCCTTCGAGTCAACTTAATGACGAAAGACCTCATTACGATAGAATTTTATGTACTCAGATTCTAGTGTTCTGTATAAGCGAAGACAAGCCCTCTCAAACACCCGAATCTTTTCCAATAAACTTGCTCTCACGTTGAACCACACAGGACATCCAAATACAAGCATGAGCCGGATAAGGGCCATGTAGCAGATCACCTTCACCCTCGCATCGAGTTGGCTGTTATAAAACAGTCTCTTTGTAAGGGCAAAAGCACCTCTGGCTCTGGCCAGGGCAACATCTATATGTTTGTTAAAATACAGACATTGATCTAGCCAGACCCCAAAGTATCTGACTACATTTCTGGTATCCCTAGAGGCCCCAGACAAAGGTGTCCTAAACAGAATGGTTTCCGACTTCTGAAAGTTGATTTTCAACTTCCAGTCGTCGCAATATCGCTTAATTTTTTTCTTAAAAAATGTCAGTAGAGATGATAGCAGCCGTACTATCAGGTCTGGGAGTTGTGACCACTTTAAGCGTGTTAATAAATCAACTTTTCATAAGAATTATAAGCAAAAAGTTAGAGGGATCCTCAGCTGTATTACGGTTTTTTAATATTAATAAAAGAAGTTACCTTGATTTAATTTTCTTTATTGAGATGCTTACAGCTCGGAGGTCAAGAAAAGAGAGAGAGATAAAAGTAGCTTAAAACTAATCTTAATTCAATGTAATGTGCGATTGGTATAATAGAATCGCTGTGCGTCAACTAGCACATTTCATGTTTATTACGAGTATAATGCCTTAAAGAACTTAACAGAATTCTTGGCTTAAAGCTAAATAATATTTCAGAAGGAGATTTGGAGGTTGCGGTAGTTAAAAAGGAATTCATATATTTTTTTCTTCTAACGACGTTGTGTTAATTTTTTCCAAGCACAACTTTTTTAAAACGGATTTTACTGTCTGAACTCCTCGTTCTGCTAATCCATTCAATTGTGGGTGATATGGGGGGATTTGATCAAATCAATACCTTTACATTTATAAAATTAACTAAAAACTCTCGAATTAAAAGGTGGTCCATTATCCGTCACAATACAACGTGGATATCCAAAAACTAAAAACAACTTCGATAACTTATTTATTAATGTCTGAACAGTTGTTGTGTTCATCAATCTTATGTCGCAATATTTTGAGTAAGCATCAATAGCAATTAAAAATGTTTTCCCACCAAAGAAAAATAAGTCTAAGTGAACACGGTTAAAAGGAAACTGCGCTGGCGCCCATTTCGTTTCAACTTTTTCATGTGGAACGTTTTGTGTTTTCTCACAGACTTCACAGTTTCTTGCGAATAAGGACTGAAACGAATAAAATCTGTAAATTTTAATACGGGCTATTCTTCCAATCCGTAAAAATTGCAATCCCATTTTGTACCCAAATTAGCCTGTATATTCTCTAGTTTCAGTTTGTTATTGACTTTAGTTCGGTGCGGTTTAAAATATTTATAAAATGTGAGTCAAGAGGAACGCCGTAAAAAGATCATCGACAAATGGCTCGAAAATACTCCGCGTCCAAACCATTTCATCGCAAAAAATTTAAACATAGCACGCAGTACAGTGGATTCTGTTATTAAACGATATTTGGAGACGTTGATAGTTAAGCGAAAACGGAAAAGTGGAGCTAAAAGTGGAGCACATGATACAAATTTGGACAGGAAAATAGTGGGTACCATTGTAAAAAACCGGACTATGTGATCCAGAGATGTTGCACGGAAATGTAATACCAACCAAACAATCGTACAAAGATCTAAAAAACGTAACGGTCTAAAAACACGAAAAAAACAAAATATACCAAAAGTTACTGAACAGCAAAAAAAAGTCATAAAAACACGAACGCGAAAGCTATACGAGTTGATCGGCAACAAGAAAGCGTGCTTGGTTTTGGATGACGAAACTTATGTCAAAGCCGACTTTATTACTCTTCCAGGTGCGCAGTTTTACAACTCGTTTGAAGCTGAGATTTTTCCGCAATCAACAACATCGATCGGGATGGAAAAATTCGGATCAAAATATCTCGTTTGGCAGGCCATTTGCTAATGCGGACACAGAAGCTCATCGTTTATTACAGCGGGAACAATTAACGAAGAAGTGTACATTAACGAGTGCCTAAAAAAAATGGTTGATTCTTTTCTTAAACAAACACGAGGGTTCAACATTATTTTGGCCTGATTTAGCTTCAGCTCACTATGCTCATGCGACGTTGAGCTTTCTTGTTGCTAAAAATGTCGACTTTGTCCCAAAAGACATGAATCCACCCCCAATGTTCCACAGTGCCGTCCTATTGAAAGGTATTGGGCTTTGGTCAAAGCTAAATTGAGGAAAAGTGAGCAGTGTGCAAAGGACGTAAAAGATTTTAGTGCTAAATGGAAAAGAGCGTCCAAAAAGATCACGGATGTAACTGTCACGAACCTTATGAAGGACATTCGAAAGAAGTTGAGGAAAGAATGGGGACCCAAATAATTTTTTTTATTTTTTGTAATTGTGAATGAATTTAATAAAAACAGAGTTTTAAAGCAAATAAAAAAAATTCGCATGAATTATGAAAATATTTTTTTTTTTACTTTGAAGTTTCCAAATTTTATTCGTTTCAGTCCTTAAGGTTATTGATCTATCAATATCTGGCCACCACATGAATGATCGCGCTAACATTTTCATATGCACTACACCTGCATGGTTCTTATGCAACAACTCGAGAACACTCTTTTGAAGTGATATTGGAACAACTACTTTATGCCCATAAAATATGCAACCATTTTCAATGGCCAAACTTGTTTTATTTTTAAAATACAAGCCGTATTTTATTTGATATCTTATTTGGCCATCCTAATTTTAAATACTCGAAAACATCCTTGAGTACCTTATCCTTTTGGGTACAATCGCGTGCGGATTCCACATTCATTAAATTATCGTCAACGTGAAATAAATTAATTGGTGTCTCCTCCACCTTTGAGTCACTTCCCAAAGGCAAGCGTGAAAGGCAATCTACATGGGCCATTTTCGAGCTAATTCTAAACAAAATTGTATAACTATACTGGGATAATAAAATAACCCATCTATGTAATCTGACAACAGCGACAGCAGAATTTCCCTTACTTGGATGAAAGATCTCCTTGAGAGTCTGGTTATCAGTGCAGATTGTGAATTCATGACCATATAAATAGTTGTGGAACTTATTTATTGCAAAAATGATAGCCAATGCCTCGCGGTGCAATTGCGAATAGTTCGTTTTTGCTGTTGATAGAGTATATGACGCAAAACTAACTGGCATTTCTCTTCCATTTACTAGATGGCATAAAATTGCTCCTAATCCATAAGGGCTTGCATCAGTGAACAAAACAATTTCTTTATTAGGGTCATATAGTTGCAAAATGTTATTAACATATTTAAAAGAAGATTTTTACTCTTTTCAAAAGCTTTCTGGCAATCTTCTGTCCATACAAACTATGTATCTTATCTTAATAAGTTGTATAATGGCTGAATATGTGATGAGAGATTTGGAAGAAATTTATTATAATAATTAAGAAGACCTTAAAAAAAGATTGCAATTGTTGTAGATTTTTTGGAGATGGAGCTTGAACAATCGCTTTCACTTTCTTCTGGTTAGGACTAATTCCTTTAGCGCACAGTGTATGACCTAGGTAATCTACAGATTCACAAATAAATTTGCACTTTTCAGCATTTATATGAACGTTGTGGTTTTCTAGTCTCCGTAAAACTTCAAAAAGAAGATTGCATTCGCAATCAGCAGGCGATGCACCTCCCACTAAAATATCGTCTAAATAACAAGAAACATTTTTTAACCCTTGAAGAATCCTATCCATTACGGACTGAAAAATTGCAGGCGCGCTGCTTACTCCGAACACAAGGCGAGTAAAGTGGATTTAAAAGTGTCGCTTGTCAAAATGTCCTATCTCCACTCGCTCCACATCTCTGGGTACGATTCTGAACAGTTAATTGTGAAATGTACAAGTATCTAGCAACGCGTTGGCAAAGCCTGAAAAGCTCTATTCACATCTACGAGTGCACATGTCATTGGGAAAAAATCGGAAAGGATATGATGATAATGATGCGTTGCATACTAATTGTGCAAACTACTGTCCTATTTTTTCAGTAGATCAGCATTATATTGTCATCCACAAATCTTTATTAAAAAGAGTGGTCTAACTTTGGATACCTGTGGCACGCGTATTAAATTTTATAGAAAACTGCCACTAGTATTCCTTTCTCAAATTAAACATCTGGAGTCGAACGAAATACCATTGTACTCGTATGTATATTTTCCCTGCAGCTATCAATTAGGTCCTTGGAGATAATCAGAGAATAAAAATAAATAAAAATAAACTCTTTCGATGAATTTTCACACTTACAAATTATTTAAATTATAATTCCTTTTAGTGAAGGCTTATCCACCACCAAACATGGCAATTTGAAGCTACTCGTATTTTTAACCCTATTTCTAATCACGGAATTTCTACGCATGTTGATTTTCTAAATTTAGCTGCGTCTGATGTTTACTTTAATACTTGTGTGGGTTCCGCATATACATACATACGCACATACGATTAAGCGCTACATAATATTTTAATATGTTTTAAAAACACCGATGTACCTACATACATATGTATGTATGGTATAATCCTTAATTAATTACCTCGCCTGCCCTCTGCGTTTAAGACGCTTAAGTGAACGTACAGTTGTAAGTTTAATTTTGTCAGTCTTAAGGGATGGATGAATGGTATCTTCGTGATGAGGATATAGCTGAGAAGATCTATAAAAGTTATTAGAAAACATAAAAAATTATCATAATCCTTTGAGTGGCACAGGGTGGAAATGGCTGGTTATGACTGGTTGTGTCTAACTGTAAGTGACTGCGGCTGACTTAGAATTAACATAAAAAAGCGTTGCTTCTACATTTTATATGGCGTATAACCCTTGGCATTGGGGTAGGAAGCTCCAAGAGTTTTCTGTTTCTAATGTAAAAATTTGAGAGTTTTTTTTCTTTTTTATATAGTATGATATTTTTATTCCTTTAGTACCAATTGTGACACACCCTAATGATGTTATCCTCATTTTGGTCGACATGTGTCTCCTTCATTCTCACAATCACAATAAATAGGACGGGTTGAATGGTTAAGGATGAGCAGCAAGTGCTGTGATGTCGCAATAAAACAAAATTGCCATGTTTATATTCGCTTTTTATAGAAAATTTTAAATAAAAATATGAATTTTTTTTTTATTATTTATTGGTGGAGAAAAGTACGAGTATCAAGTAAAAATTGGGTCCTGAAAAGTTGGCATGGGTCAAAATGAGATTTGTTGTCTTGCTTTTATAGCGCAATAATTTTACGTTAATATATTTGATTATGCGTGGCGGCGTTTGATTGTTAATGCCTGTCGTAAGGCATTGATCGTTTTTGTCATTTAACAGCATTGAAAATAGATTCGGGATGTTAAAAAAAACAGATTGCGGTCTACCAAGTTTTTATTGATAATTTTATTCAGACCATAGAAGTGACAGGAGCAGGGATTTGATCAGGAAGACATTCGTGCTTTGAACCTAACTGTTTGACAAGTCGAAGGTATAGTTGTTGTTTGGGATAACCATTTGCTCAATCTTCATTAAAAATTTGTTGAGCTTAAGCAGTTCTTCTGTGTAAAAGGGAGAACAAAAAGTTGGTATTTCGTTTGATTTCCTTAAATTTTCTTACAAGGCACCTTCCGAGTCCAGGTCAATCATTTTCAATTTTTTCTTCTCATCTGCACCGATGATAACTGAGTTAGAATTAATTAACCTTTAACTCCAAATTCAGATATCGCATTCGACCTCGGCTAGGTCGTTCGAGGCATTTGATCTAGATTCGAGGTCCAGATTTTGTTGGTGCAAAAGTGCTGAAGACGCCCACGTAGAACCCTATACAGCAACGATAATTTGGGAAATGATTCCTGGGCATATTCTAAGAAAAAAATCGTTCCACAGTAAGGGTTTATCTCCAATGTTGACATCATTTATCGAGAATTGAAGAAAAGGCTTACTTACTGACCCATGTTAACGGAGTTTGCTCTATTAGTACTCATGGTAGAAACTTCGTGTATGACCTTATTTTTAGAAGAAATACTAGCCTTTGTAACGGCGTTTAAATAAAGTTGATACCTTGTTTGAGTCTTTAGATATCCAATTTCTAAGCCTGTTCCATTTTCATTGCCCGTGCTAAGTTTTGACTTTGAGGTCACTTTTCTCTAGGAAATGCCCAATTAACATAACGTTTTACTATTTTTTTCTTATGAAAGTAACAATAATAAAAGAAAAAATTATCATCAAGTTTGCACAAAAACCCGTAGATTTTATGATACTTGGGAAAACCATGGCTGCCTCATACAAAGTGCATTCTAGGGGACCACTCTTTCGAGCATGTGGGTGGGTATATCGCATGTTACTCGAACAATATTTTGCTCCAAAGAGTCAATCATTGCTGGTTTATCGGCATACACTAGTAACTTGACGTATCCCCACAAAAAATTATCCAATGGCGCCAAGTCGCATGATCTTGGTGCCCAATTGATGGGTCCACTCCTTGAAATGACTTTATTGCCAAATCGTGTTTTCAATAAAGCTATGTTTTCGTTGGTAGCTGGGGGTGGAATACCATCCTGTTGGAACCACAGTTCTTACACAAATGAACACAAATTTGAGAAAAAATAAACCCTGATCACCGCATTGTACTTGTGTTAATTGACAGCAACTTGTGTTCCGTCCTCATTTTTTGAAGAAACAAAAACCGATGATACCATCTGAAGTTCTTAAGGTTTTCGTCCCTCCAAATACTACTTGTTTACATAGCCGTTTAACCAGAAATGAGCCTCATCACTGAACAAAATTTTACGGTAAAAAAGTTGGTTAATCCCAATCACTAAACACCCAACGCAATAAATGGTCATGCGGCTTTAGATCTTGCATCAATTGGATCTTATAAGCCTTGAGACCAAGATAGAATTTTCCAGATAGTGAATTGACAAAGGCCAAGCTGCTGCGACCTACAACGTATCAATAAATTGAGAACCTCCTCAACACAAGTTTCTACAGCCGCGATATTTTCTTCCGAAAATATCATTCTTGTTGGTGTGTGAGTATCCAATAGCGTAAATTGGGTGCGAAATTGTTCAATAAATAGCATGTTCAGATGGCCTATAAGTGCTCTATAATTTTTGCGAACAGAGCTTCGATTTTGGAGATACATTTCTTCGATTTGAAATCGTTGTTGTGGCGTTATTTCCACGATGAAATGACAAACTGTGTTTAAAATAAACGAAACTTGGCAGTTCAACATACGGAACTGATTTATAGCGCTAAGTGTAGTTTTATTAATTTTTTTAAGTTCACTTGTGAGCCACGATGCCTACACCTACGTCAGCTTTTTTTTTCTCCAACTGCAGTAAATTATATTAGATTTTCTACGCAATGTGTCCATTTCCCGGGCGATTTTCCTAGCTGCCATGGAATGTGGATGATACCGTTCATTACATAGATTTCTTCTCCACGTCTTGGACAACATTCCAATTAGAGCCTTCGCTTTACTTATACTTTTGGCTATATCTTGTTCGGCTCGACAAAACCTTGCAAAGCATCGACCTTCGCTGTCGTCCTTTTCATCGGAATGTAGTTTTCAATTGTATGATTTCTCTGGTGATTCTGTAGACTGATGTGTTGATGTTGCACATGCTTTTTTTTTTCTATGTCCAACGACTTAACATATAATTCTCCAATTTCTATTAGGTAAAGCAACAGGAGCTTATTTTGCCGTCTTGTTAAGATTTGAGATTCAAAAGCTCTTAGTTCCTCCATCAATCTCTAAGAGTCCTTAGAAACTCACATGCGCTTTGCGTTGCTTCCCATCTTCTGACAATATATTCCGCACTAAATATTTTTCGCAGCATTCCAGTGCTCTGGGATGGTTGGCAGTGCTCTTCGTTAAATTCAGTAGCCGCCTAATTTGAAAAGCTTCCAGCCCGGTGGTGTCTCTTACCATTACAACTTCCCTTCTGCATCTGTAAAAGTTCGCTTTGATACTCGTCTTGTCCATCAGGTAATAACTAGCTGATTTTTTAGCGTGCCTGGTGGATTGCAGAAATCCGGTAATCATCCGTATTCCCTGGTCTGAGCATCAACTCTTTGAGTCGGTGGTTGGCCTTTATACTTGGACATTCAGATGTTCAATTGCGTTGACGACATCCCCTTTCTGTTGTTGACGGTGCTCAGCTAATTATAAATGCATTTCTTTGCGTCCCCATTCGCATGATTTCTATGACAAACTTGTCTGGTTCTGACTGAGAAGTACCTCGAAGAAAATCAATTCCCGAAAAGTTTCTTCAACATCATCAAGCGCACCCCATAATTATGATTGCGTAAAATGCACTATCTGGAGAAAGATAGGATAGACTAAGTACGTAAGAGGGCGAATTCGTTGAGAGCAATGTATTTCTTATTATATTTGTTACAACTACAGGGTGACTTACTCGAACCATAATATAATTTTTTTATTTTTTGATAAATTTTGTTGTGCCAAAGCAAAAACTGTTGGAAAATACATCAGTTTTCAAATTGTATCAGTAGTTTTCAATATGTCCCCCTTTGGCGCGAATAATGGCCTTGAGACGGCCGAAGGAAGCATCGCACGCTGCACGCAAGTGGCGTGAAAAAACCAAATTCGGCAACTCACTACTTTCGTGCAAGCGTAGGAACTCCTTCGCTCTTTCGACTCTAACTTTTTCCTGTTGCGGTGTAAGATCGTGTGCTTTTTGGAACTTCAATGGCTTGAGCCAAAGCTCATTTTTCAGTATGTGTTGCATCCGTTCCAACGATATGTTGAGCTCACGAGCCATTTCTCTTCCACTTCGACGCGGATTTCGCTCAATTCGAGTCTTCACTATCCGAACCATTTCTGCCGATGTTGCTGTTTTTTTATGACCACCTCCATGGCGTTTTGCAACGCTGCCAGTATCACGGTAACGAGCTATGGTTCGAGACACAAATGATTTATTCACGTTGAGGTGCTGGAGGGCTAACGATAGCTACTTGTGGTCTTCCAGCCAAATATAAAGCAATCACACTATCACGTTTGAATTCCATCGCTGATAAAAATTTTTCAACACAACTGAGACGCAAATCGTTTAAAAGGCTTGTAAATAATAAAATTGTCTGTCATGTGTCAAAATTTGAGCTCACTGTCATGAACGGTTTGGAAATTATAGCAGTCTGAAGTTGGTTGCAGTTCGAGTCATTCAGGGTGTACAGTTGCAAATATGTGTCTTCAATAGCGGCTCTCCAAACTCGTTCGCAATGCAGATTTGAAGTAATTCTACGCTAAGGCTGAAAGATACTCAGCTAGAAAACATTTAAAAATGTAAGACATGTCGACCTTAAATTGTCTGACTCGAATGACTTCAACGTTAACCTTAACCGTCTGATTCTAGAAAGGAACGAAAGGAGACAACATGAACTCTTTCTCAGTATGTCGATTTCCATCTTTAAAGGCTGCATACACAAATCCTTCAGTCTGCTAACGTACTGTACCGCCCTCCAAGCCGAAGTCTAGCTATCCATAATCAAGAGATCCCTAACTTTGATCTCTTAGGTTCAAGGGTGGTAGACAATACGGCGCATCTCTCGACGAGATGGTTAGGCAGTGCAATATAAAACTCTGTTTGGTTGCGGGACACTCGGACGTCGCAGGCAACTGCGTCGCTGATGAACTGACCAGACTCGTATTCAAGAGAATAAATAGTAGGCAAACAAATGAAACTGGCCTAGCACAGTCATAAGCGAATTAATTTATCGAACGACCAAAAACTGAGGCAAAAAATACTACATTGCCTCAAAGGTGAAAGGTCAAAACATCAGCAATTCTGCCTCATCGTCTCATTTATAATGACATCCCAGATGTGGGCTCTTTAAAAATCTGCTTGCTGCACACTTCACAGCCAGGTCAACACTTCCAGATTGTACTTTGTATTCGCCTACACTTGAGTATCTCGGATCTTCAATGGACCAATCCACTTTCGCACTCCTACAGTAGCAAGAGTTCTTAAAGATCTCAACATTCACAAATCCGCTGGTCCAGATGGTATATCTCCCCTCCTTTTGAAGAGGTGTTCTTCCTCGCTGGCAAAACCACTGCGTAAGCTTTTCCATCAATCCATCCGAGAAGATGGAAAATAGCATTTGTCCAGCACGTATCTCGAAACACGAAAACTTCTTAATGTCCGGAAGCGTACATCAATTTGGCAGAAGCAAGATAGTTGCATTGGATATTTCTAAGGAATTTGTCAGAGTTTGGCATCAGGCTCTTTTGTCGAAAATGCGTACTTTTGGGATCGACGACTCTCTTCAATGGATTAGAAATTACCTTTCGGAACGTTCAATTCAAGTTGTCTTGGATGGTCTTAAGTCTGGTAGTCACAAAATAAATGCCCGTGTGCCCCAGGGCTCCGTTCTGTCTCCGACACTCTTTTTAATTTTCATCAACGATCTCTTGTCTGCTACCTCTAATCCAATATATTTCTTTGCGACAGTACTCTCTGCTTTTCATATTCACTCACGTCCCTGCTCTTCGACTGTAGAGAGGGAACGGCAGCGTATGTTAAGCTCATTAAATTCTGATATTTACATCATAACTAAATGGGGAACCACTAACAGAGTAGAATTTAATGGTTCCAAAACACAATGCTGTCTGCTGTCGTTAAAGCGAAATTTAAGGCCCCAGCCATTATCCATGGATGGCACTTGCATCGTCGAAACCGATAAGCTTTCCATTCCATTCTCGGTTTGTGCGTCAATTACAACTTTCGTTAGAATGACCACATATTCGGTGTCGTCAAAAATGCTGCGAAATGTCTAGGTCTCCTCAAGCGATGTAAGAAATTGAGGCCAGATCAGAGGGCTTTACCCCCTCAATATACAATATGAGGCAATTATCCGCCCAAAATTGGAGTACAATGCCCACATCTGGTCGAGTGTGCCCAAAACATCTCTGCACCTGCTAGATAGGATCCAAAACCGTGCGATAAAACTCATAGGTGGTATTAATATCACTCAAACAATGGACGACCTGAAACACTGACGTAATGTCTCGTGTCTCACTCTGTTTTATCGCTATTTCCACCTACAGCACTTTATTGAAATCGCCAATAGCATTTCGCCCGTTCAAACTTTTAACCGTAACACCCGTCTCGCTATGAATGCTCCTCAAGCCCACTTTCGGACGTACTTTAAAATATCGTGATTCGTTCCTAAGCCGAACAACTTGCTTATGGAATGCCCTGCCTAGAGCTCTTTATTTTCTAGTCATTATAATCTTCCAACATTTAAAACCAACGTTCACCGGTACCTCTCTTTCTATCCTCCCTGATTTTCATTCGCCCGCGATGTGTGCAATCATTTTAAGGGTACTAAAAGTAACAAGTCTAATATGTCTCAAACGCGATCCTAAACGATCAAGAGAATAATATTTGTCGTTGGAGCTACACCGACGAAGAGGACGAGAAATTTGTGCAGCCCTGCCTTTGCATTTATCAGAATGTAATCCCTAGGCAGTTTCAACTTCCGATCTAAATAATCTCTGCTGTATGAGGATCACCGATCGGGGTGGTACCTCTGTTATCCTCAATGAGATCCACCCTAACCTAACTTAACCTTTTTGCATGTACTCACACGTTCTATTCATTAACTCTTTTAGATTAGTTTTGTAAAGTTTGTTTAATTATAATTAGAAATTCCCCTCCAGAACTTGCCAGGATAATGAAAAAGTAATTTAATCGGAAGAAAGGGGTAACATCAGACAAGCCTAGCCTTCAAGATGAAGTCTACGTTTTTTTTTTTTTTTTTTGTTTTTTAAATCCACACCCTTTTATACGTAATTCTCTTCTGGGAATCACCCTTTTGCTTCAATTTCATGGCTACAGAGTCTATGGAGTACTCGTACTTCGTCGATGTTATTGTGTTTGTATTCCTTTTTGTATGTCATACAATTTGCAAGGATTCATCAGAACAATTGTCGTCTGCAGCCATTTTTATGGATCTGGTCTTTTTTTCTATATATATTACATTTCGGTTTTTATTGTTGGTGTAGCTGTTGCGGTTCTTTTTTTTTTTTTTTAATTTAACAAGAGCTTAAGTCCTTTTACATGAGAGAAGATACTTTCGTCTGCATGTGTATGTGGGGGGGGGGGGGGGGGGGGAGAGAAAAGCCCAATTCTCTTGTTCACCATAGTCATATGTTTTTAGTTCGTGGTTACTTCAATCAGCCATCGAACTGTTTACCAAATGAAAGCAATACCAAATACTTTTATTGACATGGTACACATACGTGTCTACAATAGATGTGGCTGCGGCAAAATTCTGCGTGGGATATAATAATCATTTGGAATGTCCTTGTCTTGTCTGTCAATCATTGAATTGAATAGAAATTGTTGAGCATCGTATTCGAAAGAAATAAAACATTTCACATCTATTGTTGTACCGGGTTTATATTTTTTTCTTTTATTTTCTCCTTTCGACACAAGTAACAATTGTTCAACGTAAATGACAGTTCGATTAGATTTCAAGCACTTTGCCCTATTTCTCATGTCAACAGATTATTTCAATAACCTGTCAATGAACTGTCGTTTCAATGAACATTTAGGGATAAGTGGGTTTCAGTGATTCCTCTGATGTGGAGGTGGTAAACTAAAAAAAGCAAAGGAAACCAAGTAAGTTGATATCTTTTAAAAAGTTTTTTTAAATGTCTCTCTCAGAGGACACAGTCTGCCACAAAAAAAAAAATAAATAAATAAATAAAAAATAAAGAAAACCTTTACACATTCGTGGTGGCGTATGTGGAATATTTTTAACTTTAACCGATAAGGCTATCACACTTTCCAAATAGGGGCTTACTTAGACCAGGTACCTGAAAATACTGGTCTACAGATCTACGTAGTTTCAAATGTACTCGTACATTGTTGCACTGTGAATTCAAGGGTTGTAACGCTGAAGGAACTGATAAACTTGCCTTCTGGAGCTTCGAACATATTGATCATTTGATTAATTGTTAAGTGACCAGTGGATGATATACTCGTATGAAGTTTCAACACCTGATACTATGTTTCCTATAAATAATTTCAATTACAGGTACAGGCTGTATGTTACATCTTGACCCACACCAAACTTAGACCGGTTGGTCGAAAAGTTGCCTGTGGTGTCCCTTGTGCGAGGTTTATCCATCTCAGTACAAGGTAGTTGATAATTGAACGCAATCTTTGATGTTTTTTTTGCTGGAATTTAGACCTTAAACATTGTCCGGGCTGCATAAGGATACGATCTTTTTAACTGATGTAGGTTACTCAATTTTAGCTCTTTAAAGAAGTTGACTTTTTGAGGCAATGAAATCTTCGAAGGCTTTTATGACCTCTGCTCGGTTCCGTAAGACCGACCTTCTGCAGCAAAATGAATCCAGATTGCGGAAAAGATGGTAATCCGTTGGGGAAATATCAGCAGAGTACCGTGGATGCGGAAGAATTTCAAATCCCAACTGCAACCGTTTTTGCACCGCTACTTGTGAGGTATACAAAAGGATCGGACCGTGCCTATAGAACAACGTAGGTTGTTTTTTACAACCAATTTGGCATGCAATATGTCGATTTCCTCACAATATTTGATAGCGTTTATCGTTTCTCCTGGTTGAAGAAATGAAAAATGGATCGGTTCTTTCGATGTCCTCCCAATTGTCCTCTCAATTCACCTTTTTTGGCTGAAGATCGGGCTTGGGGGTGTATTTTGGTTTTCCATCTGCATGCAAAACTACTGCCCAGATCTTTTACGATTGTCATACAGTATTCACTTTTCATCACAGGTGACTATCCGGTGCAAAAACGGTTCAGTTTGGTTTCTTAATGCAAGCGATGCGCAGATTTCCAGGCGCCATAGTTTTTGGGATTCGTTCAGTTCATGCGGTACCCACTTATCGAGTTTCTTTACCTTTCCTATGACAGAAAGGTGTCGACTTATTGTCATCGGGGATAATCCCATGCTTTTTGCAATCTCTCGCACCGATTTCGTTGGGTCTGCATCGGATGGTAACAAATTCCTAGAAAAAAATAACGGTACTTGTAACAAACCCTAAAATTCTTACACGCCAAGCACACGTAGCACTTTATTTTATAAAAAAAAGAAAATGTAACGTTCTGGTACAGATATTCACTCGAGAAGTTCTGATTTCCTACTGAGCAACATTTCATGTGGTACAACCCAATACAATTTTGTTACGATTAGCGTCTCGTTGAGCGCTGTTAGCAGTTACCACTTCTGTTACTGGCCTTTCATAGTAACTTTCGATTGCGATGTTCGTTGTACGATTTCGCATGACTTGCTGGTTGCTGGTTAGAAAATCGTTCTTCTATCATTGGCATGGCTAGTTCTTCTGAGACCTGGCGTGGAAAAAGTCTGCGTCTGTAATTTTTTTTGCAAGCATATCATTATTTTCATAGTAAGTAACGTACGTAGCAAGACCGGCAATATCTAAAATATTGTAAAACAAAAGCTAGCGGCCATCTGCACGTTCGCCGTTGGGTGGAATATCTCATGCACATTTGATCCATAATAATAACGAAAGCTTTGGTTTTTTTGTGAAATACATCAGAGACTGCAGCATCATTGTACATCGTACTGAGAAGAATCATCGCTTTTTGTCTTTCTTCGGAACATACGAAAAGATGGTAACCTTCTCGGGAAATCCAAAATGCGTTGACAATAACGGTCTAGAGTTCGACACTTTCATTTCTTGAGGAATGAATGTTTTATTGTTTTTTTTTTTTTTCAAATTACCAACGATAGTGAGCTTCCATGACAAAAGACTCTCTAGCAACGGTAAAGTCGTGAAAAATCTCGCTCTCCTTGATTTACCTATAGAGAAAATCTTAGTGAGTGGATAAGCATTATTTGTGTCGCACAACCAAAATACTTTTAGACCGTATTTAGCAGACTTCGATGGCATTTACTAGGTAAACTTCGTTCTTCCTCGAATAGGAAAGATCTGTTCATCGATAGTCAATTGCTCCGTTGGTCTACATATACACCGCCGCTAGTTGCAGCTTTATCATTAGCTGCTCGTTCCTGGCATGTACTCGTAGTGTAATCGTCAAAACGTATAAAACGTAAAAGCGACTGAAATCGCCTTCGTCCCGGATATGAGTTTTTCTTTCACATTTAATCAATGTGGTCTGTGTTTGAGTTATTTGCACCACCACCTATCAAGATTCCAAAAAACGAGTACATCTCTGTTACCATAACTTTCTTCCATACACGCGGTTCGTTCTGTGGTTGCTAGCTATTGTAATCTTGATGCTCTGCTTCGGTTTTTTTATTTGTGACAGATGTCAAAAATTTTAGTTATGGAGTCGTTAACCGCGCAACAACGCATTTTTGTTATTCGATCTTATTACGAAAATGGCCGATTTGTAAAAGTAACATTTTGTAAAATTCGTGAATTTTTCGGTCAACATAATCGCCCTAGTGAGTCCGGAATTGGAGAAACTGGTTCGGTATCGGGTCAAACTCCATATCAGCATGCTCGACCAGCACGTACACGCCAAAACGTCACCACTATGACTGAAAGTGTTCAAACTAGCCAGGCACTTTAATTCGTCGCCGAAGTGAATTGAGAACGTTAACGCAACATGTTGACCGGCTATTGCTTTTCCAAATTGAATTAATTGGGTCTGGACGATCTCTGGTTTCAACAGGATACTGCTACCGCCCACAGGAGCCATCAATCAATCAATTTATTACGTACGAAATTTGTAGATCGCATTATTTCGGTTAGAGGAGAAGTTGATTGGTTTCCAAGGTCATGCGATTTGACACCTTTAAACTTCTTCCTGTGGGGTTATTTGAAGAGTAAAGTCTATGCCAATGACTCAGCGACAATTCAGGATCTTAAACATAACATCCAAACTGAAATTACGGTAAAAAAAACACGTAATTTTCTAGGGAAATTAATTTTTTTTTTTAATTCAAAATATTGGCCATCGGCTTCTACACATTTCGGCCATCTTTCAGGTAATTTATGAATAGCATGCCAGAAAAACTGCTTGTCTTTTGTGGCAAACCATTCATCGAGCCATTTTCCAACGTCCTCGAAATCGCTGAAGTGCTGCTCTGCGAGCACGTGCCCCATTGATGCGAAGAGGTGATAGTCAGATGGCGCCAAGTCTTGGGAGTAGGGCTTGGCAGGTGCAGAAGGATGTCCCGTCCAAGCGATTTCAAGGTGTATTTCATTAGTTTTGGTGTGTGAGACGGCGCGTTGTCGTGTAACAAAATCACTTTGCCATGTCTTCCGGCCCATTCTGGTCGTCTTTCGATTAATGCGTGGTTTAAATTAATCATTTGTTGGCGATAGCACTGTGTATTAACGGTTTCGCCAGGCTTCAAGGGTTAATAATACACAATACCGCTCTGGTCCTACCAGACACAGAGCATGGTCTTCTTCTCGAAGCGATTTGGCCTTAGTATTGAAGGACCGGCTAAGCTAGGTGAAAGCCACGATTTTTCCGCTTCGGGTTTTTAAAACAAATCCATTTTTCGTCACCCGTCCCAATTCGATGGAAAAATGGTTTCCTTTCGTGGCGTTAAAGCAGCATTTGGCAAGTGACTTTGTGATTTTCCATTTGACGTTTATTCAAATCATGTGGGACCCATTTACTGAGTTTATTTATCTTCCCCATTGCTCGTAAACGTCTGCTGATTGTTTCTTGTGGCACATGTAACGCTTCTGCTAATTTCAATTGCTCGTCTTCGCCTTTTTGTGGTCTGCCAGAGCGCTCACTGTCTTTCACATTGAAGTCACTACTTTTAAATTGTCGAAACCATGTCTCACATGTTCTACAATAATTGATGGAGCTTGTTCAGCACATATGGTATGTTTGCCAGCAAATCATGACTTCTAACAGCTTTTTTCTTTTGATTAAATAAGAAAAGCAATGTTCTCAACTTGTGTGTGTTTGTAGTTAAATGTCAGACGAATAAAATGACGTATGTGTCAAATTAATACGCTGCGTACTTTTCGCTGGCGCCATTTCTTAGTTACATCGGAAAAAACTTATACATGTTCAAAAAGTCATTGATAATTCTGAACTTCGGATGGCCGCTTGCAATCGAAGCCGTGTTGGTCACATGAACGATGTTGTCTTCCATTCATAATTGCCATAGACCGAACTTTATTAATAAATAAAATTCTACAATAATTTCACAATAAATGTATGTTTAATTTAATAAAAACTTTCACACTAGTTGTTGGCTCACCCTGTAGTACCTTCGAATGGTGGTCTCCTTGTCAGCTACCAGGCAAGCCTGGGATGCAATTTCTTAAGGCGTCGGCTAGTAGAAAAGTGAAAGATCTAGTTCGATGTACGTTGCCGTTCAATCGAGAGCAACCTGATCTTCTGGCAGTCCTTGTGGTCAAACGGCGTACTCCCAATGACAAGGCGGTTAAAGTTGCAAAGTCAACAAACCCATAGCCGTTGTCATTTCTTGTGTCCCGAGCCCGTGTGGCCGAATCACATGTTTGAAAGAAAGATCAAGATATCTCAGTTAGGTGTTACGAGTAAGTTGGTGGTTGCACTCAGTCACCCTCTTCCGCGTAATTTTGCAGAGCATAGCACTTGATAAGGCATGTAAGGCTTCTCTAGCTTTAGGGTTTAGCAAGAGCCATTCTCAATATTCCCTGGTCTTGTTTCCCAGAGTAGACCCGGAAGCTTTGCAAGTTTCGGGTGATTGGATGCCATGTACCCGAGTATTTCTAAGACATCCAGTTTGTGCTGCATGAATTCCCGCTGCAGTTGTAAGAGTCTAGAACTTTGGGAACTCTCTTTGCCGGTGTCAAATAGGGTATTGACTTTCGAAAATCCAATCGTTTCTGTTTCTGAGGAATGAAATGCGTTACAGTTGCGGCGTTAGTCCACAGACCAATAAATACTGATCCCGAGGAGGCTCCCTCTTCAAAACTTGGTATTTCCGAAAGTCTCATGAAGAGCTGAACCAGGACTTACTTATAGTGTTGTAGGTATTTGCATCAGAGGCATTATCCCATTTTTTTTAGCGAAACTGCATTCATTCTCAAATTCAGCGGTTTCTATCTCAAACATTTAAATCCTGCGGTCTTTTTGGGGCACTCTTTATTAGTAAAAATCTGATTTAATTTTCATATTGTTTTGTGGGTTTGAGAGCCAAAACTGCTACCCGATTCAAAAAATCTCGCTCGAGTAATCCAACTTTTCATATAAAATGAAATTCCTGTAACATCTCTTCACTAAAGGATTTCCTTCTGTTTATTTCTGCTCCATTTTCCTATTTTTCAATATCAACGAACAATCGAAAATCTAATTAAAATAATTTGTTTATTATACAATATATATGTTATGTAGCTTTTCTACGATCAATTCAAAAATTTCCATAAACAATTAGAAACGGAAAATGTTTATTAAATAAATTCCTCACAATGTTGTTGCAATTGTGGAGAATCTCATCATCAGAAATCACACTCGTGGCCAAATAGATTACTGAAAAGTAAAAAAAAAAAAAATCAAATAGTTAACACCGTCCAAAAATATTTTACACTTAAAAAATAAATAAATAAATTTAAGGTGAAATAAAAACAAAAATAAAAATCAGAGAATTTATTTATAAACAAATTATTAAAAACAAAAAATGTATATTATTCGCTGTGCTGTTGGTTGTGTAAATTAAATTAAAAACAATAACTAAATAAAAATGTGTTAAAATTTTTTATACAAAATTTAATAAAAAAAAAAAAAGGATAAGAAACATTTTTATAAAAGTATATAATCCTCTGTCCCACCCACCCGTATATACATATATATATGTTAAGTGTAACGTTTTCATCAACGTCCATTATTGCTACGTCTAATGCAGTCGGTAACTAGTAATCCTAGCGCTCATCATCGTCTAGTAACATTTTCCATCATTGTCGTCGTCGTAATCAACCTACTTTATATATTTGTAAATTTGGTAAAAAATTTTTTTACTATTAATCGTTGTGATATTCGTTATAATCGTCTTCGTCGTCATCGTCATCGTAGTTTATTATTAATTAATATAACCGTTATGGACTATCAGTGTATTGTTGTGTATACCATTGTTCGGATAAGTCCTTTTTATCCGGCAGTGACAGCGGATAGTGATTTTTTTACAACGCCTGGAAGGCAGAAAGGATGCTTGGATTGGGTAAAAGGACAAATTAAAAGGTACATTTTTGTTTTCATTTGTATTAAGGACACAAGAGTGGGACAGTAAGGGCAAATTAAGGCAAACAATAGGAAGGAAGGGACATGGGGCTGGATTTGTCTTATCCTTTTTTTCTTTTTTTTTTTTGTGGAAATTCCTACTCCTTTTATCCTTTCTGTTTGGTGTAAGTATTGGGTAATTTTTAGGAAAGAGCAGCAAACGTGTTCTGTTGTATTGTTGTTGATAAAGGGTGTTGAAATGAGTTTCGAGATTTTATTCACTCTTTTGATTGTTATGGTCTTTTTTTTCTTGTTTTCTACTCCTTCGTTTATGGACATCCTTAGCTTGAAGAGCTTTGACTTTAGCTTTACTTGAAAGGCTTATTAGTTTAGGGTTCGGCAGTAACATTCACTGAATTTCTATTGGTTTTTTAGGTTTTTGATTTTTTTTTTCTTGTTTTATTCTATTCATGTATGTATATGTGTTTTTTATTGGTTAAGATTTTCGCACTGGTTTTGGAATACATTTTCATTATCTCATACGAGTATCTTTGGAGTAGTTTCGATGTATTGTGTAAATTAAGAACTTTTCCTAACAATATTCAAGTTGTTGAGGCATTATTCGGATTATTTCCTATAGTCAGCCACCGGTTTTTGAAGTTACAAAAACTCATATGACTACCAGTGGTTTATAATTATAACATCTGGTTAATGGCCATACGGCCAACCAATCACGCTTAATTCGAGTACAAGTATAAAGAGTTTTCGATAAAAGGTTTTATTTTAAATAATCTGCTATTTTTTCAGAGAAAAAATTTGCTGTAATTTTTTGATAAATGCTAACTTAATAAAAATGAAAAAAATACTCGTTTCAAGAACGCGTTAAACTTGCTAAAATCCGATACAAACTTGAGCTAGTGTTGTGAAGAACTCAAATTGAGCTCGTTTCGCAAGAACAACTGGGAATATGGTCTCTGTAGTTCGAAATGTGAACGAAAATGCAGATTTGTCGATCTCAGGAATTAGACATATCATAAACAACAATCTACCGAATAAGGATTTTGGTCGAAAAACCTATAACTTTAAATTGTCGCAAGAAGCCTATCGACCATCAGCAGCTTCGTAACTTAGAAATTGTATACAGTGTGTTGCAAAAATAATCGTCCACGTCCTTTAAATAAATTTAACATCAAAAATCTTCCCACTCTTTCAAAACTTGTTTACAGGAATGTAAAACAACAAGTTGCGAAAACAATAATATTAATAGCTAGCAAAAATTATTCTTTGGTGTAATTTTGATTCAAGCATTTCATAATTCTCTTAGGTTTTGAGGTACTTGCTGGGTAATGCGTAGTTTGAGAATTGTCCATGCATTTTCTATTGGAGATAAGTCTGGAGTTTGGCCATTTCAAAATATGTATTTAAAATATTTTTTCTTCGCGGATATATGGTATTCCAAAACCTTTTTGGCAGCACGAATGAGGCACTGTCTTTAAGCCGTCTTCCTTCCAGAACTGCTGTATCTTTTAAAAATTGTAAATAAATATCCACGTTTACTTTGCCAAATATACCCTTCTCTGCAGCCTCAAGTGTTGGTGTTGTACAGATGTAGAAAGAGCTTCACCTTTTTTTCTCCAAATGTATATCCGTCCACTACGAGAATGATACATTCTGATCATGGATCACGAGATTTTATCCCAAAATGTGTGTTACTTAAGTACATTGTCTTTATACAATTCCATCCGTTTTTGCATATTTGCGTTGTTAACGTAAGGAATTGTTAGAGTACCGCATCCATGTTTACCAGTTTCATGTAGCCTTCTGCGTATTGTGTGCGTGGATTGACAATTGCGACCTTCGTCTAGTGGCTGTGTTCTAATTTCTTTGCACTTACATGAGTGGCTTATTGTCTGAGATGACATTAGTTCTTCTATCAATCTTTTTTCTTGGCTCTCCACTCGTCCTTGTTTCTGAAAAGCTTGAATGCCTTTTCCAATAACTGTGTACTCGTTATGATTTTGTAAAAATGATTGCAATGCGCCTGTTGCAATCACCTTTCTTATATATTTCAATTATAGCCTTATGCTCAGCTAATCCGACCATTTCGAATGGAAACTTATTTATGCAAGGATCAAACCACCACTACTCGTACCTCCATTCAATATAACATCTTTCACAAGCGGTGAAATGCAGTGACATGTATTGTTTCCGAACTGAATCTGTATGTCATGGTTTAAAGAATGTTATCACATAAAACAAACATTAATTTGACATTGTTACCGTTACCTGTCGGGGTAAACTATTTAGTTACAATGTTAAGGAATTTATACTCCCAGAGGTAGAGGTAGAAAATGATGTATTATGCTGAAATGTTAAATCGTTTGTGCTTTTTGTATTTGGGGTGTAACAGTTGGGTTCCTGAATACTTCGCCCAAACTATTAGCTAGATTAGATTTGATTGTTGTGAGAGGTGGTGTAATGAACCCACAAATGGGCCTATTGTGATGTCCTCCGTTTAGAGCTCATCTATGATGCCGCTGGCTAGTTCCTCTGCTTTTTCATTGCTTTCATATCCACTATGTCCTGGCGCCCAAATCAGATGAACTTTGTTTGTGGTGGCGAGTAGTTGTAGGAGTTGATGGCAGTCCCAGACCAGTTTTGATTTTATTTCAAAGGCATTAATTGCAAGTAGGGCTGCTCTGCTGTCGGAGATTATATATCTGTTTGGATTCTCTCGAATGCAAAGCTCTGTTGCATGCTTGTATCCATACTGGCATGTAGGGATGTTTTAGTGCGAGGACCGTATACTCCGGCTCCAACTCCTTCATTTACTTTGGATCCGTCTGTGTAACATACATGTGAGTGGTACATGTTTGTTTTTTCTGCTTTTCTGTTCCCAATTAAGACGGTCTGGAAGTGTAACAACTATGTCTATTAAGTAGATCGTTTTTCCTGAATTCATGAAGGATTGCAGTATGAACCAGTTTGAAATTTGATTCATCTTCTGTGATGAGCATGTAGGCACATACCATTGTTTCTTTCATGAATTCTAGATGAACTGGTAGGCTGTTGGCGCGGTTTTCAGTCTGTATTTTCTTGTGTTTAGCCTGTGTTGACATCTGCGTTGCTTTATGCCACCAAACGGCGGCTGCATGCATAATGATAAGTCTCGTTACTGCCGTGTACATCCACAGTATCATTTTGGAATTAAGTCTCCAATTGACTAGACTTTTGCCGGTCTATAATGAGGTCCTGGCCTTGTCAATAGTCTAAGAAAGAATGAGTGTTCCATGTAAGTTTTCCACCCAGTGTGATTCCTATATATTTGACTTCCGTTGAGAACTCTATTATTTCACCGAAAAGTGTGGGATTTCTGAGTCTACCTCGCCTTCTTCTCTTAGTGAATCTAACTATGGTGCTTTTCTTAGGATTGACTTTGAGGTCAACTTTTTCCATAGTTTTGCGGAAAAATGAAGTGAGGTTGATTCAGTTCAGACGGTGTTCGTCCTACCTCAAGTATATATTTGACAGCAACCTCCTTCCACTTTTTTGGAAAATATCCCCATGCGTAGCTAGCTCTGAATAAGTTAATTAGTAGAGGTAGCAGTTACGGGATGATCTTTTGTAGTAAAACTGGGAATACTAGATGGAGTGAAAAGTGACCTCTTTGGGAATTAAATTTTTTTTTTTTTTAATGTTTTTTTATATTATTCAATATTTATTCCTCTTTTAGTTTGATACACTTATACGCGTGAGCTGAATTTTTTTATTGATGAGCCATCTTTTGAGGTTTGTGAAGAGATAATAGATAACAGTTACCAATCGACGCCAAAAGTCCGTCCGACACGCATCAGCAAGTCCAAACACTCTTTCGAAGTGCTGTCGCGTTCGTGTTTTTGGTAATGCGCGGCACCCAGCGGCAAGATAACTATTTCATATGCAGAATATTGCCCAAAATATGGCGTGTGCGCTCAGAACTAATCTTTGTGGTATCTGCTAGCTGGCGCACCTTCACTTTCCGGTCAGCCAACACCATTTCATGTATTTATTTGACATTGTCCTCTGTAACCGCATCGGAGTGCCTGCCGTTGGGCACTTGATCGGTAGTGGAGTTACGGCCGCCACGAAACTCTCGAAACCAATATTTGACGGTGTAATCTGACGGAGCATTAGCCCCATAATATTTATCCAACTTTTCTTTTGTTTGCTTCGCCGTTTTGCCTCTCAAAAAATAATGTTTTATGAGAGAACGAAAATCGTTTTTGTGCATACTCAACATGATGTCAAGCACGTCAACAACAATCAGCCGTCAAAACAAAATTAAAGACAGTATCGCACTGAAATTTGGCATGTCTGCCTAAATATGAACGGACTTCAAGGCACCATAACCTTTTTTGCAGTAGCAGCGCATTCTGGCGGTCAAGGATGTCACTTTCCACTCCATCTAGTAATTGTGTACTCCAACGAAGTAAGGATATAGTTCTCGATAAAAAAAAAAAAACTTAATTGGAATTCAGTAATAAAATTACGAAAGCGACTATCATGTGGGCTTGCTGTCGTATGTGTGGTAAGACTTGGGGATTAACCCAAAGGTCACCCATTGGATATGTATTTTCAATGACGGTACGACCCATCATCACCTACTCATCAGTAGCATGGTGCAATAAAACAAAAGACAATTCTGCCATACAAAGCTGCAGCGGCTATAAGTGCGGAGGCATGCACTCGGCATCACCGACAGAATGCACACATGCCTCACAGCAACTATAGAAGCCTTCCTTGGTTTAACGCTACTCCATTCCTTTATAAAAAAGGTGACAATTCGCAGCATGGTAAGGCTACTACTAATAGGAGAGATTAATCACTCAGATCCATGGATCAAATGAATCTTCTCTCTGAAATCCCCGAGCTTGACATGATTTGCGCTGTAGACGATCGCCTACCTAAGACTAAGTCCTTCGGCAGAAACTTCAACATAGGGATCCCAACCCGAGAACCATGGAGCTACAAAATCCCCACCTCAAACCTTCAAGGTATCAAGTGGTATACGGATGGATCAAAGATGGACACCGCGGTGGGTGCTGTGCTGGTATATTTGGTCCAAACAGCAAAATTTTGAAACCAGTGTGAAACAGTACCCGTGTATTTCAAGTCAAAGGACTATATTGAATAATATAAAAAAACATTTAAAAAAAAAATTTATTAATTCCCAAGGAGGTCACTTTTCACTCCATCTAGCACTGTACCGTTGAGTAAGGTCTGGTCAAGCCTCAGATTTCTTTTATGAGTGAAGGGAACAAGTATAGCTTCACTGGTGTTGAATGAGAGACACACCAGTCTGCATCTTATAGCAAACGTCTTTAGGGTGTTTACTCTGTATATTATGACTAAGTCATCAGCATATCCTATTGTTTGGAAGCCGTACTAAGTTTTACTAGTAAGTCATCAAGAGAAAGCACATCCTTGTGGGCAACCTTCGACGACTGAGACAAAGATTTTAGTCTACCGGAAAATGTAGATATTTTCGAGCATCGCTCTAACCCAACGGTTAATGGGATGGTCAACACCCTTTTTTTGCAGATGACTTCCGAAATGGATTCATATCCGGTATTATCGAAGGTACATTAAATATATAAAAGACATCACATCTCCTTTTGCCGGTAGGTCTCTTTAATCTACAATATATTACTCGTACCAGATTTAATAAGGCGCCTTTCCTGGATCTTTCTGTTCTGCATGCACATTGGTGAGGGTGCAGAAGTGAATTTCTGTTGAGAAGGTCTCTGATGTTTTAAATTGATAAGTTTTTCTGTGGTTTCCAGACAAAATTATGTAAGACTTATGGGTCAATAAGATTTAGGTAGTTCACTAGGTTTAACTTTTTTGGAGATAAAAAAAAATCTAATTTACAGTAGAATTTCAGAAAGATGAACGAATAATAAAAAACAGTGCTTGTTCATCTTGTCGAAATGTTAATCTTTTTGAGTTGGTACTTAATTTTGGTTAACTAGGAAGCACTAGTTAACAAGATTAGAATGTATAAAAACATTAAATAACCTAACAGGAATTCATTTTATTTTCATTACACAAATGAACAAAAAACAGGCGAAAAGAAAACGTTGTTTATCAATTTTTCAAGCTTAAAATGAATGAAAAAAATTCGTTCATCTTTCGGGGTAGCTCATCATTTAGAACAGTTCAACTTTCCAGGATTGCACAGTAATTAGAAGCTTATTGTTTGGTCATGCTTTCTTTTGTCAAGAAATACAGAGTTGTTGGCTAATTGCAAAAAGGCGGTTTTAAAGTGTTGAGTTCATCTGAGAATTCAACAAGCGGACTACTTATCCCTTTACTAGGCATTGTGCTGTAAAAATTGCAGCTACTTATGGTTTCCGCTTTTCCCGTCGTTGAATGAAACTAGGATTCTAGCCCGCTTTTCTCTACTGGGTGGCTACTAACAGAAATTGGAGTTGGAGTATTATTTATTATAAACTAATCATTCCGATGCTTGATATTTTTTTTTTTACATCGTAAATCTTACAAATAACAGACGTATGCCCTCAGTTTATAAACTCAGTAGTTAATAGCTTATAAGCTTCGGACTTTTAAAACACTTAAAACTTGTCTGGCGTGGATCATGTTGGTTGGAGATCTGTTTTATGATTTTGGGGCATCTTTGTTCATTAACGTGTTTTGAAACGTGAAAAGCATTTGCTGACTTTCTTTCATCTAAGAACCATTTCAAAGGTTTTCTAGATCGGAAATGAAGTACTCTAAAGCCGAGTATCAGTATCCAGATAAAACTAAAGAAATTTCCATATAACAATAATGTTAGACAGTCCAACAGCTAGTGATGCACTAGACACAGATATTTTCAAATCTCAGCTCCATTGGGAAAGTCTACGTAAACTAAACGAGCTAAGCATTAAAAATAAGATTATCTCATGGGAAACATGCCAGAATAGAAGGAAATGAAGGATTGTAACTGATGGCTTTTTTATTCCATACAATCTATGTTATGTGTCGATTTCGTGGCCCGGCACATCGTTGTGCGCAACCAAACTAAACTGAATATTTGTTGTCGGAATACGAGTAGCTGAGAGATTTCTTTTTTAAAAGAAGATAGACCAATGTTATTACTAAGATCAAGTCCACTGTCGCAAAAGCAAAGGGATTGGTGATAACAGGATCAGAAACTTTATTTTGATGTTCAAAAATGAGACAGATTTTACGCTAGTTTTAAAATAGAGACTTATAAAAAAAAACATAAAATTTATAATATGAATATTTTTAACATTATTGTTTAATTTTTTTCTTTCAGGTAAGTGTCCTTAAATATTATTCACGTAAAAGTCGTAAGTTTAAATAAAAATAAAATATATTAAGATTATATATTATACATACATAGTATCGGATTATTTAAGAAATTGATTTAAGCTTAAAAAAATGTTGATGCCTTTGGATGTGCATAGTAATAATATGGGATTCCTAATTAGCACAGTCTGTTATTAAAGACAGATAAACGTCATACTAATTGACAATCCTGATTCATATTGAATTATCAAAGTCAATTTAGCAAAACAAAAAAAAAAAAAATAAAAATTTGACCCCGTAAATGGGGCGTATTCTCCTTAAATCTGCACAGCTGACAGTAGAGTTTCTGCGACGATAGTCTGATTATAAGCAACAGCTCAAAGAGGATAACTATGCCTAAGTCAGTTAAATTAAAAATAGTTAAAGAATATAAAAGAAAACGTGATGGACGAAAAGCCATTAGGTCTTAGACGGCGGTTACTGGACAAACTCACATATGCCCAAGCCGCAAAATTAGCGAAAACTCGGCAGACTCTGATTCTCATTTTCTCTCTATTATTATATATGTATTTGAGAAACTTGAGCAACGCAAAATAAAAAAAGAGAAGATAGTTAAGATCAAAAATAACTACCACAATAAGCGAACTAAATCGAGAGAACATGAATATGGAACGCGTGCTCAAAATACTCAAATGGAATGCTAAGGGACAAAAACTTGACGAATTAAAAATGTTCGTACATCACCCATCTGAAAAGGCGATGGGTCCTTGTACATTAAAGAGTCTATCGGAGATACTGAAGACCTTAAAATAGAGCTCGAATCTGTGCAATTAATCACGGTACGTGTAAGAAATAGACATCATTTTCTTAACATTTCAGTGCTCAAAAATATATCTAAATCACTTGCATCTAGTTTTACTATTGGCGGTGATTATAATGCAAAATGCAACTTCTATGAAGCCGATATGCAACACAATTGTAACTTAAATTCTGGGGGCAAACCGACAAACTGGCCGACTGATACCGCAAAAATACCCAATCTTATCGATTTCTTCGTTTCAAAAGGAATGCCTAACAATTTCATTTTGGCAATGAGTGAAACGCTAATTAAAAAAACAAGAACCAGTAAGTAAGACTAACTGGCAGAAATACTAATTGGGAAGATTTCGAGAAAGAAATTAAAGAAAAAGTGAGAACTGAATGTTTTATTTAAGGCACTCTATGAACTATTGTAGAAGTCGAAGTAAATCACTTCGTTGAAATCGTTCAATATGCTGCGTCGAATAACACACCCTATCGAAGGAAGAACCCAACAAACTACGGTCTAAATATCTGGCGAAGAAAAACGAAAAGCCCATGAGAAATGGGAACAAAGTCGTCCTCCACAGCATAGAACACGTTTGCATAACCTGTGTAACCTACTGAGAAAAACCATTAGGGTCTTCAAAAACCATACAATAGACATGTACCTTGAAAGCTTGACTGTAAAAAGGGAATCTAATTATTCGCTTTAGAAACCATTAAAAGGTACTAAAAGACCTAAAGCCTCCGCGCTACTAATTAGAAAAAAAAAATTAACAACGAATGAGCGAAGGGAGATAAGGACAAAGCGAAAATATTCACTTCCCATTTAGAAGGGACCTTTCTGCGCTTCGATGGTCAAGCACTCATCCACAATATCAGTGAATCGGAAACAGTGTTAGACAATTACACAATAACAAATGCAACGCTAATGGAACTTAGCACTGAAATAAACAAAAAATTAAAACCTATGAAAACTCCCGGTTGGGACTTAATAACCGAAGAAGTCCTTTAAATGCTGTCTAACTAAGCTTCTGTATATTATTAACGCCGCAGTTATATTAGAATACTTCCCGGAAGGTTGTTGAAGTCATAATGGTCCTAAAACCAGGAAAATCTCCGAATGACACGAAATCTTATAGACCGCTTTCAATTCTTGCAATCGAAAATCTTTGAGAGGATAACTCTAAGACGCATACTACCAATTATTGACGGAGAAAATCCTATCCCTAATCGTCAGTTCGGGCTTAGGAGTAAGCATTTCAACTATTGATCAGCTGCATAGAATGACCGATGTAATTGAGGAGGCTTTGGAAGAAAAAAAAGTATTTGCTTAATCGTATTCCTTGATGTCTCGCTAGCCTTTGATAAGGTCTGGCATGAAAGCTTAAAGTTCAAACTACGTCAGGTTTTACCACTGAGCTTTTATAATATACTAACAAAGAACAATATATTATAGGAAGTATCGCAATTAAAATAGATTTCAGTTGGTGTACCCCAGGGATGCCTTCTCGGCCCACTTCTATATACCCAAGACATACCCCAAGAAGAGGGGACAGTTCCAGCTACGTTTGCCGAGGACACTACTATACTAGCAGTAGGTAAAACGATTGAAGGAACAACGGCGAAACTGCAAAGCGCTCTCGATAAAGTATATGAATGGACAAAAGCCTAGCGGATAGCCCTCGAATGAGACCAAATCGGTTTATGTAAATTTTACAATGCAAAAAAACGAGTCTTGCCAATCCTCATAAACTTGGTCTGTATTCCATTTGCAAATAGACTAAATATTACCTTAGGATGACATTCGACGCAAAGTTACGAGTAAAATGAAAGAACTCGAAAACAAATACAGGGAAAGGTATTGGCTACTTGATAAACATTCCAAGCTTAGTATCGAAAACAACCTGCTCTTATTCGTATACCACCTTGATCAAAATCTTTCCGGAATTTATTCAGAAAATTAAAAATACATGTTTGTTCATCTAAATCTATATTGTCCCCTTCAAAGTAATTCCCATCGATTGCAACACACTTATGCCGGCGCTTGATCCAATCCTCGAAACATTTTTTATATTCGGTTTTCGGTATGTCCATCAGTGCTTCCTGCGATTTTTCCATTACTTCCTCTCGGCTGCTGAAACGCGTTCCCCGTAGTGGTTTTTTTTTAACTCGATTGAACAGAAAGAAGTCACAGGGAGCCAAATCAGGTGAATTCGGCGGCTGTTGGATGGTATTTATTGCATTTTTCGTCAGAAAATTACGAATAATGATGGCACAGTGCGACGGCGCGTTATCATGGTGCAAAACCCACGAGTTTTCTGCCCACAATTCTGGTCTCTTTCGGTTAATTGCTTCACGCAAACGTCTCATAACGCCCAAATACGAGTAATACTCTTTGTTTACTGTCTGGCCTTCTGGCAAAAATTCATGATGCACTACACCGTTGTAATCCATGAAAACCGCATTGCCTTTTTTTTTGACTGAAAACGACGTGGTTTTTTTTGGGCTCCTCTCATTTGGTGAACACCATTCACTTGCCAGATGTCTGGATTGCGTGTCGTACTCATAAACCCACGTCTCGTTTCCTGTTATTGACCAACATTTCTTTTACTTCATCAATGTTTTCGTCGGTTTTCGATGTCAATGGTCTGCCACTGCGTTCATCCTCTTCGACTGACTCAAGACCACTTTTGAACCGCTCGTGACACTGGTAAACGACCGTTTTCTTTAGAGAATCGTTGCCGAAACACTTTTCCAACATTTCCAACGTTCGTCCACCATTAAATTCGTTTTTTACGGAAAATTTAATACAAGTTCGTTGTAGCAAATTTAAATCCATTTCTGAAATTGTAAAAAATCGCCAACACACACAGATGTAGATGTACTCTTGGCCATGTAACTTTTGCAAATGTCAGGCTATGACGCTAAGATTCAGAGGGAATGTCAACAACAGATTTACCAACTTAACGGAAAAACAGAACTCAAATCGGAACAATGGGAGCGCCACATGGTGGTGTCCCCCGGGAACTTTTTGATCAAGATGATATAAGCAAGTGCTAAGGCCGGTATGGACCTATGATATAAAACTTTGGGGTTGTATCAAGAAAACACGAATGCCAATATTTTACAAACATAAAGTTTTAATAGAGTGCTAAGAGAATTACGATTACGATTACGGCGACTTACATTTACATCGAGACTTCGGATTTCCTATTGTTGAAGACGAAACAAAAAACTTTGAAAGAAAATACAAAATTCGACTAAACGGACATATTAACAATACAGTCCGACAAATTATGGACCTATTTGGAGACCTATTGCTTTGTCTCCAAAGGTCTAAGCCGATAAAATGAAACCGCGCTAAAATGCAGAACATGCAACAACTTTCGTTGGAAAGTCACCTGCCAAACGAGTCTTTTTTATGATAAAACGAAAACTGCTTCATAAGTCGAAATTTAATTGCGGTAACACAAACATTAATATTGTAGGCAGGCGTTTTTAGTGAGTTAGAATCTCACATTACTATATAAGCACGTACTTGCGATCCTCATAGTGTCCAATGGAAGATTTGTACCTGCCTAAAAAAAATCCACTATGCGTTTTTTGTCAAATTTCTTTTCACATTTGATCCTTAAATTCCTGAAAACTTAAATTTTAAACAACTCAATCTTCTGCACACTTGGTCTAAAACTTTAACCGCCCCATCAATGTTCGAAGCGTAAAAGCATTATCAGCAGATACTATTGAAAAACATCAATAAACCTCAACCCCATAGGAGTACATCCTAGAGCTCCTATGAGTGGTAGTATAAATGCATTGTCTTCCTTTCATGTTGTACCAAAACAAACCCGCCCGAGGGCATACATAAGTGCTGCCGCACTTCACTGGATAGTGTTGAAGCACTTAATAGAATATTGTTTGAGTGTGATCTCTATTTGCATGTATGCACGTAGCCGGTTCCAAGGTTCATAGTTCACTCTCAATTATTAATTGCTCAAATCAATATTGAAACACTTATTTTACATTTTACATTTTACATTTTACACTTTGTACTTTATGCATACGGAACCCCCTGTGTACTAAGGCGGGTGGAATAGTGCTGAACTAGTATGTATACGTGCTCCAACATCTTTTGAATAGACTTGTAAATCTGTGAAAACAACGTCAGAGTTATCCTTGATTAGATAGACAATCAAGTTGATTTCAAAGCAGAGACAGAATACTGTGACAGAGATCCAAGACGGATGCAAACAATAAGTGTAAGTGGGAATTTATTTTGCGTCGGACAGCTTGTTAGAAGGGCAAAAAGTAAAAGTGAATGTCAGTGATTTAGAACGAGCAAATCTGTTTCAGTTGATTCTTACAAGTTATCTTCATCAACATTCTTCTTGTTTTATTATAATAGGTATGGTGGCGTTAGTGGGATGCTATAGAAAGAGCAGTTTCATAACAATATATGTATAATTATGTTGTGTAACATGGCTTAGTTGAAATCGTTCAGTGAATCATATTAGCGACCATTGCTACTTTTTTACTTATGTTCTTTTGTAATTTGGTTCAGGATTCCACAGTCCCTCTTATGTTGCTCTTCCTCATCTTCAAACTCATGCTTAACAAATGTAATGGACTGTAACTTTTTGTATAACAAGGAATGTAACAGATGTAACAAAGCGCAACAAGTACGGCGTATAACATTAACAGGATGATGAGGTCTTGTTTTGTTACGTCTATAAGTACTTTTTTGCACAATAAGAATTTTCTGCTCAATTGCCGTCTTAGCTCATAAAAACAGCGGCCGGCAAAAGCTATTCTATGCTTAATCTTCTCGTTTATTTCATTACTGGTGTTCTTCCTCAATACTCACAAATGCCAACTGGTTTCTCTCAAACATGTCAATCTCATCTGCATATGCGAGAAGTTGGACAGATTTTTGGAAATATCGTGCCTGCAGAGTTGGCTTTGGTTTTTCTGAGCAAATTTTATAGATGAGCTGGTGCATGTTGCTTACCAGATCAGTACCACCATCGGTATCCTAGAGATCTTCGTTTAAGTTTAACAGTCTTTAAGCCGTTTAACAGCCTATAGAAATGTTTCTACTGCGATGTTCCTCCGGTGTCGTTTTTCGATCTCCTCGACTTCGCATTTTTGGGACTTTTTGCTTCGAACAAGATACCGCAATTCAAACTACCAAAACTTAACGGAGTGGAATTGTCCCTTTCGGACAGCATGATTCTGTTCTGGACAAAAAACTGAATTGGAATCTTAATGTAGCGGAAAGAATCAAAAAGGTGTATGATGCTCTTTTTATCTGCAAAAGAACAGTAGGGGCAATTTGTGGCTTAAAACCTGCTATGGTGTACTGGCTGTATACGGTGGTGGTAAGACCCACATTTATGTATATACGGCGCACTAGTATGGTGGAAGGCAACAAACAAGAAAACTGTTTACGGAAAATTAGCGGCGGTTCAAAGAACGGCTTCCATAGCCATTACAGGTGCGTTCCGTACCACCTCTACGGCAGCATTGGACACTTTTTTGCTTGACATCGCTCGACTTACAGATCAAAAAACCTGCTGGCAACAGTGCGATACGACTCACTAATCTGGGTTACTTCAAGAGCAATATTTTTGGACATGGCACCGTCACAGCCTGCCAGGCAATCCAATTCTAACGGATGAAATTCCTTCCTTGGTCGACTTCGACATCCCGTATGATATAATATATTCGGAGAGGGAGGACTGGAAAAAAAAAATGCAATAATCAGGTCAAATGAAATTGCAATCTTCACAGATGGCTCAAAAACAGAGGAAGGAACAGGTTTTGGTATCTTCTCGGAAGACCCAGAACTAAAAGTGTCTATAAGACTATCGGACGCAAGCAGTGTCTTCAAAGCATAGATTCTGGCTGTCCTCAGGGCGGCTGAGCCAATTAATGCAGATGAGATCGGTATCCGAAAGAGATATCGTTATCTACATCGATAGCCAGGCCGCACTCAAGACAATGGGATCAACCAACGTCAACACTGATACAGTCAGAGAGGCTGTCGCACAGTGCCTAAGGCACTGTGCAGTCAGAACCGCGTAAGACTGTTCTGAGTGTCAGGGCACTATGGTATTAAAGGAAATGAACAAGCAGATGAGCTTGCAAGAAAAGGAGGGCTACTCGACAATAGTGAGGTTGCCAACATGAAACCACCCCTTTCCATTATGAGGAGCACTATCGAGGAAAAAATTTTAACGCTTGCCAACCTAAGGTGGTCTTGAAGGACACAGGGTATCTAAGGTTCTCTGGCTGCTTTAACACGGCAAAAGGTCTAGGAAGTTAATAAAATTAAACAGGGATAAGCATAGGACAGTAATAGGAATCCTGACAGGACACTGTCTCCTTCGGAAATACGCAAAGAGACTCAAATTGGCAGGAACGAATATTTAACATACATACTGTGTGAATGCGAGGTAATATTGCGTAGGCGAAGAAAATTTTTAGGGAAATGTTTTTTCCGAAAACCTAGAGGAAATTGGCGGCACGAACTTAAAAGGCCTTCTTGGCTTTTGCAGGGAACTTGGGTGTTTCGCCAGAGAGATTGTTTAGGTTTTTGCCATTTGAAGACAAATTCAACTGGTTCCGCAGGGATCGCGATGGGCTCGTTTTGGTGCCTGGTACCTGTGTGATGACATATCCATCATACTCCTGTTTAACCTAACCTAACCTAACCTTTTTCGGACAGGCTTGTGTTGGATTTTTGTCCTCTGCTGGTACAGCGTCTCTCGGCTCAGCCGTCGTTCTCGTTTGGAAAGAAGCGCTTATGTGCCAGGGGAATGATGTAGCATCTTCGATTGCTCCTTTCTGGCTATGTCTTTGCAAATACCTCAATAATCCAGAGATGCTCTTTCCAAGCAGAAATCGTTTAAGCTAAGCGAAAAGCATTTTGCATCTTAAGAAGCCTACAAAGCTATGTGCACCACTAGTAGAGCCACTATCCAGCACTCGCTGGTAGAAAATCCTCCCACGCTACAGAGCTCGTTATAAGAGTTCTCGGCGAATTTAGTATTCTTACGAGAGGAATACATGCACAATGGTTTGGCATAGGACGCTATATTGATCCGCAGTAAATTAATCCGGCGATTTGCCTCATATCATTTTAAGAAATAGGTACTGCAGTATAGATTGAATCCTCATGAACGTAGTCATATAAAAGCAGCAAGCAAGTGCAACAGCATGTCTGTCTCCATTCGTCCGGTGTCTGAGGTCAAAATTCCAAACACCATCCAGAGAAAGGGTTGAAAGGTAGTAATCTCTCGGCTAGGGCGAGCCTCATCTTAGATCAGAAGCCGTTAGGGCCAGACTTTACATATGACAAAACTAAATCATACAAAAGTGAAAAGTCTTGAAGTTTGCACTTGTTGTTGCACAGGATCATGGGCTCATATAGGTACTGACATTTAAGTGCTGTTCGTGGACTGTTTTCTAGTGATGGGAAATATTGGTCTTAGTTTGTAATGTAAAGTTGTAGACAACTGTGAAATTAACACATACTCGTATGTATGTGTTTTGCCGAAGCCAAGACTTTTACCTCGGTGGAAAAAAATAAGACCAAGGGTCAGAATACGACCAAGAATGAGATCAGCACTAAGACTAAGACCAAGACTGAGACTGAGATCAAGACCAAAACAGACTAAGATTGATACGAAGACTAAGATCAAGATAAACACAAATACAAAGACCAAAACTAAGCCTATGAAAAACATTGAAATTACATAGTACCAAAACCGAGACTGAGATGCTAGATTTGTATTTGAATTCTTGGCCACTGTCCATAGAAATATTGAAAAAATTCGATCGCGGTGCTTCAAACGACGTCTATAAGATCATGACAGGCGACGAATTATGGATCTATGCATATACGAGGGGCGTTCAAGATATTCTCGGTATCGGGGTGAAGCTGTGGTTGCATATATAAATTGACTTATTTATCAAGTAATACTATTATTTTAGTGCATTCGTGTAAAATTTCATATAAATGTGATTATTAATTCGCGTTTTATCTCTAGTTAAACAGAATCATAATGGCAACTGAGACGATGATGGTGAAAATTGAGCATCGCGCTGTAATTAAATTTCTCACTAAGCAAGGAAAAAGTCAAAAAATTATTCATGAAGAGATGGCGGCTGTTTACCAGGGTTCCGCACCTTCATTATCAATTGTGCAAAAGTGGTCAAGTGAGTTCAAGAGAGGCAGAGAGAGCATTGAAGACGACCCCCGCTCCGGCGCCCCGGCTACTGCTTGTACGGGAGAAAGCATCAAAGAAGTCGAAAAACTTGTTCTTGAGGATGCCCGAATAAAGGTGAAAATGATGGCAGAGATCACCAAGCTTTCAATTGGTACCATTCACACCATTCTTCATGACCATCTTAACCTTTCAAAGGTCAGTGCAAGGTGGGTGCCACGAATGCTCACAGCGCCTCAGATAAAAAGTGAGAATCGCATGCTGTAGAGAGCTTTTGGAGATGTGTAGTGAGAACGCGGACGGTGTTATTTATCGAATTGTTACTGGGGGCGAAACATGGGTCCACCACTATGACCCTGAAAGCAAACAAGAGTCCATGCAGTGGCATAAAAAAGGAACAGACCCCCCGAAGAAGTTCAAAGTCACTCCGTCTGCCGGGAAGCTCATGGCCACAGTTTTTTGGGACTCAAAGAGAATCTTGCTCATTGAGTACAAAAAAAAAGGTGAAACCATCAACGCCACATCCTACGCTTCCACTTTGCATAATTTGCGGGAGGAAATTAAAAAGAAAAGACGGGGTAAACTCGCAGCGGGTGTGTTGCTTCTTCATGACAACGCTCCTGTTCACACGGCGCGAGTTTCCAAGGCTGCTGCGCGAGGTTGTGGTTTCGAAGAAATCCAACACCCACCCTATAGTCCAGACCTTGCCTCTAGTGATTATTTCCTGTTTCCGGATTTCAAAAAAATGTCTTCGTGGAAAAAGATTTTCGGATGATGAAGAACTCAAGTCGGTATTTTGCAGAGAAAGAGGAAATTTATTATTTTGAGGGTTTAAAAAAGCTTATCTCAAGATGTAACAAATGCATTGATGTTAGGGGAGATCATGTTGAAAAATAAAAACAATTTAAATTGAATTCTCATTTTCCTTCATATCGATACCGAGAATATATTGAACGCCCCTCGTAAGCCCGAAACTAAACAGCAGTCGACTATATAGGTCTTTCATGATGAACCAAATCCATCAGAAGTTGTTCGAAGCACTTCGAAGCAAATGGCCGCTTATTTCTTCGGAAAAATAGGACATGTCGCCACCGTGCCATTAGAGCACGTAAAATCGTTAATTCGTTAATGTGTACCATTACACAGCCATTTACTTGCCAAAAGTCTTTAGAGAAATAAGGAAAAGCAATCGCCGAATACGAATCATTTTCAACCTTGACAACGCGAGCTCTCACAGGTCGGTTCAAACAAGTGAATTTTTGGGCGCTCAAAACATCGAATTGATGGGTCATCCGCCGATTTAGTCGATTTGGCACGGAATGTCTTATTTTTATTCCAGTACATCAAAAATAAATTGCGAAGTCAACGTTTTTCAATGTCTGAAGAAGCGATTGATGCGTTTAAAGTACATATTTGGAGCTACCTCCTTTGGAGTGGGAAAAGTGCTTCGAAAATTAACTCGAATGCATGTAAAATGTATTGATCTTCATGGAGAGTATTTTGAAAAACAATAGAGTCATTTTCGATGATAAATATTTGCTTTTATTTGTTTTTCTCAAAACTTAAGTAACAACCTACGTACATTACGAAACGGTTCAGTAAGTTGACCACCGAGAACGTTCGTTTTTACGCGCACACGATTACATTTTCTGGGACTATGTAAAGTCTATTAGGCATGTTGATAAATTTCAAATTTATCAAACCTTGGAAGCCAATACTCATCGCCTTAGAGATGGAGCCCCAAATGCTCGAAACGGGATGCGCTTTGTCAGAAACAATCTCGAAAGCCATATGGATAAGGTCGTGTTTAAAACATGACATTATTCGTGAAACTTTCTTCAAATGAATTTTTGGTTTTTGACTCAAACTCAACTCCTGTCGCTATTGTTTAAAAAAAAATCCATTTACATAAGTCACAAATGTCCTCATCATCATTCTTGCTCATCCTTCAGCTATGCCCTGATTGAGAAATACATGGAATTTTGGACTATTTGAAATTTTCTGTGTCTCAACAGCTCCAATTGAATAGAATTTATCTACTTGGAAGGCTATAACACCTCTCGACAAAAAATCATTTTATGTAATCACTGCTACTTCGGATTATTCGATCAAATACAATTTGGTCTCGAAGGATCAAAATCATACTTAGTCTTTATTGATTAGGCCGAATTGTAGATAAACGAGACGAGCAAATCAAACACTTTCTGCTCCTCTGCACGTTCAAAAGAAACTCTGTTTAATAGATGGTCTTGCCACCGAGAGAATCAATAGTGCAAAGGGCCCAACCTTAAGGCTTTCGTACTCGTAGTGACACAGTTGGTTTGGCCACATCGAACACATAACGAAAGATGCTCCAACAAAATAAGCTATTCGGTCAATAGACCAATTAATTGGCGCCATCAGAAAACTTGATCTATTCAACAAGAAACAAAGTCCGCAGGCCAGACAAATATAATAGGCAATACCATAAGGCTAAGTTTTAAGCTCTTCATGAGCTTCTGATATAATAAGTTTATTCGACCAATCACGCGGCTCGAAACAAAAGAAGAAATGCTCATGCGATCGAAGAAATATGTTTAAATGTTGTACCTTACCTTTTGGTATGTTATGTGTTAAGACGGCAAGAACAAAACTTAGCAGAGACTTTTGAAGATGAAAAAGGAAATTTAGTAGTTGAGTCATCATCAGCAGACGACAAGAATTCTGATGTTAGGCAGAACGAAGTATCCAACAAATACGAAAGCTACCAGATCTGACGGCCTACCTGCTTCTGAGCTATTTAAATCAGCGGGAGATGACTGATGGTGTAGCAGAGAGCATACACCAATTTCATAGATCTTTAATATCCAGAAAAGGGGAGACCATTTAAATTGCAACGACTACAAAAGCATCGGTCTCCTCAGAATCGCGAACAAGATTCTGTCTGCTGAATCATTTTAAGGTCTGAAACAATTTGTTAATTATAAGATTGGCCCCCTTTCTTGCGGATCTAGGACTGGTTAGTCCACAATTGGCAAATAAAAACTGACCCAATAAGAGCAAATCAATACTGGCCACCTCTCTATTTTTAAGGCTGCAAGTAATAGTATCCTTAGAAATGAACTATACCAAGTCTTGTTTTGACATCCTTGTCAGCCTCATAAAATTATGCAGAATGGCAATGGAGAACGCTTGCTACTTTGTGAAGGTCGGAAGCAATGTTACCATGGCCATTGATGACGAAAAAGGCTTTAGGCAAGGTGTTGTGGTCCTACCGAGACCAGTCAGGGTTAACGCAAAGTGATGAACCGTCAAGTGCGAAACCCGCAACTCGACACTAGTGGCGCAATTTCCCAAAAGTCTACTTGCATACACTGATGACAGCTGCAAAAATGGGTTAAGTTAAAGAAGGTAACACCAATTATTTCCTATCAACATGAAAGAACGTACAATATCGATGAATCAGACAGAACATCACAAAACACGTTGAAGTAATTAGGGATTCTATCTCGCACCCGCTATTAACTCTCATAGACATAAAAAAAAGTCTTAACATGCCAATCGCTGTTTCTTTGGCTTTAGAAGGGAATTGAATACTAAATCCTTAAAAAAAAAACACTAAGGAAACTCTATATGTATAATACCCTCATCACCCAGTCCTCCTCTATTACACAGATATTGACGTTAACGATCCTGGATGAAAATATCCTTGGTCGTTTTGAACGTAGAATTCTTCGAGCGATTTTTGGATAATTTTTCGTTGGCGGAAATGTAGAGCGGAAATGCCAACGCCCTGACCCGTAGAGTCTTCGATCCCTATCCGAAGGGACAGCGCAGTAAATTAAGACCTCGCAGGGATCAGACACAACACAGAAAGCAAATCGAAGACAAGCATCTTAATTCAATCGGATTGTTGCGCTTGTCGGATAACAATTAAAGAGCTGTCGGACAGTAGTGTAATTGCAATATATTTACTCATATCTGTCAGTTGATTTACAATAGTTGGCATGCAACTAAATGTATGATAGTAGTTGAAGTACATTCCACTCTGAATAAACTTCTTTTGAAATGCCACGAGACGCAGATTCATATTTCAGTGCAAGTTCAAGTAAGTCTGATAAAAACGTAAATCTTAACAAAACTCGGATAAGAAAGAAGAGTACATCACCTGCCACAGTCGCCCGCAGGGTTTCCACTCATTCCTCCATACAGAGTCGACATAATTGTATTCGTAATACAACATTCTCAATCCCTCGGTCCATGTCACAGCTAAATTGAACTGTCATCTCAGCGGTGCAACTCACATCGATCACAATTCCGATGAATTCATTCTTCAACTTGTCCATCTTTGGGTTAAAACAAATTTAATATTATTTTTTTGACAATAACCCAGACACCCCACAGAAATACTTCGGAAGATTGTCATCGTACATATGACGAAAACGAAGTTGACATGATGAGGGTAATTTTAAAATTCAATTTTCGAAAACACACTCTCAAACTCGTCTGAACTTTGGTGAAAATAATCTAAAAACAAAATAAATCTTCCCTTTGTAAAAGGAAATAAACAATTTGACGTTAAAAACCCACAACGTAGGAATTGAGTATTTTTAGAAAATTCAATCAAATTCGTCATCATTTGATCCACCGAAACAACCCAGTCCTCCCATGTTCCTCTTGAAGGTCGACTTAATGAAGTGAAAATGTTAAGTGAAGCATATCGCTGATAGATGTCATCATGTATTCATTTTCTTCACCTTCGCCTGAAGGGATTTTCTATACAAATATTCGTATATATGCGTACATAGATACGTCTATACATTGGATAGATACATTTTAGATGGGTTTTCGATTTACGAAAATGATCCAAAATCATTCGGCTTCTCGAGGGAAATTGGGTTGTCAATCTTTTTAACAAATAAGACATCTATTGCGTACAACTTGAACTGTAATCAGTTAACCTTCTTAAGCCCTAGATTGTAGTGTTTCAAATGCGAATGAACTTGAACATGACGAGAATCGATTGGCAAGAAAATGTTGTTTCTGCCATGGGTCAAAATATGCCCTAGGAAAATGTAATTTATAATTTGCTTAGTTAACAATAAATTCGAGGGCTACACATACGCGTAAGTGAGTTCATGTTTCCATTAAGTATATCCCCCATGGGATATGATGGTACATCACAAGAGATTTTGATTTTCTGTGACGCACGAGGAAGCAGTTGTCGAGAAAGTTTACGAGTCAGTTGTACTCGTATGTATTAAGAGGAAAACCCACAAACCACGCAAATATTACGATTGTAATTTTAGAATTGTTTATCTGGAAAGTTCGATAATCCCGATTGAAAGATAGGGGAACTGTCTAAACCATTTAGACGTGGTTATATCACCATTAGATGACATATATCGAAAACATCATTTATTTATTGAACTAACTGAAAATTCCAAAAGCGTAGCACAAGCGAGTGTACGTATTAAGCGATTCACACCGGAAAGGACTCAACATTGGCAATTTTCAGATATTTCTGAAGAGAGTTTGGAGAGTTTTCTCAGCTTCCAAAGCATGACACTAAATCTCTAAAACACTGAAGCATGTCGTACGGATTTTAAAAGTTGACGAGTGATTTTCGAAATTCCTCAGCCTACGCAACTTTCAACCCTTTTGTTCAGTTGTGAATTAAAAGCAAGATGGCGTTACGAGCCACATTAAAAGCAGTATGCCCAATTTATTGAATCTTAAAACGTTGTCCCTCAGAAAAGACACCCTTTAAACGCTAAAAAACGCTTAGCCGACAGCGTAATAGATTTCATGAGTCTGGGTTTAACCTCAGTAAGTTCATCCTATATATACCTTGAAGAAAACTCACGAAATCTACAGGTACTCATGCACTTGTATATGGAACGTCCACCATACTAGATTATACGAAAGCTCAGAGACTAACATCAGATGCACAATATTTAGGTAGGGTAGATAAAAGTGGCTGTTGGAAGGACCAACCCACTTAGGTCTATTGGCCCCATGTGATGCCACGTGGATTTGTGATCCTCCTAATAATGGAACCAATTTGAGCTTATGATGAAGCGTAGGAGACTATTAACGTCCATATTCTTTAGATCGTTTAAATCATTGTAGAAGAAAGCTCCTAAGTGAAGCTTTGGGAGAGAGCTGGACATGTACAAAGCAGATGGAGGATTGCTTCTTCTTCCTCCTTGTTCTTCTACAGAAATCGTTTGTAAAGGCGCCAAGTCTTCTTGCATGCTTGTCTATAAAGCAGTGTCCAGTGATTACAACCATGATGGCGCTGAGATGTTTCAAATTTAGATGGGTCATACTTTTAGAGCGATCCAGATCCAGCTTTGTCCAACAGTCCACCTAACGTCTGTTCTTTGATTAGCATCCAGATTTAATATTGATTTGAACGTAGTGATTGGTATACCTATGCTACCCTTTTCTGGTGGAATAAGTACAGTTCGTCGGCCCTACAATTCCCTGGAATATCTCTGTGGCCCGGCACCCAACAAAGGTGAAGGTTGAACTGCTTTGCCATCTCCGGAAGAGATGATCGGCATTCAAGGGCGGTTTTAGAATTCAATGAGGCTGAGTCCAGGGACTTGATAGCGGCCTGACTATCCGAAAAGATGCGGATATCCTTTGCGGATATCAGGTTTTTCTTTAGTCAAGACAGAGCTTCTTTAATCGCCAAAATTTTCACCTGGAACACGCTACAGTGATTTGGAATAGCTGTAGTCGCAGCTAATTGCCTGCTGAAGATTTCTAGGGGTGTCAAGTGAAACAGAATGTCTAATGCCGCGGAGGGAGTAGAACGTAGGATTCCGCTTATGCATAGACATGCTATTCTTTGTATACTGGTTAGATTGCTGCAGTTGACTGCATTGTATAAGGCTGTCCACCAGATAACAAGTTATTAGTTTTCAATGGCTTTATTACAAGAGACTACCGCCTTACAATATACTTCTGGTGACATATCTTTCAGCAGAAGCCCCCACCCAATTTCGAGTTGTTTATCCTGCAATACTCTTCAAATCAGTCATTTACCCCTTTAGAGTTGACAGGGCAGTTGTGATTACGATGTGTTGACATTGTAGGGATCATTCTATGTGCCTAGTCAGTGAATGTTTCAATCAACTTTCCTTTACATCATATTGATCCGTAGACAAACGTCGAAGATATCAATCAGTCGTTCTAGAGTTTTCAGAACTCTAAGTAGACTTATAGGTCTGAGGTCCTTTGGGACAACAAGAGAGTAGTTTCCGGCTTTGGGAATGAAAACTACATTGACTTCTCTCCATGACAATGGAATATGGATCAGTTTTATACAGTTCTTCATGATATTCTCTAGCGTAGGCAGGATAATATCTGAGGACCTTTGTAGCTCGGCAGGGATTATACCGGCTGGACCAGCAGACTTGTATGGTTTCACGCTATGCAGCGCCCAAAGCAGTTTGTCTCTTATAATCAAACCATGAATTTTGGTCACGGATGCAGTAGTCCTGTTGGGGTTGCTACCGGGCGCGAATAGGGAGCTAACTAGAAAGCACAATAGTTAAAAATTCTTAGAAATCAGCACGCTGAATTTGATGCGCTAACGGCTTTTGAAAACAGAAGCGTCTAAGGCGTGTTTAACAGTGAACGAGGACAAGAAAAAGCAGCACCACCTCTGACAGCAAACCAAAGCAAAGGACTTTATCTTCTTGATCTCCGCTATAAATTCAGACAACTATACCACAGTAGAAATCAATCTGTCAATCTCTGATACTGAAAAATAGGTCCCTTCAGCGAATAATGAAAAATAATGTATACAAGACCTTTGATGTCCTAGTGGACTTCATGACGTCCACGCATGGTATTAGTAACAGTCAATCATTTATTTTGCAACTGCAAAATAAAACTTACAGCAAGCGGTGGGTATATATTGTATATTTTTGACCTGATCGGAGTTACATGCCTCGCAGAAGTCATAATAAGAAGCGCTTTGAGAAAAACCTCAGTTTGTTACGTGAAGATTCATTTCCGAAATTGATCCAAAAACAACATGTCGACTAAGGTAGCCTTAATAGAGCTACATGCATCTGAATTCCGCACATTCCGAGGTGCCGAACTTGTCTAGAACCACTATCTATTATAGTAGTAGCTAAGGTGCGAATGCGAATATCAAAGATAGCACCACGCCGCGGCGGTAAAATACTATAAAAAGATTTGACGTCGAATGACTACAATCGTAAGCGATTCTCTGATGCTATGCCGACAATGTTCCCCGCAACTTTTTTTCCATAATCCCGCATCATACTCGTAAGCATCAGTTGTGGAAAATCAGTGGAAATACTTTAAGGAGCAATTCCGCCTCTAATGTGCTAGTTGTCAGGTCGGTCGTCATCATGGGTTCAGTGTGCAGGCAATTCGTCACACCGCGGAAAAGTTTGAGCGTGAGTACACTCTTTTGGATCTTAAGCCACCAACCAAACAGAGATTGGTGCAGAGTATCGCAGAAGAGCCACAAATGTCGATTCGGCGCCGATCACCTTAATTAGGCATCGCCAGAGAGTCAACCCAGCTTATTTTGCGGTTGGATCTGGGCCTACATCCGTATAAGATTGTGTGATGATGTAAGAATTGAAGCCGGACGACCATAGAGAACGCCGTGAGTTCGCTAATTGGGCGCTCGAAATGTTGTCCGGAGATCCGGATTTTGGCCAAAAAATCATCTCGGACGAGGCCCATTTTTAGCTCAGTGGCTATGTTGTTGAAGCGAACACAATCCACAAGTATTCGGCTAAGCATCAATGCATCCACAGAGATTGACTGTTTGGTACGGTTTATGGCATGGCGGTTTCTTTCGAAATGAGGAAGGAGACACCGTTACCGTCAATGGTCTCAGGTATAGAGCGATGTTAACGGACTTTCTGTAGTCAGACCTCGGACAACATCGATATATTGGCGCTATGGTTCCAACACGACGACACTACACGCCATACAAGCGACGCAATGCTCGAAGATGTGAAGGAGAAATTTGACGCCTGGGTCATCTCACGGCGAGCGTTCATCAATTAGCCGCCGCGATCATGCGATTCGACACCACTCGATTATTTTCTCTGGGGCTACGTTAAGTCCTTAGTCTACGAGTACGCTAACAAGTCAACGATTTTGGACGAGCTCGAGGCCAACATTCGATCGACACGCTATTGACGGAATAACGCCGCACATATTGGGCCGAGTCATCAAAAATTAGACCGACCGCTTGAAGCACTGCCAGCGAAGCCGAAGCCACCATTTAAATGATGTGCTATTCGACACATAATGGTATGAACGTAGCTTCAAAATAAAGCCAGAATCAATTTTATATCTCATACCGTTGTAGATTTATTTAAATTTTTTTTTCTATCGTTCTTATCTGGTCACCCTTTAAAACAATTTATTTTTAAATTTTACTTGAAAAGCCCACCCTTGAAGTCATTTTTCCCTTTTTTTGTTTTTATCTTAATTTCCGTCCAATTTAGGCTCATCGGATTCTTTTTTTTATCAATGAGCCAATCTATCAGGGAATGTGACATCAAAAACTTTTCGATATACCATAGTCTCAAAAATCTGGCAAACCTGTAAGCATCACGTAATTGGTTTGAGTTTAATATAATTAAATCGTTTTAATAATTTCGGAAGGTAACCAAGTAGAATAAATTAGTTACGTACCATCTCACATAGGAAGTTGCCACCTTCTTACAGAGCAACCTCCAATCTTCATTATTACGCCGTAGTACTAACTAAATATCTTACAACAAATATCTGTCTACTTCTGGGCCTGTGCCAATCTCAGAGCTTTAATCGATTATCACAAAAGATTTATAGTGACTAGTCAGAAAGCCCAAGGACCCGGTTCCGAGTCTTCTGTCCCAAGTGCTAATTGTAGTTCATCGAGCTATTTTTAGTCCATTTGAAGTCTAAAGAGTTTCCGCAACACCCACGTTTTCCAGAATTAATTTTCTAAAAAATCTGAAAAGTAACTCATCTGCGGCGGTGGTGTTAAATTAAAGTTAAACACTTTCACTTTGAAGTCGATTCTTGGAAAGTTCTTTCGCACATCTCAGGCTTCTTTTTCTCAGTGTGTTTATGTAGAGTTTCTCTTGAACATCGTACTTTGTCCTGTGATCCATTTGTTTGCAGAAGCTACGAGTATTCGAAAAGTATCTGAGCAGTTTTCTGCTTCCGTTGGCTTAACGATTCGATGGAATTCAATTCAACTGGAAGGATACTACTCCAGCGCCTGGGGGGAGGGAAATTAATTTATATTTTTCAGAACATTGTCCTTGTCGACGCATCGTTAGGCGGAGTGAGGGAAAAGAGAGATTTATAAATATTGAAAAAAAAAAAAAAATTCTTGGAATTAAATCGAATTCATAGTTGAAGTTTTCACTGGCAGGAAATTACTCAGGCGATGTTGATGACTTTTTTTATATATATCAGAGGAAGAGGACAGACTCCCCACTAGCTAGACATTCGTTCAGCATGTTTGTAGGAGTAAGTTACCATTTTATTGGTGGCGCCAATTTGTAATTTCACTTATTTAAAGTCAAAGACGAGTCGGGAATAGATTGAGATAGGAGTAAGTATGTATATAGGAGTAGCATAGGGATAATGGGTGGATGTCGGTGGCAGCAACTTTGTAGACAAATTTATGATTACTATTTGGTCATGCGAAACCTGAAATTGCTTTTAAAAATTTTTGCTGATTCTATGAAATTCCATTCAATTTCAATGATTGTGGTTTGTCTTGCAAAGATATTTGAAAAACAAAACAAAAAAACTTAAACTTTCTGTTGAATCGGCGTGTTTTGATTTTGGAGAAAAGGATTTCAGCTGTTGGACGAACGCTGTTGATACAAATATGATGCCTTCTTGTGAACAGACGATTTTTGAATTTAATTCTCTTTTTTTCTAATTTTATCTCGGCTTCATTGAAATGGGAAATGCTCGTATTCTTCTGGAATCTCTTCTTGAGAATTTGAAAATATTTTTGATTTCGCGTTCATGGAATAAATTTGCATCGTAAATAATTCTTCAAAATGTTTCCCCTCTGAAATTCTTTATGGGAGTTATGAGCAAGTTAATGTAGATTGTTTTTTTTTTTCATCAGATTATCTGAGAATAGAGGTATATGAAATTTCTGACGCACCGTTAGGATAATGGTGTCCTGAAACTTTCCATCTTCAACAAAAATTCCTGGATTTTTTCTTATTACATAGATATCTTAAACTTCAAAACTTAAACGACGAGTATGTCTATTTCATCAGAGATTGTTTATTGGTTGAATTAAAGTGGGCTTCGATAAGGCCTTTTAGGTTGAAAGTTGTACATGGGGATACCTACTCGGCACGAAAAAGCCCCTACTGTGCCGCAGCAACTATTATAATGGCCTTGAATAATGATAGATTTACTGTTGACGACCTTGCAAAACGAAAAGAGGACAACGACGTTCGACCTTGAACAGGCCACCTGCCGTCGAACGACCAGCAGAGGCTCCAGACAGCTATAAAACAGATAAGTTACACAGCTAAAAGGAGGATACAAAACTGACTTTATTACGAAGACTCCTATAGAGAACAGAAGCAGCTTCTATTTGGGTTCATAATAAGTCTTGAATTTTCGGCAGGTGAACGGACGATTTGTAACAATCCACATCAAAGCTGGGTTAGAATAGGTAAGAGTGGATTATCTCGGAAGTGGTAACTGGCTATGGATTGCATTCTGATGTATGCCAAGGAACGGGCAGTTGCAGAAGAAGTGCGCCACACACTCATCTTCTTCTTCTTCGTCCCTTCAGTTCCCACGGAAATCGTTGTAACGGATACTCAATCGCATATCTCCAAAAAACACAGTGTCCTGTTAATCACAGGATTTGTATGTTTAGTGATACTCGTATATCTTCTGATTAACTCACTCACTCACTCAGCATCGAGTATAGGCCATATTAATCTAGATGTCTCACATTTGTCTCGACGAGTCCACTTATGACTGACCATGGAGACCGTTTGACGCTCTCAAGCAACTTATAGTACTATTTATTTGTACCGATCGAAGTCTTGCAAATTCATCATCATCGACGCAGATTCCTGGGATGTCCGAGTGTTTCCGGAATCGGAGCAGTGAATCACTCTTGAATTCATGGTGTATGAAAGCAGCGATAGGATCGCTGCTTGACTCACTCTCTATGGTTATATCCGTCGCTGGTATTGGATCCAGGCTGAGCTTTGGAAAACAGCACAATATCTGGGTAGACTGAAGGATTTCACATACTTGTATGTGTGTAAAAGTTCTCATAGAAGACCACCGTCAACGTTTTCGGTCAGCTTAGTGAAGATGGAAATTGACTCACTGAGGAAGATTTCGTGTTGTCTCCATTCGTTCCTTTCTAGGATCAGGTGATTGAAGTCAACATTTAGGTCACCTTCAGATAATTAAAGGTCGGTGGTTTGGGGTAGGTAGTTCAGTGAAAGAAGATTGGCATGCCTTACATTTAGCGCTTTCCTTTGTCGAGAGTCTCTGAGACCGACTCGGACTCGGAGTTAATTGCAATCTTGATGACGAGAAGTTTAAAGAGCCTCCGTGATGTTTAAGCAGGCTGCTCGTTGTGTTTTTTCTAATAGGTTAATATTAGTCCAACTTTCTTGCAGGGCATCAAACGGCACGTGAGAATTGGTGTCACGACCGTGTTGTACACCCAGTGTATAACCTTGGCATGAGCTGTTTTTTTTTTTTCATCTCAGATTGATCCTAGATATCTAGCACTGCTCATGAAGCTCAGAGGGGTAATGATGCAAAGTATCTTAATTTTTCTTGTGAAGAGCTGTGTGTCTAAGCTCAGAGTATGCCTAAGTCGTACTGTAGAATGTAAAAGAATGTCTGTGGGTGTTTGGCCGTCAGATAGAGAGTGACGTCGTCTGCGTAAGCTATCATACCACATTCTGCGTTCTCTAACACCTTGAGGACTAGGCTCCATAGTGGAGGAGAGAGAATATACACTATGTGGTTTTTTTCTTATACAGCAGCGACTAAAGTATGCATCTATAAATTTTCTATTGAGAATGAAGTTGATCAAGCTGCAGGCAGGGTCATTTATGTCCAGCTTTTGAAGGGATTTGGCGATCCAAGAGGTGTCAGCCATCGTTGTATACACTTAGAGAGAGAGTGGTTTTTTAATGAGTCAAAAGAGTGAATGTACATAGTGCAGTTCTCAACCGATTTTCTTTCCTGGTAAAGATGTAGGTAATTCGACAGTCTTCTGCGATTGAGAACGCACTTGATGCAGAGATCAATGATATTTCAGAGGGAACAGGAAGCAGTATACACTGATGGGTCTAAGATCCTTTTGGGTCATATGGGATGTCTTGGTTTGGGTAAAAAAAAAAACGACTGTGATTAAGACCCTAATCATCTCAGTCCTACTCTATGTAGCAGGAATCATAAACGATAGCGAATGCGGTTGAAGATACGAGTATCTTTGGTTGAACTCTAAATTCTTTGATCGGTTTTTGGTCCCGTTTGCTTTGTCGTGCCTTTGAAGAGGAGATACAACAACACTGACCAGTCACCTCAAATTGCTTGGACAAGTAACGCGAATGAATATTAACACTCCACCTCGAATAGTATTCGATTCGCACCCGGAGGAACTATGCATTGGAGATGGGAGGGGACCTCAACCATCGTGGAATGCGCGACTAGAAGAAGTAGGTCGATAACCGCGCTAACTGAAGAAGTTTTTTTGGTTAAGACCCAGGTCCATCCCGAAGATTAGCTGCAAAGGAAAATGTCAAACGTGCTGGGCCACTTGGAAATTTACATTGTTGGCTCCTAGAAATAAGTAATATTCTTAATGAAATTACTAATGCCAAGCCAAGTCGCTTAGATTATGAAAAATGTATTAGGTGCGCAACTAAGTTATGAAAATGCAACTTTATTGTGAAAAAATGGTTACAAATGATTCATTCAAAGTATTGCCCATCGCTAGCTACAACTTTTTCCCATCTTTCATTGTTCAACATTTGAGGCTATCCACGAATCAAACCATTTTTTGATGTCTTCATATGAGCGGAACTGTTGATCAGTAAGACCATGTGCCATCGATCGGAGCAGGTAATAATCGGACGGCGCAATATCTGGGGAATATGGAGATGGGGTAGGACTTCCCATTTAAGGGTAGGTTTTAACGGACTTGGCAACGTGAGGCCGAGCGTTGCCATGCTGTAGAATCACTTTTTCGTGCCTCTGCTTGTGGCCGTTTTTTGCAAAGTGCTCGCCTCAATCGCATCAGTTGAAGTCGATACCGTTCCCCAGTTCATAATAAATAACACCGACCTGGTCCCACCAAATACACAGCATAACTTTCGAAGCGTGAATATTCGGCCGAGCTGACGATGTAGAAGCATGGCCGGGCAGACTTTCTTCTCTTTGAGTTGCTGTAATGAATCCATTTTTCATCACCCGCCACGATGCGATGAAGAAAATTCTTCCTTTTTTGCCGCTGGAGCAGTTGTTCACAGTCGAGAAAACGACGCTCAACGTTCCTTGGCTTCAAATCATAAGGAATTCAAGTTGATTGTTTTTGAATCATTCCCAACGCATGCTGAAGCAAGCTCTTCTTGGATTTGGCACGGATCCTCATCGAGCAATGCCTCCAATTCAACGTCTTCGAAGGATTTTCACCTTCCTTCACGCGGACAGTCCGTCAACATTGAAATCACCGTCTTTGAAGCGACGGAACCAATCACGGCACAGAGCAGCATCTCTGTAAACTTTTTGGAGTTCTTGATGGAAGAAAATCAACACTTCCCGCAATTGACTTTTATTTGGCGCAAAATCAGACATTTTCACACAATCAAAAGTATATATATGACGACAAACCAAAGCCACTTATGTGCCGTTTACCATATGTCTAAAGTTGGTTCATGACGCCTTGGATATGCCGAAATTGACCAGCACTTACTGCTGCAGGAGCCATCTATTGAGAACTTAGTTGCGCACTAGTATCGATCTCGAAAGTTCAGGATAAATGTAAAAGAAGTGCACGATTGTATTCGCTTATTTCATCGCTAATACTTGCATGCCGACTAGCGTGTCATGTGTTCAGGCCATACTCGTAGACTACTGTGTGATTGAAGCCACTTGTTTTAGTAGAGCAAGGGCAAAGTCTCCGCGTCGAAAGAATTGTAATTTCGCTGTCTAAATTTATGGGGCCTACATAGCCTATGAATGACTAAAGCAGAGAAAAGTATTTTCCAATACTTCACAACTAATGAACAACCTATGAACTTCCAAATCATCTAAAACCTTACGGATGGCAGAAAATTTTCCATTTGTAAGGTCAAAAACAAAGTAAGTGGATTAAAAATTTTGAGTAGTTTGCGCAAATTCTATCGGCATATACTTTGTTTAAAAATTTGGTAGGAAGCAAGTCTGCTCGATGAATTCTGGTGGGGGGATTCTAAATGCGTCCTACATGCTTGCATAGTCTGCCATAACAAAGTTATTAGAATCGTCTAAAGGGACTCAGAAGCACTTAGGCAGTTGAATAATTGAAAAATTGCTAAATTTTCCCGTAAATATGAACACTTTTTTCCAATTGAAATCCAAAAGAACGACTACAGGCTATTGTATTTCACGGCTACCCATATCAGATGACAACAATGAATTTGGGTATAATGTAACTACCAATGGAATTCATCAAGAAAAATATTTAAGGGCGCTGCATATAATGGGAACATTACGAATTATTGAGAGTTGTACCGTAAGATATTATTCCTTTGCATACTTTTAAAAATCAGCAATATTTTCGTCGTGTTTTTCGCTATTTTTTAACATTAAAAAAAAACAGGTACGCTCAGCTTTCCTTCTTTTTTGGCAATTCAATTCATCCTGAATCCTTCTCCACACATAGCCGTCTAAAGGAAACTTTTTTTTTAATAAAATATATCAAATTAAAAAGATAAAGTTAAACGGCAATAAACGCTATTTAAGAGTCCTTGAATTGCAATAGACTCCTCAGCAGCTCCAAATACACCAACGCAACCACACCAAGTATCTATCATTAAGCATTGAGACGATAAAATTCCCCTAAACCACAATGGCTCTAGTTCACCCCACAATTACAAGGACCTCCACACCAAAAAGTGTCTTTTTTTCATTTTTCTGTAGGTCCTTGTATTATATTTCAAGTTCACAAATAATGACGTGCTTATTAAAGAGAGAGAAACATAAAGAGGACAACCAATACAATGGCATTACCTTTGCGCGGCCACTGAATAATTGATAATTCCAGGACACAAGAGATGAGCAAACATATAAAAAGGATTCTTTTATGAGAATTTTAATGTACCAACGAGATGTTATTAGATCGTTAACACGTAGCACAAGCACACAGGATTCACCTTTCACAATGAACGACGAGTACGCGCTCGTATCACATTCACAGCCAAAAATAAACCTTAACCCATAAAGTGGTAAGGCGACGATCCATAGAATAGTTTATGTGCTTCCGAGAGTGCTTAAAAATTACACGGGCCTCCTGTAGCGTCAAGATAATAAACCGGAGATGTACTCGTACTCGTAATCGTTATTCCACTCAACACAGTTTCAAGTGAGCGAGTGAACTTTTGAATTTTTCAAAAGGTAGCATCAAGTTTAAGAGCCTGCCACTTGAGGGGAACTTTTCAACATTAGCATGCAGTCCAAACAATAACAACATCAAGATGGAGGAATCCTTATTGACAAATATTCGTGATATCTAAACAGAGAGTCCTTTGTGATTTATTTAGCACTTTTGCGAAAGTTTCAGGTGAAACAGTTAAGCTAAAGTCATCCTGTTCCATTGAGAAACTTAGGAATCTCTTCTTGCTCTTACGAATTTAGAGGCGTTCTCCGTAGTTGTTTATTGGGATTTATTTTAATAAGGAGAATATAGGTTACAAGACTCCAAAATTTCAAAACTTCTTGCGGATGAAAATTGTGTGGTGTCATGGTTCGTCGATTTGAGCCGCCTCTATCCAGAATTAACGTATAATAAGATACTTCCGGTTAGGTCATAAGTGAATGTAATATCATTACACAGAAGGACATGACTTTGTTCCAAAATTCTTGTTAGAAACATAAAGCCGACGATATCCTGTTGTGGTTGCTATGAGTATTGGGGAATTTTTATACTTAATATAAGAATACATTCGTAAGTACTATAGTCTGTCAATGACTACATTGCTCGATTGCACTCAAATAAAGCGGGAACATGACTACAATAAATTCATTTGTGTATCTTTTCATCAAACAATACCGTAAGGACTAATGAAATGAGCTTAGAAATATTAAAAGCGATTTATGAACTTGAGCGGCATTTATGGCAATCGATAGTTTCTATTAGAAAAAAATCCTTTCTGGAGAAATTCAATTGGAGTACTTATGGTCAAATTTAATAGAATAATAATGAACCCAAAGTAAGAAGCCAAGAACTATTAAAGAAGACCTGGATTGTGTTTAGATTACTTTCAAAATCTTCAAAATGTTGGTTCCGTTCTTTTGTTTTCTTTGAATTTTGAATTAAGAGTTTGTTACCCTTCTTCTTAAGGGCTCTGACAATTATCTAAGTTGGAAAATCTACTAATATAACACACCCAACAATATGTCAATACATTCATACTCGTCGTCATTTAAGGGGGGGGAATCAGTTTAGGAGGCCGAGATTTTAGTGCTTTTCGTGAATTTTTTTATTAGGAAAGGAATAATCGGAATTTGTTTAACCCATTAGTGCCCAGAGTGTTTTCTTTCGCGTAAGTACTCGTAGATAAAAATTTCACGATGACCTTAATTCCTGCTGCAAACATTTTGAACATTTTGAAAACAATTTTGTTTTAAATTTTTTAAAAGTTATCATACCCTCCTCGATTATACCTATTGCATATATGCAACAGTGGGCAATATTCAATACTAAACAAGAAATTGTTAGAAATAAAAGATAAATAATTATCGTTAGTAAGTAAATGTTTAAATTTTGAGTTTTTTGTATTGTAATATTTATTGTACAGAATATAAAATATACAGAATATAAAATTAAAAAACAAAATTCATTCTAAAAGCAAAGGAAAAGCTAAATCCACAAAACATATTAAATATACGAGGGCGGGTCAATAATTCTGTGCATTTTTGAATTTCTGACCTCTTTACTGAAACAGCAACACTGCTCCTGTCAACAGGCATTTGTCAGTTGACTCCTGTCAAAATTTAAACTTGCTGCGTCAGTTAGTTTGTGTTTGACAGCTATTTTTATCAGACTACTCACTAATTTGAGGAGAAAATGGAAAAAAGTGAATTTCGTGTGCTTATTAAGCATTATTTCTTGCGAAAAAAAACCATTACCGAGACCAAGGCTAAGCTTGATAAATACTGCACCATCGATTTCAATGGTAAAAAAGTGGTTTACTGAATTTCGTTGTGGCCGTACAAGCACTGAAGATGCCGAACCTCCTGGACGCCCAGTTGAGGTCTCTACACCCGAAACAATCGAAAAAATTCACGATATGGTGTTGGCCAACCGAAGATTGAAAGTGCGAGAGATTGTGGAAGCCGTAGGGATCTCGCATGGCTCAGTGGTTTCAATTTTGAATGATCACTTGGGCATGAGAAAGCTTTCCGCAAGATGGGTGCCGCGTTTGCTCACAGTCGACCACAAACGCAATCGTGTAACAACTTCACAGGAAGGTTTGGCGTTGTTTAATCGCAATATGGAGGAGTTTTTGCGCCGTTTTGTAACCGTGGACGAAATATGGATCCATCACAACAAACAACAGTCAAAACAGTGGGTTTCTAAGGGTGAATCGGCGCCAAAGAAGGCCAAGGTGTGTTTGTCAGCCAATAAAGTTATGGCGACTGTTTTTTGGGATGCACGCGGGATAATCCACATTGACTACCTTCAAAAGGGAAGAACAATCAATGGGGAATATTATGCCAACTTATTGGACCGATTCAATGACGATTTGAAAAAAAAAACGACCTCATTTGGCCAAGAAAAAAGTTCTTTTCCACCAAGACAATGCAAGGGTGCACACATGTGCAGTTGCCATGGCAAAAATCCATGAATTGGGCTATGAATTGCTCCCTCATCCACCCTATTCTCCAGACTACTTCTTGTTCCCAAACCTGAAGAAATGGCTTGGTGGAAAAAGATTTGACTCCAATGATGAAGTCATCTCGTCATTTTGAGGACCTCGACAAATCATTTTTTTTGGAAGGGATAAAAAAATTGGAGAAGCGTTGGTCAAAGTGTATAGAGCTCAAGGAAGACTACGTTGAAAAATAAAATTATTTTTTTATCAAAAAATCTGTTTTAATCCAAAAGTCACGGACTTATTGACCCGCCCTCGTACATAAAACATTTAAAATACTTAGTATTTCAGTCTGATTGAATAAAATGATACTTCAAATTGCACTTTATGCACAAACCAACATCACATTTGTTGCACAAAGTTTTCACAATTGATGAACAAAATTCATATGCACATTGTCGTCTTTTGTTGTTAGTTATTTCAACAAGGAAGCGGCCAATATTGTCATACCGGAGAGAGTATTCATCAACTTGTTGCGGGCGACGGTATCCTTTTGGTGGTCGTACGGTGCCATATGAATGACAGTAATGCAACGCTATTTTCCTGCGAAATTGTAACTGTGTTAATGAACCGCCTCCATTCCTGTGCAATATCCATGCGTTTTGTATTGACGCATCTACCAGCCACGTAAAAATAGAATACCACCATTTTTTTCCTCGAGCACCTGTATCTATCCTGTAGTTATTGATATTCTGGTCCATATGATCAGTACCTCCCATACATTGATTATATTTTGCAATGGAATTTGGTCGTGGCACTGAAATACGCTGACGTTGTATTCTAGAATATCGTTGTACCTTTCCTATAGGATTTCTGCGAAATAGAGTTGAAGCTATAGCAACAACAGAGTTGTCAATCCATTTTGTAATTATAATATTACTATCGCTTATTTTACTGCTGACCACAAAACCTCTATCCTCTTTCTTCAACTCTTTTTTCAATAGCAATGGACACGATTTTGGTATCATATTTTCCCGAATAGTGCCGGTATCGTGATAGCCCCTCTGACGGAGCCCTATAAGAGCGCTAACTGAAGTAAATAAATTATCAAAATAAAAGCAAAATGGTAATCTTTTCATATTTTCATCAAATTGGTCAATCATGTCGAATAGAGGTGAAATATTGTTATCATAATTAGACTGATAAGCTTTGTTTAAGGGAGGATTATTTCCTTGATACATCTCAAAATTTATAAGGTAACCTAAAGGTGTATTCAAGCACCATATTTTAAATCCAAAGCGTAATGGTTTTCCCCTCAAAAACTGTTTACATCCATGTCGTCCAAAATATTGTATCATGGATTCATCGTGCGATAAGTCTTGCTCTGGACAAAGGTTTTTTAAAAATCTGTCTTTCAAAGCATCAATCAGTGGTCGCAACTTCCAAATACTGTCCTCTAAATTTTGTTTTGAATTATCTGTTAAATGCAGATAGCGGAATATTACATCAAAACGATTTCTTCTCATAGCATTTGAAACTAATTCATTTTTGAAATCAGCCTCATTTGACCAGTAACTACGTTTTGACGGTGTAAAATTGCAGCCCGTTATAATTAGAATTGCAATAAAGGCACGAATCTCACCAGCGGTTATGTTAGAATTTACCTTTCCACAATAAACAGTATAACTATTACTTTCGTTAACGAGTAATGTTATTATACCGTCATCAAAAAACTTTTGGGAACTTTCATATGGTTGTTAGGCTCGGGAAAAAGAGGTTATTCTTCCTGGTCATTGTCTTCAACCCAAACAAAAGAACTTTGAACAGACTTGTGCTTGTACAGTGTGCTTGAGAATCCTGTACAAGCGGTGAATTGTGTTGGGTTCCTGGATCAATATCAGAAATATCCCATGAAGATTTAAGTTGAATGCAGCATGGAGCAAGAAGGCTTGATTTTGGTAAGTTATGAAGCATTCCACCGTCGTCTTCATTACCAGAATCTTCTTCGGAATTAAAATTCTCAGGTGCAGGTGGCTCAATATACAACTTCTCAATTTCACAATCATCTAGAAAATTAATTGCATCTTCGGTAGTACGAAAACTAAATTACATAAAAAAAGTACCACAGAATTATTATAGAATAGCCAAGTGTTGCATTTCTGCAACACTCACATTCGGTTGAAATTTATTTCAAAATTTAATGAACTATTACACAGAATCGAGATTCATTATGAAAAGCAATCAATATACAATAACTGTACTAAACTCGCCGCTGTGAAACAAAGTAAAGAAATTATTGAAATACTTACTATTCGCGTCTCGAAATGTTTACTTTTTTTCCCCCCACAAGGACACAGATGTTCAATAAACGACTTATCATTCCGAACACTCGCACAAAACTAACTTCTTATCTCTTTATTTTTGATCGCTACAGATGTTACTAGTTACAGAAACTGGTTTTACACGTTTCACTCCTAGAACAGGATCAAAATCCTTTATCAAAGTTCACGAATGTAGCGTTGTACATACACAACAGTGGTCATTAATGGGTTAAATTGGAGGATATTTTACTAATGTTTTGAAGTCTACATTGTTATTTTTTCAAGTCATTTCCGCTGGAAATAGTGGAGTTAGAAGCTGCTGTCCATCAGAGTTTGTTGCTAGTGGGAAATCCGGAAGTCACAATTTTTATCTGGAATCATTTAAATTTTTTTTTTTCTTTCGTTAGCAACATATTTTCTAAGAATAGCAACTAAACTGTGATCGGGAAAGTTGAAAATTGCATGTTTTTGAGATGTTTGAACAAAATGTCATGTTTTTTTCACAATTTTTGCAAAAAAAAAAATATGTTAGATAATAGTTTAGTTCATATTTTAAATGTTTGAAGGTTATAATGACTAGGAAATAAAGAGCTAGGCAGGGCATTTCATAAGCGATTTGTACGGCTTAGGAATCACTATATTTTAGAATACGCCCGAAAGTGGGCTTGAGGATATACTGATTAGCATTCATAGAGAGACCGCTGTTACGGTTAAAGGTTTGCAGGAGCGGAATGCTACTGGCCATTTCTATGGAGCACTGGTCGTGGAAACAGCGATAAAACAGAGTGTCACTGGTAGTATTCGAATTTTTTTTTTTTTGTTGGGGCTGGCACTTTCATCTTCACTAACACTTGATTGGCTCCTGGTTTATCGATTTCGGTGGAGGCATCTATTACGTGGTTTATTACCTCGTTCGTTGTTCTCACGATCACATTTCGGTTACGCTTTACTTCTAACTTTCAACACGGAAGGCCGAAGCTGAACTGGCCGAACTCGACGCACCGTTGAAATATTCCAAAGCTTCAAGTTCTTTCTACGCAAAGCCTCTATTCTAAGAATTTACAATCAAGAATATCTGCCGAAATCTCCTTCTCTCTCTCATATAACGTAGTATAGGGGTATTGAACCAGGTAAGTTAATAAGGGACTACCTAAGCGAGCGCTCCGTTCTACCGACCGACGCTTACTTTGCTTGGTCAAAGTAATCGGAACAAATCGGAATTTTGTTTTGAAACTTTGGCAACATATTCTTGAATAGTTTTACAAACAACTTATGGAAAAAGTCGATTTTTCGAATCGTCTAAACTGGTTTCCCTCCTTAAGTGCCGCCCAAAGTTTAGTGCATCGTGATCGTGATGGAAAATTTTAAGGCCAGTGGCGATATTGTCAGCAAACAATAAGAGACACCGCATCTGGTATGTTGCTTAAGTTCTGAGCGACCACCATAACGAAATTTGTGGCTTGACAAAAGGCATATAAGTCTTCGCTGCAAAGAAGGACTAAAGCTGCTTCCAAACTTTATGAGATGTGATCGATTCGGACCCTGGAGAGGCGCTTCTGCATAATGTTCCAAAGTTCTACCAAAAAGTGAAAAGAACTTTCCAATGACACAAATATCCAACAGGTACATGCAGAGATAAAAACGGGAGCGAGTGACAATTAGTTGTGAAAGTTTGGAAGTATTACTTTTGCTCACTGTTGACCCGCAAAGACGGCCAACATTCCGCTGTCAGACAGAATGAACCATTCAATGTGAATGATATTCGACAAAGAAGGGTCTGAGAAGCAATGAGTAAACAAAAGAGCAAGATGACTGAAGAAGCAGACGGACTACCGCATTATTTTAAAGAGCGGATATTTATTTGGTAAGGAGCATTTACCAACTCATCTGTAAGATATTGCCGGATGATGACAACCTACTTTACATCGTCTAAAAAATTGTATCTCGTGTACTATTTGAACACTTGAAAGCTTATATTAACAATCTGATTGGTCTTTATTACATTGGTTTTATGCCTGATAAGTGTAGCTTTGACCAAATCTTGGAAAAGCCCGGGAACTTTTACTCGATATCCACCATCTGTTTATTGATTTCAAGTTAGCATGCGAAAGTCCGCCTGTGTAAAATCGCACTGGAGAAAGAAAGTGAGGAATAAGTGCATCGCACGAACAAAAAAGGAGGGACTTTGTAAGACCCGTATCCAACTTTATCCAAAGCAGTCGAAAATGCATGGTTGCTTGCAGAAGAAAGTTGTAAGAGTTGAGAAGACCGACAAGGAATGAAGAACAGTTCAAAGATTATTATAATGCCAACTGAGTAATCATTGAAGTCATATGACTAAAACAAAACAAGTGAAACAAAATGAATTTCTTCTGACTGACACATAGCAGCCAATCAGATTGACCACATTGCTACCATTCGTTACTTTCAAAGATGTTTCTTGGATGAGGCACTAATAATAAAACCAAGATAAAAAGTCCATCAGTTCAAACAGGTTCATCTTGCTCTGGAAACTAACAAACAGCAAAACAATATCAACGAACACTGGAAGACTTTGAAAAATGTTTTTTCAACCAGAACACGGAGACTTGTTGGTCAACAAGAGGCAAGCAGAAGCTCGTGGTTATAGACAGAGTCGGACCAAAGAACGTAACTTGAAGCCAGTATCCTGCGAAAAGAAAGTTCAGAATTGGTAAGACCTTTGAGATAAAGCACAATGATGATTTAGTGATGCTTATTATATTCTGCATTATGTTTTAAAAATCATATAATTTAAATGTCCTTGGATTCGTCAATGCAATGGTGCATTGGATGTTGTGTTTAAGGTCACAATTTGTTCGTGGCTTAGTTTTGTAAACTAGAGATTTTGGCTGGTATTAGCACTTTTCGAAATACGAGTAGCTCATCCAGGAAACCTACATACATCCTCTTAGGCCCCAGAGCCCAATCTGCAAAATCACGGCGCAAACGATTATCACTTGGCCTTAGTTCTTGAGTCAGTTGAAGTTTACAAGTCTTCACATGAAGAAGATTGAAATTCAAAATCTTTCACGTAGTCTTCTGAGAAAGGCCGGTTCTTCAGGGGACGTGAAGTAAAGAGGTTTGCATCTTATCTCATGTTCTGACTTATGGGGTAATAGGCCGAGCGAGCGCCTTGTCATCGCATAGATATTAATACATTTGGAACTGAGATGATAAACAGAAACATCTGGTGATGCAAACCGTATTTTCCATGGTGAATTCGAATAATTTGCAGGTGCTGTTATTCGAGTTTCCTCAAATAACAAACAATCAGTCATCGATGGCTATTTCAAGCAATTAGGCAGAAATACTCTACCATCAAAAGCTGCAAACCTTCGGGAATAGATGTCTAAATTTATTGTCGTGGGTTTTTTTTTTTTTTTGATAAAAACCTATGTTGAACAAGCAGCTCCTAAAAAGAACGGAGTTGTCCTTATGGATATGCCCATACTCCGAAGGATTTGTCACATTTTACGTAAAAAATACAATTCCGTAGAGAAACATGCAATACAATGGAGTCATGCAGCAGAACTGGTCCTCTAAGGCAAACGGCGTGGCGCATAATGTTTGAGCAATGATCGAAGTTATTTGGGTTGGGTCAGAGGGAGGTGAACAATTCCAAGCAAGATTTCTTGCAAAAATTGCTGACGCTCTATGCTCTTTGAGGGAAGATTGGACCTAACAAGTATGAGAATCTGCTGCAATATGCCGCTATTAATTAAATGTACTCATATCTCTATTATTAGTGTTTTTAAGAAAATCGAAGTGAACATAATTCAAACACCAATCTGGTCTACTTCCAGCTGCGAATGCACAGTATTTGTCCCTGTGCTCTGTAACACATTGGCTGAAAGTCCGTGCCGTTTCTAAGAGAGGGCACCACTTGAATTAAATCCATACCATTTTCAGTTAGTACCAACCTTCAAAAGATACGTGTATAAATTTGACAGTTGTCGGACGATTGGTTCTCGAGATATAGCGTTGTGAGTGAAGCAACTTTGTTATTTTGAAAAAAATGGATTCAAAGCAATTTAGTGTGTTGATTTATCATTGCTTTTTGATGAGAAAAAATGCAGCCGATGCAAAGAAATGGCTTGATAAGTGTTACCCGGACTCTGCACCAGCCGAACTAACCATTCGCAAGTGGATTGAAAAATTTAAAAGTGGTCATACAAACACCGAAGACGATGCACGCAGTGGACGTCCAAAAGAGGCTGTTTCAGATGAAAACATCAAAAAAGTCCACAAAATGATTACGAATGACCGTAAAGTGAAGTTGATCGAGATAGCTGAGGCTCTGAAGATATCAAAAAAGCGTGTTGGATGTATCATACACGAATATTTGGACATGCGAAAGCTCTGTTCAAAGTGGGTGCCGCGTTTTCTCACAGTTAACCAAAAACAACAACGTGTTGATGATTCAGAGGAGTGTTTAAAGCTGTTCAACCGCAATAAAGCCGAATTTTTGCATCGGTATGTGACAATGGATGAAACTTGGCTCCATCACTTCACACTAGAGTCAAATCGGCAGTCAGCTGAGTGGCGAGCAGGCGACGAACCTCGTCCAAAACGACCAAAAACTCAACAGTCGGCTGGCAAGGTTATGGCATCCGTATTTTGGGATTCACATGGAATAATTTTCATCGACTATCTCCAAAAGGGGCAGACTATCAACAGCGACTATCACATTGCGTTGTTGGAGCGTTTGAAGGACGAAATCGCAGAGAAACAGCCGCATTTGAAGAAAAAGAAAGTGCTGTTTCATCAAGACAATGCACCGTGTCACAAGTCGATGAAAACGATGGCAAAATTGAAAGAATTCGGCTGCGAATTGCTTCCCCACCCATCGTATTCTCCAGATTTGGCCCCCAGCGACTATTTCCTGTTCGCAGTCCTCAAAAGAATGCTCGCCGGAAAGAGATTTAAAACCGAATCGGCGAAACAGAGGCCTATTTTGAGGTTAAACCGAAATCATTCTACAAAACTGGTATCGAAAGTTTGAAAGATCGTTTCAATCAGTGTGTCGCCCTCGAAGGCAACTATATTGATAAATAAAGTTGAATTTTGCAAAAATTTTTTGTTTTACTATAAAACGGCGTGGACTTTACAGCCAATGGGTTAGATTCCAAGACTTGTTCAACAAGGTGTGTCATTGTTAAAACGCTCTACTGTCTCTCTTTTTATATGTGTGCGGTTAAACACCCGGTCCTGCAAGAACGTTACCCTTTATAAACTGAAACAGATTAGACATTTCTTAATGACCTTATCGGATAAAAATTTTTCAAAAGTCTAACTATAGTTCTCCTGAAGGATGTTCTCCTAATAGTCAGAGCGGCTTAGGCCCTGAGCTAATCCCAAGATTTCCAACACTTCGTCATAGTTTTGTATGACGATAAACCGATATCAGCAAACGTACGCTGGGCAAAGATTTTCAAACCTATAGACGGAATGTACGGCTCTACGAAACTATAGTCTGCATTAAAACAGATTGAACTGCCATCCAGGAGGTACTGCAATCAAAAGAATGACAAGAAAACGGCAAAACTGGCGACTGCCTAAGAACAGAAACAACGCTTCTACGTTTGGGGTAGACCTAGTCAGAAAGCCTCGGGACATTCCGCGTCAGGACTACATAGATTATTTGCATGAAATAGAAAGAAATTCCACTTTAAGTAAGATTTGTCGAGCCGAGTTGTATAATGTACATACAGTGGTGTTCAGAGAAATAGCACAGCCCATCCGTTTTATATTAAAGCCGTCCGTTCGTACTCAAACATATTGTAGTTTAATATATTGTATATGTTTTTCATTTATTTCAAATGTATTTGTATTTACAAGTGCAGTGGAAAATAAAAAATTAACGAAGAATTCATAATCTATATATAAATACGTGCTGCCCATTTTTGTCGTACGCTTTTACACCGTTCTACTCAACCGAATGTCATGATACTTATATCATTGGAAAGGTAGTTTCGCATAGATGTGCAGAATGTGTTTTTTTTTTTTTTTTGCAAAACGGTTGAGTAGAACTTTTGTAAACACATTTGAAAAATTAAGTTATTTTACAACATGACAGAAAAAAAGTCTGCTCGCCTTTGAAAGTCAATGGTCAAGAAAAGGAAAGATGCTAGGGATAAGCGTATAGTCGAATTGTTTTTGTGCATGTGGTTCATAAGGAATTTGCTTGACTGCTTTAACTCATAAAATGTATTGTTTTGTTTTTTATGTAAGCGTGTGACTGCGAACGTCACTACAGGATTGAAAAAGAGTTTCTTAACTAAGTGGGATAGAAACTACGAGTAAACAAAATGAAAAAAAGAGAAACATAGTGACAAGTGACGACACCTCTGTTATGTACACGAAAACTGTTGCTTTTGTGTTGTGTATTTGCAACGCGCATGCACGTTCGGTTCAACAACATTATAGATATGTATATTTTAGTAGAAAAGCTGTGTAAAGGAGAAAGAGCAGGGGAATAAATCTTGTTGTGTATTTGTTAGTACCTGTTCACATTGGCGTGGGCAGGACGATTGTCCGAAAGAGAGGGAACGCTTTTTATTAAAGTGGGAAGAATAAGGGTTATTTGCACGGAAATTCCATTTCTAAATTGCTAAATTGGACAATCGTTGCATTTTAACGATGGGCGAGCCTAGTAATGCATAAATTAACTGTTCACAAAAATATCACACCCTGCTTTAATACGTAGAAACAAATTTGAAAGTACAATTTTAGCATTTCAAAAACTATTATTTGGTTGGATAACCTTTGCCCTGCAATACTAATTTGCAACAAGTTTCCGACAACGTTCAGTGAGGGTGCTATACCAGACCCGTTGTGTGCTTTACCATAAAAGACGCAAACTTGATAGTTTTTCGTTCTAAATCTTTTTCCCTATATCGTCCATAGGTTTTCTATAGGCTTAAGATCAGGACTGGCTATTCTAAATCGTAAATCTTTTACTCTGCAAGCCACTGACTTACAGACCTTGCAGTGTGCTCCGGTCGTTATCTTGCATGAATTTCCATGCAAGTGGAAGAAAGCCTATTGCGATAGGGCTTCATATGGTTATCAAGGATCTCTTTGTATTTATGTTGATCCAAACGCCCTCCTATTTTCACAATCCGATCAACGCCATACCAAGACATGCATCCCCAAACCATTATGCTGCCACCTCCGTGTTTAATGGTTTTGATCGTGTACAGCGGGTTAAAGTCTTGTCTTGGGGGACATCGCATATACGTTTTTCCATCGGGTCCGATCCTATTAAACTTTGATTCATCGCTCCACAAAACTGTTTTCCAGAAAGAAACTGGTTTGTTAACATGAGCTCTTGCAAATCTTAATCTTTTCAACCCATTTTTCTCCGATACAGCTGGTTTCTTCCTTGCGATGCGTCCATGTAGATTAGCCTCCAAAAGACGGTGTCGTACGGTTACTGATGATACTTCAATATATTATCGATCCTTTATTTGGTTTTTGATTACAGCAGATGTTAAAAACGGATCCTTTTTGCTGAGACGCTGCATTGTTCTGTGCAGTGATCTTTCTTAGCGGTGGCTTCCGAATTTTATTGGATGTTGTTTCTTCCACTTTCATATGCTTTATTGCGTTTTGGACCAGTTTCATAGAGCAGTGGATCAGCCTGGCGATGTTAGACATTGTCTCTCCTTTACGTTTTATGCCTAAAATGACTTCTCGCTTTTCTGAGGTGCAGTGTTTTTCACAACCCATTGTTTTTTTGTGTAAATTTCATGTCCAGATCTTTCAAATACTTTAAATATCTTAAGAATTAATTTACTTCGAATTGTACTCCAGCAAAGGAATCTAAAAACCACTTTAAAAAAGCCTGTGCTATTTGCCGCACGTTTGACGACTAACAACCGACGCGTATTATCACCAAACTTTTAAAAGGAATATTTTCTTGTTTCGTTGTTGTCCTTAAGAATCATACAACGATTTTTTATCGCCAACAGACATCTGACAACAGTAACTTCGAAATTCAAAGAGGATGTACTATTTGTGTGAACACCACTGTAGTTCGCATTTTCATGCGAACAAACATTCAGTTTTGCCAAATCACTACGGATGGACATAGCATTCAACAACACGTGCAAATGATAAAATTGTTTTATCAAAATGGGTGTTCTGTTCGGGCAATATTCGAATGATCTACCGAAAACATCGCCGCTGTCCGTGCGAATGTGCAGGAGAGTCTGAGGCAGTCGATTTCGCGTCGCTCACAAGAATTCGGCTTTTCGCAGTCCGCAAAATTGGCGAATTTTGCGTCGTGACTTGGGCCTTGCAAACTGACCTTAATTTTCATTAAAAAAAAATCATCTTCAGCGATGAGGCCCATCAGCAAACAAAATTGTCGAATTTCAATTGTCGTCCAATGCATCCCAAAAAAGTCACTGTTTGGTGTGGATCGTCATTTCCTTGAGAACGACGTTGCGCAGCGCTATAGGTCGATGAATACCAACTTCTTTTGACTTAAGTTTGTTGATATGGACACCAACGACATGTGGTTTCAATAGGACGGCGCTACGTGCCACACAGCTCACGCCACATTTGAAATTCTGCACGAACGATTCGAGGGCATGGTCATCTTTCGTGGAAGTGATGTGAACTGGCCACCGAAATCGTGTGATTTGACCTCGTTAGACTTTTCATTGTGGGGTTTTCTGAAGTCGCAGTTCTATGAGAATAAGCCATAAACCACACCGGCCCTAAAAGCCAACATAACCCATGCCATCGCTCAAACTCAGCCTGACTTATCCGCCAGAGTCATGGAAAGTTGGACATTTCGGATGCGTGCGGTGGACATTTGAACGATGTTCCATACATAATGGCATCGATAGGCCTTTCAATCGAATAAAAAATTTCGAACACACACTTTGTTTTATTTAAATTTAAAGATAGGAAGCGCTTAATGAAACACCCTTTACCTTACGAGATCCCAATCCCTTATCTCTTCTTTTAGTATTTGCAGTAGCTTATTTTATTAAAGTCGCCATTCCCGGAGTCGGTGGATCAATCCATTTGTCGTAGCTTACACTTTTTCCTCCATTTGCCCTGGTTAATAGGACTATCTATCTGTGCCATGTACGAATAAAGAGTGGGCCATGTGTTGGTTTTTGCTTGAATCATATATTATTTTGACACTGACAGCTCTTATGCGCTCAAAAAATTGACAGAAACTCAGTATTAATGTTCAACATTGGGAAATATTGCAAAATTACTTCCAGAGTGGATGCTGTGTTGCTGAAACAGTGCTAATTTTGAAAAGAAAATTCAATCAAAATAATGCACCAACTGCAGCTGGTGCACGCAAGTTTGTGAAGAAAGTTTGTGAGACTGGTCTGCTGATTGATAACCCAACACAACGCTCAAGGGGGAGTGTGCGCCTAAATCCAATAACCGCAGCGCGCCAATGATCTCAGTAACCGAACATCAGTCGCACTAGACTGAGGAGAATTTTCCCTAAAGAATTCGAATTATTCGCTTACAAGATCCAACTGGCTCAGGAATTGAAGTAAAATGGCCACCAGCTTCGTTATCGCTTCTCTGTTTCTCTGAGCAGTTCGAAATTGACGGCTATTTTACTCAAAAAATCATCTTTTCAGAAGAGGCGCATTTCCATCTCGGCGGCTACATAAACAAGCAAAACTGCCGTATTTGGGGCTCGGAAACTTCACGTGTAGTCATAGAAAACCCAATGCATCCTGGACGTGTGACTGTTTGGTGTAATTTTTAGAGTGACGGCATTACTGATCCATTTTACTTCCATGACGGCAATGGAAGAAGCGTTACAGTCAATGGGGAGCGCTACCGAGTCATGACAACTGATTTTTTATAGCGAGAAATTGACTCATCTAACCATCGATTTATTGCCCACTAAGTTCAATAATCGTGTAATCTGTCGTTTTTGGTGATGTTGCTTGGACGCCACTTTTTATTTGTGGGGTGCCATTAAAGATCGATGCTATGCGAACAATCCAGAGACGATTGAGGCTCTCAAGAAAAATATTGGTCAAGTTATTCGTTAAATAGGGGCCAAAATCATCGAAAATGTATTGAAAAATTGTGTTGACAGGATGGCCTACTGCCAAGAAAGCCGAGCTTTAACAGCCGGTTTTAGATTATGCACACACAGTTCTTTTCCAGTTCATATCATATTTTTGTTTTCGTTGCATTCTCTTGGCCAGCATCCTTGCTCTATTCCTCGATTGCCGTAAAATTGTCACTCCTCCTAAGCCCAGAACGTTTTGTTGATGGTAGTGACTTCGGGCCTGCACCCGCCCTGGTCTGTCTCGGCATCGTATTGTAGAAACCAAAAGACTTGCTCCTTGTAAAGATTTGAAATATAGCAGTTCTGACGCAACATTTCCAAATTGTACATTGCACGCAGAGACGGATCAGTTTTTCAGAGATATCAAAAAAATATCAGATGTGGATCTCGACTAAGCGGGTTTGGCGCAGACGAGTTCATTGTTATCTCTCCGTTTCTTTACTATGCGCAGAGACAAGGACCTAATATTTTTGCCAGCTCCAAAGCCGAAGAATGCGAGACTTTCATTTGTTAAATTTTTCACTTTAGTGTGCTTGCAATTGCCTGCCCCAGTGTGGGTGGTAACGTCAGAAATTGCTTTTTCAATTTTTTCTTCGTGTGGTCTGTAGCAGTTAGAGAACTCAACTCCTGCGTCCAGTCTTTTCTTCGATCGCAGCAATATCTTATACTGCAGGAAGATAGATTCCAGTTCCTGAGCTATTCCGAAGTTTCTAGTAGCACAATTCCCGTTCATTATTAAACGGGACGAAGTACGAGTACGAGTACATATGAGTACTTCAGCTAACTTATTTTCACGTTTAATTGTTTGAAACTCTCTTCCAGCTGTTTTAGATGTCTTGGTTGCTTGTATTGCAAGGTTTCAATTTCATGTCTCAACAGTCCAGCTGCACAAAGTAGATCGCTGTATTCATCTAAATTTTCATTGGACTTGATGAAAAAAGTTTCTTAATCCTTTGTTGCTGATTCTAAAGTTAACTCCTTTATTTGATTCCACGCCGAACTTTGTTGCATAGTTGCATATATGACAGAAACTGGCATCCGCATCCTGTCCCTACGTGCACAAGTCTTAAAATGAAGAAAGTTTTATTGTTCCATAGTCTATTCTGTTCTTCCCACATCTCCATTCTTACCTACTTTTATTGCATTTTAACAGGCCACAAAGTATTGTCAAGGACAATACAGCTAAGTTCCTTTTATTCATTGCTTTCAATTTAATTAACCGCGAAGATTTACCAAAGATAAGTTTTATATCAAAACAAGAGAAAGGAGCCAGATACTAGGAGTGAATGTACTCGTATTGTAGCTTGGAGAAAGTCGTCGGTTAATAGAAAAACCGGAATAAAGTTACTTCCTTTCATGAATTCCATTTCTTTTTCCTTCTTCTATTATAAAGAAGATACCCGACCCGTAACAGGAGCAGTGAAAAGTTTGCACCACAATAATTCTAGAATTCTTGTCTTCTCACCAGAGATGAGATTCTCTTGCTTGTAATTCTCCTCCTTCTGAGTTACATACGTATATTGCATAAAAGAAAGTTGAAACTCAGATAAAGGACTTTCTTCTGTTCATTGCTGTTTCCTTATGACTCGTATTTTATTTTGTTTTAAGAAAACCATTCTCCTTTTTCGTTCATTCTTTTGCTGGCGAGCTTGCAGGCATGCTAGCAGCCAATGGTTCTTAATTGTTGTGACGTAAATAAAAAATTCAAAAATAAAATAAAAAGTACACTTTCTGAATTGGGAATGGGGAAGGCAGGACATCCCCATAGGCCTTGTTTGAGGCTTAGTTTGGGACTTTTCTGGGATAATTTTGTTGCGCTATTTAGGGAAGTTAAGTCGTTTTTTTTTTATTAAAATATTGCTACGATAAATTTTAAGTCTAGCGGAAGATTTATTTATGTAAATCTCCAAGGCGCCACAGTATGAATTTTACATGAAAATTAGTTCAGTAAAGAATTTTTTTTTGTTGTAACTTAGGCGTAATAAAGAAAATTAGGAAAGACGTTGTGGGTGGTAATAATGTGCTGAAGTGTACTACTTGACTGGCAGAAAGCTCACAACAGTTAAGGGAATTCGTTTAATGCTTTGTGGAGATTTGTATAATTTCTCAGAATTTTCTAGACCAAAATTCAGAGAAGATTGTTATTTTCGCAGAATACTACGCCGAACTTAATTTATAAGAATGTATGTATATGGTTTAGCTTTTTTATTGTACAATGGACCTTTGGACAACGGTCAAGGATCTGTGTCAACCTATGTTGAAAGGTGTGTTTAACCCATCTCATACATAGTATATCACGACGAATGTTGGAGAAAGTTGTCTCTTTTGGGTGAATAGGGAAGTTTTCCTGAATATGTAAATCGCTTTGGGTTTTAGGAGTGCAACTTGGAGGAAGTAACATACATGCAAAGCATTGTTAAACTTCATCATTGTAGTGGCAATAGTTGAATCCATTGGTTCCAACTTGACCAGTGAAATAAAACAGCGGTGTGCAAGATTAGTACTTGACGAAGGGCAGCCTTGAAACCGTGTACCATTCCGCGATTTGTGGAATTAATTGTCAGTAGTCTATCTACAGGTTCCTTCGCCATTATCATAGTTATCGGCTACAACATCCATACAATTTCCATTGCAAGTAGAACATTATTATTTGTTTTAATTCTTATTCGGAGAATTACCCCGCCGTGGAATGTATGTTAGTTAGTAATTTTAACCGTGCAAAAATTCAAGAATTACCACCGTAGTTAAAAGAAACTTTCAAGATGCCTACGAAATATCATAGGGATATGACTAGTCCAACAATATCTCCTATGAAAGGAGAGCTTAACGAAAGAACGACTAAAAACCAACAGGCACAACCATTCAACAGCGGAAGCACTGCCGATTGTAAATACATCTCCATAGTTAACTGTGTAATATGTTGACGCAGGATGACGGAATACGTGGTGGATCTACAAAAACATGACGCAGATCAATCGAAAGGGAAGCTCTGCAACACCTGAAGAATTCGAGAAAGCTGGGAAAAATTGCCAGAAAACCGTACACCATAGCGCTTGGGTCTTGTAATGGGTTTTCCAATATGGGCGCTCGAACTTTCACAGTGTATAGCAGTCATGTTAGAAAAACTGCAGCTGCCAAATTTGGAGGTTATGGTAGTTAATGCTTTCCAAATCATCAAATTACAGTGTTGAGCAACGCATACAAATTATTAAACTTTATTATCAAAACGAGTGCGCAGTTCGAGCTACGTTCCGTGCGGTACGTGATTTTTCCACACAATCGTCCTATTGAGTCGACTATTGGTCGTTTGGTAGACAAAATTGAATCAACTGGTTCACAACACCCGCACGTCGTCGACACATGAGGTCAGCTGAAAACATTATCGCAGTTAACCAGAATGTGCAGTTGCAAACCTCAACTTGACGAATTTTGAATTTCGGACGGATAAATCTGTCAGTATGAATTGAAAAAGTCACTATTTGGTGCGGGATTTCGTCCGGCGGTGTCGTTGGCCCGTACTTCTTCCGAAGTTCCTGAAAATTTAATTAAGGAACACTTTTCCGCAAAAAAAAAGTTTTATTTTACAATATAATTTCCTTTTAGCTCTGTACACTTCGTCCAATGTTTCTCCAATTTGTTGATGTCCTCCAAATAATACGATTTCTCGAGGACCTTAAAATAGGCGTTTATTTCATCGATGACCCCTTCATTCGACCTAAATCTCTTACCGCCGAGTTATTTGTTCGTGTTTGGAAACAGGAATTAGTCGCAGGGGGTTAAATCTGGAGAATATGCTGCATAAGGGGGCAATTCGTAATCTTTTCATTTTATTATATTTCATTTTATTTTCAAAGGATACGATACAAATAAATTTGTAAAGTCCGGGATCTTACGTCGGGGTACTATTCCCATATGCCGTTGTCAACAGTACGCGGTACTTGTATCGAGCTCCCATGCCATCTAAGTATTTACCGCGGCCAACACTGCTTGATTTCGGTGATCTAGTAGGAACCGATGGTTTCAGTGTGCTGAGGTCATATGCGAAAATGTGCTCCGGCGCGTTCTACTGGTGGAAAAGAATGTTTTTCCTCGTCAAACTCGGTCGTTTTTGCTCAAATCGGCGTCTAGGCGATCCAACAGCTCTGCATAATAAGCGCATGTGATCGTTTTACCCTTTTCAAGGCAATCGTCGCGCGCATGCTTGGAGGGCCAGTAAGTTAGAATTAGTTAATTAAGTTATGTTAAGCTAGCATTTAAGCATTTTTTCTGTTAGCATATGAAAAAAAAAACTCGCCATGACCTTGTTAGCCGACAGACGCACGTTGGCCTCATTCGGCTTCGACTCACCAGGAGAAGTCCCCTGTCTTGAATCTTCCTTGATCTCTGGTGTCTTGTGATGAATCCATGTTTCGTCCTCGGTTACAAAACGGCGCAAAATTGTGATTGAACATCGCCAAACACTCCTTTGAAGTTGTCAAAGGATTGCGTTTGTTGTCAATTGTGAGCTAACTCACCGATCATCCAATATCATACCGTGGAATTTATCGACCATTTCTGGTGTGGTGACCTCTATTGGGTGGCCAGAAGGTTCAGCGTCACTTATACTGGTACGACCGCACCGAAATTGAGTAAAGCAGTGGTGGATGATTCCAATCGATGGTCAAGAGTGCTCATAATATTTTTCAAGTTTTATTTGGTTTGCGTGCTGATTTTCTTGCGCAAAAAATAGCGTTACGAAAATTTTCGTAGGCGTCTTTTTCAAATGGCTGTCACAACAAAAATATTTGACAGATCTGTTTGAAAATTTGGGTACGTTGTTTTGGAAGATGCTTCTTGACAAGCTAATTGATAGATTTGAGGTGGCAACGCCATCTGTTTTAATCTAAGGACTTACCCTCGTAAATTGGAAGACATGGATTTCAATGATATGTGGTTCTAACAAGACACATATCACACAGCGTATGCAACATTGCATTTTCTGCATGACAAATTCTACGGCACGGTTACGAGTATCTCGCTCTTCCGTGACGTTAACGGGCCACCGAGATCGTGGGACTTAACGCCATTAGACCTTTTCATGTGAGGCTACCTTAAAATTGGTTGTCATTTATTCAGTTTTGCCAAATCACAATGGACGGACATAGCGTTCAACAACTCGTGCAAATGATAAAAAAAAATTGTATCAAAATGGATGCTCTGTTCGGGCAACGTTCCCTGCGCTTCGCCAATTTTACGGTCGCCATAATCGCCCTATCAAGTGGACTATTCGCAGTGTGGTGGATAAATTTGATTCCACTGGTTCAGTAAACAATAAACCAACACCCGTACGTTGACGTCGCCGCTGTCCGTGAGAGCGTACAGGAGAATCCGAGGCAGTCGATTTCGCGCCGCTCACATGAACTCGGCCTTTCGCAGACCACAACTTGATGAATTTTGCGCCGTGACTTGGGCCTGCACCCGTACAAAATTCAACTGACCCAGGAGCTGAATGGGCTCTGGAGCAGTTGGAAACTGTGTCCTAATTTTCATCGAAAAATCATCTTCAGCGATGAGGCCCATTTCTGGAAAATTGTCGTATTTGGGACGTTACCAATCCACATGAGATCCAAGAGCGTTCAATGCATCCCGAAAAAGTCACTGTTTAGTGTGGATTTTGGGCTGGTGTACGCCCACTTTCGGACGTACTCTAAAATATCGTGATTCGTTCCTAAGCCGTATAACTCGCTTATGTAATGCACTGCCTAGCTCTTTATTTCCTAGTCATTATAACGTTCACCGGTACCTCTCTTGCTATCCTCCCCGATTTTCCTTCGCCCGCTCGATGTACAAACATTTTAAGTGTACTTAAATCCCTTGAGCGTACGCAAATTATAAACAAATTATAAAAAAAAAAACCCCAATATTTGAATTTAGGATCGCATAGTAACAAACACGATGTCGTGAGATTTCTCAGACCTTGATAAATGGTTTTCTGAGAGTGTACAGATTAAAGCATTTAAATCAAATGTACTCCATTATTATTAACAATGTTTTGCCATTTTTCAAGTATAGTTACGATGCGCCATGGTGTATACCGTTTGTGGTTTTTGATTGAAAAACTGAATCAAGTGGTTTTCACAGCCTTCTCTTGAAGTCAGCTCCCATTGAAAGCGTTCTGCAGAGACCGGAGCAATGTTTGATTATATGGTAGGTGCATCAAAACTCCTAACCTCGCTTTCGCAAATTCTGACGTGTCGTCAAAGAAGTGTGTGGTCGAGCTTTGTCGTGTTGCAAGACAACACATTTCCCAATCCTTTGCCACTAATTGGATTTGTATTTATGAAATTTTTGTTGTTATTTTTTTATTTTGTTTTTCTATTCCTTCTGTATGAAGTTTTTCGATTTATGATTTTTTCAATAACACTCCTAAAAGTTGACGATAATTTTGATGAAAGTACATGCCATACTCGTAAAAATAAGTTTGAAATCCCTTCTATGTGGTACACCAAAGATACCATCACAATAGCTCAACCAAAACTTTGAATGTAAAACGCTACAAAAGCGTCTATAAAAATAGGCTTTACACAATAGTTATAGCTTTAGGTGGTGTCCGTGTCATTACAATATTACCTTGTTCTTTGTCTAAGTAAGGCGGTAAATATTGTACATCAACACACGTGTACGAGAACTCGTATATACTCGTACATGCATATGCATAAGAGTTGGGAGTTATTTAGGGTGCGCCATCTTTTATGTCGGTAGGTGAATATTGAATAAATTTAAAAAAAAAAAAAACCGATTTCCATATATGAGGTATTTTTATTTACTTTGGTCCTTTACTATTGATTTGGACTAGTTCCTAAATACAACACCAATCAGGTGGCCGCATTTATTGACCAAAGAAAAATGTGTGCTTTTTGCTGCGTTTTCCATCACTTTTTCGAGCATCTCGGGCGGTATAGCGATGATTTCGCTCGTCAATGGTCTGAGTCTTGCTATCGTACACTTTGCTTTTCAAATAACCCCACAAAAAGAGGTCCGGAGGGGTCAAATCTGGAGATCTGGGTGGCCATTCAATGTCGCCATTTTTTGACAGCACACGTCCCGGGTAATTTTCGTTGCAGAAATTGCATTGTTTGATTTCCAGAGTGGCATGGCGCACCGTCGTGTTGAAACCAGCAACCACACATTGTGGGCAGACATATTGAGCCAACATCCACCGATATCGATTCCCATCGACTGTTTCGCCTTTTCTTAAGAAAAATGTCTCAATGATGATTTTGGCGCAAACGCCGGCCCAAACAGTCACTTTTTGGTCATGCAATGGTGTTTCATGGTTCTCGTGTGGATTCTCCGTTCCCCAAATGCGGCAATTTTGCTTGTTAACGGCATCAGAGAGCGCGAAATGGGCCTCGTCGGTCATCAAAATTTGCTTCCAAAAATCAGGTTCAGTGTCAACCATACAAACGACTGTTTGGCCGTATTCAAAGTTACTTGGACGGCTGTCGGTAATATTCTTTGAGTCGATTGTACTTTATACGGAAACAAATGTGCGCCGCAAGGTGATTCCACTGACGCCAAAATGCTGAGCGCGGTGACGATACCGACACATGTGGGTTCTCTGAAACACTCTTTCTTACCGCTTCAACCAGTTCATTGGAACATCTTGGACGTTGTTGTTGAACGACATGTCGACGATCTCCCACTGTCCTGTGCTCAACAAAATTCGACACCAAACGGCGAATAGTGTTGTCTGACGATGCTTGTTGGCCACGATATTTTCGACGAAATTCACGTTGAGTTAACACAATTAAACGACTATTTTTAATGTACAGCGTTGTTGAAAAATTCCACGATTTTAGGTTCTAATTATTTATAAAAAGAAGTCTGCCGGAATTGAAAGACCGTCCGTCTGTTAGAGTCTCCAGACTGTCCGCCTGGTGCTATCCGGGATACCTACATATATGGTCATCTCGTTGGCGGTAAGCAAAGAGAGGGAACTGGATCCAAAGAACTCAGTAAATTCCACTTGTACGGTGGCATCAGCAACAGGGCGGGGAGAAAAGAACGGGGACGAAATGGGATGAACAGAGCTGTGGATTCCCTCTGTTCATCCTACAACAAAAGTACCAAAAGGAATAGAGGATTTTTGGGGCGTGATTTGCACATAACAACATCACTATTTCGGGTGTGAAGCGATTCATGGTTAAAATTGTACTGAATTGACGTTTTAAAAAGAAGTCAGCTCAAGTCAATCGGTTGATAAATGTCAAAGTTATTCAATGTTTACATACGGACATAAAAGTTGTAGATATGCTTTCAATGGTTTCAATATTGAATTCTTTAGGTATTAAAAGCTTACCGAAGGCAAAACAAAACAAAAAATGTATTATCTACATAATTATGATTTAAACTATTATTTTCTTTATATAAAATGTATCTTGATTTTACAATAAATTTAAAATATAACATATTAATTTGAAGAAACTATTTCAATTTGTCTAACACTATTCTTTTGTTTCTTTTTGTTTAGGTAAGTCGTCCTCCATATTGAACTAAAAAATTCGTAAGTAATAAATAAACAAATACTCGAAAATCAAAAGTGATTATTTTATAAAAAAAAAATAAATATTTTTGTACATATGTGAATGTTAGGAGTGTCTTTAGATGTATTTAGAAAGTAAATTTGCCTTGCGTAAACTACCTCTATAGGAATGATGGCTCTTGACTCTGTCGAAACATACCAATCAGACAAGGAACTAGTTCCCTAATGTTCCTTTTACTAGAATTTCTCTGCCTTTCGTATAAAGATGAGCAAAGGCTTCAGTGATAAAGTGCCTAAAGTGCAATCATCCGCCACATCAGTATTATCTGCAAGCTGACACCATTGTAGGCTGGACAGTCACAGATGGAATGAGGTATCGTCATCATTTTCACGAAAAACTTCGCCTAACACACATAGCAGTTCCCAAAAAACTGTATTTTGTATTCTGCAGTCCAAAATGCCTGTCCGTTACGCTCTAAAATCTCCGCCGTATATCTCAATTCTTAGAAGTTTCCCTGTGACCTAAGTGTTCTTACTGAAATAAGTCAAATTCCTGACATTAAAAACCATGAGATGTTTCCTCCAAATTTCAACGTGTTCCGAAAAAATGGATTTGAAAGAGCTGATAATCCCAATGGCCGAAGTATTTTCCTATCAATTCGGAACTATTTTCACGCAACTCCTGTTGACATTCCTCACACTGACAACTTTAAGTTAGTACTCGTATGTGTCAACAATACGCTCCCAAATGCTGTCTTTTCGTATTTTATTGTTACATTCACCCATCTCAACCAATAGAGACTTATCGGCCTGTAGTTCACGCAGCGGATTTTTTTGGCTGATGATGCACAATCGGAAGATTGTAAATATTATTTTAGTAGGCGATTTCAAGCTCCCTCACCTTAAATGGATGCCTTCCGACGATTCGTCTCATTTCATCCTATATCAAATTATTGTATTAGGTATTCATACAATGAACAAACTGCTCGACCTTGAGTGATCATCTTCTTTCCGCCTTCATCCCCCCCTGTCAATATGAAAATGGCAACACATGTGTCAATTCGGAAAATTCATTTTCATTTAATTTCCGAAGAACCGATTTTAACAAACTTGAAAGTCTCATCAGCAACATTAACTTTGACTTTATTGCTGAGACAACTAACATTGATCTTGCCCTGTCAACTTTCTATTCATTAATTTTCTCCTGCTTTACCTAATCAGTCCCATATACCTTCCGAAAGGACTTGTATGCTGACTGCATGTCAGCTCCTCCCTAGTACAACAAGGAGTTGCGCTCTCTCCGCGATAATAGAAACAACTTGTGGCACAAATTCTTAAGAACTCGATCTGATTCCCACTATAGTAATTATCGATTTGTATAAAATCGTTTTTCGGAACTTTGTGAGTCTCTTTAGCTTGACTACCTCTACCGCATGCAATTTAGCTTAGTCTCGGACCCTAAACGCTTCTACCAGTTTGTTAATACCAAAAGAAAGTCAGACGGCTACCCATTTACTCTCAAATTTCTTAGTGAATCTTCTGCCGACCCAATTGCAGATTTCTTTGCCTGCCATTTTAACAAATCCTTTTGTAAGTAAACCCGATCCTAGTTACTTTAGCTATATGAGAAACGTCATCCATCTCGCTAAATATAACATGTTTGGTATCTAAAATTATTACCAAATGTGTAACCCCTTCTCTCGCTGTCCTATTTAACTTGTTTGTTTTAAGATGTACTTTCCCTTTCCTATGGAAGGAATCTTATATCATCCCTATTCATAAAAAAGGAAGAAAATCCGAAGTCGATAACTATAGGCCCATAGCCAAACTCTCCTGTATATCCAAACTTTTCGAAAGCATAGTCGATATGATGACTATGACTAGATAACTGCTACCGTACTGTAGGCCAACTATCTGAAAGGTAAATCAACCATCACTAACCTAACTAATTTCGTCTCAGAGACGCTTTGTGCTTTAGAACACGGTGATGAAGTCGATTCAATTTCCACGGATTTCAGTAAGGCATTCGATAAAATCTCTCACCAACTTATCATTTTTAAACTAAAAAAAAAACTTGGTTTTCCCCCTCGTTTTGTTGCATGGACCAAATCCTATGTACAGGGTGAATGAATCGAACTCCAACTTTTTAAAATGCTATAATTTTTTTATTTTTTGATAAATTTTATTGTGCCAAAGCAAAAAATGTTGAAAAATACATCAATTTTCAAATTGTATCAGTAGTTTTCAATATGTCCATCTTTGGCGCGAATAATGGCCTTGAGACGGCCGAAGAAAGCATCGCACGCTGCACGCAAGTGGCTCTGTATTTTGTATTTTGGCCCATTTCCGGCGAAGTGCTTGTTTGAGGTGGTCCAAACTTTGGTATTTTTTAGTTCCAACCTTCGCCTTGAAAATACCCCAGACAGAGAAATCCAACGGATTTGTATCCGGAGAATTTGCAATCTATTGTGTCGAAGAAATAAAGTGTGGAACATTGATTTTTAACTAATCTTGGTTGACGCGGGCTTTGTGAAACGGTGCTGAGTCTAGTTGAAATATCCACTTCCTCCGACCGAAATGATTGTTTGCCCCAGACTTCAATACTGCCTCTGAGACAGGTTCACGGTATACGATCGCATTAATTTTGACGCCACGGTCCAAAAATACGAGCGGAGAGCGACCATCGGCGGTTATGGCAGCCCAAACCATCACCATCGATGCTGCCTGCTTTCTGGTGGCCGTCCGAAGGTGTAAATTTTCGAAGGACCTCTCTGGCAAGTAAACTCGGTCATTTTGTTTGTTGACATATTGCTCGATAACAAATGGCGACTCATCGGAAAAAACCAAATTCGGCAACTCACCACTTTCGTGCAAGCGTAGCAGCTCCTTCGCTCTATCGACTCTAACTTTTTTCTGTTGCGATGTAAGATCGTGTGCTTTTTGGAACTTCAATGTCTTGAGCCCAAGCTAATTTTTCAGTATGTGTTGCATCCGTTCCAACGATATTTTGAGCTCACGAGCCATTTTTCTTCCACTTCGACGCGGATTTCGCTCCATTCGAGCCTTCACTTTCCAAAGCATTTTTGTTGGTGTTGCTGTTTTTTTATGACCATGGCGTTTTGCAACGCTGTCAGTATCACGGTAACGAGCTATGGTTCGAGACACAAATAATTTATTCACGTTGAGGTGCTGGAGGGCTCTAAAGATAGCTACTTGTGGTTTTCGAGCTAAATATAAAGCAAACACTATCACGTTTGAATTCCATGGCGGATAAAAATTTTTCAATACAACTGAAACGCAAATCGTTTAAAAGGCTTGTAAATAATAAAATTATCTGTCATGTGTCAAAATTTGAACTCACTATCATGAACAGTTTGGAAATTATAGAAGTTTGAAGGTTGCAGTTCAAGTCATTCAGGGTGTAGAAGACCGAGAATACAGAGTCATCTTCAGATCTTCAATATCCGACCCCATAAAGACCGAGAATACAGAGTCATCTTCAGATCTTCAATATCCGACCCCATTAAAGAAAGCAACATCTGGTGTCCCTCATGGTAGTCACTTTGGACCAATCATCTTTATCCTAACGATTAACGACGTAAATCTCTTCTTAACGAATTCTAATCTTTCTATTTTCGCTGATGACATGATAATTTCTAAAGTCATTTCATTGCTTCCTGACTCCCATTGCCTGCAACATGACTTAAATAAGTTTTCGGTATGGTGCAAGCAAAACTGTTTGGAGCTTATCGTCCACAAATCCACATTCAAAGAATTGAAGCAGTCCGACGCAGATTTATCCGTTTCGCACTTCGTGGTCTACCTTAGGCCGATCCATATAGATTAACTCAATATGAAAATAGGCTAAAACTAATTAGCATTAGTCGTGAAGCCGCTGATGTAATTTTTATCCACCAGTTATTGACTGGAAACATCGTCTGCCCGAGAATAACGCGAAATATTTCATTCACTCCCAATCCTCGTAATCTAAGATCTGTCCCAATTCTCCTGATCCGAACGCTCCATTCCCTAGAATGTTGCGTATAACAAACAACTACGCCGAAGTCTTTGACCTAAATAGCAGCAAAAAGGAAAAAAAAGCACTGCTCAATATGCCAATCCCTTAACATCTCCCTCGGCCAATATTTCTCCTCTCCCGATTAGGTTAAGAATGTGTTTGGTAGTTTTTAAGCCTAGATTTACGTTTTTGCTTGTTAATAAGCTTAATAAAGTTGTCCGGGGTAGACCCAGGCCAACAATAATAATAATAGCTGCTTACGTTGCGACACCATTTAGCAGTTTTCGCTTACGAGGTACAGCAGGAAAGTGATTAATCTTCTAAAGGCGTTAGAAGTCATTCGGTTGAATCGGCCGCCATCTTAAAGGTCATGTCATCTTCAGTTATGTTCAAAAGAAACTCACAACTCTGTGGCGCATTCGCATGCAGTTATTACTGAGAAATTCTTCTCAAAACTTCCAATCGACATTCCTTGGAGAAATTTGCCATGTCTTGCCGAAAGCTCCTTTATCCTGACGGAAGCCGACAGCGTCTTGGACGTTGTCGGCGCTACATATTTAGCCCAACGAGGTTTGTTATCCAGAATGATAGCCAAATACAATAGCTTCATTAGAAAAACGAATGTTGATGCTTTTTAGCACTAAATAAGTCAGACCAATAAGCTTCCTCAATCTCATGGACAGAATAACCTTAGTTTTAAGAGGACCAATCGTCGATCATGTCTAGGGCTGCACGCGCATAAAAAACAGACATGATCCATCGGACAGTAGAGCCACATCATCTGCATATGCCAATAGAACTATTGAGAGCGTTAAGCATTCATTCAACAAACTTTCACTAGAGCAGTGGAGACTAGTCGTCCTTGCGGGCAACTTTTGTTCACCTCTGCCATCACAGCATTGTTTTTGTCCACATATGAGTACCATCATTCGTTTCGTTGTCGAAAGCACTTCCTATCGATGAAAATGCCCAACGCGTACTTGTCGAGTGTGCTTGCAATTCTGCCTAACAGATTTTGAAGCGCTTTCGCGCGGAGCTTCAGCGTTGGTAGACAAGTGCTTATGGACAGAGGATGCATTTTCAAAGTAGTTTTGCGCACATGAAGCGCGATTATTCTCTCTATGCTTTGCAACATGAAGGAAGGCATATTGATTGGTCTGAAGCTCTTACCGGTGGCAAAGAAATATATTTCAGTATCGGTATCAGTTCCAGGTATGTATGCCAGTGCCAGGCTATTAGTAAAGATTTTTTCAGAGTTGCCAGCAGCTGGTTTATACCTTTTTGTAGCCTCATCCGTACCCACAACCGATAACAGAGCTGCAGTGTTTGTTGTCAGCGTCGTTTAGACTGTTCCCTACCCAATTAGAAACCTCAGAGAGGAAATATCGGCATCATTGCACATAAGCCGATCTCATCTTTTTTGGTTTTTCGCAGAGCTTCCTGCAACAACCCAAATTCCGTCTATCCGCATCTTTTCGCAAGAGAAACAACGCTGACATTACTCCTAACCATTCCGGTATTCTATGAAGCCAGCAGAATTTGCTTGGACATAGTCCCTAGCTTTTAACGTAAACACCTCTCCTGTAGACTTAAGTTTACCGGGTGCCCATACATCCATGGGAGCAAGGATATGCCTTGCCATCGCTCTGCTGCCTTCCTGAAATACCAAAGCAGAACTTGTGTTAGAGGCACAAGTTCCACCCTTGGTATGGCTCGAGGCCGATCTAAAACCTCTTACTATTCTTAGGGTCACAGCACCCAGTACTTATTGCAGCTCTACATTGGGTCAAACCAACAGGAAGACTCTTCCAGCGACTTTGCGTTTAAACCACAGCCACCATGACGCTCCCACAAGGGGGCCAACTTCAACAAGTTAGGCCCGGACCGTGATCCAGGGGGCTTCTGACTCCAATGGTACTGTGATTTAAGTCCTGGTAGGTGGTCCGGTGGTCCTGCCGCCGACAAGACGTATGGCCGGCAACTTGTAACTGGTCAAATCGTAACAACCTTCGGTGGCGTAATTTGCTAAGACCAGTAATTTGCTGTGCCACCGCTTTTTATTAGACAACGTCATTAATGGACGAAGCCTTGATAATTGTACAGGGGGCCCATTTGCTTGGACAATCGTAAAATGAAACCCCAAATCGATGTAAAAAATTTTCAAATCTGTAAACGCCTGAGCATACGCCATCAGTGTCGCTGGATTTTTATGGAATCACACTTGGAATCTGTTTGCTAGAGAATCATGGGCGTGATTGATATTTGGTGCACTGGGAATATGCCTACAGTGGTACTACATATGTAGGTGCTGTTAACTTTTTTGTCATACAAAGGTGCCTTCGGAAAAGCGCTTAGTTTTACGAATGTATACGGCAATAATGATACTCGTACAATTAGTCCTTCCACGTGAATCAGTTTTTTGCTGCTCGTAGGTCGAAATGAAATAAAAGCGAATTGCGTATGAAAACGAACAAACAACACTGGTCGCCAGGTCATAATGTCGCCATAAACAAAAACACATCCCGAGTACGCTTCGCAGTTACCTTTGATAGTGACATGAGCATACAGAATTACTATTGCCAATGGAAGAGTCTACGGACAAAAAATGCAATTTATAAACAAAGTACTCATCAATCTGTCCCTACTGTACGATCCAGAAGCGTAGAACTAGTCAAAAGCTGGTAATACGAGGGCGGGTCAATAAGTCCGTGACTTCTGGATTAAAACACAGATTTTTTGATAAAAAAATAATTTTATTTTTCAACGTAGTCTCCCTTGAGCTCTATACACTTCTCCAATTTTTTTATCCCTTCCAAAAAAAATGATTTGTCGAGGTCCTCAAAATAGGCCTTTGTTTGCGAGATGGAGTCAAATCTTTTTCCACCAAGCCATTTCTTCAGGTTTGGGAACAAGAAGTAGTCGCTCGGAGCCAAATCTGGAGAATAGGGTGGATGAGGGAGCAATTCATAGCCCAATTCATGGATTTTTGCCATGGCAATTGCACATGTGTGCACCCTTGCATTGTCTTGGTGGAAAAGAACTTTTTTCTTGGCCAAATGAGGTCGTTTTTTTTTCAAATCGTCATTGAATCGGTCCAATAAGTTGGCATAATATTCCCCATTGATTGTTCTTCCCTTTTGAAGGTAGTCAATGTGGATTATCCCGCGTGCATCCCAAAAAACAGTCGCTATAACTTTATTGGCTGACAAACCCACCTTGGCCTTCTTTGGCGCCGATTCACCCTTAGAAACCCACTGTTTTGACTGTTGTTTGTTCTCTGGTGTGTTGTGATGGATCCATGTTTCGTCCACGGTTACAAAACGGCGCAAAAACTCCTCCATATTGCGATTAAACAACGCCAAACCTTCCTGTGAAGTTGTTACACGATTGCGTTTGTGGTCGACTGTGAGCAAACGCGGCACCCATCTTGCGGAAAGCTTTCTCATGCCCAAGTGATCATTCAAAATTGAAACCACTGAGCCATGCGAGATCCCTACGGCTTCCACAATCTCTCGCACTTTCAATCTTCGGTCGGCCAACACCATATCGTGAATTTTTTCGATTGTTTCGGGTGTAGAGACCTCAACTGGGCGTCCAGGAGGTTCGGCATCTTCAGTGCTTGTACGGCCACAACGAAATTCAGTAAACCACTTTTTTACCATTGAAATCGATGGTGCAGAGTCCCCATAGTATTTATCAAGCTTAGCCTTGGTCTCGGTAATGGTTTTTTTTCGCAAGAAATAATGCTTAATAAGCACACGAAATTCACTTTTTTCCATTTTCTCCTTAAATTAGTGAGCAGTCTGATAAAAATAGCTGTCAAACACAAACTAACTGACGCAGCAAGTTTAAATTTTGACAGGAGTCAACTGACAGATGCTTGTTGACAGGAGCAGTGTTGCTGTTTCAGTAAAGAGGTCAGAAATTCAAAAAGTTTCCTTGAACATTGCTCAAGAAAGATTTTTTTCCGTAAAATATTCAGTTTGTACTGTTCTCGCTATGCGGCCGACTTGCCAAATGCATGAACATCAACGAACCGGGCGGACGAGTCTTTGAATGCACCCCGCAGATATACATATGGTATGTAGCACAGGAGATGAAAACTATGCGTTAGCTAGAGATCGCAGTTGGAAAAAGGATCCTGGTGTTCACAATTGAAAGCAGCAACTTTGGAGTGAGCTGCCTTAAGAAGCTTATTGTTTGTCTTGGTCGACGGCAATAAGGATCTCTTATGAGTTTTTCTTTCACTGAACCCCAATCTTAAAATATGTATAGTATACGCTCCTTGTTTGTCACGATTTATCTTATGAGTCTAAGTTCAGTGCCAGGCTTGGCAAACACCCGGCAGAGTTTTGGCAATATGCGCACTATTTTCTATTTTTCTTTAAAATTGATCCACAAACTTTGCGTGGTAATTTATTTCCCTTGGTACTCGTACGAGTACATGACATTGCGAAGCAATTGACGAATATTTTGCATCCACAGCTAACCTGTTTTGGTTGATTCTTGCCCGGTTACTTCACAGTAAATTCTTTTAGCAAAAATTAGCGCTGGCTCGGTAATGGTTATTCCAGATATCTTTACAATTTCCACTTGACGTTTTACATAAACATATGAATACCTGCGTTTTGTGACCTCAGCTGCAACATGTAACTAAATGTCGTTCTTGCTTGATAAAACGAATAACATTGCTCTTATTATGCACTTACAACTTTAGTCGGGATGTGTTGGGAAAAGGAGTATGAACAACTGTATACCATATATTGGGTCTACAAGTAAGTTTCCAGCGTTTGTCAGAGATGGCGCCACCAGTGGATCCCGGGCAGAAATGTCAGACCCCATGTGTTTTATTTGTAGGTTTTGTATCTGTCAACAACTTTGCAGCGTTATATTTAAGCAGTTCTATCGGTGTCGTACATTTTATCGAGCAATATCATGGCAAGTTTCCAGCCAAATAAACGTCATTTGCAGGAAGCGCTGCTTTTATTCTTTAATATGAAGAAAAGTGCGGCTGAGGCCTATCGTTTGCTTTCGGAAACTTATGAGGCGGAATGTATTGGTGAATCGACGTGCCGCGAGTGGTTCAGACGATTCAAAAGTGGTGATTTTGGAGTTGAAGACAATGATCGCCCCGGAAAGCTGAAAAGTTTTGAAGACGAGGAATTGGACGCTTTACTGGATGAGGATCCGTGTCAGATTCAAGAAGAACTTGCTGCATCATTGGGCATCACGCAACAAGCCGTTTCCCTGCGCCTAAGAGCACCGGGATTCATTCAAAAGGTTGGAAACTGGCTGCCGTACGAATTGAAGCCAAGAGACGTCGAACGGCGATTTTGCATGTCCGAAATGTTACTGCAGCGGTATAAAAATAAATCATTTTTGTATCGTATTGTCACTGGTGATGAGAAATGGATTTATTATGATAATCCTAAACGCAGAAAATCGTATACAAAGCCCTGCGAGCCCGCCCAATCGACGCCGAAACGAAATATTCACGTGAATAAGGTCATGCTCTGCATATGATGGGATCAAAAGGGTGTCGTATACTACGAACTGCTTCCGAGTGGTGAAACCATCAAAGGACCATTATATCGAACCCAACTAATTCGGTTGAAGCGGGCATTAAAAGAAAAACGGCCAGAATATGAGACCAGGCATGAGTCCGTCATTTTTCATCACGACAACGCTCGGCCACATGTTGCGGTTTCGGTGAAAAACTATTTGGACAATAGTGGATGGGAAATTCCGCCTCACCCGCCTTACAGTCCAGACTTGGCACCATCTGACTACCACTTGTTTCGTTCGATGCAGAACGCTCTTACGGGAATACGCTTCAGCTCAGTAGAGGAAATCAAAAATTGGCTCGATACGTTCTTGGGCTCGAAAGACGAGAAATTTTTTTGGTCCGGAATTCATAAATTGCCAGAAAGATGGGGGAAAGTTGTAGCTTCCGATGGAGCCACTTTTTCAAATTCGGAAATAGGGTGCATGAGGAAGCAATTCGAATATTAACTCATTGATTTTGACCATCGCGATAACGGATGAGTGAACTAAACTGGTGCATTGTCTTGATGAAACAAAACATTTTTTTTCTTCGCCAAATGCGGCCGTTTTTTCTTGATTTCATCTTTCAAACGCTGCAATAAGTGCGCATAATACTACATATACATGCCGTTAATTGTTTTTCCTTTGTGAAGATAATCATTGAAAATTATCCCAGGCGCATCCCAAAAAACCGACGCCACGACCTTGCCTGCAGATGGAACTGTCTTCGCCTTCTTTGGAGCCGATTCTCCCCTTTGAGTCCATTGTTTTTACTGCTCCTTCATCTCGGTTAAGGGGTGATGGACCCATGTTTCATCCATGGTTATGTATCGACGCAAAAACTTGGACTTTATTGCTGTGAAACTTCGCCAAGCACTCTATTGAAACATTCTTACAGCGCTGTTTTTATTCCATTGTGAGTAATCGCGGCACCCATCTTGCGCAGAGCTTTCTCATGTCCAATTTTTCAATCAACATGCCATGTACAGCGCTTTTTGAAATGCCTGCCATATTTGCAGGTTCACGCACTTTCAATCGACGGTCATCCAATACCATTTTGTGGATTTTTTCAATATTTCTGGTGAACTCACTTTATTTGGTCGACCACTGCGATGTTCGTCTTGGCAACTCGTACAGCCTCGCTTAAACTCTGCCACCCAATATTTTATTATTGTAAACGAACAAGCAGGATCCCCTAGAGTTGAATCTAGATCCGTTTTAATGTTGGTTGGATTGAGGCCTTTCAAATGAAAGTATTGTATCACATAAGGATGACCAATTTTTTTCATATTTAAAAATTCATTGAGAGCGTTCTCTACTGAAGGCTGCCGAACAAATACTAAACAACATAGCGTCATCAAACTTTATAAGGTTGACACTTTCTACAATTGTCATTCTTTTTAAACATCAACTGCCATCTATACGTCAGGTCGGGTACTTCTGCGACTACCCTCGTAACTCTAATGCAGAAAAAGAGGACATCTTTTGTCGTAGAAAAGGAATCAGGCTAATGGATTTTGCTGTGGGCCGGAATATCACTATAACTAGTGCATGGTTATCTTACCTTAATATTTACAAAGGTGTTTAGTTGGTCGTAAAACAAATTGACGCACGGCACTCCTCGAGTATTATAGACGGTCGAACTTCCAAGCAGTCAATGTAGACGGAAACCGCTTGGTAGACATAACGGTTGAACGCAATGCGAGTTAGCCTCATATTTCATATCCTTGATCTATCTCAAAGAGTTGAAATGGGATGGGTTACTATCAGTTTTTGTAAGAATTATACAAAAATCAATTACTTTTTAGGCACAAAATGAGATGCTTAAGACATAAATGTCAACAGGGAACATATGTACATTTTACTAGATTGAGTGAAAAGTGACCTCCTTGACCGCCAGAATGCGCTGCTACTGCAAAAAAAGGTTATGGTGTCTTAAAGTCCGTTCATATTTAGGTAGACATGCCAAATTTCAGTGCGATACTGTCTTTAGTTTTGTTTTGACAGCTGATTGTTGTTGACATGTTTGGCACCATGTTGAGTATGGACAAAAACGATTTTCGTTCTCTCATAAAACATTATTTTTTGAGAGGCAAAACGGTGAAGGAAACAAAAGAAAAGTTGGATAAATACTATGGGGCTAATGCTCCGTCAGATTATAGTGTCAAATATTGGTTTCGATAGTTTCGTGGTGGCCGCAACTCCACTACCGATCAAGTCCGCAGCGGCGGGCCCTCCGATGCGGTTACAGAGGACAATGTCAAAAAAATACATGAAATGGTGTTGGTTGACCGGAAAGTGAAGGTGCGCGAGCTAGCAGATACCACAAAGATTAGTACTGAGCGCACACGCCATATTTTGGGCAATATTCTGCATATGAAAAAGTTATCCTGCCGCTGGGTGCCGCGAATAACCAAAAAACACGAACGCGAGAGCACTTCAAAAGAGCATTTGGACTTGCTGATGCGGAATCGGGCGGACTTTTGGCGTCGATTGGTAACTGGATTTGGATTCCACGGACTGTTATCTCTTCCCAAACCTCAAAAGATGGCTCATCAATAAAAAATTCAGCTCTCGCGAGGAAATCATCAACGCCACGGATGATTATTTTGCAGGCCTTCCGGAAAATTACTTTTCGGACGGGGTCAAGAAGTTGGAAAATCACTAGAATAAGTGTATCAAACTAAAGGGGGACTACCTATATTGAATAATATAAAAATAAAAATTTTAATTCCCAAGTAGGCCACTTTTCACTCCATCTAGTACATAGAATATCTAAGAGTTGCGAGAATTCATTCATGTCATGCTTTTATCCAACCAATGCAGATGGGTGCTTGTGCAGGCTCTTTAATTTTATCTCCTTGCTGTGGCTTCCGGGAGAGCCTTACTTAAATATGTACAATTTCCTGCGAGATGTAAAATCTGCACAAGTGAGGAAAATAGTTTCGAAACTCGAGATGATATTTTTATCTAAATTAATTTTTTTTCATTTCATATCTCTATCCGTTTGAAACTTTTTCGTGAAACCATTTGAGTTTCTGCAATCCGTTGTTCGTCCTTTTTTAATGTACGAGTAATAGATATACGACAAACTTTTTGTTACACGAGTAAGTTTTTGTATCTCCAAACTATGTATTGTATCGTATGTCGCTCCAATTATTCTGCATTTAATGTGGTTTAAGTTCATGTTAACAAGTTTTGTTTAACACCATCTAGAATTTGATGGAAAACTTTTTAATCAATCAATTACATAAGGACAAACTAAATCCTCTGAATAAATCGTGTTACAAAAAGCTCAAAACTATTCACACATGAAAAGAATGCTTAACTATTAAATGAACTTGGGGGCTTACAACTACTCGAATACGAATACATTGATCATCGAACCCATAAAACAATCCAACCCTGTCTATGGAAGATAAATTTGCATACAAACGCCATAGACGGAGCACCGAATGATGGCGTCATGACTCTTACGACTAATTCGCGTCGAGAATTTAAATGTAAAGGGAAAAAGATGTTGCAAAAAGTTGCGCTAAGAAACGCACAATCATTTATAACAATTGTTCTCTGTGAAAAAACTTTGTTACTCCTATTGTACGTAAACTTTGTACCCTCTTGTAGAAATAGGATACTCGTATGTTCTCATTTTCATCCTCGTTCTCAATGCCATACGTGCGTAACGTGTGAATTTTCTTTTCCTTGTACACACATTCAAAACATTCACAAGTTGTGTATGGCATTGGTGTTTCCGTCCGACTGTTGTAGACATTTGTGTTTATTATTGGTCAGGATATTGTATTTCTCATCCCTGCTCCCAGGTCCTAAGAAGTGTTAATATATTTTGAATAAATTCATGTATACGCTTGAACCAGAGTTTGCCCGGGAGACGGGGCGATAAAGGAGGAGAATGCCACTTGCCGGAATTTGCATAAGAATTGCACGAGCGGAAGTGTGATTTAGGCTTTGAATTTTAATTTAAAATGAATTTCACCACCAACTACAGATGAAATGTTGAACAGAATAGTATTGCCATTTTGGAGAGCTACAATAGATTAGGAGTAGAATCGTATCCAATTGAGCTTAGAACAGGATAGAAGGCAGAGATTGCTGTTCAAACTTTTTGAAGTTACTTGTTTAGATAGAAAATCCTTCTGCAGGTGGATTGTTTCATAATGGAATGAATGTAACGGCTGTGTTAGGAAAGCAACTTAAATTATACTTAGAGGAGGTTATCTCAGGGCCTAAACAAGCATCAGGGTACCTACTACAACTGTATACAAAAGTACAAAGCTGTCCTAGTAATCAGCTGTTTGTTTCTCTCTAGTCTTAAGATTCAAATTGGTTAAAGTTAAAATTAGCTCCTAGTGATCGGATTCACTTAATTTGTGTGCGTCTGTAGTGGATACGGTGACTCGGAATAATAAATGTGCTATAGAGTGCACAATTTCACGTTTTTCTATGCAAAAATAGAATCCCTCTTATTAACGTACTCATAAAACGCTATAGTTACACAAATAATGTTGCTCAGTAAGCGCGTTCTAAGCATCTTCCTCAACTGCGAGGTCGGGGATTTTTTTTCAAAACGAGCAAGGATATCTTCATCCGCGTTCTCTTATGCCATGCAATAGGTGAAATGACGGCCTTATATCTACTCCTCTTAGTTCATTTTGACAAATGCTTGTTACTTATTTGCCCTTCTTCCTCAAGCGATGTAAGAAATAACATATTTAACCCCCTCGGATCTGGCCTCAATATACATATAAGGCGTGATACTAATATCAGTCAAACAATGGGCACCCCCCGAACACCGGCGCAATGTCTCGTGTCTCAGTCTGTTTTATCGCTATTTCCACGACCAGTGCTCCATAGAAATGGCCAGTAGCATTCCGCCCCTTCAAACCTTTAACCGTAACACCCGTCTCACTATGAATGCTCATCAGTATACCCTCAAGCCCACTTTCCGGCGTACTCTAAAATATCGTGATTCGTTCTTAAGGCTTATGGAATGCCCTGCCTAGCTCCTTCTTTCCTAGTCATTATAACCTTCAAATATTTAAAACCAACGTTCACCGGTACCTCTCTTTCTATCCTCCCTGGCTTTCCTTCGCCCGCGCTGTGTGCAAACATTTTAAGGGTACTTAAATCCCTTGAGTGCGCGCAAATTATAAAAAACAAAATTGGCTCAGTAGCGCCACCTGTCTTCCAATCCGAGTACTGTAATACTGTAAAAAAACAGCCCTCGTATATGTAATACTGTAAGAGTGCCTTGCGTCGAATCTAACACGATCAGTGCAATTAGTCTCTACGAATATACCATCAAAGTCCTTCTTCGTTAACCTTCGATGTTTAATCTCGTCTACCTTACGGTGCACTATGTACGAGTAGTGAGTACTATGGCCATTCATTACTGATGACAGTCCGGTGTGGAGAAAGGCCTAGTCTCTCCACTCACTCACTGTGCCGTTCGTTTTGTCATTTTCAACGCAGAGAAAGGGACCTAAACTGGTCTTTACCGACACCGAACAGCGAAGGAATAGGAAAAATTTTTTAAAGGCTAAGCAGGCATTTTCACTTTGCGTGGTTTGCTTTTGTCTCACAAAAGAGTAATGACATCACGAATTAGTTTTGCTGTTTTTGGGTGTATGTCATGGGAATCGAACCCAGCTCTCTGATATACCTCGCGTCGTCGAACGTCAATAGGATAGGATTTACCATAAATATTCGTTTACCAGTACGAAGGAAGTCCTTTAATATTTTTTTAACGTGGCAGACAAAATGAACACACATTCCAATTGTAGTAAAAGTGGCAACTCTGAATCGCTGAATGGAATTGATGATAAAAAATGCTAATTGAGGGACTCACTTGACGCAATGGTATCTCGTCTCCCGCGGGAAGGATAATTTTGTTTGCTTGAAATTTTTTTCCATCACGCTGTTGAAATGAATTAATTTGAGAATTACGGATGTGTATGTACAGATATGTACGAGTATAATATAAATAGTAGCTTAGGGGAATTGATAATTTGCATTTTAATATGAATATTTGGAATGGAATGATGTGGCTTAATTGAGCAAAAGGACATGACTTTTATGTACTGTACATGCATATGTTTTCGCATTTGATGTCACAGCACTTTGTCACGTTTGACCTTGATATCTGCGTATTTGGCACCAGCTAGACGAGTCTTTCATCATTACAAAACCTATTCACTTGTTTGTGGTGCTTCAAATTATGAGTTTGTTAATAGCATCATGTTCATACTCGTACTCCTGTCATTTAAAATGCAGTATAACTCACCGCAATTAGTAAAATTGGATTATTGATTTAAGTTTGAAAATGAATCCCGCGTTTATTTGATTTTTCAAATAATTGGCGCCTGTCTTTCGTTATCCAGGGAGCTCTGTATATCATATTAATAAGAGGTCTCCCGTCTAGTCTGACACTAATTAGAGGCGACTATCGTTTATCGAGAGAATATTGCTGGCTGAAAAATTATTAATTATTATAATGCATGACACGGATCTGGTAAATTATGAAAGATTTAAAAAAAATTAAAAACATTTTAGTCCTAAAAAAGTGTGTGAACGTACTCTTACGACTCCATCTATCCTAAGGCTTTACTATTGCCTCCTTCGCTTTAAGAAGCAAGCATTGGCAAAAGGTATTCTTCGTTTGATCCCAGCGTGCTTACGTTGCTATATCTGTCTGAAATGACTTTCTGTTCATAACGCCTGTGTCGTTTGATACACTTATATTTGGCGCTGCAAAGCTATACTCACAAGCGTATTACTGACATTACGCTTCGTTCTTGAGTGGACTTTCCTAAGATTGTAACTCTGGCGTTGAAGTGTGAGTTTAGCACAACATTTTCAAGAACGGTATTTAAAAAAAACTTGCATGGCAGCGCATAGACTTACCAAAATCCTTTTTTGTTATCGTAGGTTTCGGTGAGGTCTCATTTTTCACCGATTAGTTTGGAAGTGATAACACAAACAGATATTTCTTTGTATATCTCGTCTCTATAAATATTAGGATACAAGACCTTGAAATTCGTGGCTTGAGAATTAGATCTGTGATGGACTTTCCTGGCTTTAAGCCACACTGTTATGAATCAATCACGTTGTTGACAAAAGCATCTTGTTGGTGATATTGAGGAGACGTATATTTCTGTATCTGACACTTTTAAAGGTGTTTAGTGCTGAGATTATATTTATCGGTCAAACTTTCGTTCAATCAAATTTTTCAAATAAGTCTGTTTAGCTCCTAACCAAGTCATCCCCCGCTGCTTTAAACAGCTCGACGGGTTGGCCGTCACCAACAGCAGTTTTGTTGTACTTAAGTTCAGAGAAGGCTATCTTTGCTTTACTTCTCTTCCCGAAGGCCATTTCCGAAATCTCTCAACAACTCCTATTTCGCCAGCATCAAGTATCGAAGACTACAAAGCGGCACTGCAATCACCATCGAAAGCCGATGGTGAGCTCTACGAACAGAAGAGACGGAAAAAACATCGGCTTCTCCAGAAGAAGACAAAAGAGCCCGAGATGCGCGCAATGATGTTGAGAGGTTGTATTCGTACTCCAGGAATAAGGTGCGGAATTTTTATCAACAGGTGAAAAGAACATGTCTAGGCAAGAAGACAAAAACCTGTAGAGATGAAGAAGAAAACCTTGCAGTAGAATCACTGTTGGTGCCCAACATCCCTTCGTCAGCGAGAGAAGGCCATTCAAATTAGACGATAACAATCAAAACAAAACAACCGGACTTGACGGATTACTAGCCGAGGTATTCAAAGCAGCTGGGAATGATCTTGTGGAGAGCAGACATCGTTTTGCCGATCCACGTAAAAGGGGACTCCCTCAACTGCGCCAACTATAGAGGTATACGTGTTGGTGTTAAGATCTTTTCAAAAGCGCAAACTAAAACCAGAACTCTTTCCTGCGAATTCAATTCCTTTCTTAAACATGTTGTGACCAATGCATACGCCATTGGATACAAGATCTTATCTGCCATATTGTGAAAACGTCTGAAACTCTTCGTCAAAAACCTTGCGCCTATCAGTGCAGTTTCAGACCAGGAAAGCCCACAACCGGCCAAATCTTCACACTGCGGCATATCTTGGAAAAAAAAAACTCAAGAAATCCAAAATCGATTCCCACCATTTTCTCATAGATTTTCAAGCCAAATATAACAACATTTATAGAGATGAGCTATATGGAGCTATGTCTAGTTTTAGCATCTCTGCCTCGTCAGTCTGTGCAGAATAAGGATTGAGAACGTTCACTGCTACGTCAAAATCAGTAACGACTTATCCGAAACTTTTGACGCGCTGTCATGTGACTTCTTTTAACATCATACTTACTTACTTACTTAGGTCCTCGGACCTATTATGACCGTGAGGTTCTCCTTCCGGGGCATAGGGTCTCCATTCCTCCTACGCTCCATCGTGTACGGTTTCTGGAGATGTATCTTTCTAGCCCTCCCCCAATTGTGCTGATTCCTCTTCGACCGTTCTTCGCCGCGTACTTCTAAGTCGGCCCACTCGTCTGCTTCTCTGCGTGAGTGGGTTCCATTGCATCGCTTAACTCGCAATGCACTTGTGACATTTACGAAGCATATGCCTAAACCACTGCTACTTACGTCTTCGTATGATAAAGTCAATGGGTTCCTGACCTGTTCTCGCTTGACGTTCGTCATTAGAGATACGGTTGGGTCAGAAAATGCTCAAGATATTCCTTAGACCTCAATTCACGAACACTTGCAACTTTCTTGTGACAGCGGGTGTGACTTTCCAAATGTTGCACACATAAAGAAGCAGCGATTCAACATTGGAGCGGAACAGTCGTAGCATGGTATTTAGGCTGATAGAGTTGTTTCTCCTTATTTTGGACAGCATTCCGAACACAGCCTTTGCTTTCCCGATTCGGTTGTTTATATCTAGTTTGGTTCCGCCATCAGTAGAGACAATACTCCCAAGAAATCTCTACTTGGTTAGATGAGGAAGTTCCAAGACTGATCCTTTTAATTTTCGCCGTATAGATCTTTAGTCCAACGATTTCAGCTTCTCTCTTCAGCCTAGTTGTCATTTGATGCAGATCTATGATCCTATCAGAAAGTAAGCATACGTCGTCCACGTAGTCCAGACGTTTGAAGTATGACAATTCCTCTATTTCCAGCCGACAAAGCTGCATGCAGTACATCGCTTATTACCAACAAGAACACTATTGGTGACAATATACAGCCCTGCCTAACCCCACTTATGATTTCAAACTCCTCTGACAACCTTCCTTTATGCAGAACGTGACATTTGGATCCATCATATGTAGCCTTGATAATACAACAGCAATCAATTTATCTGGGATGCCCTTCCTGCGCAAAGCAAGCCAGATAAATTCTCTATAGACTCTGTTGACCTCCTTTTCGAAGTCGATGAACTGCAGGTGAAGTGGTGATCGATATTCAACGCACTGTTCGGTGATGATCCGCAAGGTGTTGATGTGGTCCACACAGGAAAATCCAGTGCGGAATCCTGCTTGTTAGACGTCGAGTGTGTCTTCGAGGTGGTTTTTTATTCGCTCCAGGACGATTTTTTGCTATTTTGCATAAGGTCTCCTTTCTTTGGGAGCTTGACAATCATTCCTTTTTCCCACTCTTCAGGAAAACACTCTGTTTTCCAAGGTTTCTCTATGAGTGGGTGCAGGAGTTCACTCAATGTTGTTGGCGCTACTCGTAAGAGCTCGGCGGAAATACCGCCAAGTCCAGCCGCTTATTGTTTTCAGTCCTTTGATTACGGTAAAGATTTCTTCTCTCCTGGGGGATATAGTGCGTATTCGGGGATTTATTACTACGGACGGATCATTGGACGTTGGGTTCACTTCACTGGCAAAAAGGCGGTTTAAAACCTCAATCGACTTGGAGTGCGCAACTGAAGGCAGTTGGCTAAAGGCCGGGCTAATTAGAGAGGTTTGTTATTTAAGGCCCAGGTCCACTCCGAACTATAGCGCCACCTAAGTAAGTAAGTAGGTATCTTCACTTCGTTGAAACCAGGTGGATGAAACTATTTTAAACTATTGCCCAAATTGAATGAATGATTCCTTCTACCTAATAGCAAGATTTTGATCATCGTCGTCATTATATAGTCTACGGAAATGGTATTTCCATATCTTCAACACGGACTGCGATTTAACTGTTATATTATGATACCTTGTTCGTCTTTGCAGGCCTTAATTTGAGCTTTGTAACCTTGACATATTCTTTTAACTCTTTTTGTAGCAATTTCATCTCTTCACATTGTTAACTGTGTGCTTCTCATTCTCCTGTCTTTTCTGCTCACAGAACTTACAAACAGCTCAATAGTTACTATGCAGCGCCGCTAGATACGCCCTTTTTCGCTGCGTGTGCTTACCGTCAAACCAACAGTTTTGTTGTGGTTGCTGAGAGCACATCAGGGACGGCATCATTCTGCTGCGACCGGTTTTTAGAGCTTGACGGTTACAGCACAGTTTAAAGGACTCTCGATCGTCGCTTTCTTGCTATTGTAGCTATTTGACGTCAATCTTTCTCAGAATATTAATGATAACGATAAGAAAGGGGCACTTACTGGGATGCACAAACTGACTTAAAAAATCTCAAAATCTTCTCCGAAAACAACATTAGGCTTCCTAGGAATGAACAAAAATAGAAGCAGGATTCTATCTGATTCCCTAATTGGTCAACCCATTCAAATACCATCTCAAGAAAGTGGGCCTTGTCTATTCTTTGATATCATTGTTAGGTGGTTTTCGAACCACGAAAACTGCACAATATGTTTTATTCGAATGTCTTCCACTGCCTGGCTCAGGTCTGAGCACTTCTAAAAAGGTTTCACAAAGCAATCATCCCGATACATTATTTCAGCCAGTACACCAGCATTTCCAGTAAACACCTAAGGGTTTGATACAAAAGATCCTGCAAGGCCGAATTCTTCTTGTAAGCTCTGCAGAAATGTCTGCGCTTTCGTTTTGTTATTTTCACGTATCTGCGTCGTTGCATTGTGAAAATAAAGGCTGTGTGGTTTAGGATTGTTTCAAAACGTTACCTCCATCTATTTCATTAGTCTCACCCGCAGGCAGTATTCTGCTGCCTAATGCTGTAACTGGGTGTTATTTGGAACGCCGACCATTAATAAGTTTTAAACTGATACTGAGGACGGTTCAGTCATCAATCAGTGATTTTGTGTATCTTTCGTTAGACCTTTTCTACTAATAACTCTTATAAGCTCGTTAGTTTGCTGTAAGGTAAACGAATATACTGAAAGCCAAGTGCTGTGACTTCTCTGTCTTTCAACGCTTCCACTGATTATTATCTATGTTCTAGCTGAACTACTGATTGTTTCTCTGAATTGTAGGCGCCGTTGTGAATCCCGAAGCCTGTTGTCGGTGTAGCTAGTTAATGCCTAGAATGCAGTTTCTTAAGCGTCGGCTAATCGCAATGGGCGACAAGTCTGGATTACCGTAGATGAGTCTCAGATGAACCTATGAAAGATTTTATATTTACATTATGTGTCTGCAATGACTACACGAATTGCGTTGCAGAGGTCGCTAAGGCGCCTTTATTTCATCTTCCATGTCTAAGTCTAAGTGCAAGGTATTCGCCTCCATTATATTGTCTTGTAACAGAATGAACCAATACCCATCAAGAGATGTTGTTTCGAGCAGGCTTTTGCCAGTCATTTTCTTTCAGTTCCGTTTGAAAGGCCACTGTGCAAAATTCCCGTCTGCGTCTTAAGACAGACTCATTTTTAATGGTTGGACGCAAGAAATCCGATAAGGTCGGTTTCGATTGAAGGTACTCGTATTCGCTTTTCTGTTGGTAAAGGTCGTCAAATTATTCCCATGATTTCAGTGGGTCTGCCTGGGAAAAAAAAACTTCTAGACTGACTACGATATAAATGTATTTCATTGCTCAATAAAGACAACTGCAGATAACTTATGGCTCTACGTACCTCATACACAATCTTACGATGATAGCAATCTTAAATTTTATTCACAAACAATTGACAGCACCTTATCCAAGTATCTGTTTATTGAATATAAGCCTCTGATAAAGTCCCATTGAAATGAAATAAAATTCCATCGTTAACTGAAAACCAATAAAAATGGATACTTCCAAGATCCAGGCTTTCATTCGGCTTACCAAATTCGTTTTATTAATAAGCGTGTCTCACTCTAACTGCACATCAATGCAATAAACACTTTCAGTCAATAAAAAAACAACAAGAAATACCTAACTTCCTGATCACATCATGGACATACGAATATGCACGAATACCTATCCCTGTTGGACAAACCATCTCATTAAATTGATAATAAATTCTAACCACATAATAAAGTAGCTGACGCTACCAAAGATTCCTCCTTGGCGGGTCTTGCTGCCTCTCAAAACAAATAAAGAATCAAAAGCCAACCATCTTTCCCTTACCAAATGTCAACTAGTCACGTAATTATTGAGAAAATACGATTTCATCTTATCTCATCCCGTGTCATCGGGTAAGTCAACTACGGGTAACATCAACAATACCAAAACACATAATGATGTCGCCTCCTCCATCTTACGGATATGTGGCCTGACGATTAATGTGGGACTCCCTCCGATCGAATATCCTATTAATCCATGTAGGCGTTCAATCAGAATCTTTTACCACCCATCAAGGGCAAACATCCCGACATCAGTGCACATAGTGTGTAAGCACCTTCATACGTCATAATAGATTGCGTGTATGGTGTTGAGAGGCATTCGTAACAGAAAAGAGGACTGAAATTCAGGAATAGAGGGTGGATTTTATATTAGCTAACGGCAAATCACGCCCTTTCATCCTATCAAACATGTGATAAAAGTGGATGTTACACGCATACATACGAGTATGTAAATACATATCCTGCAATCGAATCGTTGATTTCTTTTTATATCATCTTGACGTCTGGCTTTAGTGTGGATGGGATCCTTGTGATCCAAAGCCCTAGCATAATTTGCGACTTTGATGTCGGCCCTTGGTTATAGTATCTTTAGCTACAAATTAGATGGCGATGGCATAGGCTAACCACATTTCAGAATTAATTATAATTAAAAGAGCTTACAAAGAAACGGCAGAAAAATGAAAGCCAACTGTGGAAAATAATTTCTCTTGGATTAAGAATATCCGTGATACAATCGTATTCCTACTTACACTCTGCTTTATTAGTTTGCCGACGTAAACACATTTTTATAAATCCATGTCCTGTGCGATGGAGGGAGACTATCAAAGAGGAGGTGGTCTTCTAATCAATATGCCATCAGTAAGGAAACTTTGAGAGGTTTTTTTTTCTAAAGAAGTACTAATGAAGCTATCATATGACGATATGATATTCCTATCAGCAACAAGACAAACAATTAGAATTCCTTTGTGGACTCTGGTGGAGCAGAGTCCTCATTGTGTACATATATCCCTTGGCACCTTGCCAGCTATAATACATGGCTCAGGCCGTCACGTTCGTTCTTTTATAGCTTTTTGGGCAAGGATCCAAATTTGTAATCCATGAAATACGAGTATTAAGTGAGTGGTGAGAATTTAATCAGCTTCGCTTGTGCTTACATATATGTAGAGCGCTAATGCAAATTAGAATGACATCCCTGGGTGAATTTTAATGATCTACGGGCAGGATTGGGAATCTCTTTAAAATGTTGAAAATAGTGCAGGAGGGGATGTTTCAACAGCTGAAATAATTTTTCTAAAGACCCCTTACCGCTGGTGGTGGGAAGTATCAAATATGTAAGCTGCCTTAAATACTAAAATAATGCTAACTTTGCACATCATACGCACAGTCAGCAACCTGACACTTTTATTAAACTTACTGACCGATTGCATATATAAAAATACTTATAAGATTTAATCACAGGTAAAAGTCAAATGTGTTAGCTGATACGAGTATGTTATGTTCCTAGGACCTAATCAAGAAAAAGTTAAAACTCTCTGACGTTTTCATCATGACAGGCGATACGTAGCAAGGTTATAATGCTAAGGAAATACAAATTTAGACATAGTTCCACATATGTACTAGATGGAGTGAAAAGTGTCCTCCTTGGGAATTAAAAAAATTTTCCTTTTTAAATGTTTTTTTATATTATTCAGTATAGTTCCCTTTTAGTTTGATACACTTATTCCAGCGATTTTCCAACTTCTTGATCCCGTCCGAAAAGTAATTTTCCGGAAGGTCTGCAAAATACTCCTCCGTGGCGTTGATGATTTCCTCGCGTGAGCTGAATTTTTTATTGATGAGCCATCAATCATTTGAGGTTTGGGAAGAGATAATAGTCCGAGGGATCCAAATCCAGTTACCAATCGAAGCCAAAAGTTCGTCCGATTCCGTATCAGCAAGTCCAAACACTCTTTCGAAGTGCTGTCGCGTTCGTGTTTTTGGTCATGCGCGGCACCCAGGGGCAGGATAACTTTTTTATATGCAGAATATTGCCCAAAATATGGAGTGTGCGCTCAGTACTAATCTTTGTGGTATCTGCTAGCTGGCGCACCTTCACTTTCCGGTCATCCAACACCATTTCATGTATTTTTTTTGACATTGTCCCCGGCAACCGCATCGGAGGGCCTGCCGCTGCGGACTTGATCGGTAGTGGAGTTGCGGCCACCACGAAACTCTCGAAACCAATATTTGACGGTGTAATCTGACGGAGCATTAGCCCCATTATATTTATCCAACTTTTCTTTTGTTTATTTCGCCGTTTTGCCTCTCAAAAAATAATGTTTTATGAGAGAACGAAAATCGTTTTTGTCCGTAATCAACATGATGCCAAGCACGTCGACAACAATCAGCTGTCAAAACAAAACTAAAGACAGTATTGCACTGAAATTTGGCATGTCTGCGTAAATATGAACGGACTTCCAGGCACCATAACCTTTTTTGCAGTAGCAGCGCATTCTGGCGGTGAAGGAGGTCACTTTTCACCCCATCTAGTACATGTAAAGGGCTTTTTTTGGAGGTATACAAATTCAATATGAAATAAAAGACCTGAAGGTAATGTTAATGTCTATGATATTAGCTTTATTTAATAGATAATTGTATGCCATTAGTGTTTAAATATGATATATGATATCGGGCATATGCGTGCCACGGCTGGCTCGAATAAAGCGCAATCGTGAAGTCCAATTCGCGACAACTTTATCGAGCAACTGGGGCCGTATATCAGCAATAACACGGCGATTATTGACTTCCAAATCGATCAACGTCTCTGGTTTATCGGTATCGCAGATCACAGGATCGTAGAGGCCAGTTCACAGGTCCATTACGCGAAATTATGCGCTCAGCAAATGTTTCCCTCAATAAATTGATGGTATCGCGCGCCGTGTGGCATCTTGCGCCATCTTGTTGAAACCAAAGCTCTGTCACGTTCAACTGAGGGACGAAAAAGTCAGAAATCATGTTTTTATAGCGCTCTCCATGGGCGGTAACATTCTGATCCTTAAAGAAATATGGCCCGATGATTAAACCAGCCCATAAAGCGCAACAAACAGTGAGTTTTAATGGTTGTAAGCGAGTCTCGACGAAGGCTTCTGGGTTTTCTCCACTTCAAATTCGGCAATTTTGCTTCTTTACATAACCATTTAACCAAAAATGCGTTGAAAATGAGGATCAAGCTGAATAATGTTTTCGCCCTATTCACCGAACCTACGACGCGTATAATGGTCACTCGGTGTCAACTTTTGCACAAGCGTTCCGAATAACTTGCTTTGATGGACGATTATGTCGACCGTAAAATGGAAGTAGCGCACGATAAGTTTGGTGAACCGAATCGTGATTTTCAAGATAAATTTGCACTCGTTGTTCTGGCGTTAATCTATTCATCGTAAAATGGCAAAACGTACTAATCACAAATCAACTTTCAACTGTCAAATTGACAATCTGTAGAAACAGTGTTGCCAGTTTAAAAACCAAACCTCTAAAAAACACACCTTTTAGATTCTGGAAATTGCAAGTACTGGATAAGAGAATATTAACGAAAATTAAAAAATAAAAAGTATCGGAGACAGAACGGAACCCTGGAGGATATCAGCATCCCGCAGTTTTTTTGATTGAATTCAATTACTTTGGCTGAACAGCTACTTTGTGAAAAGGCTGCACACGTGCATATTCTCATTCCTTATGAGCGTGCTGTGCCTGTGCTACTCGATTAAGTTGTTTTGAGATGCAACGTAGTATCGGACAGTGGTTGAGATCTGGGTAGTGCTCTAAGTCTGTAAGATATTAAGTTGTAGTGTGGATTGATGCAAATATATTATTTTCTAAGAACTTGGGACTAAAGCAAAACGATTCTTCCATTTAATAAGCTACTTTCTTAGCTGAGGATAATAGGGAATCGTCTTAAAATCATCTGACAGCTTTCTGATGATATCATAAACAACTCTAATGTCGCACCTTCCGAAAGCTTCTGCGGCTTGAATCGGAACTGAATTATTTCTAGAGAAGCTCCAAATTGAACTTTAAATTTTATTAGTTCTTTGATTTACCTTCAGTTTATACCCATGTATTCGTACTATGAGACTCCTTCGGCAAGATAATAACTAAATTATTTGTAGCAGATCGATGGTAAATCTGGCTGAATGAATGTTACAATGCTCATAGTTGCGTATCAAACGCATATGTAAGTTACTAAACTTTAAGTGTGGAAAACTGAAAATTTTTTTTTGAAAGAATTTTTTTAATTCATTTGAAAGGGCTATCGGTGCCATTATGTATGGAATGTAACATCGTTCAAATGTCCGCCGCGGCTTCTCTGGGTGGCACGCATCCGAACTGTCCAATTTTCCATGACTCTGGCGCATAAATCAAGCTGAATTTGACCGATGGTATGGGTTATGTTGGCTTTGATCTCGGTGGCCAGTTCACATCACCTCCACATGAGATGACCATGCCCTCGAATCGCTCGTGTAGAATTCCCAATGTGGCATGAGCTGTGTGGCACGAACTGTGTGGCACGTAGCGCCGTCCTGTTGAAACCACATACCGTTGGTGTTCATATCATCCAATTCAGGCCAAAGAAGTTGGTAATCATCGACCTATAGCGCTCGCCGTTGACGGTGATGGCCTGGCCAACGTAGTTTTCAAAGAAAAATGGATCGATCGCCAGCCCAAAATCCACACCAAACAGTGACTTTTTCGGGATGCATTGGACGCTCTTGGATCTCATGTGGACTGGTATCATCCCAAATTCGACAATTTTGTTTTCTGACGTACTCATTCATCAAGAAATGGGTCTTATCGCTGAAGATGATTTTTCGATGAAAATTTGGGTCAGATTCCTTCAGCTCTCCTGGGTCAGTTGAATTTTGTACGAGTGCATGCCCAAGTCACGACGCAAAATTCGCCAGGTTGTGGTCTGCGAAAGGCCGAGTTTTTGTGAGCGACGCGAAATCGACTGCCTCGGATTCTCTTGCGCACTCTCACTGACAGCCGCAATGTTTTCGGCAGATCTTGCGTTTCGTCGACGTGCGGGTGTTGATTTATTGTTTACTGAACCAGTGGACTCAAATTTATCCACTATACTGCGAATAGTCCTCTCGGTAGAACGATTATAGCGACCGGAAAATGGGCGAAGTGCGCGGAACGTTGCGCGAACAGGATACCCATTTTGATAAAACAATTTTATCATTTGCACGTGTTGTTGAACGCTATGTCCGTCCATGGTGATTTGACAAAACAGGCAATAAATGACAGCCAATTTGACAGATGTAGCTTCAACAGTACGGCCGCTATCATCTATCCCTATTGGAAGACCCTGTATATTCGGTTCAAACCACAAAGGCTTGAGAGCACAGTGGATGTAACCAAGTGTCGTTCAGGCCGCAACATATGTAACGTATATGCTACCTTTAAAGATGTCACTATCAAAATGTTCACTGAAAAGCAAGCTCTATCCTACGCGCTGAGTCTTCATGAATTCAAAAATCTCGGCAGCGTGTTTCAATGTCATTAAGCACTTAGCCAACCGCAATAAGTATAGACCCTAATTGCTAACAGATCAAAGAGTCATTTTAGGTTACGAAGCGGCTAACCAGTTAGGAAGTAAAAGTTCGATTGGAAGCTACACATGTACCAAAGCTTCCCTACGGTAGCCCTAATTATGTATAATCTCAACGGCCACCTAACATACTGGAGAAATGTTTAAGTATTTCTTAAACAAATACCTAAAAAATATCCTAAATTACAAAAAGAATTATATGAGAAGGCTAACAAACTTCTTCTCCGGACACTATGATCACCTCCACAAAATGAACCTTTCTCCTGAAACTGAATTGACTGTTGAGAGTCTCAGAACACATACTGTGTTACGGCACTTAACATATGTGGGCGTATCTTCCTTAAGAATACTGTGACCTCCGAAGAAAATAACAAAACCATTAGGCTCTAAACTAATGAGTAGTGAACACCCCAAATTCATTAGTAAAGTTGAGAGATTCCTGGGCTTAAGTTCCTAGAGATCGCTGTGAAAAAAAAATGTTTCTTGTTGCCTTTCTTACGGGAGGTCCAAGCCTAAAAATTTACAGCAGCGCTGTTTTGACTCTACCTACCTTGTCATTAAGGTCAATCAACAGACTCGTAGTTGTGACATTCCAAGTAAGCTCTCCAACAAATATTGCAGTCAATTCAGTGTCGAAGTCATCCTTCTCATCATCATAGCGAATTCCGTCTTCAAGAATGTGAAACATAATCGTTCAACTGCTGTTAGTATCAATAACATACTTATTTACTTGGGCCTGAACGAATAAGCCTCTCCAGTTAGTCCAGTCTTTAGTTAACTGCCTCCAGTTGCTCACTCCAAGTCGGTTAAGGTCCCCTTCTACTTGTGCACGCCACCTTAGGTGAGGTCTTCCTCCACTGCGTTGTCCCTCCGAGTTATATTCAAAGACTCTGCGGGCCGGAGCATTGGTGCGCATTCGCTCTACATCTCCTAGCCATCTCAAGCGACTGATGCGCAGTTTTCAGATTAGGTCGATGTCGCTGTACAGCTCGTATAGTTCGTCGTTGAATATTCTCCTCCAAAACCCCGTCAACGCAAACGGGACCGAATATTTTTGGAAGAATTTTTCTCTCGAACCGACTGAGGATATCTTCATCTGCTTTCGATAGAGTCGGGCCTTACTACTCAATTGCCTTCTTAGCCCAAGAAACAGCGATTGGCCAGAGTGATTCTTCTTCCATTTATTTCTGCTGAGGTGTTGTTGGCAGAATTCATAGTGAGCCAAGGTAAACAAAGTCATTTACTACCTCGAAATGATAGCTGTGACGTTCTGTCCAATTCGTCGATGTAGTGTGTTGTTGACAGCGTATGTTTTGTTTTGTCCTCATTCAAAGCTAAACCCATTTTGGAAGCTTCCATTTCAATGGTGACAAACGCACGAGTGACAGCTCGCTGGATTCTGCCAATGGTATCAATAAGCACGCACAATTTTTTGCGACTGCTTTCGTCTCGGTTGCCCTCCAAGACCAAGAAATAAGATGTTTATTGTCGGCAGTTCTCATCGTGCTATATATTATATTTTACTTAGTCTCTGAAGAAGGAAGATTATGTAAGGAGCATTATGTTGCTAAAACTGTACTCCTCTCATTAGGTGGACATTTTTGTTCGTGCAATATCGTTTCTTCATCACTCTATGTATGTTATGTGCTTTTCTTGGAATATTGAATCGTGTTCGTTTTTTCGTGTGTCAACTTGCGTTTCACATTATCGTAGTAAAATTATTGAAGCTCTGAGCGTAAAAATTTCTTCGCGCTTAGCATCAAGACGTGACATACACTCAAAAACGTCTTACGAATTTACCTCAGACCTATTTTATTTATAATGAACGTTCTTCAATAGAAATGTAGGCATTATCTGTGGCATATAGTACACCAACATGGACTACTATACATCATAAAAAAAAAGCCAACGACGCTCACAGTTTATGTAAATTCCTTTACATAAAATTTGCTCGGCCTTTTCTTGAATAAGCCGTCAAGTTGGGTCATCCTGCTGCAGCATCCGTATGCTGTGGATAGCTGTACGGCGAACGTTTATCCGTTTTGCGTTGCAGAGGCCCTAGGGCTTTAACATAGGACAGCACATCTGAAACTGATAGACCTTCAATCTCCTATACATAATTCGTTGTAAAGCTGGTGACATACTATTTCTTCATCATCTTTTGGCTGGTAACATTGATTTTCCCGTTCTATTGTGACTCATGTCATTGAACACTAACCCAAGTAGCCTTAGATCTGTTTCTCCTCTCAGTATTAATCCTCTAACCGGACGATTTATGGTTATCATGAACACTTAATCCATTCAACTTATCTTTGACTATAATATAAGTCAATCCCTCAAGATTCAGTTCTACTCCACTTCCATATCTCTCTCGTTCATGGTCCCCAAGCAATAGAATCTATCAAATATGTTAGTTTTTAAGTTTAGTACAATATTTAAGTTCTCCTTGTATTAGTCATAATAAATCTGTCCAAGGTCGAACTGGGTCTTAATCAATCAATCCATCCAAAAGAGCAATCTGTTTATGTCTTATCGCAAAAGTTAAAACAACTACCCAAGTTTACCGGACTTAAGTGACACGATAACGGGTATTTCATTTCTACTTAGTACTAGCAAATGTTTGCTTACACGAAATGAACACATCCATTCTCGAGCACCAATGAACACATCCACGCCAACTTGACAGCTATTTGACAAGTGACATTTATGCAAATTTCCCACGTAAAAAGTTTTTGACGTCAGCTGTTTGCAATTCGCTCGAAAATTGTGTTGTCGTAATTGGGCTGCAAAAATGCGAAATCTTTCGGATGTTTCACACTAAACTTTGTGTATCGGACCGTGAAGTTATTTGAGGATACTGGTGGGATAGTCGACCGTGTAAAACCCGATCGTCCGCGCACTGTGCGAACGCCACAAGTTATCAAAGCCGTGGAGAATCGTCGAAATTCGCTGTGCAAGCAGAAAATCATGTCACGGGAGGTAATTATCAGCAAGGGCAGCATGTGGCGAATCTAAAACGTGATTTGGGACTCAGTGCATGCAAGAGACACATCGACCACTTACTCATAGAAGCATTGAAACAGAAACGTGAGTCAAAATCGAAATCCTTACTTCGCCAATACGCGAAAAAGGGTTACAGACGAATTATTTTTACTGACGAGAATATTTTTACCGTTGAAGAATCATTCAACAAACAGAAAGATAGAGTGTATGCTCTGTCATTACGACAGCTCGGTCAAAAGCTCGGCGAAATTGTATCAAACTTTTTAGAGAACATTGTGGAGCCCCTCAACAAAACACTATTTGCAAATAAACCGTGGACCTTTCAACATGGCTCAAAAACCACGTTCCTAACTTCATTTCCCACGATGATTGGCCACCTGGTATCCCAGACTTCAATTCATTAGACTACAAGACTATGGTCCGTTCTGAGACTGACTTGCACTATTCGACACCCAAGTATTGAGTGTTTGAAGCGCGCCCTTGTTCGAGGAATGGAAAATTTTCCAATGTATGAGGTGCGTATGGCCAGATCGACTTCGCCGTTGCTGGAAGGCAAATGGGGTTTTTTTTCGGTCGAATAAATTGTTCTACAGGTGAATGACTCGAACTCCAACTTTTTAAAATGCTAGAATTTTTTTATTTTTGGATAAATTTTATTGTGCCAAAGCAAAAAATGTTGAAAAATACATCAATTTTCAAATTGTATCAGTAGTTTTCAATATGTCGATCTTTGGCGCGAATAATGGTCTTGAGACGGCATCGCACGCTGCACGCAAGTGGCTCTGCGGTATTTTGGCCCATATCCGGCGAAGTGCTTGTTTGAGGTGGTCCAAACTTTGCTATTTTTTAGTGCCAACTTTCACCTTCAAAATACCCCAGACAGAGAAATCCAACGGATTTGCTTCCGGAGAATTTACAATCCATTGTGTCGAAGAAATGAAGTGTGGAACGTTGTTTTTACCCAATCTTGGTTGACGCGGGCTTTGTGAGACGGTGGCGAGTCTTGTTGAAATGTCCACGGTCTCCGACCGAAATGATTGTTTGCCCAAGGCTTCAATACTGCCTCTAAGACAGTTTCACGTTATACGATCGCATTGATTTTGACGCCACAGTCCAAAAATACGAGCGGAGAGCGACCATTGGCGGTTATGGCGACCCAAACCATCGCCATCGGTGCTGCCTGCTTTCGAAGGATCTCTCTGGCAAGTAAACTTGGTCATTTTGTTTGTTGACATATTGCTCGATAACATATGGCGACTCATCGGAAAAAACCAAATTCGGCAACTCACCACTTTCGTGCAAGCGTAGCAACTCCTTCGCTCTATCGACTCTAACTTTTTTCTGTTGCGGTGTAAGATCGTGTGCTGTTTGGAACTTTAATGGCTTGAGCCCAAGCTAATTTTTCAGTATGTGTTGCATCCGTTCCAACGATATTTTGAGCTCACGAGCCATTTTTCTTCCACTTCGACGCGGATTTCGCTCAATTTGAGCCTTTACTTTCCGAACCATTTCTGCCGATGTTGCTGTTTTTTTATGACCACCTCCATGGCGTTTTGCAACGCTGCCAGTATCACGGTAACGAGCTATGGTTCGAGACACAAATGATTTATTCACGTTAAGGTGCTGGAGGGCTCTAACGATAGTTACTTGTGCTTTTCCAGTCACAATTTTTCAACACAACTGAGACGCAAATCATTTAAAAGGCTTGTAAATAATAAAATTATCTGTCCTTTGTCAAAATTTGAGCTCACTGTCATGAACGGCAGTCTGAAGTCGGTTGCAGTTCGAGTCATTCAGCGTGTACAATTTGTAGCCATTGACTGACCCAATAAATAGAAAACAAGGTTTTATTTTATTAGCCAAAAACCGTGTACCAAAACATTTGCTAGTACTAGGTGCTTAATACTTCTGGATGATCTTCATTCTCATCGGCCAGTTTGATAAAACGACTTCTTCTGCGGTTCAATCGAATGTACAGGCCTTTCCGTACTTCATTCGGGTGGGTTTGCACAACTTTAACAGTAATGACTCCATTTGATCATGATGCCCTTTTCATACCATCCATGGATTTAATAACTCCAACGACAGTAAATTCCCGTTTTCTGAGTCGAGGGATAGCCTGTAAAACCAACTCGCTTGAAAGAGGTTGCATCAGATAAGTTTTTAAAAACACATTTCAGAGTAACAGATCCAACATTTGAAAGGTCCAATTCACCATCTTTTCTATACCAAAGGTGGACTTTCAAACTCATGCTGCTATATAATGACTGCTCATAAAAGGTTAACAAAAGGCATGCAGGCATAGATATATGTTAAGTAACACATCTCATGTCGAAATGAAAACATCAGAGATTACAGCCCTCTAACACTAGACAACACGTCCTTAGATTAATGAACTGACAAATGTGATCATTTCTCATTGTCACACTATGAAAATTATATTCGCACCCACTGAGCGGGAAAATTGACTTATTCTTTTCTCTTTTTCTTGTAGGTGATGAAAAAAACACAAATTTGTCTTTTCTCTAATCCACAGGCAGGGATTATTTCCCAGGACATGATAAATACTCATTATGGTCTAATATAGTCCAAACAAAGGACAACCTTTTGACAGGTCATATATACCATAAGAGGATATGATGACCCTGTCTGTATTCGTATTTGTATAAAGAATTTCGCTGGAAAAGAAAAACCCTTGAGCTCTAAGGCATACATACGAGTATGATAGATAATAATAAGGTATTCCTTCGTAACAATGTATTTCAACAATTCCAGAATTTCTGCAATTTTTGCACAACTTTAATGTTGATTCAACTCAATCAACTCAGCTGTCCATTTATTTTGTGTTTGTATAAATTGCGGTTATCAACGTCCATCAGGGGTTCCACACGATTATTCCATTAAATATTCCAAGAGATACTCATATGCACGAGAGCGCACTCCATGCCAATGGGCAGCAGAAATCGGAACGGTCATTACGAATCAATCAAAAATTAATGGGAAAGGTAAATGCCGGCTATAGTACGAATATGAGTATGAGTACCCACTACACATATACATATCCGGATAAGGGTATTTTCCCGAATCCGTGTTGTGGGCGCATTTAAAAATCATGACCCAGTCAATAGTCGGAATCAGAGTTGGAGTTAATTTTTATTTTTTTTTTTATTTTTTGCATAGTCCTGCAGTAAAAGTCGCTGTTATTGCCTTTGAAATTGCTTAATGAACCCATCAAGCAAACGGACAGTTTACATGAAACTTCAATTAGTTTCAATTGGATTATTTTTTATTTTATTTTGCAATTCTGTTGCTTAATTTTAATTTTTAATACTAGCCAGGGGATTAAAACCAGCAGCATGGGATATTAACTCGTAAAAAGTCCTTGAGCTGGTCGGTCTGGTGCTGATGAGGTAGCAATAGAAGTCGAACGAATGCTGGTGGTAATTAAAGCCGGTTAACTTTGCACGATTATTGTCCGTAATAATGGTTTTATGAATTTCAAAGACTATGTCACAAAGCCAATTTTTGTGGATAAAAATCTGGTATAACACGTCGGCATTTGAAGGGAGTTAAAACGGATGATTATGGCCTGTGGGCGCATGTCCTCCCTTCGACGTTAATTGCGTGTTTTGAATATTAATTTTGTCTGAAAATGGTCAGTCTGGTCTCTGGCAATTGCTGAGTTGCTGAGTCCTTGGGCAATGTCCCTTTATTAATATAGAGCCCTAAAGGCGCAGGTTTGGGAGAGAATTGTTTTATTTATTGTTTTATTTATGCTGCCTTTACATTGCGCTTTTAATTTATAATAATATTCGTAGTGAGTAACATTTTTAACACTTTAACACTTTACTATAAATCCTTCTGGGCGACAACCAGGTCCTTCCATCTTTCTCTGTTTGCAGCTCCATACCTCAGCGGTGTCCACGATAGCAAATTTTGGGACCGAGCTTTCCGTCATAACAGTTGACCTACAGGATGTTCTTGGCCTATCAACTCGCCTTATACCTTGAGGGTTCCATCGGGAGCATTGCTTCGCTATGTTGTCACCTGGTTTTCTCAGTGTATGGCTACTCCAGCGCAATTTTCTTCTGTTTGATGTCAACATCCACTTTTGTTTGTCCAGTCCTAAGCCACAATTGATTTTTGGAAATCGTTTGTGCCCACCGGATTTTTAGGACCTAACGCGGACAACGATTAACAAAGGCTTGTACCCTGCTCGAGATGTTGGCGGGCACTTCCACGTTTCACATTCATATACTCGTAGCAGCATAGATTTTACATTCGATTCAAACAGTTTTAACTTAGTGCGAAGTGATATTTTACTAGAGTTCCACACTGGAGAAAGGATTCCGAATGCACTACGAGCTTTATTTAGTCTATTTCTGACGTACAGGTCCGTTCCACCATCGAGTGACACATACTTACTTGTAACTACCCATATAGTTGACCTGGGTGACCTTCTCTATGGTCTCAGGTCTCAAGATAATCTGATGTTGATGGTCTCGGCTAGCGTGCATAATTTTCGCCTTTTTGGAGTTTATCCTTAAGTCAGCCACCTCCCCACCAGTGTTGTTTGCCAGGAAACAGACATCATCAGCGTAGTCCAAATGGCTTAGCTTATTAAACGGGTTCCATTGTACTACAATAGATGGAGTGAAAAGTGACCTCCTTGGGAATTAAAAAAACAATTTTTTTTTAAATATTTTTTTATATTATTCAATTAGTCCCCTTTTAGTTTGATACACTTATTCCAGCGGTTTTCCAACTTCTTGATCCCGTCCGAGAAGTAATTTTCCGGAAGGTCTGCAAAATACTCCTCCGTGACGTCGAAGATTTCCTCGCGTGAGCTCAATTTTTTATTGATGAGCCATCTTTTGAGGTTTGGGAAGAGATAATAGTCCGAGGGATCCAAATGCAGTTACCTATCGACGCCAAAAGTCCGCCCGATTCCGCATCAGCAAGTCCAAATACTCTTTCGAAGTGCTCTCGCGTTCGTGTTTTTTGGTTATTCGGGGCACCCAGCGGCAGGATAACTTTTTCATATGCAGAATATTGCCCAAAATATGGCGTGTACGCTCAGTACTAATCTTTGTGGTATCTGCTAGTTCACGCTCCCTCACTTTCCGGTCAGCCAACACCATTTCATGTATTTTTTTGACATTGTCCTCTGTAACCACATCGGAGGGCCTGCCGCTGCGGACTTGATCGGTGGTGGAGTTGCGGCCACCACCAAACTTTCGAAACCAACATTTGACGGCGTATTCTGACGGATCATTAGCCCCATAATATTTGTCCAACTTTTCTTTTGTTTCATTTGCTGTTTTGCCTCTCAAAAAATAATGTTTTATGAGAGAACGAAAATCGTTTTTGTCCATACTCAACATGATGCCAAACACGTCAACAACAATCAGCTGTCAAAACAAAACTAAAGACAGTATCGCACTGAAATTTGGCATGTCTGCCTAATTATGAACGGCACCATAACCTTTTTTTTTTTTTAGAGAAATTAACACTCAAATGGGTATGGATACACTTATAATGCCTCAGCATATTTTAAGTTTTTTGAAAAATGGGATAGGGAGAGAAAGAAAGATGCTTAGGCTCAGTCGTTATTTCGCTCCATGGGTGGCATCCAACATTTAATGGGGAGATTAAATTCTTAGTGGAAGTTGGCTTGATGTTGATTTCTAGTCAACTACTCGTCTTGCTTGATTTTCGTTAACTGAAAAAATGAATGAAATGTCTTTCGGGCGAGGCTGGGATTCGAACACCGAACCTTCCGATTTGGAAGCCAGTCCACTACCACTTGAGCCACGGCCACCCACCACGCCATTTACCAGTCAGTGCGTTGTTGAAGCGTGTATTGTTCCATTTTTTTTAACGGTGTGGATTTTACTTGTAATCTGTTGGACAGGTGGCAAAATATTGTAGACACATTGGACACACCTATCCTTTTAATTTCCTCAAAACAGTGTTAATTATCACTATAAGATACTCGTATTTTTATTTTAATTTCTTAATCGAAGCATAGGAGACAGTCTATATATTTTTAAAAGCGTGAAATGGCCATCAGTTCCGAATGGCATTTCTCACGAACCAGTTAAGCATTGAAATTTATTGACCTCCCACTGGGTTTAGTTTAAGAATTTCTTCGTCACAGCCAAAAGTAATAACAAGCAGAAAAAAACGTGCATTTTCAAGTCGTAGAAAAAGTTAAAAAGCGTAAAGTTTTTATACAAGGACCAGTAAATAACATTCGGTTAAAATTTATTGAAAGTGAATTTTTCCATTAGTAACTTTTCACACATTTTCAGTGTAGCCTTTAACACCCTCCATGCATGGTCACAAAGTCACTTCAAAAAATGTAAGACAAAACAGAACATTGTCAACTCCTTGGATTGAATTTGACTTCAAATGATGGGTTAACACATTTGTTCGTTCTCTAACAACTATTTCCTTCGCAATTTTCTACATATGAGTTTGGTAGGAATATTTCAATGACAAACTGATATTTTTCTACAAAAAAAAAAAAGGTGGTTGTGAAATCAAGATTATGTAAATGACTCGGGGGTTTTCCTTTCTATGATGTGTTCGCGTTCCATTGAAAAAAGATTGGAAATTTGAATTTTCTGCCTTCATGGGTTTCCATTGCTTTTAAAATAACGAGGGCGTGTGGTATAGACAGATGATGATGGTGATAAAGAACAACAAAAAAATAGCAGAAGAAATTAGCTTTTTCTTATATTTTTTTTTCGTTTCTTTTTTTTTTCAATTTGAATAACATAGAGCATTGGGTTGGAAGGAGTTCTTTGAATTTTCTGGCTTCGTGCGTCTTTTGCTATTCTTAGTAAGGATATCACAACGCATTAGACTGTTATCCTCTTGAATTGGGAAACGTGATTGCGATTAAGTACACACAGATGAAATAAATTCTCTATGTTACGAGTATGTGGCGTATGAGTATAGTCGGGATGTGGTGGGAGTAGAAGATCTCCTAAAATAGGCAACGACATTTTTTACTCAGAATGGTGGTGATGTCGGAGTAGACACTTCTACTCGTATACCCTTTAAGCGATTTCATTATCTTGGGCTTAATTGGGAATGTGAATACTTAGTTACGAGTACAAACGCATATATGATATTAAAGATAATGACACTTATATAGAATTTCGTGGGTGAGTAAGAGTACTCGTACGTAAGTCTACTGTTACAAGTGAAAACGTTTTCTTTCGTGAACATTTGGATCAGTATTGAATCGTTATTATAGTTTTGAATCTATTTAGTTGAAATCGATGTCTTACTTTAATTGTGTAACCCCCGTACTACTTCTACGTTTATTTATAATAGTTCTACATCTATTCTACAGGGTGTCCCCTAATTCGATGACGATAATTTAGAAAATGATTCCTGATTCTAAGAAAAAAATCGTTCTACAGTAAGAGCCTATCTCCAATGTTGACATCAGGGTACACCAAGGTTTACTTTGGTGTACCCTGACCCATGTTAACGGAAATTGCTCTGTTACTACCAATGGTAGAAACTTCTTGTAGGATTTTATTTTTAGAAGAAATACTAGCCTTTGTAACGGCGTTTAAATAAAGTTGATATCTTGTTTGAGTCTTTAGATATCAAATTTCTAAGCCTGTTCCGTTTTCATTTCATTTCACAATTACAAAAAATAAAAAAAATTATTTGGGTTCCCATTCTTTCCTCAACTTCTTTCGAATGTCCTTCATAAGGTTGGTGACAGTTACAACCGTGATCTTTTTGGACGCTCTTTTCCATTTAGCACTAAAATCTTTTAAGTAATTTGCACACTGCTCACTTTTCCTCAATTTAGCTTTGACCAAAGCCCAATACCTTTCAATGGGATGGCACTGTGGAACATTGGGTGGATTCATGTCTTTTGGGACAAAGTCGACATTTTTGCTGCAAGAAAGCTCAACGTCGCATGAGAATAGTGAGCTGAAGCTAAATCTGGCCAAAATAATGTTGAACCCTCGTGTTTGTTTAAGAAAGGAATCAACCGTTTTTTTAGGCACTCCTTAATGTACACTTCTCTGTTAATTGTTCCCGTTATAATAAACGATGAGCTTCTGTGTCTACATTGGCAAATGGCCTGCCAAACGAGATATTTTGAGCCGAATTTTTACATCCCAATCGATGTTGTTGATTGCGGAAGAATCTCAGCTTCAAACGAGTTGTAAAACTGCGCACCTGGAAGAGTAGTAAAGTTTCGTCACCCAAAACAAAGCACGCTTTCTTGTTGCCGGTCAACTCATATAGCTTTCGGGATCGTGTTTTTATGACTTTTTTTTGCTTTTCAGTAACTTTTGGTATTTTTTGTTTTTTTTTTTCGTGTTTTTAGACCGTTACGTTTTTTAGATCTTTGTACCATTGTTTGCTTTGTGTTACATTTCCGAGCAACATCTATGGATGACATAGTGCGGTTTTTTACGATGGTACCCATCGTAGCATCACAATGCAGCTCAGTCTCATCATTAGGACTGTATATCGCTTGTATAGGAGCTTCAATTAATTTTTCTTTCAAAATCTCGAAACTCCATCTCTCCTTTTCTCCGAATTGAAACTTTACACATCCTTTCGAATCAGATTGTACAACGGTTGAGCAATGAGTGAAAACCCTTTGATCAACCTTCTGAACCGAACACAATCCGAGGAAGCTATTAACAGCCCTAACGCTCTATGGTATTGGGAAGTTATTCACAGATTCGATACCCCGAGTATCGGGCTGAATATCCTCTTTTGTGATTGTATATCCCAAGTATCGCACTTGCGATTCTATAAACTGACACTTGTGTATCCTCAATTCCAATTTGTTACTCACGATGTTACTGATGGTATAAATTGTCATCTCACAAAGCTTATGGGGCTGCCGGTGTCAATAAGAGCTCCTACTAGCATTGTATATACATAATGCTTATCAAAAAAAATAAATTCGAACTTTCTTACATATTTATCATCTGGGTCCTGTTGCACATGATGTACCTGTCGAGCTGTCTTTCGCTGCTCGCATGCCGCTGCATAGTGTCCAATTTCGCTGCACACATGGCATGCTCCAGGTTCCCGTTTGGGTTTGCTACATTCCCCTGCCATGTGTCCTATCGAATTACAGTTGAAGCATCAGATTATTCTCGGTGCCTCTTCTGCCACAGCCCGCTGAGATGTTAATGATGTTGTTGTTGTTGACCTTTGCACAGATTTAGTCAACGTTATCTTGCTGAATGCATCCAGCAAATGATGTTTGTCTTTCAAACACTGCATTCTGGCCTATGACCGCAAATTTATGTCGGGGATTCCCTCTATCAAATATTCGAGAAGTTCAATCTCCTCTAGCCTGACTTTGTTCCCTAGGATCAGCTTTTCGTGTTAGTATTCCTGGAAAGGCTCAGATGGCAGCCACTTCCTGCCCTCAAAAGATCTCTTTAATATTAATCGGCTCGTTCGGTCTTCAAACATATCCCCCAGATCGTTCATCAACTCCTCCAGTGTCACCGTCATAATATCTGACCTTGAGTGCAGCCAATTATTTTCATCCAGACTATAGGTCACTTTGATGTTGCTCAGCTGCGTTTTCCAATGAGTAAAACAATCACCGTTACCCAAAAAGTCGGCCACCAGATGCCTCACGTTGGTAAAGCTCTCTTGCTCTTTTGATCGTTCCCTTTGATTTCCTTTCATCGGCGTTCAATTCTCCCTCTTCAGCATTTCATTTTCCCTCCTTAACACATCATTTTCCCTCTCGAGTAGTTGAATTTCTTTCGCCAAAAGTTCGATCTCCTTTTTCATCAGACGAAGCTGTTTGTTTGTCTGCCCCCGTCATCAGTCATTTTCTTCATTGTCGTTTCATTTTTACTGTCCTTCGTTCCACTCGTCTGCTTCCCTTCATCATTCATTTTTCCCGTTGTCATTTCATTTTTTTCTTTTCTTTGTTTCGCTCGTCTGCTTCTCGATGTCATCTGCTGTTTCCCAGTCTTGCCTGTCTCTTTCTACGTTCGTTACACTTGCAGTTTCATCCTCTACTGTAACACTGCCTCGTAATCATCTTCACTGGTTATTGCGTTATCTTCCATTTGTTGTTCGTTGGCTGGCAAACCACCCCTTTCGGTTGATGGTATCGCCAACAGCCGCAGCACAAGTTTGTTCTTGTTGCCGCTTGTTTTTTTGTGCAACGCCTTTAACCACACTCTTAGTTATGTGGTTGTATATTTGGCCGCACTTGAATCGCTCATTTTTCTGATATGTTTGTTGTTTCTTGTTTCTTGTTCCATTTCTGAAATTGTGGAGGATGGTCGCTCTATGCGATTAAATATTTGTTTTTTTTTATTTACACTTGGAAATTAAACACGTTTCGATTTAGCTTTTCTTTGTTTTTTTTATTTTTACTGGTTCTTAGCTACGTCTGCACGCTTACACGACTTAACTTGTAGTGCTCTTTCCCTATTCCTTGTTTCCTACCTATGCACCGACAGTCTCTCATTCTTCTACTACAATTATTTGTGAGAGTTGCCACACTATCAAACATTTTTTTTGTCGTTTATATACTGGTAATTTTCGCATTAAGCTGATGAATGGGTCCGACGAAATCAGTAAACGATTCATAATATCAGTGATGTTGTCAGTTCTTGTCGTTTTTCTTGCGAAAAATTCCCTGTAAGATTTGAAGTCTTTATTGCGGTCTTCTTGGGCTTCTTCACTTAACATGCCGATAGATAATAAGACCTCTCGAACTATAACAGATCCATGAATAAGTATCTTGTGAAGAGTTGGTGTCATAGGATCCAAGGATATAGCTTCACATACAAGCAAGCTGTCACAAAACAATACTGTTCAAGTTATTCTGAATGTATCTTATATCCGCTTGAGATGGCTTGAAGGATTATGTAAATTCTTCTAATGAGTTCTGGATCGATATTTGTTATATGAGAAGAAACAATGATGTGGTTTTGGAAAAAATTTTAAGCTACATTGCCGTCATTAGAGTTTATAAAGCCCGGCTTTGGTTTGTTTATAATTAGTGAAAGTTGGTTCTTAAATTGTTCCTGAATATTCTTCTTTGTTTTCTCAACTAAGCCTTTATTTTCTTTTGATAAGCGCCAAGTGAGTGTTGGTAATTTATAGCTCAAGTGCAGCAATGACTCAAACAGTCTTATCCAGGCATGTAATACATAGCAAATAAAACATAATTGGTTTTGATAGGTCTCTGGCAAATGCTTTCGAGATCATTAAAATCTTTGGATGTGGCGTCGCATAAGTAACATTTCATACTGCATACATAGATTTTGTTTCAGAAACCATAGTAAACATAGTTTGATGTGTAACAAAAAACTTTTGACCATCTAAAGTTATTTCTGTTGGTGTCAGCGCTCCTATTTGACGGTCTACATTTTCTTTTTTGGCCATTGCAAATTCAGCTGTTTCTTTTTGGTATTCAAGACTTATTGGCCGACAAAATCTTGGGAAAGACGGTTTGGGGTTTTGCCACAAAACCAAATTTTCTCCATTTGTTAGATGGAGTCTGCCACTTCAGACAAGAATTTCTGTTTATATCGAGTATTACTCGAACTGCTATCAAATCCCCATTTAGAAAATAAGACCATCTTATTAGACCTATCGGTGAGTTTTGACTGAATCATTGTTTTTTGGCTTTGCAATAAGCGCGTAGCTGTGTGTTCTAAAAGCGATTGCAAAGGTATTTCGGCTTTAGATTCTGTGGCATGAAGATCTTTAGGATACGAATTCCGTTTTTTTTCTTGTACCAATTTATAAGATGGAAAAATATCTTTGGTGTAATTCCTGATTATATTATACTGATTTCTACTCAGTTTAGCTTCAGTTATAATTGAAAGTGCCTCACGGTTTGAAATTTTCACTACTTTGGCAGAAGAGCTTACATCCATGCAGTCTTTAGAATATGTTGAAACATTCATAGCTTTTTTAACGGCATTTGCTGCATCTATCTTACCTTCAGCCCTTAAATTCATTTGCGCTGCATATGCCAAAACATCGGCATTGAGTTCGGAACGAATATCTGCAGTTTTTCTGCGTTTCGAATTTTCGCTGCTATCGTTAAATGAGCTCGAAGGCCTACTGCGTTTCTTAACCGCGTGGATTGTGAATTCACAATTTTCATCTGATCAAAGTCTCTTATGATGCCTTCCATGCCTGAGCCATTTCGATTTTAATTGGCCTTTGAGGTTTCGCAACTCCTTTGATAAAATGTTCCTGTTTGCTGCTGAACAATTGGTTTTTTCGGCCAAAAACTGAATTGTGTCATTGAACTTGCACTCGAAAGTCTTTTTATTGCTCTTGCAGAACATTTCGAATAGCGTTTTTCTATTAATCTTCAATATTGCGTCAGATTCTGGAACAAAATATGAAAATTTACGTAAGACATGCACTAGAAAAAAATTGTTTAAAAAAATTCGCGCGACAGGCTTTTACTTTTGACTTCATACCAGTATAGAGGATATAACATATTGGCTGAAAAGTCAGTGCCGTTTTATAGTAAAACACAAAATTTTTGCAAAATTCAACTTTATTTATCAACTATCAACTTTATTATCAACTTGCCTTCGAGTGCGATACACTAATTGAAACGACTTTTCAATCTTTCGATACCAGTTTTGTAGAATGATTTCGGTTTAACCTCAAAATAGGCCTCTGTTTCGCCGATTCGGTTTTAAATCTCTTTCCGGCGAGTATTCTTTTAAGGTCTGCGAACAGGAAATAGTCGCTCGTAGCCGAATTCTTTCAATTTTGCCATCGTTTTCATCGACTTGTGACACGGTGCATTGTCTTGATGAAACAGCACTTTCTTTTTCTTCAAATGCGGCTGTTTTTCTGCGATTTCGTCCTTCAAACGCTCCAACAACGCAATGTAATAGTCGCTGTTGATAGTCTGCCCCTTTTGGAGATAGTCGATGAAAATTATTCCATGTGCATCCCAAAATACGGATGCCATAACCTTGCCAGCCGACTGTTGAACTTTTGGTCGTTTTGGACGAGGTTCGTCGCCTGCTCGCCACTCAGCTGACTGCCGATTTGACTCTGGTGTGAAGTGATGGAGCCAAGTTTCATCCATTGTCACATACCGATGCAAAAATTCGGCTTTATTGCGGTTGAACAGCTTTAAACACTCTTCTGAATCATCAACACGTTGTTGTTTTTGGTTAACTGTGAGCAAACGCGGCACCCACTTTGAACAGAGCTTTCGCATGTCCAAATATTCGTGTATGATACATCCAACACGCTCTTTTGATATCTTCAGAGCCTCAGCTATCTCGATCAACTTCACTTTACGGTCATTCGTAATCATTTTGTGGACTTTTTTGATGTTTTCATCTGAAACAGCCTGTTTTGGACGTCCACTGCGTGCATCATCTTCGGTGCTTGTATGACCACTTTTAAATTTTTCAATCCACTTGCGAATGGTTCGTTCGGCTGGTGCAGAGTCCGGGTAACACTTACCAAGCCATTTCTTTGCATCGGCTGCATTTTTTCCCATCAAAAAGCAATGATAAATCAACACACGAAATTGCTTTGAATCCATTTTTTTTTTTCACAAAATCCAACAAAAGTTGCTTCACTCACAACGCTATATCTCGAGAACTAATCATCCGACAGCTGTCAAATTTATACACGTATCTTTTGAAGGTAATAACTGAAAATGGTATGGATTTAATTCAAGTGGTACCCTCTCTTAGAAACGGCACGGACTTTACAGCCAATGTGTTACGAGTATTTTGGCATCAATTATCATAAACAGTTTCAACAGCCTGTTGCACAATTTTAAAATAAACTGCTTTGCATTGAAATTGGCTACTGTTTACTTCAATCTTCAATATACCCCGTTTTAGGTCCAACATATTTTCTAAAAACTGTATAAAACATTCCTCTTACCTCGGTCCATTGCCAACTAAAAATATAATAAGAATAAAATGAATAAAAAAATACACTCAAAAAACTTATTAGAATAACTTCAATATCACACCACTTACTCTTCACAGTACCTACAGTGTTGGCCAAAAGTAAAGCGACTTTAACATAAGCACAACATTCTGCGGTAAAACTGATTAAATTTCAATATATTTTATTATGTTTTTCTTTACAGAACAAGTAAATATATTTGAAAACAAAATAAAAGAAACAAAAATAAAGGAAAAATAAAAACACTGTAACCATGTCGATTTAAAGCTGGCCAAAACAAAAGCAACTACGTGGTAAATTTTCACATTTAATAATAATCATCGCTACGAAACCTTTGTTTTCGATTACTGCACTACTCCTACTTGCCATACTCTAATAATGAGGACGACATAGAACAGTTTTTAGTCTCGGAAACAGAGCTGATGCAGCATCATGAAAGTGAAAGTGAGAGTGATCATTGCAACGATGAAGTGATAACTCAGATGAACCTCTGTCAGAGTTACGATCTAACTCTTGGGTTGTATCACATGAAATGTGCGATTTTATAAGCCAATATTATTTTTCCGTAAATTTTTATTCAATCAAAATAGGATCCGTTGGCATGACATTCTTCCAACGTGATACAAAGTAAAAAATATTCCTTTTTCGTAGAATTACTGACTTTTTGAGGCATTGAAATCTTCAAAGGCTTTTATGACCTCTGCTCGGTTCCGGAAGACCTTCTGCCGGCAAAATGAATCCAGATTGTGGAAAAGATGGGGAAATATCAGGAGAGTACGATGGATGCGGAAGAATTTCAAATCCCAATTGCAACAGTTTTTGCACCGTTACTTGTGAGGTAAGGGGGCTAGCATTGTCATGCAAAAGGATCGGATCGTGCCTATTGACCAATGCAGGTTCCTTTTCAGCCAATTTGGCATGCAATATGTCGAATTCCTCACAATATTTGATAGCGTTTATCGTTTCTGATGGTTGAAGAAATGAAAAGTGGATCAGTACTTTCGATGTAAAGCAAATTGTCACCATAACTTTTTAGTGTGTTTTGGTTTTTCATCTGCATCCAAACACTGCCCAAATCGTTTACGATTATCATACATCATATATCCACTTTTCATCACAGGTGACTATCCGGTGCAAAAACGGTTCAGTTTGGTTTCTTAATGTAAGCGATGCGCAGATTTAATGTCATTGAGGATACTCCCATGCTTTGTGCAGTTTCCCGCACCGATTTCGTTGGGTCCGCATCCAAACGGATCTTTCCAAACCAACGTCGTAGAGTGCGTTCGTTTACCGCTACATCCTCAACTGCGTCATTAATGTTTTTCATTGCCAGTGACGCATTATGTCCCATTTTAAATTCGTAAAGGAAGAGGGTTCGAATCCGAACTGTCGACAGCATGGTAAATAATTCCTAGCAAACAAAAATAACGGTACTTGTAACGAACCCTAAAATTCGCACACGTCAAGCACACGTACCACTTTATTTTATAAAGAAAGAAAATTTAATATTCTGGCACAGATGTTCACTCGAGAACTTCTTATTTCCGACTGAGCGAAAATCGGACATTCATGTGGTACAACCCACTATATGTACTTTAATAACGACATAGTCTTAAAGTTACTAAAATATCTGATTGATTGATTGATTATTGATTGATTATTCTTTCTTTATTCTGTTGCTGGTTTTACAAAAATTTTCGAGCTTACTATGATATTACAGAATTGTAAGGTAATTCTACGAATAGAATAGTTAGTGACATTAAATATTAAACAATATAAATAGGTATACCATAAATGTCACTTCAAAACTAAATTACATATTTATTTTGGGGTGAACAATAATTCAATTAAATACTTAAAAAAGAATATAAACGAACAGGGAGCTTTAGAGCTTGTACAAAAAACTAAAAATCAAACAATGTAGGACAGCAAAACTTCAATATCAATATGATTATCAAGGATCAAGAATCAAGGAGCCATATTTTCAATTTTTTTAAAAACGCGTTTAATGTTCTAATGCATCGTATTTCAACAGAGTTTATTGAACAATTTACAAGATAAAAAAAAAATTCTAAAATGGGTATTACGAAAAGGAGGTATTTCGACAACAGAACGGGGAATACTTCTTAAATTGTACGTGTCAGAGATTGGGCTTTGCATATATCCACCCCTTATAAAAAAAGATCTTGAAAAATTGCTTAGTAGACTGTTTTAAAAGTATGCTTCATACAACATTTTCTGAGTCGATAAAGACTACGAATAGCTGAACGCAGACAGTTTTTTAAGACCGCGATTTGTTCACCCCAACTCAGATTTTCATCTATAACAACACTTAGGTACCTAAACTGTTTTACGACTTCAACTTTAAAACAATTTACATTGCATGTTACGCTGTCATTATACATGATGTTACAGGCTTCCGCAGTGCAAGTACAATTTATCATGTATTGCCGACAGCAGCTAAATGCATGGAAATATGTATATTTCGAAGTCAGGAGACTCTTGCGTGCTACGGCTGAAACACATAATTTTGGTTTTGTTACTGACAATTAATCTGTGCTACGCAAACCAGATTCGTAGCAAATCTACATCATGGTTTGCGTCAGCAGCCAGATCCAAAGGGTTATTATTTGGAACCATGGGCAGTGCCAAGATCTTCTGCAAAAGCAGTGACTTTTCCTACAAATGGTTGATCAAACAAAGAGTTAATGTAGATCAAAAACAAAATTTGGCCAAGGGCAGACCCTTGCGGTACACCCAATGAAATTACTCATGCGTCGCTAAGATAGTCATAAACTCTTACTTTTTGTGTCCTGTCTTTAAGATAAGAAACAAACCAATTATACATAAAGCCCCGAAAGCCAGCACCATAAAGCTTGCCCAAAAGTATTTTGTGATTGACCATATCGAACGCCTTAGTAATATCCACGAAAAGACCTGCGCAATATTTTTTGTCATCAAGACCTTTATTTATAAAGGAGCGAAAAGCCTGAAGAGCATCTTCAGTGGAAAGGCCTTCTCTAAACTCAAATTGTATTGGACAAAAAAAGTTTAACAGCCTTTTCAAATATTTAAGAGATTGAAGGTAACAAGGATATTGGTCTATAATTATTTTTATTCATTTTGTCACCTTTTTTGAAAAGTGGTACCACGTAAGCACATTTTAATTTATCGGGAAAGTTTCCGCTATTAACACTGAAATTAAAAAGGTGAGCTAAAATGTCAACAACATTATAGACGATATTCTTAAGAGTTATGTTAGAAATGTCACCATTACCAAAAGATTTTATCATACTTAATAATTCGAACCCAGTAATTTGTTAAAAAAAGAAACCACGAGGGTTGTCTGAAAAGTGATACAAGACATTTTTTCTCAAATTTTTTTTTTATTTTTCTACATAGTCTCCTTGTAACTCTATGTACACACTTCTCCCAGCGATGCTCCGATCTCTCTAACCCGTCCAAATAGTAATTGGCGTTTTTCTCTGCAAAATAATTGTTCACGAAAGTGATTGCCTCCTCATTTGACGAAAATCTCTGTCCTCCGAGCGCAGTTTTTAGATGAGGGAACAAAAAGAAGTCGCTTGGGGCTAGATCTGGTGAATAAGGCGGATGGACAAGCAGTTCAAACCGTAATTCATGGATTTTCGCCATGGCAACCGCTGAGGTGTGAGACGGCGCGTTGTCTTGGTGAAACATGATTTTCTTTTTCTGCAAATGTCGCCGTTTTTCCGCAATTTCTGCCTTCAGCTTGGCAAGTAATGATGCGTAGTATGCCCCTGTAATGGTGTTTCCTTTTTGAAGATAATCGATTAAGATAACTCCTTTACTATTCCAAAAAACAGTCGCCATCACTTTCCCAGCCGAAAAAACAGTTTTTGCTTTTTTTTTGAGCCGGTTCGCCCTTTGCAGTCCACTGTTTTGACTGAATTTTTGTTTCGGGCGTATAATGGTGTATCCAAGTTTCATCTACAGTAATTAATCAACGCCAAAAAGTCGGATTTATTGCGCCTAAACTGCGCCAACAGAGCGTTGGAAATGTTCATTCGAACACGTTTTTGGTCTAACGTAAGCAAACGCGGCACCCAACGCGCGGACAGCTTTCTCATGCCTAAATCTTGATTTAATATGTAACAAACATGTTCTTTGGACATTTTCATAACCTCAAATATCTCTCTCATCTTAATTCGGCGGTGGTCTAACACCATTTGGTGAGCTTTAGCAATGTTATCGTGAGTGGTTGCTGTTTTTGCACGTCCCGAACGTTCATCATCTCCCAAGCTCTTACGGCACGTTTAAATTCAGCTGCCCAAAATTTCACTGCGGTAAATGATGGTGCAGAGTACCCATACACAGAGTCCAACTCATTTTTGATTTGCGTAGGCGTATTGCTTTTCAAAAACTAGAATTTAATAACAGCTCGATACTCAATTTTTTCCATTTTCACAAAAAACACTCACATCACCGAGTCGAAGTGTCAAAAGATGTACAACTAGCATTCACTAGCTTTTATCGACGAGTGCCACTATCTTTACGTTGCGGCCGGAAACTTTTCAGACAACCCTCGTATTCCTGCAGGACGCACTGTTCCAACACAATATTGGCTATATGAAGGACAACCACTATCAAACGACTTTTGTCCAATTGTTGCAAAACAAGTCATTGAATTTATTGGCTATTGTAGATGGATCAGTAATTTCAACTTCAACTAAAGTTGCCACTAATAAAGTCATTTATCACTTTCCATTCTCTTCTAGGATTACCTAGTGAACTAATCATTTTAGAGTGAAAATATTCAAATTTCCCTGTTGACTTTCTGGCTCATTTTTTTAAGACCACATTTAAGGCTAGAATTAAGTGGATGTTTGTAACACTTTGTAACACTTTGTTTCCATGCTCAAGATGATGTTGGGAAGAAATGACGTCCATACTTAAAGGTTAAACAAGTGCAAAATCTATACACAACACATTCCGATAAATTTCAGTAACTAAATACTGATTTCGGAAATAATATTCTACGATTTGTTACGGAGTAAATCTATCCATAATGAATTGTTAAACTTAATTGAAAACACAAAAAAAAAAAAAAAAACATTCACGCTTAAAAGAAATTGACAATGACTCCTATGGCAACCCCAGCGCCTCCTAAATAAATATAAAGGGTATATTTAATAGACAAAACCCGTGAAATATAATTAAAACTTATTTAGCAGTTAGTAGGTATAAATATGTATTCGTATCTTTTCCAAAAAGTTTTACTCTTCATAAGAGTTGAAATATAATCAATCGATTCCATTAGCTTAGCAAAACTTTTCGAAAATGGCTTAAAAAGCAATAATTCATCTCACGATGATTGGAAAAGTTTTATTTAAACATTGAGTACCAACTTTTCTTTTTATTCTGCATGCATCAAGGAACCCACAATATGCTTCTACTATTTTTATATTTTGCATTATGTGATTAAAACGGTCTTAAAAGTTTGAACATTTTATAATTTAAAGTTTAAACTTTGTTAGTTGGTTTTACGGTCTTTTAACACTTGGTGTCTGTTCGTAAATAGATTTGCAGGTAAATTTATAAATATATTTAATCTCATTTGATTTTTTGTTTTTGAAAATAATCTATTTTGAAGGTAACTTCCTATTTACAACCTTCAAATCGTGCAGTTGCAGGATATTGGTTTATCTATCACAAAGCATGAATATCGGAAAAAGTTCAATGGAACCAATGTATCCAATTGGAACAAATAAAAAAGATGAGAGCCGAGATCGCGATTTCGACAATAATGTGAATCGCGCATTCAAGTGTAAAATATTTTCCAAGTGAAGTGGAAAAGATTGCTTTGTTTTCATAAAGTGAAATAAAAACACAAGTCTGTCTACCAGACCGTACAATTTACAAAGATTACCAGCCACATCGCTTGACTGAACACGTTAATTATTGTCAGTTAAAGTAAAACAAAAACAGAGCAACCAACAACCAAAAACCAAAACCACAACGTCAATATACCCGTAGTGCAGGGACCTTGGTGGTCCTTACCACCCTTAGGTTATTTTTTAATACCTTGTCGTTCTGGATGTAGAACAAAAATCACATTATGGACATAGTCGTTGAGAAGGGAGGTTTTATTGCTTTAAAATTGTAATAAAAGCTTCGGTGATAATCGTGGGGCAATTCATTGACAAAGTTGACAATGGTTTTTAGGTTCTTCTTGTGGGATGTGTGGCGCGGTGTCGTATGGAAAAATCACATTTTAAGGAAGTGGAAATATGTTTTCTAAAAACCATAAGCACTACATTGGGTGGATTGGCATAAGATGAAAATATTATTTTTAAATGGTAATGGGAGTCATAATATCTTGTAGGCTGCCTTGGGAATTTTCGCCAAGGCTAAGCTCAAGAAACTGTCACTAGCTTCTTTTAGAACTGCATTCCTCATAGAACAATGCTTTTAGAGCTATTTAACTTTATGTTTCCCAAGATGAAACAATATTTCAAATCAACTCCTGAATTGCATTCAATCGGGAAACTACGGTCTATTCATTATTTTACCATTAGGATTTGAGGATTTGAATGAACAAAAAATAATAATAAAAAATAGCATGCAAATAACATACACAGTGCGGGCATCCCATCCTCCCTGCTCCTGGTCAAACTGTTGTAATACATTGTCATACAGCGCATGCAGTGACTGAATGTATGTAACAACCGATTGATAGCGGGTTGTGAGTATTAATTTTGTTGGTGTGCTGTTTCCTATTGTTGTAAGGACATAACACCTACAACAATTTGATTCGGCAAACCAATTCTGAATTACTTCACAGCTGTGCTTAGTATCGTCGGTAGTTGCGTTTTTTTGTGTTTGACTTTTTTTTTATAATGACTCGGGAATTTAGAGTGGATGTAGCCAGTATTCGCGGGCTTAAAAGTACGCACTCTTCTGCGTACGTCCACGTCTGTAAATAGAGACCAGCTGTTTTGGCACTTAATGAAACACAAGTAGATCCCCGCCGAATAGTGCTATTATTCTTCTCTCACCGCGGTCTCGCCATTTACGTGCGCAGTGCTGTAGCTTACCAAACTCCATCACAATGTAGTCCCTGTTCCGATCCGGAATTCGTTTTCATGTGGTTAAAAATCCATCTCCGTAAGCATATTATCTGCTATTGCTTTATTTATAGAAGCCGCAAACTGGACAGCAATTCCACCTTTAACGTGTTTGATGCGCTGTCTGACTCCATACAAAGATTTGTATCCCTGTATCCTCATACTGAAATCTTCGATATTCTCGACAGACAACACCCAAAGGACGGTGTGTTAAGACCTTCGCTGCGGAAAATAACTTAACCCAGCTTGTAAATGAGCCCAAACGAATACCAGACGTTGATAGTCATACCGCCAACACTATGGACTTGTTTTTAACTTCTCACCCTAATAAATGCAAGATCAATGTGCTATCCCTTAATCAGCTGATCAGTTATCACCGACCTAGTTAGAGAAAAGATTCCTAACAGAACCGCATGCCAATATGAGAAAGCCAGAGCGGTCTTAACAGCTTCTTTAGGAATTTTAACTGGTCGTTATGTTTCCTCGATAACGACGTGGATGCCGCTACTAATATGATCACAGATGCTATTCTGTTTAGAATGAGATCCTTTATCTCTCATCGGATGAAGAGTATCCAACCAAAAGAAAAGGCATGGTACGACTCGAGCTGTAAAGAGGCTGTCAGGGTTAGAGAAACGTTTTTTCGGTCATATAAGACCAACCCGACAGAGGAATACCGAAAAAAGTTCAAACGAGCCAGGAATTACTGCAAAGTCAATACGACCAAAAACTGAGGCAAAAAATACTACATACAATGCCCCAAAGGTAGTAAACATTTTTGGTCGTTCGTCAAAAATATTAGAAATTCTGCCTCATCCTCCATCCCAACGCTCATTTACAATGACATTCCAGCTGTCAGCTCTTTAGACAAGCCCAATATGCTTGCTGCACATTTTGCGGACAGCTCAACACTGCCAGATTGTGTCTTGTCCCCGCCTACACTTGAGTGCGTCGAATCTTAAATTGGACGATTCCACTTGCGTATTCGTGTAGTCGCAAGATTTCTTAATGATCTTAACATTCATAAATCCGCTGGTCCAATTGGTATATCTCCCGTCCTTCTGAAGAGGTGTTCTTCCTCGCTGGCAAAACCACTGCGTAAGCTTTTTCATCAATCGTACTCTTTAGGACTTTTTCCGAGCAGATGGAAGACAGCATTTGTCCAGCCTGTCCCTAAAAAAGGCGAGTCGTCTTCTCTGTCCAGACCCATTGCACGTACGTCCCTTTTTTGTAAGTTCATGGAAACGCTGATAAGCCGTCAGCTCATGAAATATCTCGGAACGCGAAAACTTCTCAATGACCGGCAGTATAGTTTTCGTAGCAACAGGTCCACTGGTAATCTGATGGCATGTCTCACCGAAAAGTGGAACCAAAGCGTACATCGATCTGGGGAAAGCAAGATAGCTGCACTTGATATTTCTAAGGCCTGGCATCAGGCTCTTTTTTCGAAAATGCGTGCTTTTGGAATCGATGACTCCCTTCTTCAATGAATTAGAAATTACCTTTCGTAACGTTCAGTTCAAGTTGTCTTGCACGGTTTCAAGTTTGATATTCACAAAATAAATGCTGGTGTGCACCAGGCCTGCGTTCTGTCTCCGACACTCTTTTTAATTTTCATCAACGGTCTCTTGTCTGCTACTTCTAATCCAATATATTCCTTTGCAGTATTCTCTGCTTTTCATACGCGTTTCTGGACTCGCGTCACTACTTTTCGGTTGTAGAACGGGAACGCCAACGTGTTTTAAGCTCATTAAATTCTGATATTAACAGCATAACTAATTGGGAACCACTAACAGAGTAGGATTTAATGCTTCCAAAACACAACGCTGTCTGCTATCGTTAAAGCGAAATTTAAACACCCAGCCATTATCCATGAATAGCACTTGCATCGTCGAAACCGATAAACTTTCCATTCTCGGCATGCATGTCAATGACAACTTACATATTCGGTGTCTTCAAAAATGCTGCGAAATGTCTAGGTTTCCTCAAGCGATGTACAAAATACTGCACCCCCTCTTATATACAATATAAGGTATTTATCCGCCCGAAATTGAATTACAACGCCCACATCCGATCGGGTGCGCCCAAAACATCTCTGCACCTGCTACCTAGCTATCAAAACCGTGCGGTAAACTCATAAGTGATACTAATATCACTCAAACAATGGACACGCGCGAACATCGACGTAATGTCTCATGTCTCAATCTGTTTTATCCCTATTTCCACCACCAGTGCTCCATAGAAATCGCATGGAGAATTCCGCCCCTTCAAAAACAACTGTAATACCCGTCTCGCTATGAGAATACCCTTCAGTATACTCTCAAGCCCATTTTCGGATGTACTCTAAAATATCGTGATTCGTTCCTAAGCCGTACAACTCGCTTATGGAATGCCCTGCCTAGCTCTTTATTTCCCAGTCATTATAACCTTCAAACATTTAAAACCAACGTTCACCTTTACCTCTCTCTCTATCCTCCTGATTTTCCTTCGCCCCCTCAAATTGAGTGATGCCAAGGCAAATCAAGCAAAATTTTTAGGATCTTGTTTTGAGATGCCTGAAGTTTTTTCAAGTGACATTCTGCACAGTCACTCCATGCTTAGCACCCATAGAGTAAAATTGCCTAAAAAATTTCGTTATGGATGATCATTTGGTTTTCAATTGTTAGTAGCGAATTTCTGTTGATGAATGGATAGAGCATTTTTCTTTACTGTGTAAGTTATATGCTTGCTAAAGGTTAGCTTACTGTCGAGGTATATACCTAGATATCTAACGGAAGGCCCTCACCTGATGCTTACCCCATTCACATTCAACTCACTACTGAGAAGATAACAAGCTTTTCTTTTTCGAGTGAAAAACAGTTGCAATAATTTTCCAATATTTCCATAGCATTTTCTAAATTCCTCTCAATAACAATAGCGAACTCATGAGATGAAAAGGTTGCCGTGTCGTCTGAAAATATAGCAGCATCACAATCAAGAAAATTCGTAAAGCGTGATGTGAAAGTGTTATATAAAATTGGTCCAAAGACTGAATCTTGTGGAACCCCAGAAAAATTAACAACTTTGAATCAATTTACATATATAAGAAGGAAAATTAGAATTGATAATTTTATACATATATAAGGCCATTGTGTCACACTATATCGGATGCCTTTTCTATATCAAATAGAACCATTTCAGTAGATCTACTCATACTTAATGAACAATTTTGTTTGACGTGATTACAGATTCTTAATATCTGGTCACAAATATTGTGGTAGCGCCTAAACCCAAATTGTTCCTTTGGATATTTATTTTATGTTATTAGTGTCACAGATAAGCTTCATGATTTTCTCTTTTAAGATCTCATAAATTTCACTAAGACTACTCAATACTATAGACTAATTGGCCTATAGCATTCAAGGTTTTCAGGAGTCTTACCAGCTTTAATGATAGATACTACCTTTGCAAGATGTTCTATCTATCCTAAGTGCTTTGCAAAAACCATAGCGCACCGGTCTGACGCCAATGAACAGTCTACAATTTTTCCTACAGAAAGACAGCTGACCTGTTAAAAACTTCGGGAAGCATTGTTTTGCTCTGTCAGCATCCAGGAGAATTAGGCTTTCTGCAGTCACAGGAAACCCAATTCTCAATGGAAACTCTAACCAAGTACACACAAAATTTTAACTCAGGTCCTGGGAATCTCTCCTCTTAGCTTCACTCGTCAAGTTCATCGGCGATGAGAATCATTGAATTAGAATTTCAACTGCATTCAGAAAAGCTTTGCATTGTCGAATTAGCTTGGGGTTGGTGAGAAGGCTTAGCAGCGGTCGCTCCAAGCGCATATAGTCGTACTTCTTCCTTCTACCAATCCTTTGCAATATACCTAGTCAAGTCATAAATACTGGTACACAACTGAACTCACTCATTACGAATGCAACACTGAGCGCATCCATTTCGTATTGATTGCGATTTGACACTTGATATTTATGCTTCATTGTGACGTAAAAAGTTTTTGACATTAATTGCTTGCAATCATGGAATGAAGCGACGTCGAAAATCGTATTGTTGTAGTTGGCCTACTTAAATGCAACATGGAAAAAGGCGACATCTTTAGGACATTGCGACCGCTTGGAATCACTCGCAATTTTGTGTATCGTGCTGTGAAGCTGTTTGAGGATACTGGTGGAGCACGAGACCGTCAAAGATCCGGCCGTAAGCGCACTGTGAGAACTCCGAAAGCGATAAAAGCCGTGAAGAAACGAATCGACCGAAAACCGCTATGAAAACACAAAATCTTGTCGCGGGAAATGCAAATTTCGCAAAAATCCATGTCTCGCATTATCAAAGAAGATTTAGCACTTAGCTCGTACAAGCGACACCAGCTCACGGCTACATTGAAGGAAAAACGCAAGCGAAGATCGAAAGCGTTACTCAGCCGGTACGCGAAGAACGCTCACAGACAAATTCTATTTACTGACGAGAAAATTTTCACCGCAGAAGAATCGTTCAATAAGCAGAACGATCGTGTATATGCTCGGTCATCCAGAGAAACATCCAATCTTATCCCAAGGGTTCAAAGAGGCCACCATCCCGCGTCTATTATGCTATGGTTGGGAGTGTGCTACGATGAGGTTACCAAGCTCCATTTTTGCGAGAAAGGAGTGAAAACATCGGCCAAAGTATATCAATCGACCGTCTTGGAACCCATTGTGAAGTCTCTCAACCAATCAATATTCAACAACAAGCCATGGACTTTCCAGCAAGACTCTGCTCCAGCTCACAAAGCAAAAACGACTCAACTGTGGCTCAAAAACACCGTTCCGGACTTCATATCAACGGATAATTGGCCAGCTGGTAGTCCAGACCTCAACCCGTTGGATTACAAGTTTTGGTCCGTATTAGAGGGCATGGCTTGCTCTACTCGACACTCAAATATTGAGTCGTTGAAGCGAACCCTTGTCCGTGCAGCGGACAATTTCCGCATGCATGAAGTGCATCTCGCAATCGATGAGTGGCCACATCGTCTTAAGTCGTGCTGGAAGGCAAATGGCAGTCATTTCGAATAAGTTGTTCTAAGATTTGTAGCCATGTTTAAATATTAATTCGTTTTCATTTGGCGGTGATTTTTCTGTGTAACAGTATTTATGTCCCTACTAGGTATCATAATTCATTGCCATTAGTATAACGTATATCTGCAAAAAGACACCAGCCCCTCATCCCAGACCGATTTTGGAGTCATCCGTGGAGACCCGTCTACATTCATTTTTGGGCGAAAGAATTTCTGGACACAAGGAAGTCGATTCAGATATTCGCAGCGTTTAACAGCCTGTATAAGCAATTTTTCCATATCCTTACCACTGATGGTAAAGCCATGAGTGAGTAGTGATAGTAGATACTCGTATCTCGAATTACTAATTAGGGGCAAATCCTCTTTTTTTTTTTCTTTTTTTTTTTTCACCGTTCTACTAGATTTCCTGTGTTGAAAAAGACCATCGTAATATTGAGTTGAAATGGAATCGTAAAATTTATTTCTCAAGATATTTTATTTACCCCTCTATCAATAACTTAAGTCACGGTAGGGTGCCCTTCAAATTTCAATCTAAGTCCAAACAGCTTCATTGAATTGAATCTTACATCGCACATTGTAAGATGCTTACTCCATCATCAGAGAAAATCAGTTGGAATGGGGAAAAAACTTTTTTCTGATGATGACACATCCATTTGTGCCATGGGCGACGAATGATACTCGTTCTGGTTATCACTTAATTGACATCTTTACACTCAGCGAAAAGTGTTTTTAATTTAACGACATTCTTGCATCTGCATCACAAAGTGCTTAAAATTGAGATTAAAAAGCGTAAAGCTAAACGGTTAATCGGTATCGACCTCGGGGCCCCATGGGCCCTTGAAACATTACATACATATCTTTTACTTTGAAGTATGCGTAGACACTTGACAGCTTCAGCCTTCTTGTGACTTCATTGAATTTGGCCAATTTACGTTTGTCTCAGGAGAATCATAAAGGATGAATGAAACATGGGAAAATCTTAAGACGGATTTTTAGGTGGGGGACATCTAAAATATTTTGGCCAGACAAGAGGGAATCTTCAGCCTACAATATCTACTCTCATTCGCACTAGTTAAGGTCAAGTTAACTCTGCCTTGTTAGTTATACCTAAATACTCGTATGTAACATATATATGTAAGTGGGATAACAGGAGAACTTGAATTAGTCATGACCTTTTCCACAATCCTTTGCCCAGTGTCCTGTTATTGGCATGCAAACTCAATTGTGATTTGTTGTAGTCGTAGTCGTAGTCGTCACAGGCACATTCATTCCTATTAGTCTCTATTCACTAAGGGAGAAGGATACCCTTTAAAAGGGATAAGAAATGAAAACGAGGTGTGCCATAGCAGGGAAGAGGGCTTTTAATAGAGTTATTTGTATCCTTTTTGTATTTTGTGACACAAACTTTAGCAACAACAACTAAATAATTAATTTATATGCCCTTGGTCAGGTTTAACCGCACTACTGCTAGAAATTGATATTATAAAAGCCGCCTCCTGGGAGAAACGAAACTTGACCAATTCCAGGCCATCTCCGGTGGGCAGGACATTTCAAATTGCAATTTCACATTTTTGTTTACTCATTTTGTTATTTAATTACTGTTTGTAATGGGAAACCACAACGTTTTCAACCACCTCTAAGGGTGAATTTACACTAGCCCGTCTAGGTTGCTACGTATGCACGTATGTGGAGGGGGTTTAATTGAAATGAAATTGTGAGGTGACCGAAGGGTTCACAGAGCTTAAACCATTACCGTAAGGATATTTGTTGGGAAGTGAACTGAATCGTTTGGCAAAGGATGTGGAAACTTTATATGGATGTTTAGGGGAAGTAGAATAGATTGATTCTGATGGTTGGTGGTCTGATTTCAAGCACGAGCTACATTCTGGAATACACATAAGTCACAGTCCTTTTGTAGCAATTAAATCAATATATAAAATATTAAATCTAATACGAGTCGATACTCTGATTCTGTCAAAAGTCCTTGCAGTCAGTTATGAAATGTTCGCTCCTTGAACTTTCCCTTAAATTCATTTTCCATTTGAACATGTTGAGAACTTTTATTTTCAATTACGTGGACACGTTTTCTTCTTTTATTTTTGTTTTTATTTTCTGGATGTCTTCCCTTGTGGGGCGTCGTAAAACATATTTGTCTTCTCTGGCAAAGTTGACACTTGTTTTGATTAATTAGCTTCAATAAAGAAAAAGTCAAACTTGACACCCACTTGACCTATCTTGTTGTGAAGTTTTTCCTTTTTTTTTTTTTTTTTTTTTTTTTTTTTTTTTGAAGGAGGACTTGGTATTTTTTATTCGTTTTTTGAAAAACTGTGAAAGAAGCATAATTTTTTATTTCTCTTTGCAGAGCTGTTGCCGCCTACCTCCGTGCCCTAAACCTATCGCCTAACAATGCTGTTGTCCATGGTAATCTTGCGTGTGTTTACTACGAGCAAGGTCTTATCGATTTGGCCATTGACACTTATCGGCGAGCAATCGAATTGCAGCCAAACTTCCCAGACGCCTACTGCAATTTGGCCAATGCCCTTAAAGAAAAGGGACAGGTAAGTGATGTTTCTTTTTATTATTACATTGTATCTTTATTTATGTATATTATGCACAAGAAAAATACGCTCCTAAACTGAAATTGTAAATAAAGGGTCTTTCATTAAGCGCTTCCTATCTTTGAATATAAATATAACAAAGTGTGTGTGAGATATCATCGAATTTTTTTATTCGTTTGAAAGTCCTATTGATGCTATTATGTATGGAATATAACATCGTTCAAATGTCCGCCACGGATTCTCTGGGTGAAGCGCATCCGAAATGTCCAATTTTCCATGACTCTGGCACATAAATCAGGCTGAATTTGACCAATGGCATGGGTTATGCCGGGCGCTGTGATTTGTGGTTTATTCGCATAGAACTGCGACTTTAGAACACTCCCAAAAAAAAAAGGCTAACTGGGTCAAACCGCTTCACATCACTTTCACATAAGATGGCCACGCCCTCGAATCGCTTGTGCAGAATTTCCAATGTGGCGTGAGATGTGTGGCACGTAACGCCGTCCTGTTCAAACCACATGTCATTGGTGTTCATATCATCGAATTCAGGCCAAAAGAAATTGGTAATCATCGACCTATAGCGCTCGCCGTTGACGGCCATGACCTGGACTACGTCGTTCTCAAAGAAATATGGACCGATGATACCGCCAGCCCAAAATCCACACCAAACAGTGACTTTTTCGGGATGCATTGGACGCTCTTGGATCTCATGTGGATTGGTATCGTCTGAAATTCGACAATTTTGTTTGTTGACGTACCCATTCATCCAGAAATGGGCCTCATCGCGGAAGATGATTTTTCGATGAAAAATTAGGGTCAGTTTCCAACTGCTCCAGAGCCCATTCAGCCAACACACGTCGTTGTCTATGGTCGTTTATCTTCAACTCCTAGGTCAGTTGAATTTTGTACGGGTGCAGGCCCAAGTCACGACGCAAAATTCGCCAAGTTGTGGTCTGCGAAAGGCCGAGTTTTTGTGGAATCGACTGCCTCGGATTCTCCTGCAAACTCTCACGGACAGCAGCGATGTTTTTGGCAGATCTTGCGTTTCGTCGATGTGCGGGTGCTGGTATATCGTTTACTGAACCAGTGGACTCAAATTTATTCACCACACTGCGAATAGTGTGCGCGATGCGCGCGGAACGTTGCCCGAACAGAACACCCATTTTGATAAGACAATTTTATCATTTACACGTGTTGTTGAACGCTATGTCCGTCCATAGCAAAACAGACTGAATAAATGACAGCCAATTTCACAGACGTGAAAGCGGCTTCAACAATATTGCCGCTATCAACTGTCAAAGTTCGAAAGTCCCGATTGGAAGACCCTGTACTTGTAGTTTTTGAAAGAATTAACTTTGTTATTCAAAATATTCTCAATTGACATCGAATTATTTTGGTAATAATTTGAGTGAGATAGAGTTTCGCATTGCAGTTTATACAACTTGTTGCAGACCACCAAACCATAACCTTTCTTGGGTAAAGACTTGATTTTATCTTCAGTGCAGATCGTCGACAATTATCATAGAGGACCCACATTTCATTATACTTAATCATTGCATTAAGCAGACTTCAACTTATTCGGTTTCGTCAATCCCGTAAAGAACCTAGTTATCCAGCATTTTCACTTCGCCAATTGCTGTTAATTGCAGAATAACTTTTGAATAGTGAACACTTAGCTGTTCCGTCTATAACAGTTTGACGTCCATCAGATTTCCAACAAAAATCCTATGCTGTTGTCTTTGACCATTTTAATGGCGCTACAAAGTTCCTTTTCAAGGCATACATATCCTGAACGAAATTTATGAAACCGACTTTTTTTCACGTTGCTTCCTCCAAAGGCTCTGTTGACGTTTTATTCCTTTATGCCCAAGTGGCGCGTATTCGAATTCATTGTCATTTTTCGTTTACATTTTAAAAAAATTTAGATTTATGTAATATTTTGGAGTTACAAAAAACTACGCATGTAGGTTGGTATGTAGAGATGGCGGTTCAGAATGAACCCAAGTAGCGCAAGAATGGGCGTTTTGTTACCACAACTCGTGTGACCTAGTTGATGATGTGTGTTGTTGACTATGTGAGACAGTCGGTGGCTAGATCCAGCGCCTGTGGAGTTAAGAAAATGGATTAGATCTCGTATTCGTTGGTTTATTGTACGCAGTCTGGCTCTTGCTAGTCTCGGACATTTGCAGAGGAAATGTGAGAGAGTTTCCTTCAGGGGGGATACCTAGTTTGGCCGCATGGTCTCCAATTGGAAAATGCTATGCAGATGTCCTTGATATGGCGGAGTTAGTTAACCCCCCTTCATTGGAGGTTGGTCTTCTGCAGGAAGTATAATTGGACTTATCCTTTAACCGCTCCTAGCGCGAGTGAGCCGTGTAGAGCTGAGCCCTGCCTGGCCAGTTCATCTACACGCTCGTTTTATTTTATGTCACTGTGCCCTGGACCTGAAGCTCATTCAGCTCCTCCTGCACCAGTTTGGAGGATATGGTAACCGAGTCAATAGCTTTGAAAGCGGTTTGGCTATCTATGTGGATAGCAATGTTTTGTTTGTGCGTTGAGTCATGCCTGATTTTCGTGCAAGACTCTCGGACTGCCAGTAGTCCACCTGGAAAACGCTTGCAAAATGCGGCAAACAGTATGATCAGTGATTTAGAGTAAACACTGGCACAATTTATCTTTGATCCGTTGGTGTGGAAGACCGTGTCGAAATCCTTTACCACTTCGTCTTCTACTGAGCTCTGGTGCAAAATCGTACGTGCAAGTTTTTCTTGAAATTTATTTTGGTGTAGTTGGTTGGAAACGTGACCATGCCATTTGGTAATGAGTGCATGATGTTGTTGTGGCCGTAAGGCCGTGCAGTCCACCACTCAGATTCTTTGAGTCTGACTGCGCTGCAAAGTGCGGTATTTTTTATCTGAATGCCGGGAGGCAGGAGCACAGTAAGTGCATCCTTTGGGCCGAACCCAATGCCCCCGTAAAGCCTATACTGGATTGACTGACCAAAAAAGAGGCCGCCAGATTGGTCATATAGTCATGATTTAAAAAATCGTGGAAACGGGACGTCTTCTGCGCAACTTTTGCTCTACAGAAGAGCACTTTTTCCGCATATATTCCATATAATTCGTAGTTATTTCTTCTCCTAATTCTGTTAATGCAAACGGGACCGAAAAAAGTACTAGAACTTTTCTCTTGAAGCACCAAAGCTCGTTTACGTCTGCCTTAGAGAAAGGGATCCATACAGTGGGACTGGAGCGATAAGGGTCGTATACAGTGCTTTTGTCGTTCTTCGTAATGGTTTCTTGAAACTTGAACACTCAAATCATGCAAATAAGTACATTGATGTAGACTTGTGGTCAAAAATTTCGTGCTGTAGGACCCGGTTTAGTAAATAAAGTGTGCTGGGGCCACATCGCATTCCCAAAAGATAATAAACTTTAACAGACGTGCGTTTAGTGCAGGACTAGGTGCAACTCAACGGAAAATAAACGACTCAAAGAATTGTCTCTTTTATAATCTATACAGCCTCACCAAATCGTGGTTGGCATCCAAAACAGCCGTTTGCAACTGATGAATATATTTGTTTCTGCTGAGCCAAACTTGCCGTAATTTCTAACCAAATACACTATCTTCGCATACTTTTCTCAGTCTATTCTTTTGAATGTTGCTTTGCCTCGACCGAGTTTTATCCACAGCGATAAATCTGCCAAAATATTGTTTCCGTTCCGCTTCAAGCCGCACTTTATTTCACAATTTAAGCCACAGGATGCTTCTGAATCGCTTTGTCAAATTCAACCCAATAATTTAATACAACAAGTTCATTCTAATTTGAAACAAATATCCATCAGAAAAGAAAACTCGTTATTCACATCCTGATAGCATACCTTTCTTTGTTAAGAACTTTTTCTGTCTGTACAAAACCCAACTTTCATACAAATCAAGAAGAGTTTGATCCCCAAAACACTTGAAAGAACAGAAATCTCATAATTTTCGAAACATTGCTTATAACAAATTGTCTATTCTGACAATTTTATCACCAACAAGTCAATTTCCGAAGACAGCTTCCAAAAAGTAAATAAATAAACAACGTTTTCATCAAAAGAAAACATCCAAAAAACAATCGATACCCAAACCACAAAAAGGACATAAGAACTTAAGTCAATTACTGCTTACATTTCACGCCCAACCTAACATGGTCACCATCCCGTCGACCTTCTTCCCACACGGAGCCAAGATAGTAAATAAGATACTACTTCCAATTTGGAAAACAGCTCTCCTCTAGGCCATAAAGTTATCCACCATCAAACTCTTAATTATCCGTGGAAAAAAAAACTTCACTAATTGTCTGACCATACTTTCCTAGTCCTCCTACCCTAGTCTTCATCTCTACTCATCCGATTCCCTTCATGGTTCCTATTCGAACCCTTATTAATAAATTTCATTATCCTTTTCATCATGCCCCAATCATTTCATTACAATAAACAAAAACAAAAAAAAAACCCATCCCTGAAGTGAGACTTCCAAAATATATGACGGCCATCGAACTGAGAATTAAGGAGTCAAGACACAAAAGGCTCGCAAAGTGTATCCTCAAGCCCCTAAACGCATAATCGCGCCGTTTTTCTTTTTTTTTTTTTTTATTCCCTTCTTCCTACTTGTTTGTTCTTTGCTTTGTAATAGTCCAACCATCGTCCTGAGTTTTGCTACTCCTTGGATGTCATTTTTATATATGTTTGCAGTAGTATCTCATTAATTTCCACCCAATACCACCCCATAGGCGGTTCGAATTATCGAAAATCGGACTGGCTGTCGGTGTATCATCCTTTTGCGTGTGAAAAAATCGTTTGTTTGCTTCGATGGTGTGAATTGTCGCAGTTCACCGTTATAACGTGAAAAATAAGCCACACAATTGCATATTAAACAAACAGATGAAAAAAAAAATTAATGGTAGAAGCCGTTAAAGCGAAAAATATTGTGGTGGAATTGTTAATGCGCATAAGAACGAGGGGTATATTGGTTGAGATTGTGGTTTAAGCCCTTGAGATGAGATCAGAAAAAGTGAATAAAGGAATCTGACTGAAGTAAGCGCTCTGGTGCATAGAATGGCTCTGCAAATAACTCTTTTCTTTGGTTTCAAGCAAATTTTTCCAAACTTCATACGAGCGGTATGGTAACGTATTCAAACGAGAAACGAAATAAAATACGATAGTCATAAAAAGGGATTTGGAGGATATCAAGGTCTTCGCTTTTCTCCCCAGGGTAGTGTGCAGACGTCTCATTATGAAAATAAGTGTTTGTTTATCCTATCGACAAGAATCCCTTCTCTCACCACATACATTAGTCTTTTTTTATGTCCACGACTAGCGCCTACAATAATATCTCAAAATCATCGAAAAGTTATGGACTGAAAAAAAATACTTAAGGAGCGCAACAAAGCCGTACCGCAATTACATGGTTTTGGTCTGGTTCTGACTATTACCCTCATCCTTAACTATACGAGGAGTCACCAATTGGACTTGATGTCATTCTAGATCCACACCGAGCAAAGCTTTACTTTTCGTAAGGATACTATTATAGAGTGTATTCTGATTCGATTCCCCATGCTGATGTGAATTCATAATTCAAATAAAGCGGAACATGATAGCCTTGATCTGCATTAAGTAGTCGTTCGGGATATTTAAGCTACAAAAACGTAGTTATCTCAAATCGTTTTCACGCTAATATACGCCCATTCAGGGCATAAGCTTTGGAAAACTTACAAACTAACTTGAAATGGATATCGGAAGGAAATGAAATGGCTGCCCGGTACACGAGCTAAATCGCAACTTTCATTCTTGTTCAATTCCTGATTTCGAAAGTAGAATAAAGGCAGGTTACGCATCAACAATGTCTTTTCAATTTACAAATACAAATGATCTTTTAAATGCTTCACGGATTGATCACGATTAAATCCATCGCTGTTGAATTCGACGGTATACATCCATGCCTCTACTGTGTCGATTTTTTTATTGTGCTAATCCCAACAATACGAACACCATCCTTACATCTAAATACGGGTATATTTCCTTCCGAAATAAAAAAAAAAATCTCATTATGTGGGTACTTTAAGCCTACATCCTCTTATATCCATCCATATTTCCTTTTTTTTTTTTTTAAAAAATATATGAGCGTTTAACACAGAAGCATTAAAACGCAAATTTAAATTTTAATAAACGTTAGGTAACCCTAGTCCCTAAGGGTCTATAATTCCCTGTTGATATTATTTGTTATACAATATTATTATTATTATTATTGCGGGTCCTATCTAGCTTGTGTTGGCTAAAAACCAGTCAGAGCCTTTAACAAATTTAATGAGATCTATCAGTTTTCCTTTGCTGACGTCCTCAAGTTCTCAAAAAAGTCTGTACCCCAGATATGTACTCGTCTGCACGGAGTATTTGAAGGTTAAGACAGTCGCACAACAAGTATGTGACAGTGTCTGTTTCCTATTCATTCGCACAGCTTCTGCAATAATCTTGAGAAGGAGCTGGCCATTCTACCAATGAGGCAGTAGTAGTCAGGACACCTTAGCGATACGGATGTCTCCTTTATTGAGTCCGATGAGGGTACGTGTTTTCCCGCTGTCTAAGTTTGGCCAAAGGAAGCGTTAGATGACACAGTCACTCCTGTAGATCCATGCTTTGGTGGTTTGTTTTATGGCGTTGTGTATGTTGCTTTCTCATTCGCTTTCACTTTTGTGTGTCCAGGTACCGAGCAGATATCTACTCGATGAGATTCGCCGACAGTACTTAGAGTTTGATGACATTTTTTACCTCTATTGATTTGGTGGTTACACTTGCCAAAGCTTTTATGGGTGCTTGATTGTCGACAAAGATAGAAATCTTTGAGGGATCAAGTTCCATAAATACTACAGCCTGTATAGCTTTACGAATTACAAATATTGCTGCCTGTAAAACATTTCATTCTTCAGGAGTCCTGGGTCTACAATATTTTACAGTAGACTCCAACTCCAGTAACCTTTCTTCATTTTGGGGCCGTCCGTGTAGAAGTGGAGTTTTCCAGTGTTCCTGGCAGTGTGGTGGCTCTGGAATGATGTAGAGAAACTCATATCAAAGTCAACACTTACCACGATGTAGTTACTATACTTCGTCAGTTTTGATGGTTTGTACTTCTGCATTATAGACATAATATAATACTTCTCTATTATACACACCATAGACCTGATCTTTTAGTCTAATCGAGCTTTTAGAAGCACTGCATTCAACGAATTCCTCTAAAGGAAGAAGGATGATGAATATGTCTGGTGCAACTTGAGGCGTAAACCTTGACATTACTGTTACTGCGACACACGCTCAACTTTGAACTTGTGTGATAGTTTTCCGCCATACAAGCGCACCATAGAAAATGGGTCTTGCTATGGCCATACACATCCTGTGTATTTATTATATTGGGTCTTAGTCGAAGTTTACCAAAGTTTCTTTGGCTTGTCTTACTGTCTAGAATGATTCCTCAATATTGAACTTCGGATGAAAGTTATATCCTAACACCTAGCCGTTTTCCTGACTGTGTTTCTCAAAAATTCTAAATTGATAATTCTGCTCTTTAGAATGTTTTTAATCCATTGTGGTATCGTTGTTTCCACATGAACTTGTCCAAGGCCGTGCTTAAAGATCCAGTGTTTACATTATTAAATGCTCCATCAATATCTGTGAAGGCGACTATGGTATACACTTTGTAGTGCATATTCTTTTCTATCGTAGCTACAACCTCGTGCAGTGCAGTCTCTGCTGGCTTTCGTTTAAGGCAAGCATGATGAGAACATCATAGGCTGCGTTTGTTGAGCTTTTGTCTTATTTGTTGAGCTAGGATTCTCTTCAGTGTTTTTAACATAAACGAGGGAGAGACTTATAGGTCTGTAGTTCTTAAAGGAGGAGGTAGGTTTTAGTGTCTTGAGAATGAAAACACTGAGAATGTATACTCGTACTTGTAGCCCCGTAGCCCCGCTTAGCCCATATACGCCAGCCGTGCCCAAACGAGGACACCTAAACAAATACCGATAACTTTTTATTATTTCTGTGTTTTCTTCTTTCTTTTGTTGACATTTGATGGTTAATAAGCTATTGACATGTTATTAGACAAAAGAGTAATCAGAAATAGTTGAAAGTGATTTTGCCGCGCATCTTGTGGAGTTGTTTCAGTAATTAGTAAATGCATAAAATAAGTAATTTTTATTTGTAAGTTTTTCCACAAAGTCTGTTAGCTTTCTTACAAAAATTACATAAATATATTGTAAACTATAAAATAAAATTGTATTATCCGAGGAAAGTTGAACATCGTTTATAGAAGGTAAAGATATATAACGGTGTCCCCAATTGGAGCCAGTGGGAACATCAGGCGTAAAAATTATTCAAAGGTGATTGTTGTATAAAAAATGGCTAAACGAACATTAAGCAGTCATAACGACTACCTCGGACTTTAAGAAGCATTTGATACTGTAATGCTTGAGGAAGACGATGTTACAGAGATAGATTTAGTTGCACTTCCGCCAGAACCACGTGTGCTAACCGATGAAGAAGAAGGTGATGAGGACCATACTCAGAGCAATGCTATTCCGCGAGACATACCAGGTAGAGTCAAAGTATTCACGAATCGAGGTGAAGACGAATGAGACTGTAGCGATGATGAACCGCTCGGTGAAATCAAGAGACGTAGAAATAGTTTTGAGGAACCTCGCTGGCGTAAAACAGAGCCTATCTATGAGCCTATAGTTTGCACTGAAGGTAATGTGCAAGCGCATCTCGACAAATTGTTGGATGAAATGAGAAATCAAAATCCATTGCAAATTTTTGAAAAAATATTTGGGAGGAAGTTTTCGCCATGATTTTTCAATACTCGCAGGCTTACGCGGCTCAGAAAAACAAGCATGACTTCAAAGTATTTGTCGATGAACTCAAAACATTCTTCGGTATTCTTTTATTGACTGGTTACCATTCATTGCCTTGAGAACGTTTGTACTGGTGCCTGGACGAAGACTGTAATGTGTCTATGTATTGTGTCAAGAGCTATGCCAAGAAATCAATTTGAGGAAATAAAAAAAATATTTCCATTTCTGTGACAATCTTGTCGCAGTCGAATCATCCGACAAAATGTGTAAGGTGTCGCTTGCAGATATACTTATCAAGAAATTTGTCCATAGACGAATCAATGGTGAAGTACTTTGGGCGGCATCCGACGAAACAATTCATACGGGGAAAGCCACTGCGATTCGGCTACAAAAATTGGATGGTCACAGCTTCGGACAGATACTGTTACGCCTTCGACTTGTATTGCGGAAAATCTCCAGGAGCCATTGGGTACAAGAGTGGTAAAGCTATTACTCCACAAACTGGGCAAAAGACAATGTGGTGTTTTTTGACAACTTCTTCACCAGTTTCGAATTGCTCCGAGATTTACGAAAAGCTGATTTTCGTGCAATAGATACAATTCGCAAAGGTAGAATCAAGAAGTGCCCTCTAGTTGGAGTCAAGGAAATGAAAAAGAAAAACCGTGCTGATTTTGACTATCGTTTCGACCAAGTCAACCAAATTTTATTAATCCGTTGACTGGACAACAGTGTCTGCACCATGGGGTCATCAATTTCATTGTACCGCACTGCTATACTAGATGGAGTGAAAAGTGGCCTCCTTGGAAATTAAAAATTTTTTTTTTTTAAATGTTTTTTTATATTATTCAATATAGTCCTCTTTTAGTTTGATACACGTATTCCAGCAATTTTCCAACTTCTTGATCCCGTCCGAAAAGTAATTTTCCGGAAGGTCTGCAAAATACTCCTCCTCGCGTGAGCTGAATTTTTTATTGATGAGCCATTTTTTGAGGTTTGGGAGGAGATAATAATCCGAGGGATCCAAATCCAGTTACCGATCGACGCCAAAAGTCCGCCCGATTCCGCATCAGTGCTCTCGCGTTCGTGTTTTTGGTCAGGAGTGAGCATTCGCGGCACCCAGCGGCAGGATAACTTTTTCATATGCAGAATATTGCCCAAAATATGGCATGTCCGCTCAGTACTAATCTTTGTGGTATCCACAATGGGCTAAACCAAAAGGGAAACCCGTACCCGCGATTTGGGTTTAAACCACAGCCACCATGACGCTCCCACAAGGGTGCTCCTGACTCCCATGGTACCGTGATTTAAGTCCTGGTATGGACTACCGGTGGTCAAGCCGCCAACAAGACCTATGACCGGCAACTTGTAACCGGTCAAATAGTAGCAACCATTCAGAGGCTGTAATCTGAAGATGTTTACGATAAGACCAGTAAGAATAATCTGCCCCCGCTTTTTATTAGACAACGTCATTGATGGGCGAAGCCTTGATAATTGGGCGGGGGCCCAGTGGAGTTGCGGCCACCACGAAACCAATATTTGACGGTGTAATCTGACGGACCATTAGCCCCATAATATTTATCTAACTTTTCTTTTGTTTCCTTCGCCGTTTTGCCTCTCAAAAAATAATGTTTTATGAGAGAACGAAAATCGTTTTTGTGCACACTCAACATGATGCCATACACGTCAACAACAATCAGCTGTCAAAACAAAACTAAAGACAGTATCGCACTGAAATTTGGCATGTCTGCCTAAATATGAACGGAGGCACCATTAACTTTTTTGCAGTAGCAGTGCATTCTGGAGGTCAAGGAGGTCAATTTTCACTCCATCTAGTACGTGGCAAAAAATGGTGGTGGGTTTTGTTTACGTACATGCTGGATCTAGCCCTGGCAAACGCATGGCGCCTTCACATTCTAACGAATGATGACAAGTTAAATCAGCTTCAATTTCGTCGATACATTGCTCGTCACTATTTGACACACACAAGAAGTGAAAATTTGTGCCCAACAGCTTCTGTGGTGTCAAGTCTGCAGTATGATGGGGTCAGTCACTATCAAAGAAAAACTATCCCAGCAACTAAGATGTACCATGTGTCATAAGAAAGCGCGTTGGCAATGCAAAAATTGTGTGCAAACTTTATGTGTTGAAAAAGAATGCTTTGAAATTTTTCATACTGCTTAAGCCCAGTGTCCCAATTTGAGGACGGCTATTTTTTCCAATGATGGATATGGTTTTTTTTTTGTTTCTTTATTATTTTCTTATAACATTAATAGTTTTTACCAATTAATAAAGAAATTTTGTTATTTCCACCGCGAAGATTTATTTGGGCACAAATGGGTTAAGACAACAGATAAAGATAGTTTTAAGCTAAAGTATGATGTATGGAAGAGCATGCTGTAACATGGTCGGGATTATCTCGTTTGTTCCCTCCATTTTGGTGGGACTACGATTTATCCACCAAAGTTATTCTATTCTCTGTGAACAGGCTAGAGAGTTGATGTTATGGTGCCAGTTAATACCTATTCACCAACATGTGAGTTTCAATAAGAAGCAATAGTGATTCCCGACTATTCTCTGTCCAGACCCGATTGGATACCTTCAGGTATTTTCATTCGTTGGTTAAAGCCGTTCACTCGGTCTCGTTGTTTAGTGCGTTCAAAGTGTTTAAAAAGAAACCATTCTGTTATTAAATCCAGTTAAATGTGTTTGTCATCTCTAAAACAACTTGAGTATTAGACTTCGTGAACTTCATTCAAATCCTATGGTTGTAGAAAATGTAAAAAAGTCTTTAGAATTTTATATCTTAGCATTTTACTTCGCCTAACACCTGTACCTCTATATAGATGAGACATATTTTTTAATTGCTTTTCCAAAAGTACGGGGAAGCTTAATTTTGCATATAACTATATAGTGCAATAAAAAAAGCACGATAACGTCTAAGATATTGTATTTCAAAAACTCTTTTAAACAAGTCATTTCAGAAAATGTGAATTTTTGTTATCTACGTTTTTAATTGCAAAGATTACAGTAATATACAGCAATCACAATATTTTTATGTAAAGTTCCAATTTCCAGCATTAAAGAGAACTGTCAGCCTTATATTCCGCATTTTGTTACTTGGGTCTCTGCAAGGTAATTTTTTTCTGTGAAATTTACTACCGCACGACTTGAAAGGATACAACAGCACAAAGAGTACTGAAATACTTCTTCTGCAATGAAAAAAACAAAGAACTTACATTTTTCCGCAAACTCTTTTTACATATTCAATTTTTCTCTTCTTTTAAACAAAAATTTTGGAACATAGCAGCATACACACATAAATAAATATGTATATTAAGATTTTAAACACAGGGAGAACGCTGAGAATGCGTCTTATCGGTTACTACTGACTAATCCGCTTCTTAGGATGCTATGATATTTACGCTTGACTTGACTTGAATTTGTGTCCACCAGCGCAACAGTCTGCATCCGCAGAAATGGGAGTTAAATAGGATCTTACCGGATTCATTAACTTCACACTGAAATGGCTATAATTGTATGCTAATTCATCGGCGAAGAAAACAACCAAAAATCTTTGCGTAATAATCGTAATAAATCCGAATATATGCTTGCTTAAACGGGTGCTGCACACCATGATTACCTGGATCCGAATTATTTTTTATTTATTTTATTTACAATTTACTAATAATTACAATATTAGACTTAAATATCTGAACGCTAGCTACCAGGATTTCTGCTGTTGTATAATAATACACTTTGTTAGCTAACTTAAGTTTTACTAAAAGCTTAAAAATTAATTTTGAATTTATTGTATGGCAGAAGAGATCGCTTAGACCATTATTTGTTGACAATTGCTTAAAAGTGGAAGGACTGTTTCACATTCGAAGATCAGATGTTTGATAGAGAGTATCATACGAGTATAACTTTATTGTTGCAGAGCTAGCACCGTGGTGTATTGGTTGGCCCTTGGTGATAAGATTACTGTTTGTTATACCTGTGTGACCGAGCCATAGTGTAGTGAATGTTTCAGTACCCTTATATTAATTCCTTGAAGGATATGCTCTGTTGTTTACTCTGCTTCATTGAACATTCGATATATTGTATATCGTCGTCAGCTATTCCGGTTGTCAGAGGTTGTTTTTTATATCTCACTTCTGGATGGTTGTAGAAGTTGTTTTGTTTTTACAAGATGTCGGGTTTGGTAAAAAGTTGGGTTGTTCCTTCTCCTCAGTACCATGTTTCCACATATGCATACTCGTATTATTATCTAAAGCACTTTGGGCTTAGTTTGGCCTGTTGAAAGAAAAGTCCTCCGTAAGATACTCGTATGTAAATATCATAAATATAAAGGGTGTTTTTTTTTTTAGAGGTTTGGTTTTTAAACTGGCAACACTATTTCTACAGATTGTCAATTTGGCAGTTGAAAGTTGATTTGTGCTTAGTACCATTTTACGATGAATAGATTAACGCCATAACAACGCGTGCAAATTGTGCAAACTTATTTTGAAAACCACGGTTCGGTTCGTCAAATTAATCGTGCGCTACGTCCATTTTGCGGTGGACATAATCGTCATCTGAGCAAGTTATTCGCAACACGATGAATCATTTTCGCACCACGTACACTCTAGTGAATAATACGCATCCCCAAAGACGACAAACAGTGCAACAGGAGAAGTTATTGTCGTTGTGGAGTGCAGTTTTGAAGAGAACCCGCATGAGTCGACTCGCCATCGTGCACAGCAATTGGAGCCATGCCCATCCACTTTGTGGAAGATTTTACGGAAAGATCTTGGCTTAAAAGCTTATAAGATCCAGCTTGTGCAAGAATTGAAACCGCGTGACCATTATACGCATCGCAGATTCGGCGAAGGAGCCGAAAACATGATTCAGCTTGATTCGTATTTTCAACGCTAAATTTTGTTCTCCGATGAGAAAACCCAAAAGCCTAAACTAAAACTTACTGTTTGATGTGCTTTATGGGCCGGTGTTATCATCGACCCATATTTCTTTAAGGACGATGCCAGCAAGAAACTTACCGTCAATGGAGAGCGCTGTAGAAAAATGATTTCTGACTTCTTCGTTCCTCAGTTAAATGGCATTGGCGTGACAGAGCTTTGGTTTCAACAAGATGGCGCAACATGCCACACGGCGCGCGACACCATCAATTTATTGCGGGAAACATTTACTGAGCGCATAATTTCGCGTAATGGACGTATAAACTGGCATCCACGACCCTGTGATCTCACACCTTTAGATTTGAGGGTATGTGAAGTCACTAGTCTATGCCGATAAACCAGAGACGTTGGACGAGTTGGAAGTCAACATTCACCGTATTATTGCTCATATACGGCCCCAGTTGCTTTATAAAATTGTAGAAAATTGGATTCACGATTTTGCTTCATTCGCGCTAGCCGTGGTACGCGTATGTCCGATATCATATTTAAACACTAATGGCCTAAAATTATCTATTAAATAAAGCTAATATTATTAGCATTAACATTAGCTTCAAGTGTTTTAATTCATATTGAATTTGTGTAACTCTAAAAAAACACACTTTATGTATGGCCTCATCTGCTAGAGTGACAGTAACGACACAATTTGAAGATGATAGCCTCGCCTAATGTTTCATATTTACGAGTATAATGTTTTCAAAACACAATCTGCAGAGAAGTCGCAACCTTGGTAGAAAGGCTGAGTATCGAGCAACTTACGTGAAACCTGACGTAAAGACTGAAAGAGAGAAACAGCACTCTAGAGGCCGTAAAAATAACCTTTTTTGTGATTTTTTTTTCAGGGAAAAAATACAAAATAAATCCCGTTTACAAAGGGATACATATGATTGACTGTAAAACATAATTTTTACAGAATAATTTATTTAAAAATGGCGGCTGTGCAGCGTTTCTCAGATGACCTCTCTTTTTTGGAAGGGTCTACTGCCGTACCAACAGCTCCTGTAAATTTTGAATTTTTATGAGTCACTAAATTTTTTTTTATTGTACATAACAACAGCTAGAGAAGTACGTAGGATTTTTTTCATACATTGATTTTTGGCCGAATGGCGCACTTCCAAAATTAAACTTAAACTTAAAATTCGCAGAAAAATCGCCAGAAAATTGTTAATAACAAATGAACTATGCCATCCTATAAAATCCATAAAAAATCCTACGTACTTATTTACACAATATATTTTTAAAGATCTAGTTAGAATTTGAAGTGAATTGGTTGAAAATTGTTCAAGTCAGGGGTGCCGCCAACTTGAGAAATGTAGTTTTGAGATAAACGCGTTTAAAATCCATAAGAGGCTCGCTGCCTCCTGGCGGTTTTGTACTGTACTTTGAAAAGCGAGTACTTCGAGATATTTCCAGGCCATAATCTTTTGGGATATCATTTTTGAGATCCTAAGGGACCATTGAAAACAATATAAAAAAAATCGATTTTTTGAAAATCCAAGAGTGGGATAGCCCCTTAAGCAATCTGATTCTGTTATGACTACGCAATTCCAGTTGTCCGCACTAGCTTATGTCCTAGGAAAACAATAGATTTGAAGCAAAGATCTTCTTTCCTCTTATTTTAAACGTTTTGAAGTATCTGGGACTAACTTTTAAAATTCATTTTAAACAATCAAAGTTGATTTACCCGAATTTTTATACACACGATTAAGTTTGTCTGAACGTGAATTGGTCTTAGTTCGTTGTTAACTTGCTATAAGATAACAGGTGTCCATCCTTGCAAAACGGTAGGTTAAGAGCTTATATGATAAAAATAGGCTGCAACGCTTTTAACAAAAACTAAAGACACATTAAAATAATAACTCAGCTCATTTTTGGCTTTGACTCTTTATCATTCTTGACGCAAAACTGACTCGTTCAAAGAAGGTCGCATTACTATCGCCTGAGACGAAGTGTAGCATTCTAATTTTCGCCATACTCAAGTTCTTATTCTCAAACGAATAAAAGAAAGCAATTTAGTTCTATTTAAACAAATTAACCATTGTACATATTCTGAATTTCGGCAAAGCTTTTCATATCAGAAACTTTATTCTGATTTTATTAATTTTAAAATTCTTCTTAAGGAATTTCTTTATCTCGGAACCAAAATGCCTCCATCTGGTTTGGTTTTCCAATTGGGTCTTCTGCTATAGTAAGGATATCGATGTCTCCTTGTTGATCTTTGAAAGATTTTGTAATTTGTTTGCATTTAGAACGTGAAGATTTGTGCTATATGACTATATTAATTGTTCTAAGGGGTTGGCAGCGCATGTTTAGCTGAGATTAGATATCTCTATATTCTTATAAAGTCTCAATTTACTTTTAATGAATCACACTCACGTGTCAGTGTCATTAAGCCATTACTTTTCTATGTGAAGAGCATCAAATTACACAACCCCTCCTTGCAACATCAACTCCATAAAGGAAGAATGTATGGAAGATAGAGCGCTGGCTTTTGTGTTGCTTACTTTAATCCAAATACTCTTTGTTATGTAGTGCTTATTCTGCACTCTTCATCTTAAAAACCATATAGTATAAAACTTTCACCAAATCTAAAGTAAATTAATGCAAAATTGTTCGTACTTAAATATTTATATATATATATATGTATATATGTACATTCCCCACTTGCTACATGCTTTCATCCATTTCTTTCATTTGTGGTTCGACTCAATCGTTCCTATCGTACCAGACTGTATATCAGTAAATCAAAGTCCGCCATGGGAGGTAACTTAACGTCTATTAAATTTCATCTTCTGCTGATGCTTGCTGTTTTCTCTTTAAAAATTAAAAATTCAATCAAAAACGTTACAGTAATTAAGTTACTTCCAAGAGGAACCTCCTTTAGTGCACTCATTCCACTTGACGGGGAGCAGAAAGTGGGATAAAATCCACTTCTACGACAGACTAAATGGCTAACTATTCGGTTCAGCAAATTGCATTCGCCCATAATCAACTTCCAAAGAACACCTGCAAACTGGTACACCACCATAGGGCTGTAAAATGTATGCTATTAAATGATACCCTGGCGGTACTTGTCCTTGTCCTTGTCCTTGTCCTTGTCCCAATACTCATCTCAACCTGTGTAACCTGTGTATGTGTATTTACGTGAAAGTATGTATTTTCTCTTTTTCATTATTTACTGTGATTAGTTGAATAAATATTTGGGGTGGCATTCCTCAGAATAAGATAAATTTTACGCAAAGGGATTCAATCAATCCGAAGACAGATTTAATTAAAACAGGACGAGGAATTTTTACTGTTTACCTCTGGTCTGGCTCCCTTCCACACAGATCCGACAACCGGCCTGACAATTAATTTTTCTATTCCTACCGGAATTTTAAGTGGAAATGAAATTTATCTCAAACGTACATATATATATATGCATGTTTTGTAAAGTTGATTGTTCTATTGTACTTGTCGTGCACGCAATCACAGTTTTGCGAAGGTGTCCTTTTTCCTTTTTGCGTTTTGTACACCAAATTAGATTCACTAAAAAACAAAACCGAAAAACCGGAATAATAATTTTTTGGAAGGTTTTCTGCCACGCGAAAACATAAAACAAACGAATTTATCACCAAATTTTCGTCCTTAATATGGGAAAGCAATTTTAGAGGGTCCTTCAGATAGGCGGCACCGGCACTAATTGCATTTCGGCTGACCCGAATTGACGGACAGAGAAGTTAGCAATTAAATAGTAAAAGTTGCCTTAGTCCCGGCATGCAGTGGGAATTTATGTTAAATGAAATTGCTGGCAATGTTGATTGAAAAATGAATGAAGACCGGACCGGGAGCTCTATAGTAATTGTCTAGGTAATAAAAATAGTCCAACAGCATTTTAAGTGCCAATGTCTTATTTTGTACAATGAAGTTGTTTTGTGCATAGAATTAGTATCTTTTTTTAAAATATCTTTAAAACGGTTCAAGGAGGTAGCAATGACATAATTGAAATATATGTAGATCATGGTACCTAGCATAGTATTCATTACTCTTAAAATCTACGTTGTACGTAGTGTCCAGGTTTTTGAATATGTCCTGAAACTTCTGTCTCGCCTCCTCTTGGTCTTTTATTTTCTCTTAGATTATAGAACAATTATGTCGAGCGCCTACATTCGTTCGATAAGTGCGTATTGAAATTTCGCTTAATTTTCCTTATTGACCGACAGCTATTAGCTGTTGCACTACTTAAAACTCTCTTGAAACCCTGCTCGTCAACAATTTATGGTGTGTACGAAATCGTAGTTCCACTCTCAGCCCAAAATTCCAAATGTGTTAGCTCTGACGAATAGTTTATGGCTTTGGGTATCACTGGTTGTGGTTTCAAGCTTTGAGCACCGTCTAACCCTTTTGTGATTCTGAAGCAGGTTTTGTTCTCGCACAACCTACTAGCTTCTTCTTCTTTTTATGCCATTTCAATTTATGCTGTTATAGCCCTAAATGGTGTACGTTTTCGGAGCACTTTCGGAATATTTTTAGACAGTAAGCTGACGGAGTTCTTATCTAGACCCCATCACAAGCATGTTCTTCACTTCTTCCCCAAAAATTCAAGTACAGTGGTACTCAACTGCAATCGTTTCGACGCGTTTAGTTTTTTTCCCAAGCTCTTCTTAGATTAGTTTTTTTCTTATCAGACCTTCTCATCACTCAACAATCATTTATTAATCTTTACGTATTATTTTTTTATTTTTTTTTTTCAGGTTAAAGAAGCAGAAGAATGTTACAATACAGCCCTTCGTCTTTGTCCAAGTCATGCGGACTCTCTAAACAATCTGGCTAACATCAAACGAGAACAAGGTTACATCGAAGAAGCTACACGCCTCTATCTAAAAGCACTAGAAGTTTTCCCAGAATTCGCAGCTGCACATTCAAATTTAGCATCTGTTCTACAGCAACAAGGAAAACTAAACGAAGCTCTAATGCATTACAAAGAAGCAATTCGTATACAACCAACATTTGCCGATGCCTACTCGAACATGGGCAATACCTTGAAGGAGTTACAGGATGTCGCCGGGGCACTTCAATGCTATACCCGGGCTATACAAATAAATCCGGCTTTCGCTGATGCACACAGTAACTTGGCGAGCATTCATAAGGACTCTGGCAATATCCCGGACGCCATTCAATCGTATCGTACGGCATTGAAATTGAAACCAGATTTCCCTGATGCATATTGCAATTTGGCACATTGCCTACAAATTGTTTGTGATTGGACTGACTATGAGGCACGCATGAAGAAATTGGTCAGTATTGTAGCGGAACAATTGGAAAAAAATCGTCTACCATCTGTTCATCCACATCATTCGATGTTATACCCATTGACACATGAATTTCGCCGAGCTATTGCAGCTAGACATGCTAATTTGTGCCTTGAAAAGGTTCATGTGCTACATAAGCCACCATATAAATTCCCCAGAGAGACACGTGGTCGCCTAAAAGTTGGCTATGTGAGCAGTGATTTTGGCAATCACCCAACATCGCACTTGATGCAATCAGTTCCTGGTCTACATGATCGGTCACGAGTTGAAATCTTTTGCTATGCTCTTAGTCCAGATGACGGAACAACATTCCGAGAGAAAATCGAACATGAATCCGAGCATTTTATTGACTTGTCACAGACTCCATGCAATGGAAAGGCTGCCGATCGTATCCATGCTGATGGTATTCACATTTTGGTCAACATGAATGGTTACACTAAGGGTGCACGTAATGAAATCTTCGCCCTACGACCAGCTCCCGTTCAAGTAATGTGGTTGGGCTATCCTGGAACAAGTGGCGCAACATTTATGGATTATATAATCACTGATTCTGTAACCAGCCCAATGAAATTAGCTGGTCAATATAGTGAAAAATTGGCCTACATGCCGTGTACATATTTCATTGGTGATCATAAACAAATGTTCCCACATCTTAAGGAACGTCTAATTGTAAGTGATAAACAGGGAGGTTCTGGAGCTGGTGTAGCTGACAATGTTGCTGTTATTAATGCAACTGATTTATCACCTTTGGAAGAAAATACTGATATCAAAGAAATTCGTGAAGTAATCAACTCACAAAAACCAGTGGAAATTTCACTAAAGGTAGCTGAATTGCCTAACACCACACAAATTGTATCGATGATTGCTCAAGGACAAGTACAAACTTCACTAAATGGAGTTGTTGTACAAAATGGACTCGCTACTACACAGACAAATAATAAAGCAGCAACTGGTGAGGAAGTACCACAAAATATTGTCATCACAACTAGACGACAATATTTTTTGCCCGACGAAGCTATTGTTTATTGCAATTTCAATCAGTTGTATAAGATCGATCCACTAACATTGCAATCGTGGGTGTACGTTTTAAAACATGTGCCAAATTCAGTGCTATGGCTTTTGCGATTCCCAGCTGTTGGAGAGCAAAATATCAAGAAAACCGTCGAAGATCTTGGTAAGTAATTGTAGTCATTTGCAAATGTACGAGCCTTATGCTAAATTACTTTATCATTTTTTTTTTTTGTGTTTTTGTAGGAGTATCATCTGAACGAGTTATCTTTTCGAATGTTGCATGTAAGGAAGAACACGTGCGACGTGGCCAATTGGCTGATGTTTGTCTTGACACACCACTTTGCAATGGGCACACTACATCCATGGATGTTCTTTGGACGGGAACACCGGTCGTGACACTACCAGGGGAAACACTGGCTTCAAGGTATACACACTTTAAAGGAGTCATTCTTACAACTTTAACTTCATATACTTCTTTTTTTTTTTTTGTAGAGTGGCAGCTTCACAATTAGTAACCCTCGGTTGTCCCGAGTTAATAGCTCGCACACGTCAGGAATATCAAGAAATAGCAGTTCGCCTTGGTACCGATCGTGAATACCTTAAGGCGATGCGTGCCAAAGTGTGGACGGCGCGTGTGGAGAGTCCGTTGTTCGATTGCTCGCAATACGCGAAAGGTTTAGAGATGCTCTTCACACGGATGTGGGATCGTTTTTCAATTGGCGAAGAGCCCGATCATATTTCCGCCGTTGATAATAAGTAAATAAATAAATCACTATGCAAACAAAAAGTGATTACCATCCCATTACTAACGACCATGGGATACAGAAAGAAAACTTGAAAATAAAAATTGATACAATTGATAGTTATTCACGACCTCCCGTTCCATTATCTCCATCCAGGTCATCATTGTCATCATATAAGCCCAGTATCGTAACGAAATTCATATTGTACAATAGATACATCAGAAAAAGTTAGTTCACTGCTTCAATTAGTTACATTACTTTCTCTTATTTTGATTAATTGTAAACCTTGAGTCGACTTGAACAAAAATGCAGTAAAAAACGCCGTCACCGTTTATTAGCTAAGAGTTTCGATTTTAGGTAAATTACGTATCTGCTTCCCCCTTTTCATGCATTTTATTCCATTTGCAACTCGCATTGCGATGTCCAACACATTCATACAGCACAGAATTAAAACACTAAATCACTTGTTTTATTTTGAACGTTTTTTTTTGTTTTTATTATTATTATTTTTTCTTCCTAAAATTTTCATCTAAATACAATGCTTTGTTTAATTTGTAATGTCGTATAATAAGTTAGAGCTTTTTGTATATAGGCAGAGTTGGTTTTCTAATTTGTAAAATTGCAAGAGATGTATTTTTTGGAAGTAATTGAAGAACTACATATATAGTTTTTAGTGCTTATGCAGTTAAATATTTTACTTAGAATTCTATTGCTACAATTGGTTTGCTTTTTATTTTGTTTTGCAAACTCGTTAAATTGATCCATTTATTTTCGAGGTAAAGAAAAACTAAATGAATAAATCATTTGTAAACGGATATGAGTGACAATTATATTTAATAAAAATATTATACAAATATATTGTAAATGTTAATTTGATGAAATGAAAACAAGAAAAAAAAATATACACTACACACAAAAAAAAGGAAAATTGTGTTCTTTTTTTCACACAATGGCCGGTTCCTTATAGGTAATGTACGAAACTTTTGATGTCATCTACGTTGGGGCCGACATTTAGCGGCGAACAAGTCTCCAAAAATAAAATAATAGCTATTTTCTCGTACACTGATAACACAATTCCTAAAAAAAACTGTATGGTAACACGAGAAATCCAATTAGAGTGCGTTTCGTAAGGAATTTTAACAGGTCGATATGCTTTTTGATGGCGACGTGGATGCCACTGCTGATATGACCGCAAATACTATTCTCTTTGAAATGAGATCCTTTATCTCTCATCGGATGAAGCGTATCAAGCCAAAAAAATAGGCGTGGTACGATTCGAGCTGTAAAGAGGGCGTCAGGGTTTTCGGTCTTAGAAGACCAACCCGACAGCAAAACCGAAAAAGTTAAGTGTGAGAAATTCATATAGGACTACAAATTGATTCAAAAAATACTAAGTACAACACCGCAAAGACAGTAAAAGTTTTTGGTCTCTCGATATAAACATTAGACACTCTGCCTCATCCTCCATTCCAACGTTCATTTGCAATTACATTACAAGTGTCAGCTATTTAGGCAAGGATTATCTGCTTACTGTGCACTTCGCAACAAATTCGACGCTCCTACATTGTGCATGACTTCCCCTGCACTTAGTTTGATGGGACCGATACACTTTCGTATTCGTGTAGTAGCAAGAGTACGCAAATATCCTTTATCTTTTTTTTTACAATTGGACAATTGGCGCGCATGTTTGCACATAGTGACGGCGAATGTTTGCAAGTTATAGTGACTAGGAAATAAAGAGCTCGGCAGGGCATTCCATAAGCGAGTTGTACGGCTTAAGAAAGAATCACAATAATTCAGATTACGTCCGAAATTGGCCCTGAGGGTATACTGATGATCATTCATAGCGAGACGGGCGTTATGGTTGAAAGTTTGAAGCTGTGGTGAAAATAGCGATACAACAAGGTGAGACAGGAGACATTACGTCGGTGTTCGAGGGTGTTGAATAACTGTGTAATATTGGCGCCAAATATGAGTATTATCGCACGGTTTTGGATCCAATCTAGAAAGTGCAAAGGGATCTAAGGGGCACCTGATCAGATGTAAGTATTGTACTCCAATTTTGGACGGATAAATACCTTATATATTTTGGCCTGATCAGAGGGGTGAAGTATTTGTTACATCGCTTAAGGAAACCTAGACATTTCGCAACATTTTTGGCGACATCGAATATGTGGTCATGCAAACGTAAATTGTCATTGACATGCATGTCGAGAATGGAAAGTTTTTCGGTTTCGACGATGCAAGTGCCATTCATGGATAATGGCTGGGTATTGGCTTCCAGCTTTCAATTCCACTCTTCTGATAGTTACCCAAATCAATGAGTACTGTCATCATCAAAGGAATATTTTGGATTAGAAATAGCAGACATGAAATCATTGATGAAAATTAAAAAGAGTGTCGGAGACAGAACGGTGCCCTGGGGCATACCAGCATTTATTTTGTGAATATCAGACTTGAAACCATCCAAGACAAATTGAATTGAACGTCCCTAAATGTAGTTTCTAATCCATTGAAGAAGAGAGTCGTCGATCCCAAATGCATGCATTTTCGACAAAAGAGCCTGATGCCAAACTCTATCAAATGACTTAGAAATATCAAGGGCAACTATCTTGCTTTCGCCAGATTGATGTACGCTTTGGTTACATTTTTCGGCAAGACGTGCCATTAAATCACCAGTGGACCTGTTGCTACGAAAACTATACTCCCAGTCATTGAGAAGTGTTCGTGTTTCGAGACATTTCATGAGCTGACGGTTTAGCAGCGTTTCCATAACCTTGGAAAGAAGGGACGTAAGTGCAATGGGCCTGTAGGAGAAGAGAAGAAAATATTCGCCTTTTTTAGGGACGGACTGGATACAAGTCCACTGGTCCAGTGGATATATGGTTGAATTCATAAATGTAAAAAATTGTGCTGTAAATTGACTGCAGCAAAACGTGAAGCATAATGCCGGAAACACATGTGCAGTAAAATCCGTGCAGCAAAATTCGAAAACATTGTTTTCTATACAAGCAAACATGCTTACTGCAATAGATCGCAAATCCTAATCTTGCTGCAAACCCGATGTTATAGGATTGCAAATTACTACATTTTAAGTCATTTGACGTATTTTGAAAACGTTGAAAACGGAAGTTTAATTTAATAAAGGGTATGTCAACAAGAGATGTAGGATTTAAAAGGCCTATTATTTTACAGCTGATGCACCCAGATAACAGATGTCATCTACAAACTTGAGAAATTTACCATGGAAAATTGCACAGTGAAAGAAAAAATCCAAGTTGTTGAATTTAGTGAATGAATTTATGAAAATTCACATTCAATCGCAGCAGGGATTGGACAAATTCGCTCCAATTTTGAACGTAATTATGCGCTTTCCGAGACGTGTGTGCGCATCATAAATTCCAAGAGAAGGACTCAGTACAAGATGGTGAAGCCGCCGAAACGTGTTCGTCTCCTACGCTTAATAGAAAATATGACGGCAGTAAAGAAAAGTGTCGAAAACGACCCAAACACCTCCATTCATCACCGTTCTCATTGGCTTGACCTCTCCACAGCTATACTGCAGCAAATTCTGACGAAAGGTCCAATTAACGAAAGAACTGAAGGCGGTCGACCACCGGCAACACGGTACGTTCTCGGATTGGTTAATGGAAAACATGCATGCTGACATTGATTTTTGCAAGAAAACCGCGTAACTTCGAGTTTCGGAGACACACAGATTGGTACCAAGATCAAACGTTGAAACGATAAAAAAGGCGAGAGTTTTATTAAAAGTTACTAATCTCGGTTCTTGTCCAATCGCAAGTGAACGAGAGGAAAAATAATTTTCCATGAATAGTTTAAAGAATATAGCACAAAAGAAAATCAAAACAATTGAAATCATAGAAAACTTGTGTTGAAAGATGTACATGGAGCAAATAAGAGAAATAACTAGATATTGTATTTTTTTGAAAAACCCTATATAGGTATACAGGTGTCCCAGTTTAGCAGTATAATTTATGGGCACATTCCTGAAGTTCCACCGAACAAGAAATTTTTCGTCAAAGAAAATTGGTCAAACAAAATTAAGTGAGAATAATAAACTAACTTACCTATGAGCAATGTAGTTAACAGTAAATTCTCGAATAGGTAAAAAAAATCGTAGCAAAGAATAATCCTTTGTTAAACTTAATTTTCCAACTTGACATTGTTTCAATCGATTGTAGCGACATTTTGCTCTGTAAGTGAACAGCCGATTGATAAATCAATCTCCACAAAATGTATTCAAAACGTGAATTCGCGGAAATAGTGTTTGTATACGGGCTTTGCAATGGAAACGCTTCGTTGGCAAGATTGTAGTACCAACGATTATACCCAAATCGTAGAACACCGTGCATCCGGCTATTCGCTGATACGTATCAGCGCCTCGTTGATACCGGGTCAAATGCACAAAAAAAAGAGAAGGACCTTCAGACGCAGCGGTGGCAGAAGTTGAGGATGGGATTTTGCGTGCTGTGGAAGTTCAGCCTTCAGTCAGCGTCTGAAGACTAGCTGCGCAGTTGGAACATCTCAGAACCAGAATTCACAGGAATCTACAGAGAAATAGATTACACCCTTTCCATTTGACACTGGTACAGGATTTACCACCAGGTGATGCGCAAAGAAGAGTGGAATTTTGCCAATGACTACTGCGCAAACATGCAGAAGACGGGCAATTCCTCAAGAACATTCTGTCGACTGACGAAGCGCAGTTCACAAGAAAGATAATTTGCACCATTGGTCAGACTCTAATCCCCATTTAATACGCACAACATCCTTTCAAAGGTAAGAATTTAATTATTGTAAACACCTTCTTCAAAACGTGTTGTTTATTTTAAAGGAGGTTTTGCGTAATTGTGTGAGCTGGATAAATAGGAAACACTTAAGTACGCCCGCACGTTCTTCCACAAATAGTTAATTCCTATTACCACTTGGAATTTCTTAGAGAACGATTGCTAGAGCTCCTTGAAGATGTTCCTCTTGTTCAGAGAAGGGCAATGTTCTTTCAACAAAATAGAGCACCTTGTCACAGTAGCAGCAAGGTAACCTCAACCATACTTTTAACGAACAATGGATTGGTCGATTCCTCCTCAACCCTTGGCTACCCAGATCTCCTGACCTAACACACATAAATTTTTTCTCCTGTGGTGCTATGAAAGAAAAGGTTTATTTTAGAGAAATGTCGAGTCTGGTAGAGTTCCAAGAAAATATTATTATAATATTATCCGAAATGGTTAAACGCGCCCGAAAGTGTATTCAAATGGAAGGAAGGCATTTCAAACAATTGCTATAAACATTCCATATCTATGAATAAATATATTTATGAGTAATTCAATAGGTACACTTCTTTTTGGCCATTTTTCTTTGACAAAGACAAAATCTGTTGATCGTACGTAGAAAAAGTTTCTAAAAGTAATTTTTAGGAAATTTTGCAAGGATAAAAATTTCATAAAATTTCAGAAAATTAATTTTAAGAAAGATGCATTTTAAGTAAAAAAATGGAACAGCAAATTTTCATAATTTTGAGTTTAACGAGCCATAACTTTTTTGTTACTGCACAGATGACTTGTATGCATTTAAGACTTCTATGCACTACTTAATTATCTTTCCAAAATGTCCGAAACTATTTTTGTACCTGTACTAGTTTAGAAATTATAGCGTTTAAAGTGGTTACATCTCCAAATTAGAGGTCACCCAATTTGATGGGCTGTAACTTGAAATGGAGTGAAAATAAACCCCCCCTGCCATACAATTTCTTGTTCAATGGAACTTCGGGAATATGCCCATAAAGGATTATACTGCTAAACTGAGACACCCTGTATATTTTTTTCGACAAACATATTTTGAAAATTAAATGCGATGAAATGTCACATTTTACTACACGTGTCTCACGTGCGTTACTGTTCGCAGTAATGTGCAGTATTTGTGCACATCTGTTTCACGTATAAAGTTGCACCATTGCTGTCACAGCTTTGCAGCTATCAAAACTGTGTCCACAAATATGTTACGAACATTTTAAATATTAAACGCAAACGTTTACTCATTATGAAGAGAACGACTTCAGGGCATATGGCTTCCTCGATTGTTTTTGACAAAGGGCACCCAATGTCTCTACGTTTGGGCCATTCTTTTGAGTGTTTATTGCTCCATCTCACCAATGACGTGTTGCATATTGACTTCCAAGGCCTAAATGATTTGCGGTTTATCAGCGAACACAAAAGATGGCACGTAGAGCCATTCTGACGGAATCACGTATCGTACGGATCAATTCCACCCATACTTTTGAAGATATAATCACTGATTGTCCAGTGACCGTAGGTCAGGTCAGACCTTCTTTTTTTGAAAAAGTAAAGATCGATGATAATACCAGCGCGAAGACGACATCAAACTGTGCACTTTTGTGGGTGTAGTTGAGTCTCTTTTAGATTTGCCTCATTCCAAAAACAGAAACTTTGGTTATTCACAAATCCACGGAGCCACAGTGAGACATTAAGCCCTATTTTTCGACAACAATATATATCGACTTCTGAAGAGCCCGATCCGCAAACTCTCGTCACAAGCCATGGTCTCAACAACCAGTTATATGGGTGTAACTGGAAATATGTTCCCAAAATGTTCCATGTAGTGACGAACAAAGACCAAACTGTTGCAATCGATGCAAAGAAGGAATTCTGCTGGCGTGTTATTTGCTGTGCGTCATATAGAATGTTTGTGGTACGAAATTTATCCTCAACACGGCGAATACCGAGCTCAGTTGGTCGACTATGAGGACAAAAACGATTACATAATCTTCTATAAGTTTCCCGAATTGAAAACCGAAATACTCGTAAGTTTAACTGATAAGGAAGCGTTCTTCTAGTGTAGGTCTATTCATGAATCGGTTATTAAAGAAAGAGAACAAATCAGGTTTTTTCACAAATGTCAATTTTGAAGGATTCCCACTCCTTAACCCAAGATCTATGTTATGAGTAAGAAACCGAACAAGTCAAGTAATTCTTACACTGAAGTATAGGCACACAAATTTTCCATTTACTTTTGACATGGAACAGGTCAGTGACTTGTTTTATTTCATAACTAATCGTGGTAGCACTGATTTGTTTGTCAAGTTGACGCGTGTCATTTTAAATTTTAACGTTCATTGGTGGTTACTTATTACGGCTGTGTGTTGCTCTTAATAAAATATTCTAATTAAGTAGTTATTTGTGTGTAAAACTTTATTTTTTCAATTTGTGAAATGTCGGACTTTGAAGCTGGAGAATATCAAGAAGAGAAAAGGCGTAAGGAATAAATACAAAACTCAAAGAATTAAAAGTTGTCGTGTTAAAGGTTTGCCATATGCAAATAACAAGGGAAACTTGGTTCCAGTTAGAAAACTTGGTGAGTCATGTAATTGCCGATTACAATGCTTTGATAAGATCAACGAAGACAAGCGAATTCAATCCTTAACTGAATTACTCAATCTTGACACAAAAAACGAACAAGACATCTTCCTCTATGGACTTATAGAAGCCAGAACTGTTAAGCAGAAACGTGCGAGGGTTAGTAGTCCTTAAATTAAGGAAGAAACGAAAAGCGCTTCTTTTAAGTTTTATGTAAAGGACTATGAAAATAAAATACTTGTATGCAAGAAGGCATTTTGCAGCATCTACTCTATTAAAAGTAATGCCCTTTTTCGGCTGCAACGTTCACTTAAATTTGGTGAAATCTTCAATGATAAAAGAGGGAAACAGATGAACTGAAAAATAATACCTGGATCCATAATTCAAGAAATCAAAGAACATATCTCCTATTTTCTTGTAAAAAATTCACATTATTCATCGAAGATTTCTTATATCGTTACTTATCGGCGGATTGTATCAGAAAATGTATCAGCTTTTCAAGGAAAAATTCCCGGCATCATCAGTAAAACTTTCATTTTATTATAAAGTTTTTAAAGATCATTTCGACTTGCATTTTGGAAGACCTCAAGTGGACACTTGCTGTGAATGTGAAAGACTTAGTGTGAGAATACACTCACCTGATTTGAATGTAAGAGCGGTAATGGCAGCAAAGACTGAGCTGGCAGTACACAAGAAAAGAGCACAGAAATTATATTCTAGTATTAAGGAAGTTGAAAAGCTGTGTCGGGAGGGAAATGTTATCATTGGGTTTAGCTTCGATTACATGCAAAATATTTCACTTCCTTGCATACCAGTGCAAGAAATGTTTTACTACAAACGAAAACTGTCTCTTTCTTTATCATGAAGGCATTGCATTAAAGGGCCCCAATGAAACCTGTTCATTTTTATTACACTACAGAAAATCTAGCCAGATATAAAAGAACTACATATTTTTGCTGACGCCTGCGGTGGTCAGAACCGCAACCATGTTATGATAAGCTCTTATAGGTCATTTTCATCAGATCTACCACCGTTTTCCTGTTCGTGGGCAATCATTTCTACCTAATGACCGATCATTTGGAACTGTCAAGAAAGTGTTAAAGAGGAAGGACAAGTACTACCTTCCCATGGAAATAGATCAAATTATATACTAAGCACATTCAAAATTAACTGTCTACCTAGTTTCCACAGCGACATCTTGGACTTTAAGAACTGGTGGACGAAATACTATAAACTAAATTCTATATCAATTGAGACACAATCACGTCAGATCACACGAGCAAATAAGCAACAATTTTTGGTGACACAATTTCAATTTTCTTCAAATCTAAAGGGGTTTGTTGTAGCCCTTCCATTCATAGGAAATAATATCAAAAACTTGCGGTTTGTGGAAAAATCGAGCACAAACCCCAGCTCTTCCTTCGGAGAGAGCGTACAAAATGGTCCAATACCGATTAATGTGAAGAATATTGATGACCAGCGACACTCTTTACAGTACATTCCACATAACTAGAAGGATTTTTTGTTAATATTGCAGAGAACTGGCCAAATATTAATGTAAACGATAAAGAATAAAGTGTGTTTTTAATATCCTGTGTTAGTATCCTATGTTTTTCTTTGATTTACACGCAGTTAGTTAAGAAACAGAATAAGTCAACGAATTTGGAACAATCTTTAAAAAAGATGAATACCACATATAGGAAAAACCATACAATTTAATATTGACTATACCTTAAATTAATTATATGAGTTAAAAAATAAGCATTATATTGTATAGACATTGTTTTAAACAGTTTTTCTTACTTCCTGCAAAATTTGGTGTAATTGACTTGTTTCCTTCCTTAAATAACCGATTCTCATGATGATTTGGAAGTTTCATGTAATTAGTAAGTGACTCCAATTGTGTCTTAAACCTCTGCTTAGCATTTATAATAAAACAACAATTTAACCTTTAAAACGTTAATTTATTTTTCATAAATAAAATTCAAGTATAATACGGCGTTTTTTTTAAACATATTTATATTTTTTTAAAAAGAAGACTCTTAAAGAATAATTATCATAAGACCGTTAACATATAAATAAATGTATGTATGTAGGTAAATATATACGCATATAATACAATTATAAAAATTCACAAATCACGATGATAAAGAACTAACAGGAACAATTAGCAGTAAATCATATAAGAATATAGATAATGCAACACAATAATAAATCGGACAAGCAGTACAAAAAAGAGTAAAATAAAAGAACACAAAATAACAAATTAATGTCCTGGTGTTCAGCATGAAACCAATAGGTCATCAAGAGACAGTGAAAGATTGGAATGCAAACAAAGATATCTTCTCGGTGGGCTATTGCCAAATGAGTTGTAAAGACGGGGTTAGGAGATTTTGTCATTTTAATAAGCAGGTTATTGTGCGTCGTTATGCATATTGTGAATTAACTAAAGTTATTACTATTTTAACGAACCGTATTTACGAGTACTTATATGAAACCTTTATATAGAAGCCTTATGCTTTGAGTTAAATAGTTTAAGAGACTACAGTTGACGACAAATTGCTAAAAAAAAATAGTTGTTTATTAAACTAGAGCAAGCTTGTTTAAACTCGAATGTGTACGTGAACACATTTTATGAAAAACAGATAGCTGCTTTTTTTTAAGGCGAATATTACATCAGATCTGTTTAGAAAAATATTCATTCTTCCCATATTCAGGATGAAATAACTTTGAGGTGGAAGCAGAACAAAACACGACGCAGAAAAGTGAATGCAAACATTAGAAAAAAAAAGTGTCTCAAAATGTCGATACATACTAATATTTAGACACGAACATGTGAAACATTACAAATAATTATATATTTTATTTCACCCAATGAAAATAGATTCAACTAAAATGTCCAATCTACAAAATGCAAGCATTTCTCATACCAATTAGGTATTCTCAAGTTTAAAATATTGAATATGCTTGTGAAGACCTTATTTCGTTAGTTGGTCAGTTGACCTGCAATTATTGGTGCAGTTTTAATTCAAGAAAGTTTTTTTGACGATATACTCGTAGATTTATATTCTCGAAGGTGTGTACGTCTATTAGCCCAATCGATGAAAATTAAATCTGGAGATTGATTCGGTAAAAGACACTCTTCCAAAATCCTGAAAAAGTGCCTTGTATGTACTTCTGTATAAATACACCACTAAAAAACTAAACTAACATTCCAAAAGTGTCTTTTCCAGCAAATAAAATCCTTCCGCAGTCTACTCATCTACATCCTTTTTTTATACACATAATCTTCATTTCAAAAGATAAACTTATGATCGAGGTAAGTATTCGACAGACGAGCAAAGGCAACCGGATTTAATTGCATAACATGCGAAATACAAATAAAAATTGGTAATGTTGGTTTTGAATGACTCACGAGTTTATTTAAATTGGTGTTGGAAACCCATATCAGTCAACGCGGCTTTGTGAGAGGCAAATCGACTTCCGACGCGATTTAGAGGTTGCAATGATAGAGAAACTTAGAGAGAGATCAGCAGAGAGCTTTCAAATGAGTTTTACAGATGAAAGACAACGCAACGAGTATATATCTTAGAATTAGCCGCAATACAAAAAAGGTAATACCAAAACGAAAGTAAAATACATGGCAAGCATTTTTTTTTTTAAATTCGAAGCTGAAGTTTGAGTATACCAAAGTATTGTTTAAAGTCGAATACGGAAAAACATGTCTTCTTTTGCCGAAAGGCAGTGGGACCATAAGAAGCTTCAAGAATATCATTTATCCTACATTAAATAAAAGGCCTAAGGCGTTTGATAACGGCGAACTAATCGCATAAAAGCGAAATATCTACATTAGCATTTTTTCGAATTTGCAAACCCCGCTATAAAAAGTTTTTTACGGAAGTCAGCTGGTGTATTAGCAGAATATTATTTAATTTTAAGTATTTTAAATACATCTATTGAGAGTCTTCACGTTGTTAAAAAAAACCTATTGAGGGCTTCAACATGAGTTTGCCATTAATAAGAGAAGGTCAGGGCTATCAGGGTGTAAGATTGATGCGAGAAAATGTCCGGCTAGGAGTTTAAATGAAAAAAGAAATGTATATGAGTATATAAATATAAAAGTATATAAATTCAAGTGATACTGTACTGTTTAGAAGAAAGAAGTCCTCAATTATTAAATACAGGCTATTCATTACCAAAGCCCAGTTTTTCTTGCTAAGCTCGTTTGTCCATAAGCTGTTTCGCTTCGGTATGTATTGCCAAAAATGTGTAGAAAGTGCTAAGAAAATATATATCGCTGATATATCGTCAGTCATCGTAGTCATTCAAAAGATAGGACTATCAAAATAAAGCGAAAAAATTGCAGCATGTTATTATTAAAATACTTGAATTCGGAATCATTCCGATTCAACTTTACCTATCCGGACAAGAAATAATCTGATGGCGTCAAATCGCTCAATTACGCTGACGAATTAATTAGTCCATTTCGCGATATAATATTGTTTTTTAAACGGAGTCCGCGGTAAGTTAATGGTTTCGTGGGTAATATAGAATCCGGATCAATGTCTTCTATATTTTCGAGAAAAACTCGTTGATCATTCCCCGCCAACGATAGCAATTGATTGTAATGTGAGCTTCGGCCTGGACACCTCAACAAGCAGTGCACTTTTGTAATTGAGTCTTAACTGGGAGATAGACTGCTGGTATTGATACCATGGTATAGCAATGCACTATGTTCTATACCATAAGTCTATCACTACAATACCACTAGCTTACACGAGTACCACGAAACATAACTGAGATTCGCAGTTTTTTGGTGCTATACCAGCTTCTTACTGATTGGCAATTCTTCGCAGATTTTTTGATTAGTAATCACTATTTTATTAGAACTATTTTATACAAATGCGAAATAACACAAACGTCAAAGTGTACTACTTAACGCGAAAATCAACGTGTAGTACGAAATGCTGTCTGTCAGAGGTTGTTGTATTCACTATACTATGGTATCAATACCAGCAGTCTGTCCACCACATTATTCAATCTTTTGAATTGGCCTCACTCCAGAAACAGCAATTTTGCTTGTTTCAAATTCACTGAGTCAAAAATAAACCTTCTCACTAAACATGATTTTTCGACAAAAATAAGGTTCGATTTCAAGCTGCTCGAGAGCCAAATCTGCAAGCAATGTTCTAGTGAGTTTAGTCCCTAAACCAACTGGAGATGTTTTCGCAAAATTTTCCACATAGCGGGCGGACAAGGGCCAAAATATGGCAATGGACGACCAATGCTATTTTGTACGCAAAGTTCATTCACACGTTCCTAGATCTCCGCCATGTAAAGTGTGTATGCCCTGTGGAAATTTATGAATGAAGACGATGAATAATCCGCTCAGATGGTCGGCTATAAGAACTAAAACATTCACGTAATCTCCTATACGTTTCGCCGATCAGAAGCCGATTTTCAAAATAAGTTTAAATAATACGAAAGCATTATTTAAAAATTATATTTGGAAGTTGTATCAGGAACAAAAACGCCTTTCTTTTGTAGCCACTGAAACGAACACTAAAAAGAAAAACTACAGCTGGAGACTTATTTACGTGGACGTCCTAGAAAATGAACCCATTTATATTTGTACAACGTATACCAAACATCTATAAATATATCCTTGAAGAAGTAAAGAAAATTCACATAAATTTTTTGAAATGACTTATGGCACTTAACATTGGTATCTTACCCTGGAATCGAAGTGTTGCTTTGGGATCATATAAGCCGGTCAATGGAGGCAATAACTCAACTCGGATTGCAACGTTTGTCGTCAACTAAAGTCTTGTTGTATAATTTGATTAAATTATTCTATGACTTGTTTGTATGTTAATTAACTGGATAGACAATAGTGTATTCGTATTATAAAATCTCTGTGTACGTAAAAATTGGTTTACAATTAGTTAAAGCTGCCAGCGCAACGGTTACTGTTTAATTAGTATTAAAGCTCAAGATTAATAGTTAAAGCAAATCAAAATATAAATGCAAGACCATTACGTAGACATTCTGTTTAACAATTAGTAAAAAAAAAAGCATTTTCAGTATGTTCGTTTGGTTTTTTACTTATGTTTTTGTTTTTTTTGTTTTTCCTATTTTTTTGGCATTTAAATCACAAGAATTCAAAAAAAAAAATAATTTCTAACAACTTTTAATAATAGATATATATTTGCTTAGATATAAATTTTAGTTATTCAATATATAAAACTTTAGTAGCACATCATCTGTTTGGTTTTTAATTTTTCTTTTTTTTTTTGTTTATTACATTAATTTTGTTGCAATCAGTACTAACTACATACGAGTATGTTAAAAAATAAAATAAACTAATGTGCTTATTAATATACTGTAAATTTTAATTATTGCGTTGGTATTGTATGTTTTATAAACCGTATACAAATAATATACTTTTTTTAGACAAAAATTTGTAAATTCAATCTCGAATCTCGTTATTTGCTTTCGGTAATTATTATTATTATGATTTTGTTTGTCTATGAGATGTTGTTGGTAGCAAGATAATGTGATAGAACAAGAGATGCTTAATACGAATTGAAAAAAAAAAGAAGAAGAAATGTTAATTTGATTAATTGAGAGCGGAAGAGAACCTTAAAATGATTTTTTTTTTGTTTTTTTAATCTTTCTATTTATGACGATTGTTTGAAATTATTATTATTGTTATGGTTGGACCACTTTGACTTTGCGCTCGATTTCAGCCCGACACATGGGGCATATGTCAACTTTAAGTTGACAATTAAGGCAACAACACATATGGCCACATGGTAAGAATATAACACGAACCTGAAAGTAAATAAAAAAGAAAATAAAAATGAGTTAATTTTAAATAAAAAAAATTGAACAATTAACACTGCTAACATTTTAAGATTGAGAATTAATTCTCAGGGAATTTAATCGCCGAAATAAATTGAAGATGAATAGAGATAACTGCAAACAAAAATTGGAATAGTAGAATACTTAAAGCGTTGCTTAACGAATAATTGTCGGGCAGTACCATTTCCTCCCCTGTCGGGGTCGAAGAGGAAACATTAAATGGGAAGCAGTAAAAAGAATGAATCGGGCGCGTGCAATCGTCCTAAGTATGGGTAACAATGGCGAATCTTGGGTTTAGCGACGCGCGATTTTGTTCAATAAAATGATGAAAAGTGATCGAATGTCTAATCAGTAGAGAATGAGTTTTCTTGTTCCACCATATATAAAGGCAAAGGCGACAAGAGAAATTGCAACTACTATCGATCGGTGAAACTTATGTTGTATACGAGAGAGAATTAAAGTCAAGAACGCAAGATGATTGAACTGTTGACATATGACACCATTCTAAGTTCACGGATGACGATGAAGAAACATCGAGAAAAGCTGGCCAAAAATTAAAAAATCAAACATCATTGCTTAGAGCTGCCGTTAAGTCCCAAAACAGTTAGTTAAATATCACGTCATCTGGCAGCATCCCCACTCCAGGTAGTTTTCTCAGTCAGATGTAACAGCAGTTAATTCGTAGCACTTGCTTGACACGATCAATTTTTGTTTACGGCATTACCAAATTTGTACATAATTGTGTTGCAGTTTTTTTTTACATTGAAAGTGATTTAAGCGGAAAGAGTTACTATGGATATATCTGAGCAAGGTATGTACTCTACATCCCAGAAATTTTTACTTTTTAAATATTAGTTTTGTTTTTCTGCCTTTGTACAAAACGAACTAAAATTAAATGGAGTTTTGTAAACTTTTTAATTCAAGCGAATGCTTTATATAACATTGTACTCATTGTTACTGCATCAAAGTTATGTCATATGATACATTAGAGTATCTATTTTTATAAACAAATGCAGAAGTTTTCCCAAATTTTCACAAAAATAAAAAAAAGGAGACAAGTTGAACCGCAATATAATTTCTTCCTTTTTTTTGTTTTTCATTTTCTTCAGTTTCGGAGGTATCAGTCTTGTCTATGAGTAGAAAACAACGACATGAGCTAATAAGAGAAAGCACAGAAAGGCTGTTTGATGCAAAACTCAAAGATTTAGAAGCTAAATTAGTAGCAACAAGGAAGTGCCCCTGTGAGAAATTGCAGGAATTAACAAGTTTTAAGATTGTTTACAAGCAGAAATGGCTCATGTGCAACAGTACAGAAAGCCGTTTCTTAGAACAAAATCAAGACTGGTTAAATGAAAAAAATTGTTTTCCTCCTGGTACAGTCTCATTAACTTCAAAAGGGCGACTTGTAAAAGAGTTCGGGGAATTAAGTAACCGTTCAAAGCGACGAAAAACGATGGAGCTAAGAAAAGATGTGCCTGTTGATGAATTGACATATGCGGTGCAAATGAATAACCGGGCTGCAGGTAATAAAGACATAGCTAAAATTATTCAAGATATAACAAAGTCTCCAACCAGAGCAACAAAGATTCGCCAAGCAATTGCTGCTAGTAGTAAATATACTTCAACAAAAAAACACTCCCCCGAAGAAGCTTTGGCAACATTTGTTGAAGCCAATTTATCAATGAGTCAGTACGAAGTTGTACAACAAGCCAATAAAGATGTGTATCCCTGTTATAAATATGTGCAGATAGCTAAACAACATTGTTATGTTCATTGTTATTGTTCATGAAACCTATACTGAAGTAAAATTACAGGATTTGGTAGATCATACAACAAGGAGGTTATGTAAGTATTTAGAGCAAGCATTAGAGGTGTACCGTGAAAAAAAAAAAACAAATGATTTTGTGCTGATGTTTAAGTGGGGATGTGATGGATCACAGCAAAGCCAGTACAAGTAAAAGTTTCAAAACGATGAAGACAGTGATGCCAATATTTTGTCAGTTCCCTTGTGCCTCTAAGATTAAAATAGGCTCTTGCTTACTTCGGATCCATTTTTAAGTAGCGTAAGACGAAATGTTAAGAGAAACAGACAACCGATTTTAAAGGAAGCCCTAGAATTTTTGAAATCAACCGGATCTGAGCAGAATAGACTAGATGAACAGAGTTTGTCTGAATGCGAACCTTGCCAAGGCAAGAAACCCTAAGCTTTAAGCAAATTATCGAACATGTTATGATAATCCTTATCAACGCTTAATTCGCCAATACTATAAATAAAAGGATTTTGTCCCCAGAAAAATTCTCGACAACACTTAAGGATATGTATGGAGGAATTTGTTGCTCTCAACAATCTGGCGGATTTAGTGAACCCCAAATTCGACAATTTTGACAATTAACAAAGCCATCAAGATGAAAATGAGCCTCATTGCTGAACATGATTTTGTTACTGTTCCATAATACATTCAATGAATTCACTTGGACGTGCTTGGTCAGTACGCTTTAGTTCTTGAGTCAGTGGCAGTTTGTATGCATGAAGATTAAAATCGTTCGTGAGAATACGCTGTAAAAAGCTTCTCGAAATGTCAAATTCTTGACCACGGTGCCAAATTAATGTTTCTGGGCTCAGCAACATTGCCACGAATTGTTTTATTGTTGTGCATTGAACGACTTGTTGAAGGACGGCCAGAGTGTCTAAGATTACTAAATGATCCAGTCTCCCTGAATTTTTTACTTAATTTCTTCACAGTTAATGAAGTTAAATCACTATCTCGACCATTTTGTATGGAAATTGTGAACTATAGCTCCCAAGCCTTCATTATTTTTAAAATATTGCTAAACAATGAAAACGCGTTGTCCTTCCGTGTAGCGCTCCATTTTTAAAAACCCTAAACTGTCATGCTGTCTTCTTTTTAGTTGGCAACCTTTTACCGCAGAAATATATATGTATATCAGTTACACGATAGCCCAACTATAACAGTATATATAATGGGGAATGATTGGTGCTTCATCAATACCAGTAACGCGATATTAAAAAGGATTTGGACAAGATACCACGCTGTTATGTACAAAAACAAAATAATATATCCCTAGAAAGCTTACCACAGTCAATTGAATGAAAAGCTACCAAATCGGTCTTTACAAAAAAGCAGAAGGATCGTCATCAAAAAACACTTGATGGACACATTGCTTAATGCAATTGGGAATACTTCTTTGGGGATGCCTATACAAATTTGGCGAAATAGGCAAAAATAGCCGATTAACTATCTATTGGAAGGAGGATTTAAAGCAGCAGAAATATCACAAAAGTCACACAAAGACAACAGTACCTTTATTAATGATTGTGAATGAAATGTATATATTCAATGAGAATTAATAAAACCTTAACGAAACAGAAATCAACTTAAAAATGTAAAATGCAACAATGGACGTCAATTAACATAAAACTTACATATTCCTCCATGCAGATGACACATTCCGATGCATTTGTTAATGGATCAGATTCTGTTGAAGATTCACGAACCTTTGCATAGGCTTTTGAAGTAGACGCACTAGCTTCATCTTCCTCTGCTTCTTGTGCTTCTTCTGCTGGCGGTGCAGATGGCTGACGATCGCCACTACACTCAGCCACATAACTTTCACGAATATAATCTTCAATTGATTGTAAAATTAATCGACGATCTCGCTCTTCGCGAATACCAGCTTTGCGGAGATCCTCGTCCGAAATTTTCTCCAAGAACACATCATAGTTTAGTAGCAGCTTTTGCATAAACGGCAAACAATGTATAACACCATTGACCAGCAAATTATACCCAAGCAATGGGTCAATATTGGCTGATTTCGATGAATATTCGACTGGACGTGAATCTAACAATCTCTGATACTGCAACAACCAATAGTCTTGTTGTTCATTTGACTTTTGTGCTTCCATCGATTTAAGTGTATCGCATAGTTTAGCACGACGAATCTCCTGTTGATCTAGTAAATCTGTTAAAATATATGTCAGACGCATTCGTTTATCTGCTAATTCATTGATTTGTTCCGTGTTGAAGTATTTTTTGCGTTCAATTTCGAACTGGGTCATATTAGCTAATTGGATTTCTACTATACGCAGCTGCTCAACTAATCCCCAAGATCGAGCATCATTTTGGGCCATAAGAGCAACAACTGCCTGCTTTTGCAGCTCTTCGTCCTCATAAATTCTGGCAACGATTTCATTACGATTTTTCTCATAATTACGATAGAAAGCACTGAGCTGTGCAGAATTGACATTTTCTTGTTCCAAAATATTCACAGATGTAGCATCACGTTCTTGTTGATAGGATTGGATTTTCGTCTCCTCTTCACGCAGAGATTCCACCATTGTAGAAAGGATTTCCTGTTTACGCAACTCGGAATGTTCAAGATGAAGCTGCAAGGGGCAATATTAAGTTTATTAATATACACAAATAGACATTGATTTACATACATTTTCGAGAATTCGCTGCTCTTCGATGAGCTCCTTTTCAAGTAAAGCACTATCTGTTTTATTTTTTGCCGCTAAGAAATTATCTATGACTAAATTAGCATTTTCTTCAGCTGCAATACAATAGGAAAATTAGGGAGAACATGTTACATGTAAGTTTAATGTCTCACCATTTAATATGTCTTTTATGAGTTGATTACGTTCGTTGTCTTTTTGTTGCTGTAACCTATTAACTAAGTTTTCGGTTTCGTTTTGCTGTAATAAAACCACTTTTAAAAGCTAGAAAAAAAAAAAAAACAAAATTGTAGGACTTCTATTCTCTTCGTAAAATACGGTACAACTAACCTCTTGCTTTTGCTTTTGTTGTCTTCGTTGAAGCTGCTCCAATAGTGCCTACAAAAACATGGTATTTTTGTTCTTAAAATTTTTGGTTATTACGAAGTGTACTTACATTTTCATTTCCATAACCACTTTCATCAATGGGTTGGTACTTAAGCTGGTTAGCTTGATTGTTTTCATTGCGGTAATGTTCTTGAATTTGAACAATTAAGGCCTGTTAAAGAAAACAGGAAATTATTATTAAATGGGAAGTTTAAACAGTGGCAACCTATCATGTTGGCTTCTAAAATTCACCTAAAACAGCTTTCTACATCGTATCTTTATTTGTTAGCCCTATAACTGACATGGATTTGACTATGGTGGCCGTTGTTTGTGTAAATAGATACGCCTTTTAAATACTTCAAAATTATAGCAGCTTGCGTCAGTAATTACAGTAATGATAGTAATTATATTATGTGGAATCAACTTATAACAAGGAATGTCATATATTTTTTGTTTGCTTTCTTTTTCATCCAGTGTCTTAAACCAAGTGTGCTTCACGCATATAACATCAACTCCAGAGTCAGTGAATATATATCTGACTGAATATCTAATATTGACACACTAAAACTACGAGCATTGAAGTGAACAATCTTAAATCCCTCACGTCCATTAAATAAAATCTTGACTAACGTTCGAACATCAGCCTCATCCTCCACACCAAATGCAGAAGCATCACGCATGATGATAGTCTAAACAAATAATAGAACATTCTGTGCATTTTTTTAGTAATAGCCAATTTATGTATGCATAAGCAGAACAGAGAAAAAGAAAATAAGAAAACAAAAATTGAGAAAAGAAGGTGGGAGGTAAATATAAGCAAGAGCGATGAAATAATTAAAATCGGACATTTGAAAGTATATAATTTCAAGAAATTTCAAAAGTAAACATAATAAAAAGTAAATAAAAATATAAACATAGTGCTCATAGTGCTCCAAAAGTTTAAAATAAGATCAGCGGATGTAGGTCGGGAACAAAACAGGCGAAGTCAATCAGAAAAAGAAATTGTCATCTCTGTGTCATTTTTACTTTTCTTCACATAAACAAAATCATTGCGATCTCTGGCGGAGAATAGCAAGCCCACACGACGTAGCATGGCACAGCAGAGAGCTATTTTTTTTTTAGTTAAACTCTCCTGACAAAAGAGGGAGACCCATTTTCCAGTTGGGCAAGTGTAAACCCCCAAGTAATGACTTTGCTTAGTCTGCGAAGAGAGTCTGATCACCAACGCATTCTTACCATCGTTCGATTTATTCCTCAATCGGAAGGCATTAAATTTGAGCTTAACAGCTCGATGGGATTTTCGTTAGCTGTTTGTTGAATACCATGGACAATGACATCTCATCTAGCTCTTCTTTTAGCTTGCAGTTGTCATCACGCAGCTCCTTAATATCGCTCTCGAATTGTTGCACCCTTTTAGTAAGAGAAGCAATGGCTTCACACAACTTGTTGTTTAAATTAAATTCAAATTCCGAAAATAATTTCTTGAATTTACACATGAGATTGGACTCCAAGTCACAAAGTTGTTCAGATATAGATGTTACCTCATAGGGATCTATCTGGAGTTGCTGCAGCGATCAGTGTATGTTTCTCTCTGTTAGCTTGTTGAAAGGTGGTTGACATTTAGAATGGTTTTGATGAATAAAGATCACAAAATTGAAAAAAACAAATGTTTCTACCATGATTTACAATAATTAATGCGGAGCAATTACTAACACATTTATTCACTTGACATTTCAGCTTGCTTATGAAGGGGCCGATAGCAAAATAATTGGATAACTCAAATGCGAAAACATCAGAAAGTTCTTGGCCTCACAAAATAGGCTGGTCTATAGAATGGTTCTAAGATCCACAAATTTAGCTAACCCCACAAGCAGCAGTGGAGATGCGTGGGAGAAATATGTATGTAACGCTGTAACGCGTATGGTTATAACGCGTTACATACTTAACGGTTAATAAAAGAAAAAGAAAAGAAGTGTTTGTTTAACTGGTCTCGTTTATCCGGCTTGTAACCGTAAATGTTGACCGAGAAAAAAATAGCAGTACTGTAATAACGTCTCGGAAATAACTAAAATTAACAACGGGAACGCACGGTGGACGAATTCACACGATTGAATCAATGGTTGCGATTTAATCCCACAGTCAGCATGGGAGATATATTAAATGAGCAACAAATGTTTGGAGCTGAGGTCAATAAAGATTTTTTAGAACTAGTCAGGATTTTGAAATAGACACAGTGTTGGTCCGTAAGATCCCTTAGATTCCAGAAAGCACTTGGCCCTTGAGAAGAGGGTCGTGCGGGTAAAAATTCCAATGTTATGAAGCAACCAAGATCCTCGGATAAGGTCGGTATCACTGTTAATAAATATGCAAGACGAAATAAGGACCACGACGTTCAGATTTGCACATGGAATGTTCTTTGCTTCAAAAGGCTACGCGAAGTCGAACTATTAGCGGTGATGTGCAATACGTGTACAATTGGTGACATATGTCTGAGACTGTGACAGAGTGCCGATTTGTTTCAAGCTAGAGATTAAGGCAATGCCATCAATGAATTTTTCTACGACCTTCGAGCAACGTCCTAATTATAAGCTTAAAATCGATTTAAATGATTTTAATCCCAAAGTAGGAAAGAAGCACATGTTTTGCAATCATATACCGACTCTTAGCATCGTTTATTCAATTCAGTTTTAAGCCGGACAAGTACACAATTGCCCAAATATTCATACTACGGCCGAATCTATAGAAAACCCAATAAGTCCAAATCGATACTTCCACCTTTTTATCAATTTAAGGGTTACATATGACAGCATCTATAGCAATGAACTATGCAAAGGCATGTCTAGTTTTACAATGCCTGCCAAACTCGTCAGAGAACTCTCGCTGATTCACTAATCGTGAGTTCGAAAGCTTGAGGTAATTGTCAACTGACACCAGAATCAAGTCTGTGCAGATACATACGCTGATAATAATGACATCGTTGGCCGAAGGATGATACGTATTGAACTGGAAAAGTAGGTTTAGCTGTGTATGAGTGCAAAAATTAGCTTTCAATAAGGAGGGACAGACATCATCTTTGGATCGGACAGAACGTCAAAAAAGGCAGCTTCAACTGTAAGTTACTCGTAATTAGGGACTTTGTCTGCTTCGGTTCCGCTATTAACTTTGATAATGACAGAAATTAAGCGAAAAGATACAATTTCCAATTTCCCGTTTTCTTTGGTCGGGGACGACAGTTGAATAGTAATACCTTGTCATGAAACTCTGGGGACACTGTTTATATATAGAGCACTCGTCATGCTAGTCTCAGTCATCTATGTCGCAAAAGAATCCACTTTTCTGCAGGTGGGTGAAGTTATTTCCTCTTGTTTTAAACGTAAGATCGTTCGAGGGAGAGATAAATAACGAAATTAAAAGCTATGCAGCAACATTGAAATGATAACAACGAAGAAAAGACCAGTTACCTGAACTAGTTTTGACACAGAGAGCAAATGAAAACGATCGGTACTGAAGATTCTTCGATTCCTGCCTAAAGGTACAACGTAGTAGAGGAATACTTGGGCTTAGGTTGCGCTTGCAAACAGTACACGACCGGCTCCATCACTGAGAATGAAACTGACGGTATGTGGACAGGACTAATCGGAGAGGGAGGTTAATTGATCCACCCCTGACATTAGCATCATGTAAGTACTCTTCGTTGCTCTTATATAAAAAAAAAATTAAAACAAACCCTGACTCAACGGTTTTAAACATCTTTAAGAACACAATCTCTTTCCTCTTTCCTCTTCCCTCTTCCCTCTTCCCACTTCTGCGCTAATCTTCCTCTGCGATTGAGGGAATCAAACAAAAAATAAAATAAAATTTGAAATGAACTTACATCTTCTGGCACTTTCTGTTGTTGGTTTGGAAATCCATCCGTTTCCGTTTCGTTCAACTTTTCCCCAGTTGCCAAAAATTGCATAATATTAGCCGTACCACCATTCAGAATCTCCAACGTAGGCCATTCTACAGTCTCGGGGTCGAATATCAAATCACAAAGAGTATCACATGTTGCCAATGTGGTCGGTAGTTGTCGCAAATTAGAATTCCCACTTATATTCAGAATTCGCAAATTAGGCATACAGCTTAATTCGCTTATTGATTGTAAATTATTGTTGGACACATCGAGATGCTCAAGATATCTGAGCTGGTTAATCGTGTGCGGTAGTTTTGCAAGCTGATTGTTCGATACTAAAAGTTCCTATAAACAAAACAAAAACAAAAACAAAATCACAACAATTAGGTATTTGAACGGACATCAACACACACACAAAATTGTTGTCTTTACCCTGAGATTTTCTAATTTGTAAATTTCCTGTGGCAGTTGTTTAATTCGATTGTGTCTTAGATCGAGTATACGAAGTAATTGTAGGTCACTTAGCAGGCCAATGCTGTTGTTGTTATTGCAGTTGATTATAGTTGTTAATTGGTTTTTGCTTAAATTTAGAGTCTCCTTACGTAGAACACGACAATAGATTAATACTCCCGCAGGAATTTCCTTCAGATTACAATCGGACAAATCGAAATCCGTCTCCGGGGTTTCTTTTGCCTACACCGAATGATGATAAAACAGAAAAACCATTATCAACGTTTTCATTATAATACGACAATGACTAATACAAACGCTAAATAAACGCAGTTGTCGCATTTAATTTAACAAAACAACCACCCTAAGGCACTTACCAGGCACATTTTACGCTCCAAGCGAGCTTTGTATTCACTTTTTGATTGCATGTTAGAAGCTGAATCAAGGGTCTCGGGTATGTTTGTCGTAAAATTTGGTTCATCTTTTGTTAAACGGCAACCCATACATTTAAGTTTACTGTTGAGGAATTGATTTTTTACCCTTTAACTGGAGTAACAAACTGGGATAAATGCACTTGAACACCTAGGTGAATCTAACTAGGGCACGTTGAAAAAAAAAATTGTGTCGCAGTTGATGAGTGCTTCTCAATGGCATTAAGATTTTGTTTTTTCACTGGGCTATGTGGTTTACGATAATGGTATGAGAATTATTATTTGATTGACGCTAATTAGGTGATAATTTTCTATATAAAATTTATTGTTTCCATTTGTACAATTGACTTTTTGCGGAGCTGGAGAGAAAAAAACAAAGAACTTGCGGCCCCAAAGTGTCCGTTTGACAGCTATTTTTTTTTATATAGATTTGTTTTGACGTTTTCATTGAGTGGTTTTTGTTTGGAACAGGAATGACTGAGGAAGGAATGAGTGGATTTCTTTTATTCTTATATTTAATTCGAAAACCAATTATCTTCATGGACAAAGGGCATGGTCCAATAACTATGTAGTATGTATTAATCAACAAGGATTTATTTCTAAATTAGAGCTTGAGGCTGGGTTGATGCCTACTCTTTTTAACGGTTGGTGTTTTGAATGGAGGAGACCGAGTTAGCCCTAGGTCACATACCTAGGATATCTGCTTATTCCCCTCGGCCGCCGAGTTAGCATATGATTTCTAATAATTTATCAGGCCATAAACATTTCTCTCGACGCAGCAGAAATAATTATTGAATGAAAGTCGATTGCTAATTCGAACTTTTACAAATCAAGGTAGGAGAAATACAAGTGAAAAAGTGTTGCAAACACGAATTTTTAAGAAAGATCGAAACACTCGGTAAAACTACAACTCCGTCCAGAGCCTCCAAGAGCGGCAGACTAGCCATTCTGAAAACACTCAGAAAATACAATAATGCTTACACCGAGTCCAAAATATGTAGAATCTCCTTTCATGTCCAAAATTCACATTCCAGGATATTACATCAAATCCGTTTTAGAACACAAATTAACTAGTTTTGTGTTGTACACTCAAGATGCACGACATATGTAAGTTGAAGATGCCATAACACTTTAATGATGTGGGACGTTATAACACTAAACTTTCCAAAATGACTATCTCATACAAAAATATTTCAAAATGTATCCTACCCAACAGTTAAATGAGCGGTTAATAAATCAAATACAGCGGGTAGTCTGGCTATGGTCTACATAGCAGGCATCTGGCGTATTGCGAAATATACGTACTTTTAAACTGAATATTAATAAAGATGACTACAAGTGCTTTCGATTCATAAATCTGACTTTCTTCTACCTGAACGGCATAGAATTACATGTGCACAAAATTGCTTTGCCAACGAAAAAGATTTGGAGAAACTGTGCTTCGAGTTCTCTTTGACACTAAACACACCATAACTAATTTATTGGTATTAAAACAATTCTAGTTGCAGATGCATGGCTGAATGGAGGTTTTCCGAATCGCGGCCTACACCAATTTGATGCTGGTCAGTTGAATATCACCTAAAGGTTCAAAATCATGGCTTGTGAAGCGATCTCGTGTCCGTTCAGCATAAGGCTAAGCACTGCTGAGTCCCTGGCGGCAAAGGAGCGGCAGGCAACGTACATGCAGGCGAGTTGACTCGAAAAGGATCCTCCTTCGATAAGGAACTGGCAGATCAGAGTATTAAACCTCTCGTCTCTGAGAATGCAAGGGCAAACGATACTAACAAATCCAAGCCAATGGAAGGTGGAATAACTTTGCAACCTGTTAAGCTTCATAGCAATTATGACCGGAACTCTATAACTAGCAACTGCAATCCTTTTCCCAATTTCTCCGCCCGAACATCATAAAGGGTCTACCCAGGCCTAAGTGCGATGAGATATAGAGTCCTTTCGGCTCCAGATATCACATCAACCCGCAAGCTTTACCTAGCCTAAAGGTTCTCAATATGTTAAATATCTACGTGGGATTGAAAATAAGGTTGTTCACTTTACGAAAAGCGAGTATTTCAATGATTCATGTCAAACGAAGCCAAGTATCAAGATGTTATACCGAATAATAAACCTCCCCAGATAAACCACATCGTATCAATAACTACCAAGGTGCTTACGGTTCTCTAGCAGGGTATAGAAAGTTTCGACAATACGCTCGGCTTAACAGCAAAAAGCGTTCTTTATATCTATGACATAATCCATTCCATTATATGCAATGGCTGTCTGGTGGAGTAAGTTTTCACAATCATGCCTGGTTTTTCTCTTAACTCACTGATGAATCTCCCTCCCTTTGATATTCACATCATGGGCTGCATCCATGAAAGTAGTGGTATTTGCCAGAGCACGCATTCAGGATTTCAATTTTTTTAGACATGCCACTCCACAATTTAGACTGCTTGGCTTTTTGCTTAATAAAAATTGGCTTTGGTGATGGTTTTTAAAGAAATGGCGTCGAATTTTTCCGAAGGGCAACAATCTTCAACTGTACTCCATATTTGTTTAACATTAAAGGGCAGGATGAAGAGAATGCCTTGCGAAAGCCTGCAATAATTTTGTTGTTGATATCAGCCATAGATTCCGAGAAAAGTAAGCACACTAAGAGCCTTTTTTTTTAATTAGCGCGCGCTTGAGAGATTTGCGTACCCTTAAAACGTTTACACACAGCCTTGGCGAAGATAAGTTAGGGACAGAAAAAAGTGGGATACGTTGGTCTTAAATGTTTGCAAGGTACACTTACTTGGAAATAAGGCAGGGTATTCTATAAGCGAGTTGTACGCCTTAGGAAAGAATCATGATATTTTTAAGTACATCCGAAAGTGGGCTAAAGGGTATATATCATTGACAATAAAGCTCACTTCACTTCCTTAAAACCCTTACATAAACCACTTCATCTCGATCTGAAATAAAAGAAATACATATATAATTAACGACAGACTTGATTGCTGATAACACAACAATTAAATTCTAGTTTAGTGCCGAAGACCAAGTACCAAACACTTCGATATCGGACAATAACATTCTCGTTCTTATACATAGATTATTACTTAAGTTTTAAGAAAAACAAGTAAAAACAAATATGTGTTTATCATCGAAAATAGCTTATTTGTTTTTCAGAATACTATCCATGAAGATCAATACACTTTGGCATGTGTTTGAATCAGTTTTCGAAGCACTTTTCCACTTCGAACGAGGTAACTCTAAATCATGCGTTTTAAACGCATCAACCTCTTCTTCAGGTCGAAAAACGTTGACCTCGCAATTTATTTTTGATGTGCTGGGATAAAAAGAAGACATTGGGTGCCAAATCGGTGCTGTACGGCGGATGGCCCATCAATTCGATGTTTTGAGCGATCAAAAGGTCACTTGTTTGAACCGACCTATAAGATCTCGCGTTGTCAAGGTGGAGAATGATCAATGTTCGGCGATTGCTTTTCCTTATTTGTCCAAAGACTTCTGGCAAGTTTAACATATAGTAGTGTACCATTCCGAATTGACCATTCTACTTTGCTCTAATGGTACGGTGGCGACATGGCCAATTTTTCCGAAGAAATAGGTGACCATTTGCCTCGAAGTCGACTGCTGTTCAGTTTCGGGCTTATATGCATAGATCCATGATCCGTCGTCTGTCATGATCTTATAGACGTCTTTTGAAGCACCGCCATCGAATTTTTTCAACATTTCTGTGGACCAATTGACACGAACCTTTTTTTGAGCGATTGTCAAATTATGCGATATTCCCAAAGAAATCTTTTGGTGGCCAAATGTACATGCACTATTAAACGCATGCAAGTGGAACGAATGCCCAAGCATGCGACAATTTCACGATAAGTCTCATGAAGATTTTACAATATCAGTTCCCGAACAGCATCGATATTTCCTGGCACAACAACCGATTTTGGACGACCTTCACGAAATTCGTTCTGGAGCGAACGGCGACCACGATTAAATTCGGAAAACTAGTGAAGAACGGTGGCTCGGGATGGTGCTTCATCATTGAAAGTCGGAGCGAATTAGTCGACACACTGTTGTTGAGTTAATCCACGTCGAAAATCATCGAATGAAAATGTTCACAGTTTAATTCCAATTTTTTGGCAGAGAAGAATTGTTCAAGCCTCTGTATAAAACGCAAATATGGCTCGTGTGACAAAACGTCTGAGCACGTGTACTATTAAAAACTTCAAACTTTACGATGTTGACGTAAGATTTGACGTTTCTACATCGGTATTGCCATATCTAAAAAAAAACAAAGTACAATAACAGCCTAGTATTTTATAAACAGAAGAGTAATGTTTAATTTATGAACACCTTCCATAGATAAAATTCCACTCAATTGTCACTCGCATGTTGACATTTGATTTGAAATCGTCTTGTTTTGTTTTTGCTGTACTTCAACAAATTGGGTCATTCGTCATGATAGTTTTCAATTTCGGAAAAGTTTCACACAAAATCTGATTGGAAATAAATGAAGTGAAAGGAAAATTCTTCAAAAAATAAATCTCAATAAAACACTGCATTAACTTCATACAAATTCTTCTGTAAAAACAAAATTTTCTAATGATAATATTGAATTCTTCTGCATTCGATTGAAAATCTTTGTTCTGCAAAATAAAAAAAAAAACAAAGAAACGATTTACTTTCGGAGTTTTCGATAGTCAGGCAGTCTCAAGTTTCCATATAGGGTGAGTCAATCAATCGAGACCGGACGAGACGATTACGACGTTTCAGGGGATTGTGTCTTTAGTTTTTGTTGCAGAACAAGTCAGACGATGGCCAAGGTAATTTCACAAGAAACCTTTGACGACGTGGTCAAGGAAAATATTGTGGACTTTTCAATGAGCCCCGTTGAGGCTAAGGAGGAGACAATTAAACAATTAGAAGCTCAAGTAGGTGGTCGTTAGTAATTTACTTAAACTTCTGCTTATGTTATTAAACATTTTCTGTCAGGGAATAAATTTAGCAAACATAATAAAGGATTTAGCAATCAACAAAGAAACAGGTGTTCCTGTTTTGAATGAAGTCATCGACCAACTAAAAGCCCACATTGACGAAAAGGCCACTGACACCAAGCAGTTGAATGAATACTTAACAATTCTCGATGAGGAATGCCAGAAGGTAGGTGTTGATTTGCATCGTTCTGTTTGCGTGGGAGTACTAATTGCATTTGTCCTTTTCCGCAGTCAATTCCACATCGAGTGTTGGCTGGTAAAAATGGAGCCCACGATATTATAATTACACTCCTCGAACAAGAACTTACATCAACTAGCCCCAATCAGGAAATTTTAAAGAAATGTGTGCAGGCAGCTATTTCCCTTACCAATAAGCAACCGGATATTTTTAATGCAGATGCTCTAGCCATAGTGATAAAACTTCTGGACACAAAGCCGAATGATGAATTGTTATGTGCCACTCTACAGTGGCTATGTAAAGCGTGTCTTATGCATGAAAACAATAGGCAGAGTGTGATGGGTGCCGATATTATGAAGCAACTAAAACCGTTGGTCTATGTAAATAACCCTACTGTACTGAAAGATGTGTCTGCGGTGCTTAGATATTTGGTTTTAGATGATGACATTCGTGTTGAATTTGGAAAAGCACATGAGCACGCACGTATTATTTCGTCGGAGGTGTTGGTGGATTTAACCAAACGGTTGGCAGGTAAACATTTGACCATTTGTGGAAAGTCATTTGTGAATTAATTTGGTATTTCTTTCAGAATTTGAAGATACAACGGTTTTAGCGGAGATTATATTGACCATTGGCACGTTAGCAGTAAGAACTGAGTTTTGCGTGGCCATTGAAGATGCGGGTGGGCTACAATTGGTTTTAGATATTATGGTAAGTTGATAGTGATATGTTAGTCATTGTCTTTCCTATTTTTCTTGACTAAGTCCACTGAATTTAAGTATAGTAGAACAATTTACTCAAAAGAGAATCAAATCCTGGGCTACTGCAATCCATCATTTGTGGTGCTCTTCTGCTAGTCCTAGGTAAGACCAATGATTCTGGCTTTTTTTAATCTTTTAATCCTTAAATCGGAGATTCGGTTACCCCTTTTTAAAAGTTTGGAGTTATGTCCTCTTCATGTATGTTTTTCGCAGGCAAAATCAGATCTGTTCAGCTGTCGTGATGGCTTTGGTTCATCTGGTATTCGCCAAAACGATAGTAGTGTCTATGGTTAGATATCTTCGTCGAAATTCGGTATGCTTTATATTATACATTCTGACCGACCACTTTTAAGTGCGGCAAATCAACTCTTAAATCTACGGAAGCAACGCCAGACGGCTATATCCAGATTAAGGCTAAACTTGCCATCCTAAGCCTAAAATTGCTTTTACGAGTTCTTTTCGATTTTCGGAAACAGATTCATGCTATCGGCTTCACAATTAGCACACGTTTTCCATACCTTAACATCTACAAGGTACAGCTCCAGTATTCTGGATGTCCGGTACGAATGTGGGTATTCAGGAGTCAAGACGCGAGACAGACTACTATAGCTTTACCTGATCGAGTGTACCAAAATTTATCGAAAAGTGCTATGCTGCCAGCATCTATCATAGAAGATCCACAACGATATTAAAAGGAAGCCATCAGAGAAGTCTCATATTCTGGGATTCCGGCCGAACACCACAACGAGACCTTAGGTTTGATGAAGAGTGCCGTCAAGTGCAACTATGGAAAGATAAAATAAAACTGAAACTTTTCAATTGCGATAATAAAGAGCAATGCCTAGTTTTGACATGCATGCAAACAATATATATAAATATACGCTCCTCCATAAAGATCCAGATTCCAAAGGAAATGTCGGCAAAGTATGCGCCACTTTCGAAATAGACAGTCGTGCTGTTTTGCCATTTCTTCAACATATTCGATATGCCAAATTCACAGGATGGACAATATTAGAGAAAAATTGTAAAACTTCTAATGACAAATGAGTGGGCTGGAACAGTGCGGAATAATTGGAAGATGATTGCGAACGGTGGTGCTACCTTCAGTAGTTAAATACACATAAGTCCTTTATGATAAGTGATTTAAAAGATCCAAAGCTTGTCATTTGTGCTAAATTCACTACAGCACAACCACCTTAACTGACTGGTAGCGGGTTGAGTGTGAAATTTGTTGCTGCACTGTTTCTTATTGGTGTACGGACATAACACTTAATTCGGTAGATCAGAATTTTCACTTCGCAGCCTTGTTTTTAGGTTCTGTTTGTCTTTTGTAATGACTCGGGAATTTAGAGCCGACATAGTAATTATTCGCGGATAAAAACTAATCACGTTTCTGTGTACGTCCACGTCTGCAAATACAGATCACTCTGATCTGAAGCTACCTGGCTATGAACTAGTGCCACTATATTTCTCTCACCCCGGTCTCGCCACTTACGTGTGTAGTAATGTAGCTTACCAAACTCCACCACAATGCAATCCCAGTTCCAATCCGGAATTCAATTTTATGTGGTAAAAATTCCATCTCCGTAAGCAAATTATCCACTATTGCTTTATTTACAGAAACCCCAAACTGGACATCAGTTCGACCTTTGACGAGTTTGATTTGTATAATCATACTGAAATCATTATTACGGCGATTTCAATAAACACAATTTTGTGTGTCTTCGACATTCTGGACAAACAACGCCCGAAGGACGGAGTGTTAAGATCTTCACTGCGAAAACAACTTGTCCCAGTCCACGATAATACCAGACGTCGATAATCACGTCGGGCAATAACTTCACATGGGAAATAAGTTGACTTTTTTATTTGAAGTTATGTTCCATGTGAAGTTATTGCTAGTGAAGTTATTTCCCTGCACCGATAATCATACCGTCAACACTCTGGGTTGGTTTTTAACTTTTTAGCCGGATAAGTGCAAGGTCGATGTGCTATCCCCTCTGGGCTAGTCGGACCACTGTGTCATATCAGCTAATTTTTCGTGTACCGACTACACAGTTAGAGAAAAGATACCTAAAAGAACCGTATTGCAAAAGGAGAAGAGCCAATTGGAGCGGATAACAGCTTCTTTAGGAATTTTATCTGGTCGTTATGTTTCATAGATAACGACGTGGAAGCCGCTGCTGATATGATCACAGACACTATTCTCTTTAGAATAAGATGCTTTATCCCCCATCGGATGAAGAGCATCAAACCAAAAGAAAGGCCCTGGTACGACTCGAGCTGTAAAGAGGCCGCCAGGGTTCGAGAAATGTTTTTTCGGTCCTACAAGACCAACCCAACAGAGGAAAACCGAAGAAAGTTCAAACGAGCTAGGAATGACTGCAACGCCTTTCTTAAAATATTCCAATACGACCAAAAACTGAGGCACTTGAGTGCGTCGAATCTTCAATGGGACGAATTCACTTTCGCACTCGTGTAGTAGCAAGAGTTCTTAAAGATCGTAATATATACAAATCCGCTGGTCCGGATATATATCTCCCCTTCTTCTGAAGGGGTGTTCTTTTTCGCTGGCAAAACTTCTGCGTAAGCTTTTTCATCAATACTACTCTTTAGGATTATTTTCGAGTAGATGGAAAGCAGCATTTGTCCAGCCTGTCCCTAAAAAAGGCGAATCCTCTTCTCTCTCTTCCTACAGACCCATTGCACTTACGTGCCTTCTTTCCAAGGCCATGGCTGGGACGCTGATCAACCGTCAGCTCATGAAATAACTCGAAACACGAAAACTTCTCAATGACTGGCAGTATGGTTTTCATAGCAACAGGTCCACTGGTAATCTGATGGCATGTCTCACCGAAAAGTGGAACCAAAGCGTACATCAATCTGGCGAAAGCAAGATAGTTGCACTTGATATTTCTAAGACTCTCTTGTCGAAAATGCGGGCATTGGTATCGATGAGTCTCTTCTTCAATGGATTAAAAATCACCTTTCGGAACGCGCAACTTGTCTTGGACGGTTTCAAGTCTGATATTCACAAAATAAATGCTGGGGTTCTGTAGTAGCGTATGGTAAGCTCATTAAATTCTGATATTAAGTGCATAACTAATTGGGGAACTTGAACATTAAATTCTATGCTTCCAAAACATAATGCTGTCGTTAAAGCAAAATTTAAAATCCTCGGTACGAGTATGTGTGTCAGTGGCAACCTATGTAGGAATGACCACATATTTGATGTCACCAAAAATGCGGCGAAATATCTACGTTTCCTCAAACGATGTAAGATATACTTTTCCCCCTCCGATTTGTCCTCAATATATCCATAGTGCCCACAACTGGTTAGGCGCCCCAAGGACCTCTTTGCACTTGCTAGATAAGATTCAAAACCGTGCGATAAAACTCATAGGTGACGCCAATATTGCTCAGTCAACTGACATGCTTGAACACTGATGTAACCTCTCTCGTCTCAACTTATGCTATCGCTATTTTCACTAGCAGTGCTCCACCGGAATTGCCAGTAGCATTCCGCCTCTATAGGCTTTTAACCATAACAACCGTCTCGCCATAAATATACATCATAAATATACCCTTAAGTCCGTTTTCAGACGCACTGTTAAATATCGTGATTCTTTCCTTAGCCGTACAACTCGCTTATGGAAGGCCCCACCGAGCTCTCAACTTCCTAGTCATTGTAACATGCAAACATTTAAGACCAATGTACATTAATACGTCTCTCTTTTCTCCATCCGTAAATTTCCTTTGCCCGCGCTGTGTGGAAAGGCTTTAAGGGTATTAATATCCCCTTGAGCGCGTGCTAATTATATAAAAGAAAAACTTCAACGGATTTGATATTAAACGTGGGTGCTGCAGTCATAAACTACGCAACGAATATGACATAAGCTCGTCGTTGCATCAACTTACTTTCTCCATTTTGGTGCCGCCATCAGCATAGTCACTCTCATTGAATAAAAAATTCTGAACCTCTCTAAAGATCGCCTGTTCCCTTAGGGGACGGAGGTCTTGAAGGACTACGTAAAAAAAAAAACGGAAAACTTGCAAACTAGTCGCTGAAAACTAATTTTGAGGAACGCTAGATCTTTACAGATCGAAACAAAAAGAATATAAGAGAATATTATCTGATTTTCAAAGAGTGTTACGACAGTAAAATCCTGCTAAATAGCCTAACTGAATGACATCGCCCTAAAATTTGCGAAAGATCAGAGCAGATCAGAATCCTTAGGATCTTAAACCTAAGCCACATAGAATTTTATTGCACTTACTGTGAGAGAAATGACGACACCCCACAGCACTCTGAGTGTCTGGTTTAATTTACATTAAGCTGCAGGAACGAACGACTTTGTGGAATTTATGTACATTAGCCACGATCCACACTTTCTATATTAACTTTTCATAGGAGAAAGTGATTTTATATTGATCAAACAAACCTTCACATAAAACTATGAAAACATCTTGATTGGTGTTTTAAATCTGACGGTATTTAAAAAAAAAGTCATTTCTGGTTTCAAAACATTGAAAGTTTTCGGACATTGTAAAAGTTTTTCAGCATTACACGTTAGTTATCGTGTTGTATAGCTCAATATCATGAATACTTGTGTGAATCGTTTGAATCTTAATCAAGCAGGAAGATCTCGAAAATTGTTAATTTTCTGACTGAAACTAGTTTAGATGTTGGCACAGAAAACTAAGTCCAAGGCGCTTCTTCTTCAGTTTACTATTCAAGCACTTCATTCATGTTAACCGATTTTTCAAATTGCTGCTGGATTACTTCAATTGTGATAAAGTGAACGGAAATATGTTTTCGTATTTTTTTTGGATCGGATCTTTAAGCCGCAACAATTCGCGTTATACATAAGCTATCTACTCGTATATGACGGTCTTTTTTTCAATCCATTACTTGTCTTCTATACCAGTATTGTACCCACCATGTAATAGCAAACAGCAATGCTTAATTCCTGAAACCTAATTTCAGTAACGAAGTCCCAGGTTTTGAATTCCGCGTCAATTTATGCTATTCAGATAGCATTTTAGTTTCAAATACAGATTGCAGCTTACCGAAAAAATTGAGATAGCTATTCATTGTCGGATGCCTCTACAAAAGGTCTCTTTTAAATTTAATAGCGAGCAAAAACTCACATTACTCGTATCTGCGTCCAATGCAAATATAAACTTATGACATTTCAGATTTTTTAACATGTTTTTTTTGTTTGTTATATTTTGCAGAATAAAAATCCGAACGCCATAAAACTAAATAGGGAAGCTTTAAAACTCATTCGTGCATTAGCTGGAAACGACACCACGAAGGTTCACATTATTCAACAAGGCGCCGCACCAATAATAAAAGAACTCCTCCATAGCAATATGGTTAGTCAAATAGAAAAATCTACTCTTACCCACATTTGTGTAATATTTTTTTTTTTTTAGAACAAAGAACCAATCGCCACCGCCGCTCTAGCTTGTGTTTCAACCCTTACACTTAGAGTTAAAGAAAATAGTGCCGCCTTTTTTGAGACTGGTATTGCTGAAACAATTGTAGAAACTCTTCGACTGCATCCCAAAAGTCAACTTGTACAGGTTAGTGATTTAGTAAAACAGCAATCAATATTGGATGATTAAAATTCAAATCATATTAGAGAAACGGTGCGTGGGCAATACGCAACATGGTATCAAGATCCCGTGAACAATGTGATAGCTTCCTTTCTTATGGCGTTGAGGACCTCCTTAATGCTGCAATGTCCGAACATCCAACTGTGCGTGAAGACCTCAAAGCAGCTCTCCGCGACTTGGGCTGCAAAGTTGACCTCAAAGAGGAGTTTACCGGTGTAGCAGAAAAACGCATTTTAAAAACTAATTAAAGTATCCTTCTCGCCTGTGTTTTGTTTTTTTTTTTTATTTTTTTTTAATTCCTCGCATTAACCATTTCTAAACAGACCATTTAACATCACACAGCGAATAAATAAAGAAACGCAACGCACTTAATATCCAAGACAACAGAGACTAAATGAGCAAAATTTTATTCTACTTTACTAATACTTTATTAACATTAGAACTTAACGGAACATTTATATACTATTGTAATATTTTTATATGCAATTAAATAATATTTGAAAATTTGCAAACAAAAATGATTTGACTTCATTAATTTGGCACAAAACAAAAACGTGGCGTAATGTACGAGCATTCAATCGTGTGATGGAATTTTGCGTTTAACTTTTTGTTAAGAACTTTTCCATGCTCTCAGTTCCAGCTGATGGGAATTTACGCAATTTTCCAGCTTTCAAGCGGCTGCTTAAGCTGTGGGCTGAGCTTTTTTTCGTAACGATTTTCGATCGGTCGTGGTCATCATCATCTATTTCTATCGGTGCTCTCATTGTTCCACCGAAGCTATCGTAAATGAAGCCCGGTTTTAAGGAAGAAGTCAATGTAGAGGGATTCAACGTAAGACGAGATTTCTTGAATATTGAAAACTGAAAAGATGTAATACAAGATGAGTGCAAAATTAAGCTAAGGTATAAGATTAGTTTTAATTAAAAGAGATTCTGTTCAATAACATTTTGAATTTGACTGGAGTTCAAGATTTTTTTTTTTAGGAAATCGAGTGTTTACCGTTGCAGCAAAAATACCTTTGGAAATTGTAACAACTAGACTGTTAATCTAAGTTATTCGGTGAAGTAACGATAGTCTAGCAATGGAGCAATAGCCCGAATCAAAATAGAATAGAGGAAAAGCCCCAAAATATTAAGAGACTCGGTATGGCTTTGCATAACACCAAACCAACATGTCCTTTGGCAGACATGGAATACCTCATTCCTCTACACATCGTCGTAGAGCAAACAGCATATAGAACCATCCTGAGTCTCGTCAAAAGAAAAGTCATAGAAAAAGTGTGAATTCTAAATAAAACCGACAGTCAGTTGCCATTATGCCGTGATCACATCATAATTAATGAGTTACCTGGCTTAATAGAGCACACATACCATTCATAAAGGCGGAAACCTCTTTGCGAACCGCTACAACTTACCATAAGAAAAGAATTAAGAAAAGAGCAAGTTCGCAAATTGAAGAGCTGCCATAATACATTTCTTGAATTAATATGGTGTAAAGCGTGTGCTCGGGTGGTACTTAATCAATTTAACTTCAGTTTCTGGAACAAGTTTAGAAAAACATCCAATCGCTCTTTAGGAAGATGCAGACTATCAATCACATCAGAGTCAATCCGAACGGAGAAAATAGTTTCCTTTTCTGTAGTAAACTAGAATCTGAGCTGGAGCGAGTACTAGAGCTGCGAACACACTTCCGCGGCACCTGAAGCTACTTGTATGTCTTCAAATGAAAGAGGCTTCGTGCCGGAGCGTGATATTCATTCGCTCTTCATATCCTAGCTACCTCAGGCGATGGATTCCCACTTTTAGGTCATTTTACTAGTAAAAGTCATTGTCTTTCCTATTTTTCTTGACTAAGTCCACTGAATTTAAGTATAGTAGAACAATTTACTCAAAAGAGAATCAAATCCTGGGCTACTGCAATCCATCATTTGTGGTGCTCTTCTGCTAGTCCTAGGTAAGACCAATGATTCTGGCTTTTTTTAATCTTTTAATCCTTAAATCGGAGATTCGATTACCCCTTTTTAAAAGTTTGGAGTTATGTCCTCTTCATGTATGTTTTTCGCAGGCAAAATCAGATCTGTTCAGCTGTCGTGATGGCTTTGGTTCATCTGGTATTCGCCAAAACGATAGTAGTGTCTATGGTTAGATATCTTCGTCGAAATTCGGTATGCTTTATATTATACATTCTGACCGACCACTTTTAAGTTTGGCAAATCAACTCTTAAATCTACGGAAGCAACGCCAGACGGCTATATCCAGATTAAGGCTAAACTTGCCATCCTAAGCCTAAAATTGCTTTTACGAGTTCTTTTCGATTTTCGGAAACAGATTCATGCTATCGGCTTCACAATTAGTACACGTTTTCCATACCTTAACATCTACAAGGTACAGCTCCAGTATTCTGGATGTCCGGTACGAATGTGGGTATTCAGGAGTCAAGACGCGAGACAGACTACTATAGCTTTACCTGATCGAGTGTACCAAAATTTATCGAAAAGTGCTATGCTGCCAGCATCTATCATAGAAGATCCACAACGATATTAAAAGGAAGCCATCAGAGAAGTCTCATATTCTGGGATTCCGGCCGAACACCACAACGAGACCTTAGGTTTGATGAAGAGTGCCGTCAAGTGCAACTATGGAAAGATAAAATAAAACTGAAACTTTTCAATTGCGATAATAAAGAGCAATGCCTAGTTTTGACATGCATGCAAACAATATATATAAATATACGCTCCTCCATAAAGATCCAGATTCCAAAGGAAATGTCGGCAAAGTATGCGCCACTTTCGAAATAGACAGTCGTGCTGTTTTGCCATTTCTTCAACATATTCGATATGCCAAATTCACAGGATGGACAATATTAGAGAAAAATTGTAAAACTTCTAATGACAAATGAGTGGGCTGGAACAGTGCGGAATAATTGGAAGATGATTGCGAACGGTGGTGCTACCTTCAGTAGTTAAATACACATAAGTCCTTTATGATAAGTGATTTAAAAGATCCAAAGCTTGTCATTTGTGCTAAATTCACTACAGCACAACCACCTTAACTGACTGGTAGCGGGTTGAGTGTGAAATTTGTTGCTGCACTGTTTCTTATTGGTGTACGGACATAACACTTAATTCGGTAGATCAGAATTTTCACTTCGCAGCCTTGTTTTTAGGTTCTGTTTGTCTTTTGTAATGACTCGGGAATTTAGAGCCGACATAGTAATTATTCGCGGATAAAAACTAATCACGTTTCTGTGTACGTCCACGTCTGCAAATACAGATCACTCTGATCTGAAGCTACCTGGCTATGAACTAGTGCCACTATATTTCTCTCACCCCGGTCTCGCCACTTACGTGTGTAGTAATGTAGCTTACCAAACTCCACCACAATGCAATCCCAGTTCCAATCCGGAATTCAATTTTATGTGGTAAAAATTCCATCTCCGTAAGCAAATTATCCACTATTGCTTTATTTACAGAAACCCCAAACTGGACATCAGTTCGACCTTTGACGAGTTTGATTTGTATAATCATACTGAAATCATTATTACGGCGATTTCAATAAACACAATTTTGTGTGTCTTCGACATTCTGGACAAACAACGCCCGAAGGACGGAGTGTTAAGATCTTCACTGCGGAAACAACTTGTCCCAGTCCACGATAATACCAGACGTCGATAATCACGTCGGGCAATAACTTCACATGGGAAATAAGTTGACTTTTTTATTTGAAGTTATGTTCCATGTGAAGTTATTGCTAGTGAAGTTATTTCCCTGCACCGATAATCATACCGTCAACACTCTGGGTTGGTTTTTAACTTTTTAGCCGGATAAGTGCAAGGTCGATGTGCTATCCCCTCTGGGCTAGTCGGACCACTGTGTCATATCAGCTAATTTTTCGTGTACCGACTACACAGTTAGAGAAAAGATACCTAAAAGAACCGTATTGCAAAAGGAGAAGAGCCAATTGGAGCGGATAACAGCTTCTTTAGGAATTTTATCTGGTCGTTATGTTTCATAGATAACGACGTGGAAGCCGCTGCTGATATGATCACAGACACTATTCTCTTTAGAATAAGATGCTTTATCCCCCATCGGATGAAGAGCATCAAACCAAAAGAAAGGCCCTGGTACGACTCGAGCTGTAAAGAGGCCGCCAGGGTTCGAGAAATGTTTTTTCGGTCCTACAAGACCAACCCAACAGAGGAAAACCGAAGAAAGTTCAAACGAGCTAGGAATGACTGCAACGCCTTTCTTAAAATATTCCAATACGACCAAAAACTGAGGCACTTGAGTGCGTCGAATCTTCAATGGGACGAATTCACTTTCGCACTCGTGTAGTAGCAAGAGTTCTTAAAGATCGTAATATATACAAATCCGCTGGTCCGGATATATATCTCCCCTTCTTCTGAAGGGGTGTTCTTTTTCGCTGGCAAAACTTCTGCGTAAGCTTTTTCTTCAATACTACTCTTTAGGATTATTTTCGAGTAGATGGAAAGCAGCATTTGTCCAGCCTGTCCCTAAAAAAGGCGAATCCTCTTCTCTCTCTTCCTACAGACCCATTGCACTTACGTGCCTTCTTTCCAAGGCCATGGCTGGGACGCTGATCAACCGTCAGCTCATGAAATAACTCGAAACACGAAAACTTCTCAATGACTGGCAGTATGGTTTTCGTAGCAACAGGTCCACTGGTAATCTGATGGCATGTCTCACCGAAAAGTGGAACCAAAGCGTACATCAATCTGGCGAAAGCAAGATAGTTGCACTTGATATTTCTAAGACTCTCTTGTCGAAAATGCGGGCATTGGTATCGATGAGTCTCTTCTTCAATGGATTAAAAATCACCTTTCGGAACGCGCAACTTGTCTTGGACGGTTTCAAGTCTGATATTCACAAAATAAATGCTGGGGTTCTGTAGAATGGGAACGGTAGCGTATGGTAAGCTCATTAAATTCTGATATTAAGTGCATAACTAATTGGGGAACTTGAACATTAAATTCTATGCTTCCAAAACATAATGCTGTCGTTAAAGCAAAATTTAAAATCCTCGGTACGAATATGTGTGTCAGTGGCAACCTATGTAGGAATGACCACATATTTGATGTCACCAAAAATGCGGCGAAATATCTACGTTTCCTCAAACGATGTAAGATATACTTTTCCCCCTCCGATTTGTCCTCAATATATCCATAGTGCCCACAACTGGTTAGGCGCCCCAAGGACCTCTTTGCACTTGCTAGATAAGATTCAAAACCGTGCGATAAAACTCATAGGTGACGCCAATATTGCTCAGTCAACTGACATGCTTGAACACTGATGTAACCTCTCTCGCCTCAACTTATGCTATCGCTATTTTCACTAGCAGTGCTCCACCGGAATTGCCAGTAGCATTCCGCCTCTATAGGCTTTTAACCATAACAACCGTCTCGCCATAAATATACATCATAAATATACCCTTAAGTCCGTTTTCAGACGCACTGTTAAATATCGTGATTCTTTCCTTAGCCGTACAACTCGCTTATGGAAGGCCCCACCGAGCTCTCAACTTCCTAGTCATTGTAACATGCAAACATTTAAGACCAATGTACATTAATACGTCTCTCTTTTCTCCATCCGTAAATTTCCTTTGCCCGCGCTGTGTGGAAAGGCTTTAAGGGTATTAATATCCCCTTGAGCGCGTGCTAATTATATAAAAGAAAAACTTCAACGGATTTGATATTAAACGTGGGTGCTGCAGTCATAAACTACGCAACGAATATGACATAAGCTCGTCGTTGCATCAACTTACTTTCTCCATTTTGGTGCCGCCATCAGCATAGTCACTCTCATTGAATAAAAAATTCTGAACCTCTCTAAAGATCGCCTGTTCCCTTAGGGGACGGAGGTCTTGAAGGACTACGTAAAAAAAAAAACGGAAAACTTGCAAACTAGTCGCTGAAAACTAATTTTGAGGAACGCTAGATCTTTACAGATCGAAACAAAAAGAATATAAGAGAATATTATCTGATTTTCAAAGAGTGTTACGACAGTAAAATCCTGCTAAATAGCCTAACTGAATGACATCGCCCTAAAATTTGCGAAAGATCAGAGCAGATCAGAATCCTTAGGATCTTAAACCTAAGCCACATAGAATTTTATTGCACTTACTGTGAGAGAAATGACGACACCCCACAGCACTCTGAGTGTCTGGTTTAATTTACATTAAGCTGCAGGAACGAACGACTTTGTGGAATTTATGTACATTAGCCACGATCCACACTTTCTATATTAACTTTTCATAGGAGAAAGTGATTTTATATTGATCAAACAAACCTTCACATAAAACTATGAAAACATCTTGATTGGTGTTTTAAATCTGACGGTATTTAAAAAAAAAGTCATTTCTGGTTTCAAAACATTGAAAGTTTTCGGACATTGTAAAAGTTTTTCAGCATTACACGTTAGTTATCGTGTTGTATAGCTCAATATCATGAATACTTGTGTGAATCGTTTGAATCTTAATCAAGCAGGAAGATCTCGAAAATTGTTAATTTTCTGACTGAAACTAGTTTAGATGTTGGCACAGAAAACTAAGTCCAAGGCGCTTCTTCTTCAGTTTACTATTCAAGCACTTCATTCATGTTAACCGATTTTTCAAATTGCTGCTGGATTACTTCAATTGTGATAAAGTGAACGGAAATATGTTTTCGTATTTTTTTTGGATCGGATCTTTAAGCCGCAACAATTCGCGTTATACATAAGCTATCTACTCGTATATGACGGTCTTTTTTTCAATCCATTACTTGTCTTCTATACCAGTATTGTACCCACCATGTAATAGCAAACAGCAATGCTTAATTCCTGAAACCTAATTTCAGTAACGAAGTCCCAGGTTTTGAATTCCGCGTCAATTTATGCTATTCAGATAGCATTTTAGTTTCAAATACAGATTGCAGCTTACCGAAAAAATTGAGATAGCTATTCATTGTCGGATGCCTCTACAAAAGGTCTCTTTTAAATTTAATAGCGAGCAAAAACTCACATTACTCGTATCTGCGTCCAATGCAAATATAAACTTATGACATTTCAGATTTTTTAACATGTTTTTTTTGTTTGTTATATTTTGCAGAATAAAAATCCGAACGCCATAAAACTAAATAGGGAAGCTTTAAAACTCATTCGTGCATTAGCTGGAAACGACACCACGAAGGTTCACATTATTCAACAAGGCGCCGCACCAATAATAAAAGAACTCCTCCATAGCAATATGGTTAGTCAAATAGAAAAATCTACTCTTACCCACATTTGTGTAATATTTTTTTTTTTTTAGAACAAAGAACCAATCGCCACCGCCGCTCTAGCTTGTGTTTCAACCCTTACACTTAGAGTTAAAGAAAATAGTGCCGCCTTTTTTGAGACTGGTATTGCTGAAACAATTGTAGAAACTCTTCGACTGCATCCCAAAAGTCAACTTGTACAGGTTAGTGATTTAGTAAAACAGCAATCAATATTGGATGATTAAAATTCAAATCATATTAGAGAAACGGTGCGTGGGCAATACGCAACATGGTATCAAGATCCCGTGAACAATGTGATAGCTTCCTTTCTTATGGCGTTGAGGACCTCCTTAATGCTGCAATGTCCGAACATCCAACTGTGCGTGAAGACCTCAAAGCAGCTCTCCGCGACTTGGGCTGCAAAGTTGACCTCAAAGAGGAGTTTACCGGTGTAGCAGAAAAACGCATTTTAAAAACTAATTAAAGTATCCTTCTCGCCTGTGTTTTGTTTTTTTTTTTATTTTTTTTTAATTCCTCGCATTAACCATTTCTAAACAGACCATTTAACATCACACAGCGAATAAATAAAGAAACGCAACGCACTTAATATCCAAGACAACAGAGACTAAATGAGCAAAATTTTATTCTACTTTACTAATACTTTATTAACATTAGAACTTAACGGAACATTTATATACTATTGTAATATTTTTATATGCAATTAAATAATATTTGAAAATTTGCAAACAAAAATGATTTGACTTCATTAATTTGGCACAAAACAAAAACGTGGCGTAATGTACGAGCATTCAATCGTGTGATGGAATTTTGCGTTTAACTTTTTGTTAAGAACTTTTCCATGCTCTCAGTTCCAGCTGATGGGAATTTACGCAATTTTCCAGCTTTCAAGCGGCTGCTTAAGCTGTGGGCTGAGCTTTTTTTCGTAACGATTTTCGATCGGTCGTGGTCATCATCATCTATTTCTATCGGTGCTCTCATTGTTCCACCGAAGCTATCGTAAATGAAGCCCGGTTTTAAGGAAGAAGTCAATGTAGAGGGATTCAACGTAAGACGAGATTTCTTGAATATTGAAAACTGAAAAGATGTAATACAAGATGAGTGCAAAATTAAGCTAAGGTATAAGATTAGTTTTAATTAAAAGAGATTCTGTTCAATAACATTTTGAATTTGACTGGAGTTCAAGATTTTTTTTTTTAGGAAATCGAGTGTTTACCGTTGCAGCAAAAATACCTTTGGAAATTGTAACAACTAGACTGTTAATCTAAGTTATTCGGTGAAGTAACGATAGTCTAGCAATGGAGCAATAGCCCGAATCAAAATAGAATAGAGGAAAAGCCCCAAAATATTAAGAGACTCGGTATGGCTTTGCATAACACCAAACCAACATGTCCTTTGGCAGACATGGAATACCTCATTCCTCTACACATCGTCGTAGAGCAAACAGCATATAGAACCATCCTGAGTCTCGTCAAAAGAAAAGTCATAGAAAAAGTGTGAATTCTAAATAAAACCGACAGTCAGTTGCCATTATGCCGTGATCACATCATAATTAATGAGTTACCTGGCTTAATAGAGCACACATACCATTCATAAAGGCGGAAACCTCTTTGCGAACCGCTACAACTTACCATAAGAAAAGAATTAAGAAAAGAGCAAGTTCGCAAATTGAAGAGCTGCCATAATACATTTCTTGAATTAATATGGTGTAAAGCGTGTGCTCGGGTGGTACTTAATCAATTTAACTTCAGTTTCTGGAACAAGTTTAGAAAAACATCCAATCGCTCTTTAGGAAGATGCAGACTATCAATCACATCAGAGTCAATCCGAACGGAGAAAATAGTTTCCTTTTCTGTAGTAAACTAGAATCTGAGCTGGAGCGAGTACTAGAGCTGCGAACACACTTCCGCGGCACCTGAAGCTACTTGTATGTCTTCAAATGAAAGAGGCTTCGTGCCGGAGCGTGATATTCATTCGCTCTTCATATCCTAGCTACCTCAGGCGATGGATTCCCACTTTTAGGCCAGATCAAGGTCATAAAGTTCGCTGTTAAATCTCTTCTTTCAAAAGTCAGTCAAGGCAAACGAGACCAAAAGTCACTCGAAGAATTGTTTAAAACGACCAAGGATACCTCCATCTGCGTGTACTAGCAACCTTGTTTCTGCGCAATGGAGTGGTACAGAGATGATGTTGTTTGACAAAGCCTTATCACTCAATTAATTGCCTTCTCAGGCTAAAGAAACAATAATTGTTAACTGGAACTCTTTGTTTGATTTCTGATGAGGTACCATAATAGCGAAGCCGAGATCGATAAAATTGCTAACTAACTCAAAGTTATAACTAACAATTTTGATGTTCTGTCGGATTGGGTGATAGGACCCCCATTCTTTCTTGTTAGATCATACTTAGATTTATGATTATACATGGGTTTCAACCATCGTACGAGTTTGGCAGGGATGTCGAAACTACATACATATACATGGACCTGTTTAGTTTGCCTATAAAGATGCAGTCATTTACCCCCTTAAAATCAATCAAGAAGTTATGAGCATCGATCTGGGCTCCTTGGGTTTTCTTAAGGATTAGGAATATTTCATGAACTGTTCACTGACTTGGCCTTGTACGCGATGTAAAGAAGACTCTATAGTTGACACAGTTTATAAAATTTCCTTTCTTGCGCATCGGTCTATGCTTAGGACTCATTCATCACGCATACTTTCCTCCGATCAAATCTTGGTGCACGCCATCTTCCTGCTTCGCTGCTTTATGTACATCGCCCTCGCCGCCCAGGTTGAAGGGCTCGTTTTTTTTGAGAGCAGAAATCCTGATCAGCGATTGTGAATCTATTACTTAATTTTTTCGCTCATCTCTACAGCTTTCTGTTGCGGTTATGTTAGCTTGACATGTTGTTTTGCCTTTTGGTAGCATACTTCTCATGCTCCTTTTTTCACGGAAAGAGTCGACCTTCTTCCTTTGCGATGAAGTTTCGTTAGCGAGTTGTTTTACTAAATAAGTTTGCTAGTACTCTTCATCCTACTCTCTGATCTTAATGGTTTAGGGATACGGAATAGGCACAACAGATTCTACCAGCTTGTTGCAATTGTAGTCGTTCAATGTTTAATCTTCTTAAAACATTTGGTTTCCTCGGAGTTATACGTGAACGTGGACTACCTTGGTTGCAACTAAGGAGTGGTCCGAATCAAAATTGCGCACTTGGACATCCCAAATACTGACAAAGTGCTAAACTGTTAGAAGACGTTAGCTCGCCTATTGAAAGCTCAATACTTCTTTCCTTATGCTGGAGCTTTCAAATCTGCGCGCAAATAGCGATGCTTCTCTTTTCTGTCGCAGTAACAGTCATATAGCTTTATATGCATAATTTACCGTTTTCCACCATCCTTTTATCCGTTCGATCACTCCGCATTGCCTGGATGGAGGTAATATCTGCTTTATAGCAGTCTAAGACATCTGCAAGTTGTTCGGCTGTTTAAGTGTTCAAGCTCCGTAATTGACATGTGTAGATACCAACGTCGATGTCCTCATCTCGTTTTGCAAGATTGTCAATAGTGATACCGTCCTTATCCGACGCTCTTGATTGCTTCGTAATTCGGATAGCTAAGCACAGACCCAGAGGACGATATGATTAATCATGCAACCAAAACCATCTCTATTTCGACACTTTGATAAGTTATTCAAATCTTTATTGACCTCAGCTTCAAATACGAGTGGCTCGTATAAGAAATCTGTCACGCTGACTGTTAATATAGTCACGCAAATTCATCCTCCATATGAGGGATAGTCGTTTCCCGCAGAAATTACAGTGTTGCTATTTTCTTCTGGTCAACACTCGCGCTTATAAGTTTGGAAAGTCAAGGTTTGACGACTCTAATACTCGGTGGATACCATTAGGAAATCAAATCATATAAGCACTGGGCATTGCTCAGCCTTTAGCCTTGCCGTTCAACACAAAACCATCCAAGGCCAGAACGCAAGAGAATTTCCGGCTTTAGCGATAAAGCATTAGTGACTGCCAACTTAGCTATTCGAACACTTTGATATATTTATCATCTTTTCACAGAATGTTGGAAAATTAACGATCGGCATAGAATAATCTAAGTCAAACTTTTTATATGACTTTGATAAATAGATAATGCTGGGTGTGAGGGCTGTCAAGACGAGAACTTCACTCATATAAACATACTTACCCTCTCTGATAATTCGTTTTGAGCAGATTGCTCTTTATTTTCGGTGCTCTGTGATCGTAAGGCAGCTATTTTAAGCATATTGAAAGGAACACCACTCGCCTTAATGTTAAAATAAGGGGAGTTTGATTCTTCAATTTTTCTTACTTGCTTTACCTGAAAATGGAAAATACTCGTAGTAATCTTTATGTATGAAGTTAAGAGCAAATTTCGTACAGTATTTGGCGAAAGCGTTAGCTGTTTAGCCTCTTGGTTAAGCACCCCCACCCTACTGGTGTCGTTGAGCGAAGTTGATGGAGAATCAAACATGCAGGCATTGTTTAACTTCTCTTTTTCCTTCTCTCGTTCTAACTGAGTTAACTGAAAAAAGGGGAATCACTTTTCAAACTGGATGAATCTGTGATATTTTTAAAACAATTACCTTCTGCGTAAGATTGTAATTATCACTTTCTAATTGTGAAAGATGCTCCTCGCGTTTTCTGTGTTGAAAAAAAAATTAGGTCATATGGATATTGTATGATGTTGTTTCCCAACTTACTTTCTCAGCTCGGTTTCTTTTCTCAAATCACTTTGCACAACTTTTAGAATATTCCTCAAGTCAGTCTTTTTACTCTCACAAGTTCGGAGTTCCCTGAAAACGAAGTACACTTGAGGTTTCTAATGCAAAAAGAAACAATAGTTTACCTTTTTAAGGCTGATACCCAAACAGCTAATGTCGTGGGATTTCTTTCTGCTTTTAATAGCTTCTCGGCATCTTGAGTGGTAGACGATAGGATCGATGAAACATTCTCCATCATTTCGATCTTCTCTTTTAGTCGCTTTACCTCTTTCCTCAATTCATCTGCTTCTTTGGCCTCTTCTCTTGCCATTTTTAGCTACAATGATACATTTTATGTTTAAAAGTACTTATTATGCACGATTATACCTGTTCTGTGTATGACAATATAATGAAATCATTCTTCTGCACCTTCTGTTCAAGAGCAGAGATCGTCTTCCTGCAAACCATTAGTTTAAATCACAATAATTTCTTTTACAAACCAACAAAGCCTACATGCACTTTTTTTGTGTAAGTTTGAGATTCTTAATCTGTTCTTCAGCATGCCGGACATTTTTCTCGTTGACCTTAGCCTTCAGATTAGCATTGTCCAGCTGTTCCTGAAGAGATCCTACATCAACTGCACTCGTGTCTAGGTTGGCTAAATTAAAGTACACACGATGCACATTTGCATCGGTACATCTGTTGCGACATTGAGGGCACGTTTTCGAACTAAAACAGCGGCCGTTCATTCAATTTTGAGCAGAGTTTTATGTCAGAAAGTATGATCTTACCGCTCCAGCCATTGGCAGAGGCATGCATAGTGAAACAAGTGACCACACTTTGTGACATGAACATCATCAGTTTGTGTGAACAATTCTGCACAAATAACACAGTTAAGGTTTAACATTTCCTACTCTCTAAGAAATGAAAATAAATAGAAAACAAATGAAAAACAAGATAAACTAATTTCTCGGTTCCGCCAATGCACTATGCTGTTTCGATTTCTATTGTTGCTATTGTACGGTAAATGTCAACTTTCGTAGCTTAAATATCGATACTCGATCGATTTGAATTTTGCAGATCACTTTTTAGTAGTTTAATATCAAGAAAAATATTTTAGAATTTTAAGAAAGTTTTCATTAGTTCTGTTATATTCTGAAGAATTTCTAACCAGGACTTGTTGAACGTATAAAATATGTAATGAAACAAAGAGTAGCATCTTGCCAAGGCTTATGCGGAACGTTCAGATTTCAGAATTTGGAAAACCAAACCAAGATAATGAACGAGTCCGTAATGGATTAATGGTACAGCTTCCATTCTTGAAGCAGATCAATCGTAATGGTCTAGTGCCTCAAGTGCAATTTTCGTATTTGTCCAACTGCGTAAGGAGATAATCTTCTCGTAATGCTCATGCGTTGTACAAGGCAGACCTTATTACACTGAATTGAGTCTATCTGTCATAGTGCGGTGCGAAGAGTCTGAGAAATTTATTAGCTGTCACAAAGAAGATTCTTAATAGGAAATCAGTTATTGACTTTTAACCAATCATTTTATTATGATACGCATATGGTTCATCATCGCTTTAATACGCAAACGTGCCTCTTCTGATAAGATATGTAGAAAAACTAATCAAGATTTACGAATATGCAATAGCATCGAAAGGTGCAGCAATAACGAAATAGATAATATACATATGTGTAAAATTGGAGTACTTACAGCAATGCAGTGTCTCCAAAATTTCAATGTTGAAAAAGAATTTCTATTGAAAGAGCATATGGAATAATTCGAAAGAGCTTCTCCCTTTCTCGTCAAGAACAAGTGTATTTGAGAGGTTTCTCGCCTTAATAAACAAACATCTTCTTTGATGAATTATAACTAGGCATTGAGCTTCTTTTTATTCTTTATTGAGACTTTTACAAAACGATTTGACATTTCAAACAAATTGAATGCATGAGGATAGTCTGTATGACTCTTTTCATTATTCGCTTATATTCGATCACGAAAAGCCATCTTTTAAATTTTATTTTATTTGAAGTTATTACTCAAATATAACTTTAATGATCTTTAATCAAGCTGATAACTTTCTTTGATACCAATCGTTGGATAACTACAAATTTACCAAATTATATTATTCTCCTATTCTAGTACTGCTGATGTGTAGCGAGATAAAAGCAACGATAATAAATGCGATTACTTTTATAATAAAAAAACAAATTTTCTAATTTCTCTTTCAAGTTGCATAAGAAAATTAGTCCAAACAATGCCAAAGTTCACAGTTTAGTTTGGTTTCTAAAACTTTGAAAGTAAGTCATTGCTTGAATTAATGCTAATCACATATGTGCAAGGCCTAAAATAAATGCAATCTAAAGTCTTCCTTAAAACATTGATTTTATATTTCCTGGGGGAAAACTTTATAACAATGAAATTAGCATTTTGATTGCATTTTCTCCATCATCTGTTTGTATAGATGAACATACCCACCATATACGCATCGAGTCTCTTCGAAGTTCGAATCGCCAAACCAAAGGGTTTGACATTTCCGGATATCTTCCTTCTTTTTCCGCTAAACTGTCAAAAACGTAGGTTGATGTTTTCTTCTAATTTCTTGCAAAATCCGTAAATTCAAAAGAAATCATTAAAACTTTTCCGAATTCGAATTTAAAAAACGAATCTTAAACATTTGAGATAGACACATGTAGTGACCTTTTTTCGCATTTCGTCTTCTTCATTCCAGATTTGATAGACTAGAAAAATGGCCAAGTCCAAGAATCACACAAATCACAATCAAAACCGTAAGGCTCACCGCAACGGTATCAAGAGGCCTACTCGTTTCCGTCATGAGTCTACCTTGGGCGTAAGTATTACCTCCCCGCATGACCAAATTCAACTATTCGTTACTCACCGAGTTCTTTCTCTTTTAGATGGACCAAAAGTTCTTGACCAACCAGAAGTTCTGCCGCAATGGAAACTTGTCCGGCGCCGAGGCTAAGAATCGTTACGAAGAACGTATGGCCGCCCGTGCTGACAAACCAAAACCTGTGAAACTATAAATGGTGTGCGTGTTGGAATAAAGTAGACAAGAAAATCTTTTTTTAAAAAAAATTGTTTACGACTTTATTTGTGCGGTTTGGGTAGCCTTCGTCAGTAATAAATGCTTAGAACTTTGTGAAACGGAATGCATTCAAGATCTTCAGCGTGCTGGCGTCTGTAGTCCCAGAGGAAGTGATCGATGAGAATGGAGTTTACCTTGTCCTCAGACACGTCTGTGTGGTTCTTTCTTAGTTCGAGTAGAACCGAATCTTTTACTTGTTCCACGATGTAGATTGAAGCTCCTCGGATCTCCACCTCCATTCGTTCGCCGTTTTTCATGATGGTGTCCTTCTTCAGCACTTCCAGCAGCTCCTCGGTGTATTCAAGAGATCCGTAGTGAACCAAAACTTGTGGAACTCGATAGTCGGCAAACATGGTGATCTTTCCCACGTCGGTGAATTCTCCCAGTCCATTTCCGCGGAAACACGCCCAGACATCTCCCACTAAGATTTGTGCCCTCTTGTAGATGGCCACCTCCTTTCCATCATACACGGCTGTGTCGCGGAAGCAGGCAAATTTTTCGACAACCATTGTGAGAAGTTTCTCTGCGGATTTTTTTGCTTGCTTGACCATGTTCACAAATTTGCCATCGTACTCGGCGAGGAGGACCTTTCCTACTTGATGAAGGCAATCAACTCGTTCTTTGAGTAAGGGCACCTTGGTCTCACCATCGTCTGAACGAAGGATTTTAGCCAAAGTGTCCTCGTCGATGTCGGCATAGTAATTTGCATCGGTTATGGGAATTCCCTCATCCAACGCACGATTGATGGCAGCACAGAGCGCAAAGTAACCGGTGTATCCGTTCACCTTGTATTTGGTGTAGTTAGCTGGAAGAAATAATTTTGTTTTGATCAGACTGGAATGGTAGGTAAGTGATTGTCAGTTACTCGGAGTCCAGAAGCAAAAGTTCAAGGTGTCAATGATGAAGATCCATTCCACAGCATGTGCATCGGTTGGTTTGGGATGTAGTTCATGTTGCGAGAAGTTGTTCACGTCAATCTTTCCCGATAAGATGCCCTTAACTATCTCCTCGGACAGCTTGTCGATTCCTGCTTTGTGAACCTTAAGATGTTTTGCATTTTGGACAATGAATTCACCAGCCTCTCGGGGCGACAGCACCTGCGATGCAACAAACTAAAGGCGAACGTTAATATTTAGACTGAGAATACGTTTTTTTTTTTTTTTTTTTTTGTAAAGGGGAGGTATTACTGATCACAGAAAGGGTATAGCACAGGTAAATGGAAACATGGATATAATCCAACACTTACGCACAGAGCGCAATTCAAATGTGCAAGCCATCTAATCAGACAATCTGTCTACAATCGGAGCAACTGCTATCAGCTTGACAATGTATGTACATACAAAATAAATATCTGTATATTTAATCATCTGAACAGACATGCAAGTGCAAGTACGGGCAAACCATGACACGTTAGAAGTGGTCCTTCGTGCAATTGTGAAATTCAAAGTAACCCCTGAGCGATTGCAACCTAATCAGTGAAAAATCTGTACATCTGCGATTGTATAGGGCTTTTCGAAACGTTATGTTGTGCCTCCACAGTTGATGTGACTTATCTCCTGGGCTTCTACTTCTCGCTACAAAAACTAAGCTTTTTGCTTAGGTCTGTTTTTATACACCTTGAAATGTACCACCGGCCAGTGCAACTATGAAGAATGTTAACACTTTCGACGTCTCCAAATAAAGTTAAGAGAAATATAAGCTAACGAACGTATTAATTAAGATTTTGTGACAACACTAACCTGATTTGTTTCCATTTCACGAAAAAGTTAACAAACAAACGCTCTAACACGAAACAACAAATAATGTTGATACGCCGGGCAGAGATTTGACTTTACATTCTTTTGGAGAGTTTTATAAACGGGATTATTAATTTTTGTTATGGTGCTGCCCTCTTATTGTTGGTTGTTGATTTAGAAAATCGTTTCTGAATATTTATGCCCTCATTCGTTTTCGTTTTTATGTTTTCTACTTTGATGAGTAGTGTTTGTGGTTTTTGGTTAGTTCTTGTTGGGAAGAGGATCGGATTCGAAATAGGATGCTGGGAAGTTAAAAATTACTGGTGTGGGGTGTATGCTTTCGCTTCCGTAATCAGGTATCTCCTGTTAGAAAGAAAAAATTGCTTTAGACGAGTGAATGCGGTGCGTGGTACTTTCTAATAATGAAATAATGGTGCACGTATGCTCAATCTGAAAGTGAAATATGCATGCCCACATTCAGATAACGAATTTCTGTTGTTGATTTTCAAATTGCAAGTTAGGGATTTGACAAAGACAACGACCTTCGGATCTTTACGTGGCATCTTAGGTCCCTAAATGAGCCACGTGCAATCGAACAACCCGCTGAGGCCCTGGACTGCTACAAACCAGATATTACACCCACCTAAGAATTACGACGGACAAAAAGCTGTGGCATCTACTAAGGTGATTGCTATCGACGGCAAAAAGAGCGCGTATTTGGATGCGGATTTGTTGTTAGAGGCAGACTTAGGCAAGAAGTCTTGAGTTTTCGGCATGTGAACGAGCGCCTCGTATCAATCCGTGTTAAGGCTAACTTTGCCAGCATTAGCCTTATATGCGCGAACGCCCCCACAGAGGAGAAAGATGATGACAAAAAAAAAAGGAAAGCTTCGACGAGCTCTTGGACAATACCAACGAGAAGCAGGTTGACATTAAAATTGTTATAGGCGAGAGGGCATCTTTGGTAGTACTGTCAGAAGGTATAGCCTGCACGACACCACCTCCGATAACGGATTTAGGCTAATCGACTTCGGGGTGGGGCGTAATATTGTCGTAGCTAATACGCGATTCCCACCTCTCGGTATTCACAAGGTTACTTGAAGAACACCTAATCAATCAGCCGTCAAGCAGATTGAGAACACTGCGATCGACGCAGGGTACTCCTCCAGTATTACGGATATCCGAACTTTCCGAGGGCCAGCATTGACTAGGACCATTACCTTGTTGTAGCTAAGGTACGATTGCGGATATCCGGAACATCGCAAAGGCAAGCTAACGTTGTAATGGAGTTCGACGTCGGACGGTGACAATCGCAAGAGATCGCCAAATCCTTTTCAGATCGAGTCTTCCTTGGTCCTATGACAATATTACTAAAAAGCCATCAGAGATGCCGCCTCCGATCTGGGTTTCAATCGGCCACTACAACGAAATCCCTGGTTTGACGATGAGTGCCGGAAAACACATTCAGTTAAGCTAGAGCATATAAAGGGGCGCAGCATAAGAAGGACTTGAGCTACTCACGAGCAGAAGATGGAACACCAACTTCTCAGAGGAAAAAAGAAGGAGTATAAGAAAAGCATAGTCGAGGAAATTAAGACATGCTACTCCAGGAATGAGATTTGGAAGTTTTACCAAAAGGTAAAAAAAAACATGCCACGAATACAAAGCCTGTAAAGAAGAACAAGGGAACATCGTAGTAGAGCCGCAATAGATGCTCATGATTTGCAAATATCATTTCTGTAGACTATATAATAGCAATGACGAAAAAAAATTCCGCTATCAAGCAGAATCAAACTTTCCCTTTACGTTATATTTTGCTACTTCCTAGTATCTCAACCTATCGAATCCTGCAAAACTTACTATCGATGCGATCAACCATTTAATTGATCTGTCTCATTCTATTGACGATATCCTTATTTTCGGTGGCTTTAATACCCCTCAGCTATAGTGGACCCCATCAGATGACCAATCGTTTTTCATCGCTTCAAATGCCAGTTCAACTAAGGAATGTCTCTTCATAGATCGCTTAACAGACTCAAGTCTATATCAAGTCAGCGGTATATCAAACTACATGGGTGCCTGCCTTATTAGGCCTTATTTTCACAACAGATTCAATTAACTCCTCAGTCTGACTTTGTCCCGTATCTCTCTTAACAATTCTCTCTCTTCTCTCGTTTTTTCATAGCTCATATCTAATTCTTTTTCCCTTTACGTTCCGTTTTCGCGCCTTAAAACATCATCAATTAATCCTCTCTGGTATAATCACAGGCCTCGTTCTTTACAAAATAAGAGAAACAAGTTATGGGCTGTTTTCCTTCGTACCAGATCCGTCTCCGACTATTCCAACTATCTCGGTACTTATCTTCATTTCATCGAACTACGATTCTCTTTACCAGCTGAACTTTTCCAATGTCCCACTTCTCTCTCAAATTACACCAATTGTTTAAGAAATATGGCAGAAATGGGCCGGGTATTGACGAATTCCACCTCTCTTTCCCCTGCCTTTTCTAATCTCTTTCGTCTATCCCTTTCACAAGAAGATTTCCCTCAGGCTTGGAAAACTTCCTTCATAACCCCGATCCACAATAAAAGGATCAAAGAATGAAATAACCAATTATCTTCCCATCACTAAATCTCCCAAACTCTTCGAAAGTATTCTGTATGAAGCTCTAAGTTTTCAAAGTAAATCACTTATTTCCCCTAGACAACATGGTTTTCTGAAGGATAGGTCAACCACCACAAATTTCGTTTAATTCTTATCGTTTGCCTTCTTACCTCTATAGAATGGTAACGAAGCCGATGTAGTTGCAATCGATTTTAGCATCCTCTTACCTGGAAAACCGTTTTTACAGTGTACATTTTAGGTCAGCCTACTCGGCTCCATTTTTGGCTACCTCTGGAGTTCCACAAGGCAGCCATCTAGGTCCTCTTCCTTTTATATTAACCATTAATCAATCTATCTCCTCCGTTCAACAATTATGTGAAAGGGAGCTCAACTTCTGTCTACATGTAAATGGTATAATCCTTAAAGCCAACACTACACTAGGTTTTGCAAAACGATGGTCCAAAGAATTTTACCAACCCATACGTGACCAGGTCCCTTTATATTAGCTTTGTTCGCCCCGTCCTAGAGTACGCCAGTCAAGTGTGGTTTCCATATCATCGTGTTCATATGTCGAGAATCGAAAGCATCCAGCCCCGTTTTCTTCGGCTTGCTATTTGAGGTAAGCCCTGGGGCGAGTCTTTTATGCCGTCCTAACTTAAACACTTTTGAGGAACGCAGTTATGCAGCCGACTTTCTCTTCATTCATCGACTCCTTTCAGGCCACGTTGAATGCGCATCCTCGTCGCTTCTTTCTGCCAACCCGCCACACCTCTTATGGACCGAACGAACCAATCTCCTGTATGCTACGAAAGATCAGCAAAACTTACCGTCTTTAACCGCACCACTCCCTGCCACAAATCCGATCTCCTTCACCAACCTTAGTTTCAAGTATAAGTTTAAGTTGGTTTAAGATTGTATAGCTTGTATTAATAAGCCAAATATAAACTTGCCCATAGCTGTGCCTTTCTTAAGGTAGAAAGATACCCTGACGAGACCACCCCTAGCCGGAAGCATCAGGAAGAAACCCCTGAAACGAAGGCTGTTGGTCCAACATGGGCTTATCCGTCATCTCTTCCCGATGACCTGACTATGTACATACTGGACATTTTTATTGGCCTACAAAATAAGGTATTTATTCTGTTGCGGATGCTTCTAAGTTGCCGTTGACCGTATCTAGGAAGTTCCTTTACAGGCATGAATATGATACAACAATTTGTTTCTTTTGATCACCAGCACAGTCTGTCCCTTTACAGGCTGGTACTATAAACGTGTCGGCAATGTGTAAAGACATAAGAACATCACAGCTCTACTGACTTACTTACTAGTTAACTGCCTCCAGTTGCGTTTGTGCGCCCCACCTAAGGCAAGGTCTTCCTCTACTGCGTTGTCCCTTCGGTAGGAATCAACAATTTTTCGGGCTGCAGCGATGGTGTTACATGTTTTAGCTATCTTAGGCGACTAGTGAGCACTTTTCTGACTATAGGTCAATGTCATTGTACAGCTGGTAGAGTTTTGACAGTTGTTTTAGCTGTAAGTTCAGGACTAACATATAAAGAGGTTGAAATATCCTTACGTTTTCACCATGTGTCCTATTTTTTCAATGTTTTCCAACGCTGCTAACGTGTTTTTTTGCGAACTAAAATTTTAAACTTTTCGTTAACAAAGTGTAAAAAAATCTGCAAAGTGTGGTGTAAAGATAAACTTAAAATTGGTTGTTTACATGGCTTTCTTTAATATTCCTTCTACCGACCGGCCTGACATCTAGACATTAAAGAGCCTCCTATAAACAAAATAACAATAAACTGCTTTCCCGACTTCGAATTAATAAATTTCATCTAATTTAAGCATTTCTATTGTTAAAACTATCTCGTTTTATTAATTTTTGCTTTGTTACATATAAAATTCAACAAACAATCTAAATTTGTTGAATCTTTCCCGAGTGCCATCTAGTTGTTACAATTACCAAACCACTTTTAAATCAATACCATGCCACCATTCAGTCATACACTCTCATTCAGCGCCAAGTTTCAACACCCAAGCCCAGATCCACCATCTTGTCCCTGGTCAGAGACATTATTTTCCTTCTACACTTTTCGTTTGTCATTTCTTTGCAATTGGGTGATTTTAATTTCTATTTATTCGCGAATATCTGTGAAAATATTTAACAATTGTGTTATCGAAATCTTCGCAATTAAATGAGCAACAAAATAATCGAAAAGTGAATTCTCAACAATAGATATATTCGGTGTAACAAAGGAAAAAACCCACCACCAACAAAATGAGCGATTTAGTGGAGACCCGTCAAAATGAACTAAAAACGAAGGAAATTTGCCGCTTCTGTCTGTCTCAAGAAGTCCCAAAGTTGACCAGCATTTATACAGAACCAGAACAGAGCCCAGATGCAGATTCACTATCTCCTTTGGCTATGCAGGTGATGGCGTGTGCATCCTTAGAGGTAAATAAAAACAAATTACACAACAATAGTTAATTGTTTACAAATAAGTAGATACTGGACGCTCCGCCGAATTGTAAGAACACAGAAAATGGTTTGTCTCCGAATAATTTTGTTGCATTGGAAAATTACGAAAAGGGGAAAAGTACCCGCGCTAAAGTGATTAAAATTGTTTTTAGTACAAGCGATGACCGATTGCCTGCTGTGGCTGGGTCTGTTCTTGGTGGTTCGAATGTGGGATTAGAATATTAGAATTTAGTTAATACAAGGTGGGGGTCGTAAACTGAAAAATACCTTAAATATATTTCAAGTGTACTACTAGGATGCGTTGGCCACGGGATCATGAGTACACGAGTGGTTATCGAAGATGTTTACGAATCTGGTTTGTTCTGTTCTCAGCCGACAACGTAGAAATTTGCCGCCTTAGCTAGAAATCTTTTCATCTACAAGAGACTGTTTGCAGAATACGACCGCCTGAAGTCACACTAGTGCCTATAACTCTAAGAGAAAGTTTATTGACTTTGAAAGAAGCAATAGAAAGAGTTGCTGGTTTAAGATAATTGTTTATACACTTTTGAAAACCTTTAAGTTGGCCTACTTCATATTTTTTCCCCCATTGTTCGCATGGCCTTTTCGTTTCCCATTCATTTTCGTGTATGGTTTCAGGAGATTTCTAATTTTTCCCCGCAATTCCTTCCAAAATGTTCTGTGCCATGAATTTCTTCGTTTACCGGTTTCCAAAATCGTAACTTTTGCAAAATAAACACTGGCTTTTCACTTTCTAAATCGGGTGAGACGATGCTTCAAATATGTTGGGAACTCTCACCGTTGATAGTCGATGATACTTTATTAATCGCCAGAACTACGCACACTGCTTCTCACTCCGCTCTTGATGCCATTTGACAGACTACCATTAACCCATGAGGAGAGTAAAATGGGTTTATTACCAACGTAGTTAATATGTGTGTGTTGAGATGTAAGAGCCCTTCAAATTCCTCAATTTCCCATTTCAAAAGCAAAGCATAGAACATTGCTAATCATCAGCTATAGCACCAATATTGGTGACAGGATGACAGCCCCACCGCATTTTGGATATTCAATTTCTTAGATGAGAGGCAGTGCAGAACCTGTCTCACCATAATTAGCCTTTGTGATGCCTATTAATTCGTCGGTGATACCTCTCACGCACAAGGCAAACAAGACAACCTCCTGTCACATTTTTAACGCTCTACTCTACTCTACAAGTTTGATTGAAACAAACCAAACTCTATGCTTCACTTTGAGTGATGCTCTAGATTTTTTCTAGATAGACAAGAATTTGGGTAAACTTTCTTTATTTGTGTTGATAGTGTATTGAAACCGTTGCATTTGTTATGTAGAATACTATGTTATATTTCTCTACCAAGTTGGACTTACTACATTACAAAGTTTGTGATGTCTTCGGGTATGCTCAGAAAACCACGCAGCATGGAATCTATGAAAACTGCTGTAAATTTGTAAAACGCCAGGTGTGAGAATAGTTTTTAAAGCACACCAGTGAAGATTACTCCGGTTAGTCGTACTTAAGTTTTTCCCTTTAGTTTTGCACTAATCGCCTCCAGTTGGACACAGTAGGTTGGCTGATATTACTTTTCATTCAAGCATGATCTTCCTTTTCTGTGCTGTTCTTCTGCGGCCAAGATAGATTCGAAATCTTTCCGGTATAGGTGACCCGGTATTGTAAAGTGTCTACTGTACTTTGCTCTGTCTTCTCCAAATTCTGTTTGTGCATTTTCGTTTGAGCCTAAAAGCCCATATTTGCAAAGTCGAACCATCACTGCCTAGAGTATTCTTTTAGTTGTTTGTGAGAGCGACTATATTTTAGCTATTTTCTTAGTTCAAAGAACAGCGACTACGAATTCTCCGTTTAATTTTTACGATGATGCCAGCAGTTCATGTTCATTCCCGAGCTAGGTAGACAAAGTCCTTTAGTACGCAAAGTTGTAGCTTTAGGATGTTGTGTTCTTTGTGATATTCATGTTGTGTCCCCTTCTTTATTCTTCGCTCTATTCTTAACGTATTTCAGAGGATCTTTCTTCTTTAAAATAGGGGAAATGTTTCTCAGATTCCATTCATCATTCCATTCGTCTCTTTCTCTCGTATACTTTGTGAGGAGCTTTCACTCTTATCTGTAGAGCCACCTTGTACGCCCCTTGGTTTGGTTTTTCAGTGCTCTATTTTTGACAGCTCACGCGTGATTCGTGACATGTGTCAAAGACGAACATGCTCACTTAGCATTGCCAGTTCATCATGGAAAGACTTACACCCAACGCTTACAAATTATTGAAATTTATTACTAAAATTCGTGCTCTGTGAAAAATGTTTTTTGCGCACTTCGACTATTTTATCATAATCCGTATGTATAGAGTGCGTACAGAGGAAAATATTGCTGCCGTGATTTGTCTATTTGTCGCCGTTCGCAGCAATTGAGATTGTGTTGCTCGACTACGTGGAAGATTTTACACAAGGATCTTGGTCTAAAACCTTACAAAATACTGCTTGTGCGAGAACTGAAGGCGAACGACCTGTCAAAGCGTCGAATTTTCGGTGAGTGGGAATTAGAAAAGCTGAGAGAAGATTCGCTTTTTTATCGAAAAATTGTATTCTGGTTGTATGGGTATGTTAATAAACAAAACTGCCGTATTTGTTCCGTTGAGCAACCTCTGGCAATATTTGAGCTGTCAATGCACCCGGTAAAATGCACTGTTTGGTGCGGTTTATGGTCCGGCGTATTTTTTCAAAGATGACAGAACTTTTTCGAACTTTTTTTGCCCAAAATGCACGAGCTGAACCTGGTCGAGATGTGATTCCAGCAAGACGGCGCTACATGGCTGCACGCGAATTGATGGACCAATTGAGAAATGATTTCGGTGAGCAATCTATCTCTCGTTTTGGACCGGTGAATTGGCCGGCTAGATTGTGCTATTTGACGCCTTTGGATCATTTTTTATGGGGATACATCAAATCAATCGTCTATGCCACCAGGGTCAAGTGTTATTAGCGAGATATCAGCCAATATGACATGAAATAATCTTAAAAAGTAAATGGCAAGCAAATGATTTATCAACTCAAATATAAATTTCTGTGTTTTTTTTTATATTTAAAAACCGAACGCTTAACAAATCACCCAGTAGTTCTCGAGAAGTTCAGAAAACGCTTTAGCAGTCACTTACTATTGTATCAGCAGTAATTCGGTTTTTTAGCGTTTATGGTCATTCAGAAAGAATACTGGAGCCGTAATAGCATCGATTGCAATGCGATCTGTATATCTAGGCGATTGTATGTAGAGATTGAAGTGTGATCAATCTGTGATAGCTATAATGATAGGCGAGAGTGGGACGAAGTTGATTAGTCTGAGCCGGTGATGTTCGAATGAATGTTTGGTCAATGAGTTGGTAGAAGCGAGATTTGTCGTCTTCTTTATCCTTATTGCGGATTGTAATCGGCTTCACCCACATTTACGCAGATCAAAACTACTTGCCTAACTCTTTCGACAAACATGCACTGAAATAGGCGCACAAGTATTGGGTATATAACTTATTCGTGCGGTTTTTTTTTTTCAAAATTTGAACATTTATTTAAGAAAAACATGTACAATAGTATAATTCAAAGTATTGCCCATCTGAAGCTATGACTTTTTCCCATCTTTCTGGCAATTTGTGCATCCCATCCCAAAAGAACTGCGCCGGCTTGGCAGCCAAGAATGAATCAAGCCAATTTTTGATATTCTGCTCTGATGTGAACCGTATTTCAGTGAGGGCGTTCTGCATCGACCGGAACAAATGGTAGTCAGAAGGGGCAAGGTCTGGGCTATAAGGCGGGTGGGGTAAGACTTCCCATCCACTGTTTTCCAAATAGTTCTTAACCGGAATAGCAACGTGGGGCCGAGCGTTGTCATGATGGAAAATTATTGCCTCGTGTCTGGTCGCATATTCCGGGCGTTTTTCGGCCACTGCTCTCTTCAAACGGATTAATTTTGTTCGGTAGCGTTCTCCATTGATGGTTTCACCCGGTTTTGGCAGCTCATAATACAGCACACCCATTACCTTCGCGTCATGGATATTCGGCTTTGCCGTTGATTTGGCTGGTTGGCCGGGTTTCACATATGATTTTTTGCGCTTGGGGTTGTCATAATGGATCTATTTTTCATCACCAGTAACAATCCGATGCAAAAATGACTTCCTTTTGTGGCGTTCCAGCAGCATTTCGGACATGCAAAACCGCCTTTCGACGTCTCTCGGCTTGAGTTCAGGTGGAACAAAATTTCCTTGCTTTTGAATATATCCAGCTGCTTTTAAACGTTTTGAAATGGCTGCTTGAGTGACACCCAAAGATTCTGCGAGCTCTTCTTGTGTTTGGCAACAATCTTCATAGAGTAATGCTTCCAGTTCTTCATCTTCAAACTTTTTTGGCTGCCCAGGACGTTCATGGTCTTCCAAGCCAAAATCACCACTTTTAAATCGTGCAAACCACTTTTGGCACGTTCGCTCAGCTAGCGCATGTTCACCATAAACTTCCACCAAAATACGATGAGTTTCGGCAGCAGTTTTCTTCATATTAAAGTAATGAAGAAGAACTCCCCGCAAAAACACTTTTTCAGGCACAAAGTTCGACATATTTGAGTGAAAAAAAAATTATTGTTGTTTACGCTTCAAATGAATGACATATACTGAAATGACGTATAATGACAGTAGCTTTCCAACGCATGTTCCATTGGAATAATAACAATGGAATAATACACATTACGCCATCCCTTTCATTTTTCGTTCGTCCACCCCATCACACTTTTTAAATATCAATGGCATTTATCTTACGCCGCCGCTAATAGTTCGATTGTTTGTGGTCTGGTAAGCGTGCAATACATAGTCAAGTCATTTGCAAGTCATTTCCTCTGTTGTAGTCGTCAACAATAAGATCATTCATACCAAGGCTATGTAGGAATTTGAAGTGATCAAGCAGTTAACTCGACCTGGAAAACCAAATCCTTCAAAGGTTAATTCTAATAGCACACTACGGGATATGTGGACTTAATGGGTTTGCTATAAACTCTTCCCGCTCCATCTCTATTTTAATATTCTGACTAGATTCCGACAAAATATAAAAAGGCGTGACTTATGAATGTGGGTCGAGGTCAAATTAGGTTACCGCTGAAACGACCTCTACGTTTCCATTGACCACAGAATGTCTCTGCAAACTGGAATTACAATGTGTTAGTTTCAGTTCTGGGGACTAGCCTTTATATAATACCTTATCGATGGAAAATACTTCTTTGATGAGGCACCAGGCTCGCACAATTTTCAATCAGCCATAGAATGTCATATCGCATCATTCGGATGTCGGTCGGAATGAGTTAGCAACTATTATTGCTTTCTCCAGTTTACAGAGGAAATTAGTATCTAGCAGAAATACTTAGACCGTTGGTAGCCTTAATACAGTGGGGGTGCTACTCACCTCTTATCGACCGAAGAGTCCGACGACAAGCTGTCGTCTCATGTGAATTGTTGAGTGGAAATAGACCTGCCAAGTTTCTGGAGTCTTATTGCTCTTATTGCAGGTGTAAACCGACGTGTGCTCGAGTAAATACTGTGCCCAGAGTAAATAATTATTGTAGTTGTCAGCAATTTCCCTTTTTCAGCGTCTTCGATAAAATTCTATGTCACCAAAGTAAGTTATGAATTGGTTTGTGTCTTCACTCATCCAATCCAGTTTTTTAACTTTCATTATCGTGCCTCATATAAAATTAAAATAACTCTTGTTACTTTCCAGGTTGTCTCCAATGACTCTATGCCCAGTTATGTATGCGACCATTGTCGCGGGATGTTTTCCTATTTCTATCGATTCAAACAAATGTGTAAGAAGGCTGATACAATTCTTCGATATTATCCACTCACTGGTGTATGGTCAGCACCATTGGAGAAGCCAAAATTTCCAGAAGTTTTGGTTAGAAACCTTATTTTTCGAAGACCGCAGAAAAACCTAAACGCAACCATAATTCGAAAAGTAAAAACGAAGGAGGATAAGACCCCTGCCAAACTAGATGTTGATGTCATGATGGCTATGATAATGGAACCCGAAGAAAACCAAATAGAAAAAATAGATAAAATCGAAGAAGTGGAATCTGATCCAGAAGAGCCAGAGCCAGAACTTAAATTCCAACCGAAACAAAAGCAACAAAAATTGCAGCAAAATGCAGCGGAAAAACCGAATCAGAAACTTTTAAACAAATCTGCTATTCGTATTTTGAATAAAGAAGCACAAGTTACCATTGAACCGATAATGTCGAAGCCAGTACTTAAACGTGACAGTGATGGAAACATGGCAATCGTTACAGAGATCTTAGACTTGAACGACATTGCACCTCCTGCAGATCCAAAAGAAAAGGCAGCAGTGATAGAAACAAATGTGTTTCCTTGTCCGCATTGCGAACGTTCATTTCCACTGCGTCAATTGCTAGATATACATATGGTCAATCACAACCGTGAGAGGGACTTTGACTGTCCGAATTGTGAAAAAAGTTTCTTTAGCAAGTATGATCTGCAAAAACATATGTTGGTGCATACCGGCGAAAGGCCGTTTAAATGCATCATTTGTGGAAAAGGTTTTACTCGTTCAACACTCTTGCATAGGCACGAAAAAACTCACACGGATATACCGAAATTTATCTGTGTGTTCTGTGAGAAGCCATTCCTTTCTGAAAAGGAAATGGAGAAGCACACCGAACGTCACCGTAAAAATCGTCCATTCACTTGCAAGATATGCAACAAATCGTTTGCCTTTAAGCAAGGTTTAGAGAGGCACGAGGTGGTCCACTCTCGCCATCAACCATTCCAATGCCAATATTGTGACCGTAGCTTCTCAACACCCAGTAAGTTGTCTAGACATTTAACCGCTCATGCAGGTGCTCGGCCATATCCGTGCAAAATGTGTCCCAAAGCTTATTTGTTGAGTCATCATTTGACAAGGCACATGCGGTCGCATAGAAACGGCACCGGGCCGTACAAGTGCAACGATTGTGATAAGACATTTAGCTGTCGCGATGATCTGATCTACCACTCGGCAGTCCATGCCACACAAACATTGGTGTGTCCCTTGTGTAAGGATGCCTTTGAAGATATTGAAACTGTAACCGATCACGTGAAACAACACGCTGAAGGTGAGGCATATGCATGCGAATTTTGCGATTTAATATTCATGACTGCAGAACGATTGCAAGAGCACACCGACGATGATCATGCCGAAGAAATGGTTGCATATAATAAAGACGATCAGGCCAATGCTGCCGCTGAAAAGAAAGCGAAAGAAAATCCCAAGGACAACGATATGAACATTAGCCATAGCAGCACCAATCCAGAATTTGATGAAGTAATTGAAGAACTTTTATATGACGAATATTCAGATGGAGCAGAAAATGATAAGAGAACGAGCATCATTATTAAGGAGGAGACTGATTGGCGTGAGTAGAATTTTTACTTTTCGGTCTTTTTCATAGCAAACAACTAATCATTTCTTATAATTTTCAGAAGAAGAAACACTTGAAACGCTAGAACCAGAGGAAGAAATCATTAGTGATGAAGGAATCGATTACATAAACATCATAGAAGACGCAGATGCTGTAGAAGAACCTCCAGTCAAAATAACCAAAGTCAGTGAAAGGGTTCAAAAAATTACAAAAAAAATTACACCAGCACCAGCTCCACTTCGTCATAAAGCTCCAACAAAGCCAGCACAACCTGCGACTCATTCCAATTCGTCATCTCCCAAAGAAAACAAGAAACCAGTACTAAAACAAACGCAATTAACCAAAATTAAAGTTGAAGTAAATCCTAATTCGAACCCGGCTAGCCCGAAGACTCGTCAGCCAACTATTCAAGCTGCCTTACAAGGGCTGCCAAAGTCTGTGTCCGTAAAGAAATTTATTCCTTCATCCAAAATACAGTCAATTGAACCTAAAGCAGCGCAATCCAGCAAAACTGTTGAACCCTCAACGCCAGTCACGAAACCAACAGCAGCGTCAATGGGTAAGAAACCAGCTCCTAAAGCAGCAACCACACCAGCGCCTGTAGCGGCAACTAAGCAATCACCCCAGGCAACAAATGTAAGACCTCTGCGCCAGCGTTCTGAAATTTCTCCCAAAACCAAACCTCCGACAAAGAGTCCATCAGCTACGGCAGAAATCAAAAAGCCTTCACCAAAAGTTCCAGCCACAGCTGCGAAGAAGACCGTATCTGAAAATCTAGTTGGGGAGAAAAAAATTGTGGAAATGATGATCGGCGATAAGCGGGTAAAGGTTCAGAAGATTACAATGTCAAAGGCCCAAGCAGCGGCAATGGCACGCGAGGGTCGCATTCAAATGAAAGAGGGAACTATGATTCTAAAACGGGATGCAAGTCACCCCACAAAGGTTGCAAGGAAGTCGAAATGAATGTAGTTTTAAGAAATTTTACGTCATGCTGTGTAGTATGTAGGATACACGAAAAATATTCTTGCTTTCTTTTATTAATAAATTAAAACTATAGAAACCGGTTTGTACTTTGTAAACACACGGAAGGTGTAACTAGATGATCTGTTGTATTGTGTGGGCGGATCTCCCTACATCTTCAGGCAGTATCTTTTCGTATCGCATTAGTATCGCCTTAAGACGGAGAAATCAGTTTTTATTTTGGGTAAGGCTTATTTTATAGATTTCAGTCTTCGCCTTCGGCAAAAAAATTACCCGCACGTTGACCTCTCTTGGCGGCTATAGCTTAAGTGGTAGTGGACTGTTCGAATCCCAGTCTCGCCCGAAAGACTCATTTTTTCAGAAAAAAATAGTAAAACGTTATGTTAATTAGGCATTTTCTGGAGAAAAGTGACTTCAAAGTCAAAAATTAGCATAGGCAATGAAAATGGAACAGGCTTAGAAATTGGATATTTAAAGACTCAAAGAAGATATCAACTTTATTTAAACGCCGTTACAAAGACTAATATTTCTTCTAAAAGTAAAGTCCTACACGAAGTTTATACCATTAGTACTAATAAAGCAATTTCCGTTAACATGGGTCAGGGTATACCAAAGTAAGCCTATTCTTAAATCCCCGATAAATGATGTCAGATAGACCCTTATTGTAGAATGATTTTTTTATAGAATATACCCAGGAATCATTTCCCAAATTATCGTTGACGAATTAGGAGACACCCTGTATATTTGGCCTATGAAATGAACGTCTGCCTCACGATAATTTATATGCAAAATACATACGAGTAGATATTTTTTTAAATCTTAAAAATCTTCTTCAACTATATATTTCTGTAATGAAATGCATTTACGCGTTAGTTGTAAAGTAGATACCACCCATGTTCTCCATTCAAAAAAGTAAATTGTATCCTCTCGAAACTTTATGTTGCAAAGATTGCACAAGATAAGTAGGTCTGGACGCTGTGGAATGAAATTCAAATTCATTAGCTCTCCTCTAATTTTAAATAATTTTATCTTCTCTGTTGAATTGCAGTTAAGAAAGTACGTTTTTTCTGATAGATTGTACTTCAGTTTACTGTAGTAGTACTGGGACCTACTTTTGTTAATAATGTATTGAGTTTTGTTTTTAAACATTCATATTGCTTATCGGGTGTTATGCATATGCTCCCTCCACATTCTGACGCAAGATGTTCCCATTCTTGAATGAAGCTTGCTCTATTTCTTATAACACTCTTGAGAACAACTTTTGGCAGTCTATTATCACTCATCGCCATTACTTTTATTACAACCCCAGCAAGAGAACAGTATCCCCACACTTGCGCTCTATATAAAAGAACTGAAACTGCTGTTGAGTGGAAAAGTTTTTGCTTCGAACTACATATGTGATATGTACTTATTACTTATGCATCGTTTCCATACTGACAAGACTGCTCATTTATTTCTCTTCTCGAGTATTTCTCTTCATCCCACGAAGCACGAAGATGAATTTAGTGAAAAGTCAGGGTAAAACAAAGTATATTCTGCCGAACGCGACAGCCCTTCAAGGAATGTTTTGTAATGGGATAAAAACGGTTGAAGAAATTGGTTTGTATCTGTATTGTTCGAACATCCGCGTTGCCATTTTTTCGAACCCATGAACCCAACATCTATTTTGAAAGAGTTCTTGTGCCGAAGTGTGAAAAATGTAATACTTGTGCTCAGTCGTAAATGTGATAAGTAGTACTGCGATAATTATGTCGCACATAGAGTTAGCGTGATGTGGCTTAGATGGCGGAAAAGTCTGCCGAGTGCAAAATGCAGCTTAAATATTTACGATAGTCTTCTTCAACAAACGCATCGCAGCACTGAATAATGTTTGCGAAATATCAAAGTAAAGCAACAGACTCTTGGTTTGCTGCGTATGTTCACGGACATTCCTCATCATACCAAGGTTTTCTTTTTCTGTGGTGACCGGATGAAATCAAACACATCGAACGCATCTGATAGCCTGTTGGGAAGTTATGGGATATACAATCGGAGAAGCTTTTTGCGAGCTTTTATTCTTTTGGCGCTGTAAAACTTTTTATCTGGTGTTTGAGGCTTCTAAAAACGTACCGCGGACACAATTACAAGGATAGTGAGCCGAATTGGAGGGTTCATATTGTAAAATGTGTATGTGGGTGCACATGATAGTACTTCCTTTCAATCCAACCGCTTTACTCAGTACAATTAAGATGTATTATTCAATCGCTTTTCTAAAGCACTTCCCTTTATCTTTTACCACTTTAACACTACCTACTCGTAATTCACATTTCAGATTCCACTTTAGAATTGACTTGATCTTCTTGTAGGACGTTGATATTTCTACTCACCTGACATTTTGCGAGAACGTTCTGTACTATCCAGCGTTCCATATAATTTATCATTTTACTAGAATATTCGCTAAATGTTTCCATTCTCCGTTCTCCAATGGTTGAAGCTCCTGCTATTCAAATATGCAAATCTTCTACTATTCAACTATAGAGGGCGCTGTTCACATTTCAATGGATATCACACTGCTCACGCTCATCAAGCGTTCCGTTCAAATTACACAATCTATCCACATGGACCACCGTCATTTTTCCTGGATCCCCACGCTTGATCCTGTTGCAATTTTGGTGATCTATCTTTCTTACGCAGCGGATTACACAGCCACACGAGGTCTCCTTCGTTGGAGCCGGAAGATTTTGCTTTGATGTCGTACCTTGTCTTCATGCGGTTGCTCGCTACTTTCATCTTTTCTCGAGTGTTTTCATTCAATTTACGAGTCCAGCTGAGCAAGTCATCAACGTAGTCGTTCACTTCCTTAGGCTCCGTAGGTGGGGATCTAAATTTTGTTTCATTTGGCAACCGAACTGTTTGACCAAATAATATCTCGAATAGTGTGGTCCTGTTGAACTTTGGACCGCGTTTCGGTAGGCCATTAAGAATAGAGGTATGTGTCGATCCCAGTCCCGCTAACCACTGCCGACGACCTTGGACAGATGCACATTCAAAGTCCTATTGAATCACTCGAAAATTCCATCAGATTGAGGGTGTAGTGGCGCTGTCCTCGTCTTCCTTATTCCCAGATATTGGCACACTTCCTCGAAGATTTTTATTGAAAAAAGTGTAGCCCCGTTGGGACCCCAAATCTGCCCACCAATTGTTGTTGACTATCTGTTTGAATATGAACAGCGTCATCTATATTTGAATAGCAAAAGAATGGAAACATTTAGCGAATATTCTATTAAAATGGAAAATTGTATGAAACCCTGAATAGTACAAAACGATCTCGAAAGATGTCAGGGGAGTAGAAATCGTCCCATAAGAAGTGCACGCTAGTTCTAAAGTGGAATTTGAAGTGTGAATTACTAGTAGTGATAATGGGGTTTAAGTAAAAGGGGTTGAGAGAAGCGATTGAATTGTAAATTCTCACTGTAATGAATAAAGTGATTGTATTGAAAGGAATTCTCATTTGAGCGCGCAACCTAAGATTAGGTCTTAGTTTACCTTCGGAACAGAGTTGAAGTCAGTCCGGGGCTGAGCGGAGGTGTTCCTTCCCTCAATATTTGTCAGCCATCGGAGCCGATTATATCTAGCCCTTCTGATCAGTTCATTCTTGCTGTAAAGCCCATACAGATCGTAAATGTATCTTTTTAAATTCTGTTTATGCAGACGAGATCGAAAATCACTCGAAAACGTTTGCTTCGAAGATATACAGCATGACTGGGTCGATAAGGGTTTCATACGTTTCTTTTTTCGTTGTTGGAGAGAGACTTATTTATTAGTTGCCTTCTGAGTCCAAACAAACAGCGATTGGGATTATTGATTTTTCGCGTAATCTCTTTGGTGTTGTGTCTGATTGAATTTACAGATAAAGTCTTCTACCACCTCATAGTAAACTCTCCATCTGGCAACTGGCTGATTTCATCTCATAATGTCAAAGTCGTCAGCGTTTGATAGCAATGGTATAGACTATTGAAATATTGTGCCTGGTCTGTGAGTTTCGCACATCCTTTCAAGCATATGTAGTGCTGAAGAAATAAGCGAGTGTTCTCCATTGTTATTCTATACCGACAGTCGAGATTGATAAGGCTCTACGAGTATATAGCTCGGCTCTATGAATGGTGCCATATACTGCTTTAAAATCAACAAATATAAGGCCTGAACTGATGAGGACCTATCAGATTGTTGATACAGCATTTCAACCGTTTACATAGTACGACAAATTAGATCTTGTTCGCGGTGTTAAGCAGACTGATCCTTTCATTGTAGACGCAGTTAGGACCGCCTTACTGTGCTGAGATTCCATTGAACGGGCCATACTCCAATCCATCCGACCTATTTTACAGATGAATTGGTGTATGCTCTTTACTAAATTTTTCAACAATACGTCAGGAATCCAGATATCCAGAATTTAGTTGGGTGGTAGAAGTTGTTGTCAATTAGCGTCCACGTTGAATGGTGCATTTCGTCTGCCAGCGGAATGTTCGTTGTCTTTGACGGTAAACAGTCTGCAGAAGTAATTCTTCTAAATTTTCAGAACAACCGTTCTTATCTCTGATTTTGTTCGGTATTTGTGTCCTTGAAAAATTTTTTTTTCACATTTTGAACATCATTTCTTCAGAAGCACTTCTCCATTGCCTCGATTGAGCGCTTTTGTTTTATTCTTTGGCAGCGGCGCCTAGTCCCTCTCCATCAGGGGTTTCGTTGTGATGGTCAGGTGGGCACAGGGCGTCTTGAAAGGTTTTCGGAGATTCGATCAAAGTACTTTATCGGGTCTCTTATTGAATATTAGGGCGGTGACTTGCCCCGATCGGGACGTTATTCATTTAGTTGACAGCGTATTAATCAGATCCGCTATGGATGTAGGAAATGTATTTTTGCTTTGATGATATTTCGTCAGCCCCCGAGAACACGACTAGCTTGAAATGATTTTTGGATTTAGTACGCTTTGTTTTCCAACTGTGCACCGAAATATGCTCTCCTTCCTTTAGCATCAAAGTCGTCCTTATCAAGTTGCTTGATCACATCACATCGGCCTTAAGTTGGCGAATTTAGTCTCGATGCGGATTGTAATAAGGGGTTCACTTAGATACCTGCCATTTACTGCACGTATACTGTAAAAGCCCTTATAGCCAAAAGGCTGTCTGTTTTTCTTTAGCAGTAAGTCAATCTATATTCGAGGCTATTTGTTCCTTCACGACATATTGTGATTAAGGTAGTCGAACAGTAAATCCGACCTCAAGACCTCTAAGGAATTGATTGTGCAAATGGTAATGGTAGTGGCCCATAAGGGGGGGTTTGACCGCTTCCGTTTATTCGTTTGAAACTCTTCTATTTAACTTAATTTAATTTAATTTTAATTTAATTTCATTTAATTTTTAATTTTGGTGGGGGCGAAAGCCCCCATTTATTCGGCTTAATACAAGCTATAACTTAAAATTAAACTTAAACTAAAACTTAAAACTAAGGTTGGTTAGAGTGGTGAAGGAGAACGGATTTGAGGTAGGAAGTGGTGCGGTGGAAGTCAAAGACGCTGGGGTTTGAACCAATTTTTCGTAGCATAGAGATTGGTTCGTTCGCGCCATAGGAGGTGTGGTGGGTTGGGAGATAAAAGAGGCGAGGGGTACGTAGATTATGAGGATTAGTGTTGAGGAAAATAGAGTTGTGAAGGGACGTGCATTCAACGTGATCTGAAAGGAGTCGATGAATGAAGAGAAAGTCGGCTGCATCTCTGCGTTCCTCAAGGGTGTTTAAGTAGGTTAATAAGGTTGAGACGGTTTTGATAGGGGGGCAGAGTAAAAGGATCATCCTAGGGCAAACCTCGAAGAGCAAAGCGAAAAAAACGGCGTCGGATGCTTTCGATTCTCGAGATATGAACGCGATGATATGGGGACCATGCTTGACTGGCGTACTCTAGGAGGGGGCGAACAAAGGTAATATAAAGGGACCTGGTCACGTATGAGTTGGTGAATTCTTTGGATCGTTTTACAAAACCTAGTGCTGAGTTGGCTTTAAGGATTATCCCATCCATATGTAAACGGAAGATGAGCTCACTATTACACAAAATGCCGAGGTCGCGAAGAGATTCAACGGAGGAAATAGGTTGGTTGTGGAGAAGATAAGGCATCATTTACACTTAGGTTGTGAAATTTAAGGGGGATCTGTTAAGATAGTCACTGATTTTGTGAAAGTTTGCTTTAGGAAAGTCGTAGGATGAGAGAGTTGTGGGAGGAGTGGACTGGAAAGAAGAGTTATAAAAAAATGAAAGTAGAAGGGTGCGGACTGGGAGGGGGGGGGGGGGGGTAGTTGTAGATTGTAGAGAGAGATAGGGGGCAAAGTGAAACTGGGGAGTTAATTGAATCTGTTGTGAAAATAAGGACCAATTGCCTGCCCATATAGTTGGATACATTACTGACTTGACATAGACTTGAGTCTGTTAAGCGATCTAAGAAGAGACATTCCTTAGCTGAGTTAGAATTTGAAGCGATGAACAACGATTGATCGTCTGATAGAGTCCACTGTAGCTGAGGCAGATTAAAGTCGCCGAAAATAAAGATATCGCCAGTAGAGTCAGACAGGTCAATGAAATGGTCGATCGCATCGACAACAAGTTGGTAAGATTCGATAGGTTGAACTGGCAGGATGTAGCAACATAAAACGTAAAGGGACTTGAAGGGGAGTGATATTTTTATAGCGACAAAGTTGACTTAAGAGGATGAAGAGATGGTAATGGGAGAAGAGTTAAGGCTGTTGTGGATCGCCAGTAGGACGCCTCGACAGGGGGAATCTTCATGGGCGGGTATGATCGTCGTCGCGAAAAACATTAAAAGTAGGGGGGAACAATTCCTGGTTCTTTATGTCGGGAATCAAATTGGTTTCAGTCAAGGCGTAAATATCAAAGGGAAGAGAGTGTGAATGACGTAGGACAGCATTGGTTTTAGAGCGAATACCTCTTACATTCTGGTAGTAAAATGTGAGAGGGATGTTGTGGGGTGGAGATGTAAGGCGGAATGGTTTAAGTGCTGACAAGGGAGGCACGTTATGGACGAACAAATTTATCGTGGTCGGCTCGGCTTCGCTGTAGGTGTGAGACTCGTTTAGAGTGAACGTAGTGGCCGAGTGCAGCAAGGTCGTCTGCTACTTTTTGAGGGGACATGATAAAAATCTCGTGGTACCTGACATAAAGGTTCCTGAGACAGATAGGGTCGGTAGGGAGGCCTTCCTGCTGGATGGATACCATGACGCTGGTTTTGGTCTTCCCTTCGTAGCAGACCGAGTCCGATTCGTCGTGTAAATAGGCGAGAAAGAGACGAATGTTTTCATTTATCTTTTTCTCTCTAAGCTTAGAGAGTGCATAGCGACTTTCTGTCGTTCTATTGGTTTGCTGGGTTAGTATAACCGTCGGGGGAAAAAGGGAATCAAGAATAGGGGCAGTGGAGGAGGGAGATGGAGATACGTGGTTAGATATGGAGTTGGGCGACGGATCAGATGTTGGGTTTAGGGTATGGGAGTTAATAAAATTAGGGTACTTAGCTCCAGTTTGTAGGTCGAAGTTAGAAAATGAGTTGTTAGCTGGGATTGGTGGCGTAGAAGATTCTCGTTCCTCAGAGCATTTGGTGATACTTATCTTCCCAGGTTTAGTGGCCTTACCAGGGGAAGTAGGGTACGGCCATGAATATTTGGTTGGGATGTTGATTTTGAGGCTGCAGGAACTATTGGAGTCAGCAGGGGAAATCATCTCGCACTCGCTAATGCCGATGGCATAATTTCGGTGAAAGAAATTCCGCCACTTCAACGTAGAATGCTGTATGGTTTCCCTCTTTCAGCTTTTCGAGTTGGCTTTTCCATTCGGAGGGGGTTCATGAAGTTCCGAATTGTTTGAGCAGCTTACGTGGGGCGGGGGCGAGCGGGATACTAGTTGATAAAGGCAGCGCGGTTTCGTTTTCCGTTGTTAGGGCGGCGGGAGGAGTATTTGAAAATGACTCCGTGTCTACTAATTCAATACGAATTAAGACATTGTACGGGGAACTAGCTTGGAATTGAATTTGATCGGGTATTCCATCGATTTTGTGGGAAGCCAGTCTCACTTATTTACCGATTTCGGCAACGGTCTACCGAGTTGCTATGAGTTCCTCGCTGACGTCTATTATTTTTAGGGTTAGCTCATCGAGCGCAGAGTGTGATGGATGCGGGGTGGGATGTATTGTTTTGGAGGAGGATTGAAAAAGCAAGTCGAGATCAGTACGGAGAAGATTGATATAATCCATCGAAGTGATATTTGATCACTTTGCTCTCGTTGTCGTGATGAGATTAGTTTTTGGACAGATTTTGGATCGCTGTCAGTTGCTTTCGATCATTCTTCCCGTGGACTTGTAAGCTTCCACATTACTGTCAATGCAGTTTACTGAGTCTTCGATCTTCTCTATTCTGTCGAGAATAGTTCTGCTAATATGATTGTTCTCGGTTAGCATCGCATTAATAGACTCGTTGTTGCATTTAATTGCCAGCATAACTTGAGCCAAGGTGATCTCTTTGCACTCGTAGCAGTAAAAATTGAAGAGACTGCAATACTCCTTGAGGTAGGTAATGAATCTCCGGGTAAGTCCGATGCATATGGCATGGAATGATTTCCCACAGAGACCATTGCAGGGTACACCTTCGGCTTTGGGGTCAACAATTGAGCACAAAACACTAGCACAGCACTTTTCCATTGTTTGTTTATTTGGTTTACGAACACTTATCAACATAAGCATATGACCTGAGCATCGAATATATCCAAGTAATTCAAATAAGATCTTTGTTGGATCTGCCCCTGTCGACGTTGATTCCAAATTGCGACCTTCATCACCAAAATCCGAAGTTCACCCGAGTGTTCAGTTATATTTATTTGTGTGTACAGCACTCCCATTCTCCTTTCTCAATCTGCGCTTGGAAGCGGCTATGGTCCGATGTTATGCCTTACTAGATCTATTTGTCATAATTTGTGGACACCTAAAGGCTTGACAACTTGGGAAACGCTTATCACTGGAGCTAAGCCCAATAAATTTAAGCAAATATTTAAATAAAGCAGATCTCTTCTACAAATCACTTTATTTTATCGGTTCCAAGATTGATTGTGTCAAAAAAGAATTGACATTAGCCTTGGCAATGTTGTTTTGTTTAACATAATTACTAAAAGAATTATGTAACTCACAAGCAAACCTTAGAAGTACAATCTTACATTTTAGTTGCACAGACTCTTGCGCTATATGTTATGTACATAGTCTTTGCCCAGAATATATGGATCAGTCGGGCCAGTCGTCCTGGACACAACGCCTCAATAAGCAATAACAGCTTAGAGATACTTAAACGAGCCATCTATTTATACTAACTGGCTTACATGAGAAGCAAGAGCGTATGCAAAGGATTGCATCAGCTTTGCATATTTTCGGATCACCAGTGAACGAGGAGAAAGAAATCTAAGGCGAACCACAAGCCGAATGACTAGCCAATTAACACTTTGTGAAACTGAATACAGCTTACAATCGATTGTGCTGGCAAAATGGTTTAACTATGATATGTCTCAATACATAACGAACCGCTCCATCATCAAAGCAACAACTATTTATTTCTAACAACCATTTCCTTACAGAACGAAAATCATTTCGCATCGCAAACTGCTGCACCAATATACGACTCTTTCATAACAGAACATAGATTTGTGCAGTTCCCAACAGACTTCGTTTCGGATCTTTGGTATTGATTTATAAATTCTGCGTCTTCTCTTGGATTATATGGTGTGAATTTATCTATAGTCAAACCAAAACAGTATCAAGTAGCTTATGGACGATTTAATTTTTTCTCCTGGTTCGGTCCGGTTTTCGTTTAACGTTAGATCACGTTGTACTACCGCCAAACACATACTTGTCTTGTACCAACAAAGATAAACTATGTAGTCACTCATATTTCATTTTATACATAGTTCTCTGCTCTGTTCTGAGAACATGCTCGTATACATATTTACTTGCAACCTTAAGCCAAAACTCCCAAATCAAAATGCATAAATATAATTCACAGACACAAAATGTATTTGACTTTCTGCTCGATTGCTAGACTGACAGCGAATGTTGTATTTTAGAGTAAACTAAGTCGTAACTAAATCTCAGGCTGCTAGCCGATTTAAGCCTCATAACCATCGGGCAAAGCGTTGGCGTGTGGGTTGTGGAAAAGGCTCTTGGTACCATCGCCCCATGGGAAACGCTTGGTACGCACGGCCAAGTACTCGTACTTGACGAATTCTGGTCGTGGGTGATGGGCGTGTTCCTGATGTTTGAGGTAAGCATTCAACATGCACAAGCCAATTGACGGAAGGGCAACGAAGAACGAAAGACGCTTCCACAGCAAGTAACCACCTAAAAGATGAAAGAAAAAAATATTTAAATGCGACACCAAGTTGCAATTACATAACCTCGTAACCTAAGATAATGATAATTCGTAATTTTTTTTCGGAGTTTTTATGAAATTACCTGAATGATCTCCAGCGGAGGCTGCTGTTCCAGATTTCCTAGCTACAGATGTAGCAATCTGGCGACGAATTGAATGCATAAGTGCTGCAGACATTTTTTTGGAAAAATTATATTTGCTTTCTCCTACCACAAGCTGACTTCTGAAGAAAAAAAAATTTTTTCTTGACAAAGATTTTGACAGATGGTAAATGTCAAAGAAAATTTGTGGCAGCGCTTATATTTACAGTAGCGGGCAACAGCCGAAACTATTGAAAATGGTTGTGATTAACACTTTAACCAGGGATGTAGGACTTTGTCACGACTTACGAAGCAAATTTTAAGAAGATGTGAAAGTTGCAGTTAAACGACGATAAGCAAATAACGTTGACATAAAATTGTGTGATATAGTCAGAGGGAATTTATCTGTGTTTCTGTGATTAAGGCCTAAAAAGTTGAGTTAAATCTACGAGAACTACTTCGAATAGATTTTTACAACTGTAGTAAGGCAGATTCTAAAATGCATTCGAGATCATTAAGGGATATCACAGCCTGAAAGGTTTAAAGCTGACTTCAGGTCCGGAATATGACCTCAGAGCGTTAAACTTAGTAACCCAAGCGAGGTAAATAAATTAAAGTAAATGTAAAAGGGCTATCTAAGAAATAAAAATAAACAATACACTTGCTTTAGTTATTATAACTTAAATCTAACGATACTATTGAGTTCGATGTTTTGCTAGTGAGGTTCCTCATCAAATGAAACCAAGTACTCGTACTCGTATATATTCTTTGAAGAATTTTTATGACTAAAATGACGAATGGTCTCTTCAACTACGCATGACCAAGGTTTAGCGATAACCCATTTGTTACCATACAACAATGAGTTCCACAAATGGCATGTTCGATAAAAGGCAAAGCAGGACATTAAAAAGCTATGATCCATGCCAATGAATTACCGTTCAAGGTAGATTATATTGCACAGTTGCTATCCGATCGATTTATGTATGTATGTTAGCATGTGTTGAATTTTGGAATTTCGTCGACGGTGGAATAACACCGAACTGGATCAAATTGCTACCGAAAGATTTGAAACGACCACCCATAGTGACAGAAAATATCTAGTTAGTGAAGTTGGTAGGACTGGTGCTTCTGCTGTTGACAGAGTTGAGTGGATTTCTCTGTTAAGCGATACCGAAATATTTGCATCACAGAAACACATATCTGACGAAATTTAAAAAAAAAGAGTTGGCGATAGCGTGACGCTATGGCTAAGTCGGTCGGCTAATACTCGTATGCCAGAGAGTCTAGATTTCGTATATACGCTAAACAACGAAAACCAGCATAAAAAGAATATCTGGAGTCACCATCCTATCGGCAGTTTGCATATTAAAAAGGCAAGAACTTCTACACCTTTCTTCCAGTGGACAAAAGTAATACTACAGTTAGTGAAAAGATTAGGCTTTGATCTATACTGGATTGTTGTGCCATCACTTTATTAATTTTTTGTTGGCGTATAAACTCTTGTGGCGAATCATCAGAAGCTGACATCTTAATAAATTTAAACCTGGATATTGCTGAACACATTCCGCTTTGATCAGTAGGCCATAGCCACAGCCGGTAATCATGCAAGACAAATTTATTTGAAAAGTCCTCATCTGAAAAATAAAACAAAACTTGTTCTTTTTTCTTGAAGACCTTCTTGTCAGCAAGGCTCAACAGCTAAGCCGATTTGTTGAGGATGGAGCACGTGCATATGTCCGCCAAAATGTCTCATTTTTGACATTACTTTATGCTCCACATGATCTCCTGTCGTCATTGACATCTCCGAAACACGTGTTCGACATCGTTATCAGAGAAATAAAGCCCAGTGTGACTAATTTTTTCCGGTCCTTTTGAGATCTTGGTGGGGAGATGCTCTGATAATTGCCAGCTTTACACAAACTGGGATTTGCGGTGACAAACTACGTAATGAACTGCGGAAGGACAAGTGCTGTAGACACTAGGAATGTATTTGTCCAAGTCGCGTTTTTTCACGTGACAACGTATCGTCTTACTATAAGGGTCCTTTCAAAGGCTAAAGCACAGGAAATCTTGTTTTCAGGTCTTCCGCAAGAACTTTTCAAGGATTATGTTAAAGATAAATATACGGTTTTGCAAGCTGGTTCTTGGGATTGGTGTGTCATATATGTACATGTACAACATCTTTTCGTCCAATCGTTTTTTTTTTTTCAATTAAATTGGCATTATTAAAATTTTTTTTGTACCAGGCTTTTCAAATTTACAATTATACCAAGAGTCCAAACGACACTCGGCCCTAGACCGCATCTTCCTATTCCGATCAGCTTAGGAAATGCTTATTCGGACTTCACATTCGACAGGAATATCACCACAAAGACCTTCCCTCTGAGCAGAGTACTCAGATAAAGAACACCTGATGTAATAGTGCCCCGCGGTTTCTTAATCACTCTCAAAGCAGGCGTCGCATGATGTTGTGTCACTTATGCTCAGCACCCTTAGGTGCTTAGCAAAAGAGTAGTGCTTCGTTATAACGTCAGTAAGCAGTCTATAGTCTTTCCTAATGAGGGACAGAAGGAAATCGCGAACCTCTTAGAAACATTCGGAAGCATTCAGTTGGAAATCTGTTGTCATCATCCAAAAAGACACCAGCTCCGCATCCTAGACAGTTTCTTGGGCCATCTTTGTATAACCGACTACAATCGTTTCGTGGCATGAAAATTGGCCAAAACCATTCCTGCGGACTGGAAAAGTCGATTTGGTATTTTCGCGTTAACAGGAGTTCTATAATACTCACATCGAGTTGCGTGCTATGAAACAGTTGTAAGGGCAAAAGCACCTTATGAACCGACCAGAACAACATCCATACGAGGGCTGTTTGATGAGTACCCGGATTGGAAGATAGGTGGCGCTACTGCGCCAAAATGAGCGTACCATCATTTAGTTTAACCTCTTTTGCCAGATTAAACAGGGCCAAGCACGTCTTTGAATTGGTCTCACGATTGCGCTTGTTCTCCGGTATGAACAAACGCGGCAGCCATCGTAACGGACAGCTTTTTCATGCCCAAAATCTCGTGCAGGATATGGCTAATGCATTCAGTTGAGATGCCTGCTATCTCAGCCAACTCACGAGTTTTCACTCAGCGGTCCGCCAGTACAAGATCATGGTTTCCTCTGCGGTAACCGTTTTTGGGTCACCTGGGCGCGGCCACGGCTAAACTCTGCGAACCAATGGTAAACGGTTGTACTGGAGTGGGGTCCCATACACTCCATCGAATCGGATCACGGAGCGATATGGCTCTTATTCCATGGTCGCAAAAAACACTAACACATGTTTTAAAATAGGTGTCAAAACAAAACAAAGCGTCGGATTGTCACCAAATTTCGACTTGCGGGCTAAAAAAGGTTATACTAGATGGTGGTGCACTCATTTTGGCTCAGTAGCGTCACCTATCTTCCAATCCGAGTAGTTACCAAACAGCCTTCGTATGTTTGTTAAAATTTACATAGATATTGATCTAACCATATCCCGAAATATCTGACTACATTTCGACAAGTAAGTAAGTTAGTTGCACGTATTATTCCGCAATCGAAAAAAAATATTTATGTGTTCGATCTTTGGACCCGGTCTGTACGTGATCAAGACTAAGGCATATGATATGGCATAGTGAAGTGATTATCGCTTTTCAGGATTTTGAATAGAATCGACACCCGTGCATTGTTCCTTGCGACTTTAGAGTCATGACCTCCGAGTTATGACTGCTTGTATAATATCTACATACTTATATAAGGTTTTTAGTCTTAATAGCAGTCTACTTTTGTGTTGATGAGTCAAAAGTTGTGTTGAGGAATGTGTTGATACCGAGGTATTGTACTGCGCATCATTCGTTTTATGGTCCCATCTATGTTATTTGTTTTAGGTGTCAATCTCGAACGTATCCGATGAGAGTGCATTGGTCAATGTTCTGTAGAAGTCCAACGGTACCTACTAAAATTGTAAGAATGCCTGTCACTGTCATACACGTAGGTAGTAGGTAGGTAGTAAGTTGATTCGGACCTGTGTCTTAGAAACGACAGGCCATAGATTTTAGATCAAGTTCGTATATAATACCGCGCTGAACCCATCTCGAGATAGAGACCATGCCCAACTTCTTTCCATTATGGAAAAGATGAGGTACACGCTACATGCTCACAGAACCTGAAATCATCGAACAAGATGGCTGTACTCTTTCAAATCAGAAGACTTTTCTTAAAAAGGTCCGTTGGGCTGGTTGCTTCTAACTAATATATGTCTTTTGTGTTTCATTTTATGTTTTCTTAGTTAGCTTAGTTTCGCCAACCAAAAGCACATTAGTGTTTGCTTTTTGAACAACTTAGACAGTGCGGCCCTTCGCTTGATTCTTATCAGTGAAATTACATCTACTTGCGTAGTCTGTTCTTGTATCTGACGTTGTGGCTGGGTTATCTGCCCCTGGATAGAGAGCGAGGTAGCCAGCAAGTCAGAGGCACTGAGGTCTGAGAAATTTGATTTATTGTGCTTCCCCTACCTGCATACATTTCCTGGAAGAGATCACATACCTGTTGTAAACTTAAGCTTCGTCAATGCACACGCCCCGTGCGTATATTAAACTTATTGTAAAGAATTTTGCTCTTATACGGATTACTAGATAACCTCCAACTGAATCGAGTGGAATCGGCGCTCTTATATGTGAAATATTTTATGGCAGTTATTGTAAATATTGCATATTAGGTTTGCCTAGATCCGACTGTAGTTAACAAAGAGTTGCAGTTGCATCAACCATATTCTGTGAGAGCACGTTTTGGAATAACTCGTGGGGTGTATATACATAAATAATCCAAAAAGCTAAATTTTACATCACTTAAATAGCCAAAATGACATCAATTGGAAAAAGGATATGTAAAGCGTAACCAGATAGCAATGATAGTTATTCCAATTGTCATGTTTCAGCAGCTGTCAAGGTTACCAATGACATCTAGTTATCATATTATACAGTAAGGTTTGCCATTTCATCATGCATCGTTTTACGCCTGCCGAACGTGCGGAAGTTATTAGAAAATATTATCGAAATTCCGGCTCAGTTGTAAATACGCAACATCATGGCTTCAGTGTGCAGGCAATTCATCGCACCGTGTAAAAGTTTGACCGTGAGTACACTCATTTGGATCTTAAGCCACCAACCGGAAAGAGATTGGTGCGAAATGAAGAAAACATAGTCCGCCGTAGTGGCCACTATCAAAGAAGACCCAGATATGTCTATTCGGTGCCGATCAATCGAATTAGGCATCGTCAGAGGGTCAACCCGGCTTATTTCGTGGTTAGATTTGGGCCTACAATATTGGACGGGGATCCGGATTTTGGCCAAAAAATTATCTTCTCGGACGAGACCCATTTTTGACTCAGCGGCTATGTCAACAAGTAAAATTGCCATTATTGGAGCGAACAGAATCCATAAGTGTTCGGCCAAGCATCAATGCATCGACAGCGCTCGAAGTTCTGAAGGACGAGTGGCCGGCGCGATCATGTGATTTGACACCACTCAATTATTTTCTCTGGGGCTACGTCAAGTCCTTAGTCTACGCTAACAAGTCAACCACTTTAGACGAGCTCGAGGCCAACATTCAACACGCTATTACCGGCATAATGCCGCATATATTGGATCGAGTTATCAAAAATTGGACCGACCACAGTGCGTTGACCAGTGGGCAAAAATCAAAAAAGTTAATGAATGATTTACAGTTGCAATGCTATGGAGCAAATTTAATATACGTTTAATAACTGTTATTTGTTATTTATAATTGTTTGTTCATTTCTTGTTGGTGGATTAGCCGCATTATTATCAGCAGTCAAGGTTTTTTTTTTTTTTTTTTTATAATCGGCGCGCGCTCAAGGGGTTTTGTGTACCCTTAAAATGTTTGCACACAGCGCGGGCGAAGTAAGGTTAGGGAGGAAAGAAAGAGAAAGTTGGTTTTAAATGTTTGCAAGCTATAATGACTAGGAAATAGGGAGCTCGGTAGGGCATTCCATAAGCGAGTTGTACGGCTTAGGAAAGAATCACGATATTTTAGAGTACGTCCGAAAATGGGCTTGAGGGTATACTGATGAACATTCATAGAGAGACGAGTGTTACGGTTAAAGATTTGAAGGAGGCGGAATGCTACTGGCGATTTCGATGGAGCACTGGTGGTGGATAAGCGATAAAATAAAGTGAGACAGGAGATATTTCGTCGGTGTTCGAGGGTGTCAATTGATTGACTGATATTAGTCCCCCCCCCAGTTCTAGTTTGGAATATGTTTTAGGTGCGCATTAATTGATCTCGTGTTAAAAAGTTACTGCTGTTATTCATTTTTTTTCTTGTGAATAATAATTATGGATTACTCTGGATCAGGTATGAGTGATTTTTAAATAATTGTTTAGTGTAATTAGATTTACCATTGATTGATCGAAAATAGTCCTGTTTTAAAGCATGACAATTCCTTTAAGTTGAGGTTTTAAAATAGAACTTACCAAAGTATAGCAAAATCTTTTATCACATTATATATGTACTTCTATTTAAGTACTTTTTAAAAGTATAAACTTTTATTGCTAATTTTTGCTAACCTACAAAATATTTAACTTTTTGTAGGACAAGGTCAAACCATAAAAAATTATAACATTTTTGAAAAATGGTTTTCTATTAGAAAAAGTTCAAGGATTGAAGAACTTACTGACTTCATATTAAATGAGTTACAAATACACAGTTGTTCTAATTCAATTAAAAGTGATTTGATGCAAATGACTCAACCGTCATGGAGAGTGGTTAAGAAGTGATGTTATACTTACTTGTGGTGTTTTAAGTATTCTGGCAAATAAGTTTTGTAATGCTAGACTGGGAACTAGTCACGGAAGACCCAAGAAACCATTCGAACAAGCTTTCCACAAGACCAAAAAACGTGGAGTAGAGGATCTTTTGGTCTCAAACACAAGTGAACAGCTTAAGTTCGCAGCGAAGTGACCCCACTGATCGTGATGAAAGTGAAATTATTTTAACTCCACAAGAAGCCTTGGCATTGTATTTAGACCTGGATCTTTCAGAACAAAAGTGTAATGTATTAAGCTTATACAAACTAAGAAAACTTAAAAAAACAAATGCTTCCAAACAACAGGGAGGCAACAGAAACAATTGTATCCGTGGATCTCTAAGAACTCCTATACAAGACTGCAGAAAGCATTGCTGATATTTCTCAAATATAGCATGATACAACTGCTACGTTAATCTGCAAGTGGGCCTTTGACGGAAGTTCAGGGCATAGCCAGTACAAACAACTCTTTACTGATTCAGCAAACACAGACGAATTCCTTTTTCTGATAGCGCTATCTCCTTTGAAGTTAGCCGAGGACAATACTGGTATACCGTTCTTCTTCGACTAACTACTGTAGACCAATAAAATTTTTGTTCATGAAAGAATGTCCACAACTTGTTCGATACGAGGAGGCCAAAATTAATGAACTTATAGGTTAGTTTCATTTAAATTTAAAAAAAAAGCTTAAAGTTAAGACAAAATTGGCATTGTTCTTGGAATTATCAGTTAATAAAATATAATTTTGTAGACAAGACACCTAACGTTAATGTTCGATAATATTCAAATAAGATCTAAAATAATCTGAAAATAATAATTGTGGTGCCAATTTGTTATGAACTTTAAGGCCATTAAAAATATATTGAATTTATTCATTCGACATGTCCGATAAAAAAAAAGTTATTTTTATAGGTCATCTTGCTTACCTCTCTCGAGAAAAAAATGGTTTCAGTCAGGGTAAACATTTCATTTAAAATGCTGTTCAAAGTGATTGATGGGAGTGTTTGTAATATATAATAGCTTCCAAAAGAAGAAAACTAGGGTTTTGGTCTATCCACCCTACACTCTTGGATAAGATGCTTTGAATGCTTGTTGCACACTTCTTATAGGTTTCCATTCAAAACCTGGCAAGTGCGTGATTCAGAAAACAAAATTATATTTGCGCTAAGAAAAAAGAGTATTCAGGAATCCTTTAAAACTAGAATGGGTCTTATCGTTGGCAAGCCTAAGCCAGGATTTGGATCTACAAATGATGGAAATGCTGCAAGACGATTTATTAAAGATTCAAAAACTACTGCAGAAATAACTGGAGTTAATAAGAGGCAAATACAGATTTTTTCTATTATCTTAAGAGTTTTGGCTTCTGGACTCAGTATTGATGTAAAGAAATTTTCCGAATTGCTCACTGAATAAAAAGAACTACTCGTATGCCTTCAACTTTATAGTTGGTATTATACCACCTTGATCAAAAAGTTCTCGGGGGACACCACCGTGTGGCGCTCCCATTCTTCCGATTTCAGTTCTATTTTTTTTTGTTAAGTTGGTAAATCTGCTGTTGACATTCCCTCTAAATCTTAGTGTCATAGTTTGACATTTGCAGAAGTTACGTAGCCAAGAGTACATCTATCTCTGCGTGTGTTGGCGATTTTTTACAATTTTAGAAATGGATTTAAATTTGCAACAACGAACTTGTATTAAATTTTGCGTAAAAAACGGATTTAATGGTGCGCGAACGTTGGAAATGTTAGAAAGGTGTTTCGGCAACGATTCTCGAAAGAAAACGGTTCAAAAGTGGTAGTGAGTCAATCGAAGATTATGAACGCAGTGGCAGACCATCGACATCGAAAACCGACGAAAACATTGATGAAGTAAAAGAAATGTTGGTCAATATCCGCAAATTAACCATCAGAGAGATAGCGGAGGACTTGAACATTGCTTATGGATCCGTCTAAGACATTTTGGTTAATGATTTGGGTTTCCGTCGTGTAGCAGCAAAGTTGGCGCCACAAGAACCTCAATTTCATGCAAAAAAGAGACCGTGTTGACGTCGCAAAAGAGATGATTTGCGAAGCTGAATCCGATCCCACATTTATCAAAAGGATCATTACTGGAGACGAGACGTGGGTTTATGAGTACGACACGCAATCCAGACATCACGCAAGTGAATGGCGTTCACCAAATGAGCCGAGACCAAAAAAACCACGTCGTTTTCAGTCAAAAAAGAAGGCAATGCTCATGGTTTTCATGGATTACAACGGTTTACATAGTGCATCATGAATTTTTGCCAGAAGGCCAGACAGTAAACAAAGAGTATTATTTGGGCGGTATGAGACGTTTGCGTGAAGCAATTCGCCGAAAGACACCAGAATTGTGGGCAGAAAACATGTGAATTTTGCACCATGATAACGCACCGTCGCATAGTGCCATCATTATTCGTAATTTTTTGATGAAAAATGAAACAAATACCATCAAACAGCCACCGAATTCACCTGATTTGGCTCCCTGTGATTTCTTTCTGTTGAATCGAGTTAAAAAACCACTACGGGGAACGAGTTTCAGCAGCCGAGAGGAAGTAATGGGAAAATCGCAGGAAGCACTGATGGACATACCGACAACCGAGTATAAAAAATGTTTCGAGGATTGGATCAAGCGCTGGCATAAGTGTGTTGCAGTCGATGGGGATTACTTTAAATGGGACAATATAAATTTAGGTGAATAAACTTGTATTTTTAATTTTCTGAATACACTCCGGGAACTTTTTGATCAAGGTTGTATGCCAATAAGCCTTCATAAACTCTTGATTCACGGTCCGGATATTATTACATTTTTCGAAATACCTATTGACCAACTTTCAGAAGAAGCACTAGAAGCAAGTCATAAATAATTCCGAAAGCATCGTCTCGCTCACACCATCTTTTCGAAAATACACAAACGAATACTTCTTAGGTCTGATCCTATTACTAAATGGAGTGAAAAGTGACATCCTTAACCGCCAGAATGCGCTGCTACTGCAAAAAAGTTAATGGTGCCTTGAAGTCCGTTCATATTTAGGCAGACATGCCAAATTTCAGTGCAATACTGTCTTTAGTTTTGTTTTGACAGCTGATTGTTGTTGACGTGTTTGGCATCATGTTGAGTATGGACAAAAACGATTTTCGTTCTCTCATAAAACATTATTTTTTGAAAGGCAAAACGGCGAAGGAAACAAAAGAAAAGTTGGATAAATATTATGGGGCTAATGCTCCGTCAGATTACACCGTCAAATATTGGTTTCGAGAGTTTCGTGGTTGCCGCAACTCCACTACCGATCAAGTCCGCAGCGGCAGGCCCTCCGATGCGGTTACAGAGGACAATATCAAAAAATACATGAAATGGTGTTGGCTGAACGGAAAGTGAAGGTGCGCGAGCTAGCAGATACCACAAATATTAGTACTGAGCGCACACTCCATATTTTGGGCAATATTCTGCATATGAAAAAGTTATCCTGCCGCTGGGTGCCGCGCATGCTCACTCCTGACCAAAAACACGAACGCGAGAGCACTTCGAAAGAGTGTTTGGACTTGCTAATGCGGAATCGACCGGATTTTTGGCGTCGATTGGTAACTGGATTTGGATCTCTCGGATTATTATCTCCTCCCAAACAACAAAAGATGGCTCATCAATAAAAAAAATTCAGCTCACGCGAGGAAATCATCGACGCCACGGAGGAGTATTTTGCAGACCTTCCGGAAAATTATTTTTCGGACGGGATCAAGAAGTTGGAAAATCGCTGGAATAAGTGTATCAAACTAAAAGGGGACTATATTGAATAATATAAAAAAACATTAAAAAAAAAAAAAAAAAAATTGTAATTCCCAAAGAGGTCACTTTTCACTCCATCTAGTATTTCACAATACAAGAAAGTAATTTCAAAATTATCGAAATAAGACGATAAGGACATAAGAGAATACATAAAAATGACGGAAAATGTGAATTCATCATCGCAAAATCAAATTTATATAGATAGTAAAGACTCGAATAATGAATCCTCTTAAATAAACTCACTACGGCAAACGGCTTAGCCATGTTTTAACGATTTTTTGTATAAAAATGTTTATAAGTTCTTAAAAGAAAAATAATATACCGAAATATCTATCTTTTTATTAAAAACAGATTTTTGTCCACCATCTCTATACATTCGATGCACTGTGCAACCGCTTGAAGCACTGTCAGCGAAGCCGAGGCGGCCATTTGAATGATATGCTATTCCACACATAATGGCATGAATGTGCCTTCAAAATAAAGCCACAATCAATTTTATATCTCACACCGTTGTTGCTTTATTTAAGTTTTGTTGCTTTTGTCACCATTTACCATTGCTTACCTCTTATTTTTACATTCATCTCACTATTTTCATATAAAAAGTCAAAATCACTTCAATATAATATAGGGTTTTATTTAATTTTTTATTGTCAATTTTTAATACAATTTTTAAAATCATCTTTTTTCCATAATTAGATTAAAATTTTCTCCTACAGTCAACAATAAGAAATGTACACTTAAAAACTAACATCACAAAAATAATTTAATTAACAATACTGCTTTTAATATATTCACAATATGTATAATGTATGTAGGTATGTGCAACTGAAAAAAAAAAAAAAAAACTAAAACAAATAAAAAAATAAAATTTCGTTCTTAATTATTTGTTTTTTTTTTGCTCTAGTTTGCTGCTTTTTTTTTTTTTAAGTCAGAAATCCTTCTTTATGAGAAAACTGTCCTTTCTTAAAAAAAGAAGATGTTTGCCGAAGTTTTTATTTCTTATTGAATTTGTATCTTGACGGTTAATTGAATTTTGGTGTGTATCTTATTGTAGTAAGGTTTGTTTTACGGCACTGATTTGTTGTACATAATATAATTTAACTAGTTGAGTGTGGTTTTTTGTTTTGTTTTTTTTTTGCTTTTTTTTTCATTCTTTAATTGCTAACTAAGACAATTGATATTAGTCGTATTTTCTAAAATAGTGTCATCCGTAAATAGATATCTGCTCGTATGGGAGATATTTCTATATCTAGGTTTAACATAACATATTATTTTGTTTCATTAAATATTTAATTTTCATTAATTGAATATAAGAATTCTAGAATGTAGTTTAGATCATACTTCCAAACATTCTCTTCCCTCGTGTTAGTACCAGACTAACTACCATCACTGTTAGCAGGAAGAATACTAAACTCAGGAATGTTGTTAAGTAGCGACATCTACGTCGAAACTTCTTTTCCTTTTCCATTTTAATACGCAGCTGTTCAGCTCTGGGTAGATCTAAGGTGAAATCCGACTCGGGGCGTGATGATGGCTGCAATGCAAAAAGAAAAAAAAAATATTAAAGTAATTGAAAAGCTCGGATAATTTGTAATATTATATAACTAGAGCTAACTCATAACAATTCGGGGAAAAAATCGGGTTCTTTGCCAATAAGTAATGCAAAAATGAGAGGAACCTAAAAAGATACCTCAACCTCAGCAATGCTTTTCGAAGAACATTACAGAAGACCGCGACAAAAATATGACGAATTTTAGACCCAAGCGAGAGGGATTTCGCTACAAAAAGGCTACTGAGTAACACGAGAACAAGACAAAAGAAACCTGGTGACTGCGACACGGACAGATTCCCATATAAAAAATTTTCATTACCAAGATCAGCGAGGAAAAGTGGAGACCATCCAGTTTTAGTCATTTTCTGCGTAGTAAAATTCTGCGCGAAAATTGTCTACGTATGCCTGGATCATATCACTAGCCGACACTAGTGTAGAATGCTCTAAACGGTGGTCAGTTGCTGCCACAAGCGTATTTTTCCTATATCAACTTTTTTAAGCGCGATGGCAGTAATGTATGTATATTAATATATGTAAGTTGAACTAAAATGCAATAAATATGTCAATGGCACTCTCAGTTCATTGGGGGCCGTGCCTACTTTGTGTATAATGAGGGGGACCTACGGTATTTGTTATAGGTAGAAATTTCGATCTTCGGAATTCGGAAAATAATTTTCCTATTCTCCTTTGTACTGCCGGGTTTAAATCTAGATATACGTCAGAAGTAGTAGCCGACGCACCACTTCTTGACAGGCGAGTAAAGGACCATCGACGGAGAAGAATTCCTAAGGAAAGGTGATCATTTGATTTAAAAAAAATTGATAAAAACACGCTCCCCAAAAAGCGTGGAATAATTGTGTCGATGTTTTTGTGAATTTCGACGTCGATTTCCTAATGGTGTCGCGCCAACTGGGCAAACATTTCGGCGCATAGCTACTCGACTCGAACAGAGTGGAACTACAGGAGACCATGCAGGGCGTGGCCGCCACCGAACCGGTCGTTCAGCCGAGAATATCGCAGCTGTCGCTGAGAATATCACAGATGTCGTTGAGAACGAAGAAACATCAACCAGACGACGGGCCACGCAATTGGGCGTGAAATCCTACAGCGAATTTTAGTGAAATACTTACACATATTCCCGTACAAAGTGCAAACAGTGCATCAGTTAATGCGTCCTGACTATCAGTCGCATGTGAATTACTGTAAAGCCATCCTCAATCTCAACAACGAAGAGGACGATTTTGTTTCGAAAATCATCATGAGCGACGACTCGCATTTCTGGGGCACTGAAAATCCGCGTGTGTTGCACGAAGAGCGATTACATCCATTCAAAGCCACTGTGTGGTACGGCGTTTTCACGGGAGGAGTGATTGGCCCGTATTTTTTTGAGAACGCCGTCGGCAATACGGTCATTGTTACTGGCGAACTCTACAGGGCCATGATAAACGACTTCTTACTGCCGAAATTGGATGAGCGGGGCTTGCTGAAAACCGCAGACACAATGCAAGCGTTTCCTGGTCGCGTAATCTCCCGTTTTGACGATTTGGCGTGCTCCAGCGTCCGATATAGGTCTCTGGATTCACTTTGATTTGCTAGTTCATAGAAAAGTTCTAATTTTGTTCCCTTGATAATATTCCATAGGGTGTCCAAGGGCTCTTCCCACGTTTCAGGGTTGTCGTTGTCTAGTTGCACCTTATGATCCAAAGCACAATCTTGACCACTCGCCGAAGAAATAAGATTTGCATTACACGATATGGGATGCCACTATTTTAGGAAGTCTTGGGTGGTATTCCATTATGTTTCTGATATACGAGTAGCTGAAGTGAAGGTTTAGAGTATATAAGTAGAGAGGTCTCCAAATGAAGCATGTACGTTGAAGTGTTTTCTGATAGACGAACAATTTCCTTTAAGAAGTATCTTAACAATTTTTCAATGTCATCATACTGGAGAAACCACATTATGGTTCTTACTACCGCTTCAAACAGTTTATACTTCACACATGTTGGGTCCCATCCCACACTGCCGCTTGGTTTTGCTCATACATACTTCGTAATTCTTTGAGCAACCTCGTTGAAACTCCTACATTGCTTAGTGTAAGGAAGAGAGCATTTCTATCTATGGAATCGAGAGCAGCCTTAAAATCCACGAAAAAAGCGAACTATACGCTTTCCATTATCAAGGTATATCTTAGCTATGATTGTTAGCGTGAAAATGTTATCCACAGTGGAATACGCTTGAGAAGTATTGTGGAGAAGATTTTTATTAAAAAAGATATTCCTCGGTAGTTGCTTGTGTCTTCTGCACTACCTTTTTAAAGATTGGGAAGATAATGCTTTTCCTGAAGTTTTCCTCTACCACTCCTTCATCGAAAATCTGATTGAAACATCCACTAAGGTATAGTTGAAATTTCTCCGTGGAGTACTTATAAAATTCGTAGGGTATACGGTCTATTCCTGGTGCCTTATTCAGCTTGCAAGCGTAAGCTACATTTTTACCTCTATAAGTGTGAACGCTGCATCTAGTTCCACATTTTCTATGTAAGGTAAAACAAACCAGTGATGATTTGTGCTAGTTGGGGGGTTTAACAAATTTTCAAAATATAATGCCAAGACCTCTGTTTTTACTTGTATTCGAGAGCGATTATTGTCTCTATCTTTGTGTAAGATTTTGCGAGTACTGTCTTTGTTTTACTTTGCAGATACTATTACACTCGCTATTTGCTTTTTGGTAAGATAGTTTGGTAGCAGTGGTTGGCGTTTTTTGCCAGATGTAAGCAAGCAAAAGATTTTTTCTCACACTAAGGCAATCTGCGTCATACCGTGGCTGTTTTTTTGTTGATCTTCTCCTTTCATCAGCTTGAAAAGGTTTCGCCGCAATACCTATACAATACGTCAAAGTGTTTATTCCTTGACTGATTTGTGGTTCGGATTTAGAACTGATCCAAATGAGATTCCGACTGAATAGAAAATTAAAATTACGGTGATCTCATATCGGATCACCATCCTGAACTGTTTGTACGTTGTACTCACTTACTTACTTCACAAGCTCTCGATGCGTGAAGTGTCTCTGCTTGAGGCATCGCAGCCTTCCATTCATCGCGAATTCGGATATGCTGCTGTCAGTATCCGCGACATCAAAACGGAGGTTCGGTCTTGCTGCTCATTTCGAACATGAAGCCTGTGATTCGAAGATTCCTTTAGTTAGACCATTATTGCTGCCCATCCCTTCGATGTTACCAAGTCAATGTAAATTGCACACCATGATCAAAACCATCAAAGACATACATATTGCCTTGATGCTGGAGTCAAGGTCATAAAAGTGCACAAATTCAAAGGGGCAACTCTTTATTCTGACCATTAGTAACCAAAGTCTTAGCTCCACAACCCAACGAAAAGAATCTGCCAACCACCTAAGCAAACGTACATTTAGCCACAGTGTACAGAAAGTGAAAGATTTTATAATTTTCATTCAGAACCAACGACCTGCTTTAAAACTTTGTTAAACCTCTGTCGCAATGTCATCCAAGAGGCAGTTCGCTGAGCTTCTAACTCATCCTGAGAAGGAAGATGATGGCGCTCAAAAATATCGAAAAGTCCTGCCATCGATGCGGCTTTCGGATTTTTTCTGAGTTAGTTAGGCAAAGTTGACACGCTTACGAAGCTCTATTTACATTTACATTTACATCTATTAATTGAGTAACATTTTTAGAAACATTTAAATTGGCATCACACATCAAAGTTAATATATAGAACAAGAAGAGAGCTGAACAACAACAATCTGGATATAAGCATTTCAAACTAATCGGAATGTACCAGTACCGACATATACCCCAAATATTCACACATGAACTAGTACCGAAGAAGGCTAACTTTGAAGCCATTCTTCTATCGACTTTCATATGATAGCATTTTTCGTCCTGAACCCGATAAGGCGATGTCCGAATTCGAAATTCAGCTGCGTGGCGGTACTCCAAAAACATGCCATGCCATGCGTAATCTGGCAGCACCTCAAATATTTTCCAACCATGTACCGAATGCTTTATCATGATTAATCAGATTATTTTTTTATCTCATGCTGGAGCAGATAGATTTCAGGACACTGGCAATTTGGGATACGCGCAATTAGGGAACAGCTCCAACATTGGTCGCTTCTAGGCCGCTTAGAGAACATTATGATAGTTGAAAAACAGGCAAGTTGATTGTAACAGCAGAGAAAAAAGGACATGCACTCGACGATTGTCCACAAAAAGATAAGCATCGGTCCATTCCAGCTAGGGCCAACACCTTACTGTCGACAACAGTAATTTCAACGGTTTACCTGAATTGGTGCAAACTTCACCTTTACGGACGACATCCTAATAGAGATTCGACTAAGACTTATTTCAAGGAAAAAAGGAGTAGTCGTAGAAAGTGCTTGTAGATGACCTAAGTTCCAATATTTCAGGCAAAATGTCAGTTCTCTTATATGGTATAACTGCCAGTCATGAAACTTTGGTACAAATGAACTATGATCATTGTAAGCTGTAACAGATATCTTCAAATACCTCCAAATTTTTTAGCGAGATTCTTAATGAACCAACTATTACGAGTATTTAAGTGACTTGAACATGAACTCACATAGAAGCACTAGACGAGTTCCATTATCTGCGAACTCGGTAGATAATGGACGAGGCTGAATACGAACTGATTAGCTGCCTATCGAAGAAATGCTGATTTACATACTACTTAAGGTCAGAAATGAAAGAGTCCGAATCTCTAAGCGAAACTTTCCTTGACTATTCGAGGAATGGAAGGGCTATATTACATCCATTTGTTGAGTCTATCAGGTGGTCGAACGGTACACTTTTTTTTTACTACCAGAGAACCACGATGTGTTCTGATCCACATATTTCAACAAAAATATTTTCTTAATCTGTAAAAAAAGGTTTCTCGTTTTGAAGAAATAACATACGCCACTGAAGTCCTTCTCCTGGAGGTGAGAGTATATTCGTACTTTGCTGACAGTTTGCGACTTACCGGATGGTATTTTCAACATAATAATCCGTCATACACGATTCCAAATAAAACAAGATTTATTTATTTAAACTACGTATAAGACTAAAGCTTGTACGAGTATATTTCATAATTCTTTGCGCAACAACGTCGGATATCACATCCATCAATCGATCATTTAGACGTTGTATCAATCACATGAATCGCTGCCATACAAAAATGGCATGCAAACTTGAACACTCTAAACAAACAAATAAACAAATGTGTAATCCTACTTCACAGACGAAAAGATATACTAATACAATTTTCAATATGCGTAGCGTCTACCGTAAACGTCAAGTTTAAATTGCAGCTTATCTCACATGCGTACCAGCACAAGCGTCCTCCTGTACCAGTGCCAGTCCCAATATTGCCAAACAAACCTTACTTGGCTTGACTTCTTCCTCTTCTTCTTCTTTAGTACTATACACTATCGCCGTCATCGCAGTAATTTGTCTTCTCCAATCTTGTTTCGTTCGAATGGAATGTGCTCTGTATCTTTTTTTGGTTTTTGTTTTTAGTGCACCAACCTACGCAAAACATTACTACGATCGTGTCCACAACATCCACAACATCCATTGCCCTCACGATGATCAGAAAATTTGTATTTTCATGATTCAAGCTTCAAGGTCATGGATTCATGCACGAGCCACCATCTTTCCATCAAAGACCGGTGTTGTGATCGATCTGCACGGTCAGGTATTTGGTTGTAAAAAAAAAAAAAACTACTTTCACTTCAGTCACACAGTTACTACCGCAATGGATGAACAAAAACGTGTAGATACGAGTACATACAGAGAGGCAAACCAATGGCTCTGCGTCTGGAAGATGGCTCTAGGAATCAAGTTCTCGGACTATGGGTACCTCTAGGTACTGGGTAGTCGCGTATCTAGATTTCATATGATGAATGGACTTGTTTTGAAAGATGATTAGATGAATCTTGATTATGCCATAATGATACATACATACAATAGATATTCTCGAGGTCAGTTACCTGGGAGTGAAATAAACTATCTATTGCTATGGTCAATGAATCTTGTCCACAGGTATACCAGTAGTCGTAAAAGTTTTTGTTTTTAATGAAGTGGTCGAAAATACGGCTACCGAACAGGGTTATTCCGGAAGTTGTGATGGTTCTTATCTTAAGCTAGTTTTTGTTAACTGTTTTTTTTTGTTTTATTGAAGACTGCGTCACTGATACTATTTTTGAGTTTTGAATACGTACGACGAGGTGATGGGCCCCTTTTTTACGAGTGATTGGTAAAAGAATACCAAAATAGGAGACAACCAGTCTAGCCTGCTTAGTCTGCTCTGGAGTGTTGCATTTTTTATGCTACGGATGCACCTTAAAACTGTTTTATGAAGCTGGGAATATACTACGAAGACACATACATATGTATCTTCTACGAGTCAAGAGCATTGCGACGATCACATTTTGGTGTTCTGTAGGTCTTTTTAACGAAGACAGCCATTGGGCCCTAAGGCAGATTAACAAGAACATGCTGACGACGACTTCAACATCTATTAGGCTAGCTCATGAGTATTTATATCAAGAACTTTGAAGTATACGAAATACGAAGCACCAGAGGATTAATTTCAAGAAATTCTAAAAATAGAACTCTGGTATCATCGAGCGAACAAAATATGATTTATTTTTGAATATGTTATAACAGACAATAGATCATACATTGAATAGAAAAAAGCTAACAAAGCGCTCGTAGAATCAGCATATCTCAATAGATTTTGACTTGCGAATGACTAACAAAGGCCTCGTAGGAGCAGCACCTCCCGATGGATGCTGGTCCCCTAAATTGAGAGTAAGGGCCACTGCAATTGACAATCCAGCAGCTCTGTTAGCAAGCCCTATAGCCCACCTCCTCGTGGTGCCATCTGGGAATTTAAGCGGAAATTGCAAACGGGATGAGGACGAATGGCGAGTTTAATACGCCACAAAATAGGATAAGTGTCGGTTGGTTTATGGCCTGACGAGCTATAATCGTAAAAAAGATAACTGCTACGAATCGGCAGCAAACGCCATGGATACAGACGGGTAACTTGTTGACGACCTTTGGCTATCTGCAATATTAAGACCTTCCTCGACACACTTCAGGAAGGGCTTCACAACGCCCTTATGCCTGATGCTAACTGCAGCAGCTGCGCGAAGAAGCCTCATATCCTGGAAACTTTACAGCGACTGGATATTGACGGCAAAATTCCAGAGTAGAGTAAGAAAAGTCACCATCATACAATGTTATGCTTCAACTGAAGACGCGCCTGAAGATGAAAGGGACGATTTCTACAACCAATTAGGCACCGCCCTCAATCAAACGCCTAATGGGGACATCGTAGTGGTGATGGGGGATTTCAGTGCCAAGGTAGATAGCGACAACACTATGCTTAACCCTCTACCGCATAAAACTCCATATATGGCAAGTATTTTTTAGGTTGAAAAATGACAGCCTGCATACGACGCCATATATGGCGACAATTTTTTTTTCAAAAACTGGCATAATTTTTAAATTTTTTTTTCATGGATATCTTTAGTATGGTAAATAAAAAGTAAATCCGACATATTTTTATTTTTTTTTCAAGTGGGTCATAATTCATGCAGTAGAGGGTTAAAAACGTGATGGGAATTCACGGCCTTGTAGAACGGAATGACAACTGTAAGCGGTTTGCGGACTTCTACAATACCAATCGCCTAGTTATTGGAGGTACGCTGTTTAAGCATAACACCTGCCACAAAATCAGCTGGGTCTCAACTGGCAGGCAGCGAACATCCAACCAGATAGATCACATTGCCATCTAAAGCCATCGCTTTAGAAAGTGTCTTCTAGACGTCCGAAACAGAGGCGGATTAGACATCAACTCATATACACCTTCGTACTGCATCCGTCAACAGCAATCACACTTGCCCAAAACAACTAGGTTCAATACCGACAAGCTCAAGGATCCGCAAGGTGCCAACAGTTCAGGGACCACTTTGCCCTAGAAGCAGAAGCAATCAGCAGCACAACGCAGAATATCGTGGACGACCACTGGAATGCTGTGAAAAATGTGTTTGCAACTGGGGCAACCTGTCGACGGATCGATGAGCGTACAGCAATCAAAGTTCGGATTGCAGCCGATATACTATAGTGTGAAGAAGAAGGAAGTGCAGCGTAGTGTAAGAAGTGTCAAGTGTCAGAACATCGACACACTGGCTTTAAGGACGGAAGAAGCAGCAAGCAGGTACGACAGTAGCGCTGTCTACAAAATAAACAAGGCGCCCACTGATGGTCGGAACTCCAAGCAACACCAAGTGAAAAGTGTAGATGGTAATCTACTCATTTCGGATGAGGAATAACTCACTAAATGGAGAGAACATTTTGCTACGGTCTGAAACCACTTAGACGATGGCGCTATGATTTTGAATTCGAATAAGTTCTTCGACGCAACAAATCCCCGGATTCACATCGGACCTCCCAGTAAAATCGAAATAAGGTCCCTCAAGAAAAACAAGACACCCAGCCCCAATTCATCCAATTGCGGAAGGAGAAAGTCGTTGAGCATGGCTCTGTAGCGCTTGCCATTCACACTAGTCGTTTGGCCCGCGGCGTTTTCGAAAAAAAATAGGGCACGATGACGCCTCTAGCGTAATGGCTCTTCGTGGGTTATACACGGATTTTAGATGCCCCAGAAGCGACAATTTTGCTTCTTCACATATTCACAGAGATGGAAATGGGCGCCATCGCTCATGATGGTTTTCGATGAATAATTGTGTCCGTTGTGGTTGAGATTCAGGATGGTTTGAGGGTAGGTTCCATGCGCTGACTGCACTTTGTAAGGGAACATCTTACAGTCTTTCACTAAAATTCTCCGTAATGACCGCCGATTGATGCCCAATTGCGTTGCACGTCGTCTGGTCGATACTCCTCTGCGACATCTCCAACCGCAGCTGCGATATTCTTAGCAGAACGGCTGTTTCGGGGTCGGCCAGACCTGGCAGCATCTCGTGTTGTCCCATACTCTTCTCAGCGAGCGGCTAAACGTCGTAGTGTTTGCCCAGTTGGTGTCGGAAAACCGGGAAATTTGCGCCGAAATTCATGCTGCGCCAATGCCACCGATGAATTATTCCGCAAAAAAATCGTAACAATTATTTCGCGTTCTTTAGGGGTATGGCGAAATAAAAAAATCGGCAGGATATGCGCGTCTTAAGAAGGAATCACGATGTTTCTGAGAACGTTCGAAAGTTGAATTGAAGTTGAATTGATGAGCATTCATAGCGAGACGGGCGTTACAGTGGACGGTTTGAAGGTGCAGACTGCTACTGGTAAGTTCGGTGGAGTACTAGACAAGAGACGTAACGCCGTGCTAATTGACACGGCAATATTGGCTTCGCATATGAGTTTTAATGCTCAGTTTTGTATCCAGTCTAGCACGTGAAGAGAGGTTTTTTTTTAGCACAGCATCAAATGTGGAAATTTTTTAATTGAAGCCAGGCCAGGCAGGGTGACGTATCGTTTTTACATTGTTTGAAGAAGCTTAGGCATTTTGCCGCCATTTTTGACGATGACGAATATGTGGTCATTCCAACATGGGTTGCAAATCACAAATAATGAATGAGTGTTGAAAGTTTACTACATCGGCAGTTTAACATTTCTACAAATGCAGAGAATACTATCGTCAGCGAAAGAGTATTATGGATTGGAACAAGCAGACAAGTGATCATTGATGAAAATTGGAAAGAACATCAGCATACATTTTGAAATTTCCGAAAGGTAATTTCTAATTGAAAGAAAATATTCATCAATGCACGCATTTTCGATGAAAGGATTTGATGCCTAAGTCTGTCAAAAGTCTTTGAAGTTGGTGCAGACTATGGCTCCACTTTTGGTCAGATATACTATCAAAACATCATCGGATCTGTTGCTACGACAATCGTACTGCAGGGTAAAGGTTTTCGTGGCTAGAAATATTCCATGTGCTGACATTTTATCAGCGTTTCAATGGCAATGAAGTAAGTGCAAAAAGTTCTACAAGTAAAAAGAATAAGGCTCGGCCTTATTAGGGCTGGATAAATGCCAGTTTTCGACTCGAAGGAATGACAAACAGTTGGATAGAAGAAGAAGCTTACGATTACCGATTCTCCCCAAACTGGAAGACCGCGTGCTGACAGAACTGAAAAGTATTCCGAACATCGACAGCAAAATGCTTTGGTCAATTCAGTGTGTTCCACAGTTCGTTGCAAAGAATCTTAAGAACCGAATTGCTAAATAAAATCCAAATTGAGCAAGAATAATTGAGGTACTGAGAGCCCAAGATTAGTTGATCATTGACAATTGCCCTCACTGTCTACTATTGTTAGAGATACCGAGTAACTCGTACGGCTGAAAATTGCTTGAAACGATTACTAAAAATTCTGATATGTGGTTGAGCCTGAGTCAAAAATGTTACAGAGTTTTGTTTAATGACAAGAAACGCTTCTAAAGTGAATTCCTTAACGGGGACTAATTTTCTGACTATGGAGACTATACTGGGCATCTTTCAACACAGTAAGCAATCATTTTTTGAAAAACTACTCCAAACAGGTCTTCCCTCCCAAAAATTTCTCTTACAAGTGCGTGTATCAAACTGAAAAGATTGAGCTTAAAATAACATTTAATTTTCATTGTCATCAATGCAAACATTATTTCCTTACACTAAAATCGTTTTTCTTAAAAGAAAAACGAATTTCAAATGATTGAATGAGATTAATTCGAAAAAAATGAAATCACTGAGTCGAATAGTAATGACCCGATCACACCTTATAGTCAAGCGGAACCTTTCCATTTTAAAAAGGTATAGGTGTGACACTAAAAGTCAATGATTCGAAGTGATAATAGCGATTATAATAATTTAAGTCAGGTTATGTGTGGCTTGTATCTCCGACCATATCGAACGGAAGTTTATTACCATTTAATTTATAATTTTATTATTCAGGTTTTTTTTTTTTAAATATACATAATGAAAATAATATAATAATAAAATCTATAAGAGCATCTATTTCGTCTTTGACAGGCAACAACATAATTTGTTTATTAAAAAATTCGACCTTTTCAAGGATTTTATTTTATTTTTACTTATGAATTTTAAATTGTCTATTTATGCGTGAAGTTTTGCTGGTTTTCGACATTATACTACTCGTATTGCGTTGTTTTCAAGACGACTTGAAAAATCTCGGATACTCGTATGCGTATGAATCACTTTAAAATCGATAAACTAAATGTGCTAACCTAATCTCCCACTGGGTTATTGATCTTGTCATTTTTTGCGCAAGGAGAGAGGGATCTATGACTTCAAACGTGCAGCTGTCCTTGGAGATTTGACTTCATTTCAGCCAAAACTAGTAGGGAAACCAAGGAAAGTCAACTTAATATTTTGACCGTTGATGAACTCCATATGCATAAGACCAGCGTTAAAAGATCGCAAGATAATGAATAGCAAGGGTAGGGAGACTCATCAGTACCCCAATACATGCAAGGCCAAAATATGGATAATCTGGTTCAAAGCTTTGTTCATGTATTTGTATTAGGCCCACTTTTGAGTTTGATCTTTTACTAAACCTATCACTCAACACATCGTTTCAATTCTGTTTGGAATACTCTACTTACAAAAGCATACTTACAAATATAGCCATTTCGACGAAACACATAACAAAAATTGTTCTTTCCCAATAAAAACGTATTTAAGTGATAAGACATTCAATGTGCTCGTCTTTATAATAATCTTTCTTTAGACTTTCAGTAAGATCGAGAGTTTGGCAATGATTTTATACTTGATTGATCTAAAAATGCATCTCGCCTATTCTAGGAACCTCAGGTATATTTCGAGCTTCAATAGCTACTCCAGCGGTATAACTCATTATTTTATTTATGAAAATTAAAATCGGATGTCTAACAAGTGGAGGGAGAGTTTCTTTGTTCCATTCTATAAAGGCAAAATGACATGGAAAACTGTAACAATTACGAATGAGAATTTTCCAGGGACCTTATATATTTAAACTTATGTATCTTTTGAGGTATGGCTGATGAGAGAGTTTTTTGTTCTCTTCTATAAAGTCAGAGCGACACGAAAACCTGTAACAACTAAAATTTATGAGCGAGGTAGTCGACAGCACAATTTAGATATCCGACATGACAATGGTTTGTTGGAGGTAAATAGATTTACTGCGTAATTCAATGCAAACGCATTGAACTAGAGAAGCATCTCGATAGGGCGAAAGATCTGTTCCTCATCTTCGTCAAAGAAAGCTTTTGTAAAAGTCCAAAAAGTTCTTATTAGCAAGGAGAAAATCTAAGTACGAGGGGTACCCAATTCGTACTGCCTTCTGCCACTAGGAGCGTATAGACCTACCATTCTCAAATCAATAAGCCAAGCGCTGCTGATAAAAAAGGTTCTGTTCAGCTTGTGTGCGTTTTTGTATTGAGTGAATCTTGCGAACAGCGTGCGGTTTCTTGCTCGGAAAAACATGCGCCGAAACTCTTGAAAGTTAGGAACGGCCTACAAATATGTATGATGCTTTTGGGAAAATTCAACTGTTTGAGTGGTTTACCTGTTTTCACGACTCGATTCAATGAAAATATTAAAAAAATTCGCGAAATCTTCCAACAAGATCAACGACAGACAATTGATGGAGTTGTGGAGCTGTCTGAAGCGACTTGGAGTTCAGTTCAATGAATTTTAATGAAGAGATAAAAAGGTGGCTGCCAAATCCGTGCCTCGACTGCTGACTGCTGAATAAAAACAAAGTCGAGTGGTAGCATGCTATGTTTTGAAGGCAGAGTTCTGAATGGATCCAAACTTCTTTCCTAGGTCATCACAGGTGAAAAATCGTGGTGCTGTTGTGGATATGACTCAGAAATGACGCAGCAATTAAGTTAGTGGAAGACTTTAAATTCGCAAGTGAAATCAAACGTCAAAACAATGCTGATTTTTCGGATTTGTCCACACGGTCAGGCAGTTAACCAGGTTTTACACTTGGAAATTTTAAGAATATTGCGTACCAATTTGCGGCGGGAGCGGTCTAATTTGTGGTCGTCAAACGACTAGTTTTTCCACCACGATAACATTTTATATTTTTGGCCAAAAAAGGCATGATCCTTTTGCTCCCCCTGTCACGTCGAGCTTGTCCACTGAGACGTTTTTCTATTTCTCGAAGCGAGAGCGTTTTGACGACGTTGCTGAGGTTAAGGGAAAACGATGGAGGCGCTGTCAGACGTCACAGTGCAATTTAAAAAATGCTTTTAACAATGGAATATAAGATTAGACAAGTGTATTAATGCCAGTGGAGAGTATTTTGATGGTGATCGAAGGTTTTTTGTTTAAAAATTAAATGAATATACGAGGGGCGTTCAAACTATTATCGGTATCGGGGTGAAGCTGTGGCTGTATATATAAATTGACTTATTAATCAAGTAATACTATTATTTTAGTGCATTCATGTAAAATTTCATATAAATGTGATTATTAATTCGCGTTTTATCTCTAGTTAAACAGAATCATAATGGCAACTGAGACGATGATGGTGAAAATTGAGCATCGCGCTGTAATTAAATTTTTCACTAAGCAAGGAAAAAGTCAAAAAACTATTCAAGAAGAGATGGTGGCTGTTTACCAGGGTTCCGCACCTTCATAATCAACTGTGCAAAAGTGGTCAAGTGAGTTCAAGAGAGGCAGAGAGAGCATTGAAGACGACCCCCGCTCCGGCGCCCCGGCTACTGATGCTTGTACGGGAGAAAGCATCAAAGAAGTCGAAAAACTTGTTCTTGAGGATGCCCGAATAAAGGTGAAAATGATGGCAGAGATCACCAAGCTTTCAATTGGTACCATTCACACCATTCTTCATGACCATCTTAACCTTTCAAAGGTCAGTGCAAGGTGGGTGCCACGAATGCTCACAGCGCCTCAGAAAGAAGTGAGAATCGCATGCTGTAGAGAGCTTTTGGAGATGTGTAGTGAGAACGCGGATGGTGTTATGGATCGAATTGTTACTGGGGACGAAACATGGGTCCACTACTATGACCCTGGAAGCAAACAAGAGTCCATGTAGTGGCATAAAAAAGGAACAGACCCCCCCGAAGAAGTTCAAAGTCACTCCGTCTGCCGGGAAGCTCATGGCCACAGTTTTTTGGGACTCAAAGGGAATCTTGCTCATTGAGTACAAAAAAAAGGTGAAACCATCAACTCCACATCCTACGCTTCCACTTTGCATAATTTGCGGGAGGAAATTAAAAAGAAAAGACGGGGTAAACTCGCAGCGGGTGTGTTGCTTCTTCATGACAACGCTCCTGTTCACACGGCGCGAGTTTCCAAGGCTGCTGCGCGAGATTGTGGTTTCGAAGAAATCCAACACCCACCCTATAGTCCAGACCTTGCCCCTAGTGATTATTTCCTGTTTCCGGATTTGAAAAAATGTCTTCGTGGAAAAAGATTTTCGGATGATGAAGAACTCAAGTCGGCAATAAATGGAGGAGGAGGAAATTTATTTTTTTGAGGGTTTAAAAAGGCCTATCTCAAAATGTAACAAATGCATTGATGTTAAGGGAGATTATATCGAAAAATAAAAACAATTGAAATTGAATTCGCATTTTCCTTCATATCGATACCGAGAATATATTGAACGCCCCTCGTACGTAAATATTTGAAAAAGCAATAAGTTCGATTTGTTTTGGGTACTCCCTCGTACGAGTATCCGCAAGATGGCTCCAGCAGTAAGTGCTGTTCGATTTTGACATATCCAAAACGCCATGAACCAAGCTTAGACATATGGAAAACAAACCATTTTGACACATTAATCATTTTGTTTTGGCGTCACACTCGTATACGTTAGTTGTGTGGAAATGTCTGATTTTGTGCCAAATAATCGTCATTTTCGGGAAGTGTTGATTTTCTTCTTTCATTCGAAGAAAACGGCGGCTGAAGCGCATCGAGAGCTCCAAAAAGTTTACGGAGATGCTACTCTAATTGAAACAACGTGCCGTGATTGGTTCTGTCGCTTCAATGACGGTAATTTCGATGTTGACGACCGTTCGGGTGAAGGAAGGCTAAAATTGGAGGCATTGTTCGATAAGGATTTGTGCCACACGCAAGAGGAGCATACTTCAGCATTAGGAGTTACCCGCCACGCCGTTTCCAAGCGATTGCATGCGTTGGGAATGATTCAAAAACAAGGAACTTGGGTTCCTTATGACTTGAAGCCAAGGGACGTTGAGCGTCGCTTTTTCGCCTCTGAACAACTGCTACAACGGCAAAAAAGGAAGAGTTTTCTTCATCGCATCGTGACGGGTGATGAAAAGTAGATTCATTACAGCAACTCAAAGAGAAGAAAGTCATGGGGACTGCCTCTAAGTCGTCGGCTCGGCCGAATATTCACGTTATGCTGTGTGTTTGGTGGGACCAGGTCGGTATTATTTATTATGAATTGTTGAAACCCAACGAAATCATCACTGGGGATGATAGTATCGACGTCAATTGATGAGCTTGAGGCGAGCACTGCGTGAAAAACGACCACAATACGAGCAGAGGCACGAAAAAGTGGTTCTACAGCATGGCAATGTGAGGCCGAGAGTTGCCAAATCCATTAAAACCTACCTGGAAACGCTCAAATGGGAAGTCCTAGCCCACCCGCCATATTCCCCAGATATTGTGCTGTCCGATTGTTACATCAGACATCAAAAAATGGCATGATTCGTGGATAGCCTCAAAAGATGAACACTTTCACCGCAACGGTAATAGAGCTCTGCCAGAAAGATGGGAAAAAGTTGTAGCTGGCGATTGAATGATTCATTTGTAACCAGTTTTTCACAATAAAGTTACATTTTCATCAAAATAATAAAACGAACGGATTCATAAAAATGTGTTGAATGCTTCAATTGGTGCAAAAGGATACGGCAAAATCCCGCTCGGAAAACAGTGAAGCTCATGTTCCAGCCGAGGTTCGAGAAGAGCTCGACTGAACATACATATGTAATTGGATAATCCAAATTAAAAAAAAAACATCGAAATTTTCTTCAGAGACAACGGGGATGTACATATGTACAGGGTGAGCCAACAGATGGTGTAGATGTCGGGTGTCAATTACTGTCATTTACTGAATTCAAAGTGGTTGATCTTTTTGACAGATGTCATATAATTTTTGTCAATTTTAGTCATGGAATCGTTTACCACGCAACAACGCATTTTTGTTACTCAATTTTTTAACGAAAATGGGCGATCTGTAAAAGTAACATTTCGTAAAATTCATGAATTTATCGGTCAACATAATCGCCCTAGTGAGTCCGGAATTGAAAAAAAACTGGTTCGGTATCGGGTCAAACACCATATCAGCAGAACGTACACGCCAAAACATCACCACTGTGAGTAAATGTGTTCAAAACCAGCCAGACACCTCAATTCATCGCCGAAGTTAACAATTGGACCTTACTTATGGCTTTTTATGGCGAATTTTAAAAGTTGATATTCATTTGCACGCCTATAAAGTCAAAATTACACAGCAATTGAAGCCTTTAGACCATATACGGCGTCACCGATTTGTTAACTGGATGTCATCCAATTTGATCTTTTCCGATGAAGCCCATTTTTCAGTGGGATGGGTGGACGTAGATAAACAAAATTGTCGTTTCAGGGGATCGCAAAACCAATACGAGATTCACGAAAAACCAATGCATCCCAAAAAGTCACTGTATGGTGCAGATTATGGGTTGGCGGCATCGTTCACTCGTACTTTTTCGAAGATGAGGCTAGAGAGACAGTTACAGTGAATGGAGAATCTTACCGCAACATGTTGACCGGCTTTTTTTTTCCAAAAATTTAATGAATTGGCTCTGGACGATCTCTGGTTTCAACAGGATGGCGCTACCGGCCACATAAGCCATCAATCAATCAATTTATTGCGTACGAAATTTGAAGATCGAATTATTTCGGTTAGAAGAGAAGTTGACTGCCCTCCAAAGACATGCCATTTGACACCTTTAGACTTCTTCCTATTAGGTGTATTTGAAGAGTAAGGTCTATGCCAATAACCCAGCGACAAATAAACTGAAATTACGGCCATTGACCGCATTGACCATTTTGACCTTCGGATGGTCGCTTAGAACAGAAGCTGCGTTGATCACATGAACGATGTTGTGTTCCATTCATAATTGCCATATACCGAACTTTATTAGTCAATGACATTCTACACTAATTTCGACAATAAATGTGTTTTTAAATTAATGAAAACTTCCACACTAGCTGTTGGCTAACCCTTTATATCACCTTATTTCTTCCACATATTCAAGACGAGTAAGAATTTTGGATTTACAGTATGTAAACGAACTTCTACTCCACAACCAAATTTCCAAAATAGCTCAAGGTATGCAGAGGGCACACCACATATATGTACATATGTACCTTTAATTGAATTCGGTCAAAATTATTTATATAAATTAATAAATATTAAAGTGGCCCCACTATGACCGATTTGCATTATTCACCAAAAATTACATAAACAATTTCACTGTAACTCCATGCATCACAAAAATGCGCGCTACAACAATACTACGACGAAAGAAATCAATAAAAGGAAAGCACAGTAAACAAGAAATAAGAGTCAAAGCTCAGAGAAGATAATAAATTAACATAAAGAGGAGAGCAAAAAAAAAAAAAAAAAGAAACAAAACAAACAACAAAAAGTCAATAATAAATCTATCGACACGATTCCTTCCTTATTACTTCTGCTGCAATGCAACACACATTTTTCTTGTTGTTATTGCTGCGAGTTGTATTTCTTTTTTCGAAAATAAGTTCAACACCCGAGTGATAATTCACAAACCAAATATTGCACTTAACCATTCGATACTCGTATGCATACTCGTATTTCGCCAATAGTCATATTTCTCGAACTTGTATCGATCTTGAGACTGGAACTATGGATCTGTGATATTTCAACAAAAAAGAAAAGAAAAGAATATGCATAGCAACTACTGCCCACGCATTACTAACCCAACTAAGCCGAATACTGCATGATTCCAGATACCAGATACCAGTATCTATGAGTACATACCTAAAGATACAAAATGCCAAGAAAACCTACGATCATGTAAACATGATCAGTGACTTAACCGTGAAGTAACACTTTTTAAACGGCCAACGACGACACGACGCACACCGAATTCAAGCGTGAGCTGCGACTTGTGAACATTGGGTAGGGAGTTGTGAGTTTGTTTTTAGACCAAAAGCCGGTTACCCCCAGGCGTAATACATACGAGTAGATGAACAAACGCATTTGTGTGTCATGTTGTTTGACAGGAAAAAAAAAGAAGCCAACATAACCAACAATAAGAAAACAATCGTGAGAAAGAAAGTTTAGTTGGGTGGTAAAACGTTTCAAGGTCGCTACTGTCGGCCTCAGAGCCAAAATTAGCGCTCCAGCTGCCTGTCATACCCATATGTCGTAATCAAGGAGCTCTATTGAGTTAAGTTGAGAGCCAGTAACTAAGTCAAAGTAAATGTATGTATTAGAGTGATGGAGTAACAAAGTTTCAAGGTTTAAGCTAACCTAACCATTTGGGGCATTGTTAAAAAAAAACACTTGATCTCTTGCTTCCGTAGTTCATCTTCTATGAGCAATTTCCGCCTAAGGTCATGAAAATCTATAACCTGCTGGCAGTTCTGAAGTACAAAATATGAGTAGATACACAGTAGATGTAAATAAAAAAAGAATTTAATTGATTCGTCAATGTATGTGGCAAAAATAAGGAAATAGCAATTTATAGTCACGCAAGGGAGTAAAAGATATTTAGGGACAAGAAAGAGCTTTATTGTGATTACTTACGTCATACGAATCTTATTTGAATATTTTATGAACTGATCATGACGAAAAGTTTAAAAATATTCTCCTCGCTCCTTTTTCAAAGTGACCAATAAGTCATACATCTTCGCAGATACGAGCATAACATAAGAAACACTTCAGCAATATAACTCATTGAAATTCAATGAGTTCTTAGACTCAATGATGGCATAAGCAATACGTTCAATTGGATTTAGTGAAGAAAAACCACTCATTGCTGTCACTCGGAGTTGATCTTGGTCGCCTGGGTGAATTTCAATGTTTGGGTGAGAGACCGAATGAGGTTTTATTATCAATTCATCGTGGTGTCCAAAACGTACGACTTGAACCCATTGGCTGTAATATTTGTCTTAGAAGCCGTGAGCTCTTCGGGAAAAACATCAAGTTGTACCGTAAGCAATAAATGTCGGTATTAATAACGTCTTATGATTAGGCGAAAGAATAACAAAATTGTGATGAAGGCAATAGCTGCGTAGGATAAGACCAGAGAATGCTTCTAGAAACTCCTAAGAGCAGTGCCTCAAGTGTGATGTAAAAATCGGCGACTTTAATGCCAGAATAGGAAAAGAGGATCTTTGGTAGCTCAGCGCTTTCCATTCTGTATAAGAATAAACTCGGAAATGGATATAAAGATCTACTCGTATTAGGCCATATGGCCGTCTCTTGATTTAAGCGCGACAAGTCGGATTGGTCATATTGCGACAGACGGAAAACCCATTCAGTATTCTAGACGTTCGTACATTCTAGCGTGCCAATATTGATCCGGACCATGATACGAAACGTTTATCAAAGGCAGTTCAGCACCGGAACAGAGGACGGCCTGAGGACTGCGTATCCGTCAAGCTCTCTCATAATCCTGCATCACCAGCATCAATTACGGAGTCAGAAATGCTATCTCTAATGTGCTGAGTTTCACAAGGTGACAACAAACAGGAAACCTATGGTTTGACGATGAGTGCTCGTGGCCATTCTTAGTCAAACAAGAGCCGTATCTTGCAGAACTGCGCACTGAGACGAGAGCTAAATTGGGAGCTGCTTTTGACCCATATCAACAGTGAGGAAAATACACCAACTCAACTGGTCGCCGTAACGTGTGAACGTCTATAACTGACCATCATCAACTTGAAAGGATTTACGAGTAGACCTGGTTAATTCATCATCAGCCAAATAATAACTCTGCGATTTTAGAAAAGATCCAAAAATAAGAAGTCGGTACACACTGTTGAGTTGCTTATGATAACGCTTATAGAGACGAGCTTTATGGAACCATGCCTGCTCTTGACATCCCTGGTCAACTCGTTTGGTCAGTTAGGACGTTCATGGACAATTTTTCCTGCTCTATCAAAGTGAGAAGAAACAAAACCGAACTTTTTGATGTAAAAACGAGTCTTAGACAGGGAGGGACCCCACGAGTATATCGTGCTCTCGTATCTATACCAGAGGTAGAGTCTCTCAAAAATCTATCCAACTTCTCGCATATGCTATCGCACCGAGTTGGACAATGCAGTATAGGAAGACCTTACCTTCGATGGCGCACGCAAATGCATTATTGGATACAGCTAGACATCGAGCTGGCTAGAGTGACACGTTCGCTGAGGCCAGGAACTTCACCGGTCTGTAAAATGTTTGTTTTTAGAAAATCTGAAAATTCTTGGACAAATAACAGTGCGTAAGCTTTTTCTTCAACCTACTCTTTAGGACTCCTTCCGAGCAGATTGAAAACAGCATTTGTCTAGCCCGTCTCTAAATAAGGCGAATCTTCTTCTCTCTCCTCCTACAGACCCATTGCACTTACGTCATGGAAATATTCATAAATCGTCAGGTCATGAAATATCTCGAAACACGAAAACTTCTTAATGACCGGCAGTACGGTTTTCGTAGCAACAGGTTCACTGGTGATTTGATGGTATGTCTCACCGCAAAGTGGAACCAAAGCCTACATCAATCCGGCGAAAGCAAGATAGTTGCACTTGATATTTCTAAGGCATTTGACAGAGTTTGGCATCAGGCTCTTTTGTCGAAAATGCGTGCTTTTGGGATCGTTGAATCTCTTCTTCAATGGATTAGAAACTACTTTTCGGAATGTTCAATTCAAGTTGTCTTGGACGGTTTCAATTCTGATATTCCCAAAATAAATGCTGGTGTGCCCCAGGGCTCCGTTCTATCTCCGACACTCTTTTTAATTTTCATCAACGATCTCTTGTCTGCTACTTCTAATCCAATATATTCATTTGCTGACGACAGTACTCTCTGCTTGTCATATTCGTTCTACCGTTCGCGTCCCTGCTCTTCGGCTGTAGAACGAGTTCCCGTGTATGTTAAGCTCATTAAATTTTGATATTAACAGCATAACTAATTGGGGAACCACTAACAGAGTAGAATTTAATGCTATCAAAACACAAACGACAGTCTGCTGTCGTTAAAGCGAAATTTAAACACCCGAACTTGCGTCGTCGAAACCGATAAACTTTCCATTCTCAGTATGTGTGTCAATGACAACTTACGTTGGAATGACCACATATTCGGTGTCGTCAAAAATACTGCGAAATGTCTAGGTTTCCTCAAGCGATGTAAGCAACACTTCACCCTCTCTGATCTGGTCTCAATATACATATAAGGCGTTTATCCGCCCAAAATTGGAGTACAATGCCAACATCTGGTCGCGTGCGCCCAAAACATCTCTGCACCTGCTAGATAGGATTCAAAATCGTGCGATAAAACTCATAGGTGATACTAATATCAGTCAATCAATTAACACCCTCGAACACCGGCGTAATGTTTCGTGTCTCCTTCTGTTTTATCACTATTTCCACCACCAGTGCGCCTTAGAAATCGCCAGTAACATTCTGCCCCTTCAAACTTTTAACCGTAACACCGGCCTCGCTATGAATGCTCATCAGTATACCCTCAAGCCTACTTTCGGACGTACTCTAAAATATCGTGATCCTTTCGTAAGCCGTAAATTCGCTTATGGAATACCCTGTCTAGCTCTTTATTTCCTAGTCATTATAACATTTAAAACCAACGTTCTGCGGTACCTCTCTTTCTATCCTCCCTGATTTTCCTTCACCTGAGCTGTGTGCAAGCATTTTAAGGATACTTTAATCCATTGAGCGCGTAGAAAAAAAAAATCTTCCCACTATGAAGGGATTTCATGGTCCATGACTATGCCCACTTTTAACTTTAAATATTCAACTGAATTGAAATCACGAGTACATATGACACAAATACAAATTGTAAGATAGTCCGGAGCAATGTGTACATCAGTACATAGAATTACTATACATGCTTTGCGTTAACGATTCCTAATCCCTATACGTATGGCTACATAAATAAACGCATGCCGTCGTAGTTATTCTTTTGCAAAATATATGTGTCCTAGGCATCTTCAAAAAGCAAGGTGACTTTATATGTTTATAAAAAAATATTTATTTACTCATCAATATTAATGTTGTTCCCTTCAAAGTAATCCTCCTCAGATATAATACACTTGTGCCAACGCTTTTTCCAATCCCCGAAGCACTTCTCATAAGCACCTTTTGGTATAGCCTTGAGCTCCTCCAGCGATTCCGTTTTTATTTCCTCAATCGTTGCAAATCTCCGTCCTTTCATAGAGCTCTTCAGTTTTGGGAACAGGAAACAGTCGCATGGGACCAAATCCGCTGAATATGGTGGCTGCGGCACGATTGTCGTATTGTTTTTGGCCCAAAAATCTCTCACAAGAAAGGCTGAGTGAGCAGCTGCATTATCGCGATGCAAAACCCATGAATTGTTTTTCCACAATCCCGGAGGTTTTTTTCGTATTGCTTCTCGCAAACGGCGCATAACTTCAAGGTAATACTCCTTATTGATCCTACGACCTAGAGGTAAAAACAGTGAGTAAAACTTTGACATTTGATCGAACTTGGCGTATTTTTTTTGGGTCTTGACTCTCCTGAGTGCTTCCATTGGGACGGTTGGGCTTTGGTTTCGACATCATAACCATATACCCATGATTCGTCACCAGTTATGACCCTTTTGAGCAAGTCAGGGTCATCACTGATGTCATTCAAGAGCTTCTGAGCGATGCTCATGCGAAGGGTTCTTCTGATCAAAATTAAGAAGTTTCGGAACAAACTTCGCTGACATACGTCTCATGGCCAAAACATCTGAAAAAATTGCATGACACAAGTCGACAGATATGCCAAGATCCTCAGCAACTTCTCTTATGGTAATTCGTCGATTTTCCAAAAGAATTTTCTTAACAGCTTCGACGTTATCATCTTTTGTTGATGTGCTGGGGAGTCCAGAGTGAACTTTGTCGTACAAATTCTCCAAGAGATAAAGTTTTAGTAGTGTAATATGTCTTCTTATTCAAAATTGTGAAGTGAATACAATTGGAAGCCTATTGGATCTTCTCGAGTCTAGTTTTTGTCATATTGACTTCGCGGTGTTGCATTGACAAAACTGATATCATATAAAGTTTGCTTCAGTTAGTGCATCGGCATGGATAAGATATCGAGCGAACGTTATTGGGTCCGCTATATTTGCACAATTTGTGCCGAAAGAGCTTCATCTAGCAAATCCATTAACTTTGCAATTCCGCGGGACATCGCAGTATATGATTCGGTACCCAATACAGAGTTATTATTATTCTATAATCTTCCACTGACTTAGAGCTGGATTTGATGGATTGGAAGTCTACGGATATCGACTAGAAAAGGGTGAAAGATGCTGTGGAGTGGGTCTGTTTGAAAGATTCTCAGTGCGCCTGTGATGGTGGCAGATGCTCCTGCTTGAGTGTTTACTATTATGAGTAGACTTATGTACAATCCAAATCTCCTTAATAGACAGGGATTTTTTGATGAAGTATTTCATTAAGTGAACAGCTCTAGGAACCCTTTGGGATATCTGTATATCAAGAATATATTTGCCTTGCACTAGGTACTAGGTACAGATGTCTACACTAACCTTCCTTTCAGAATCAGAATCAAAACCTGGGTTAGAGCTTTTTCCATCTTTCGCAGTACAGATGCCCTGCTTCCAATTTGTTACGCCAAACCGTTTGGGACTCGTGGTTGCTTAGTTAAATACTGCTACTCCTTTTCATCTCGAATTAGGTAGTTCGGAACCAAAAACCCTCCTGGCTGGAGCACTTTTGTCAATTCACTCGATGTAGTCGAGCTATTGTTTGTACAGTGGGTAGCATTTCAGGTTACGTCTTCTTATACGTCTCCTTCGCAGATTATACCAAATATCCGACGGAGTACATTATTTTCCAAATGTCTTCCCAAAGACTGGTCGAATTTCGTACTTACGAGGTAGGCCCAGAAGTACTCGATCTGGCTTATAGATGGCGGTTGTTGTTTAAAAAGAATGATAATTGTAGAGAAAGTAACAACCTTGTAAAGCTTCAATTTGAAGTTTGGCAACGCTATGTTCTTTAGTATTTCTTCGGCACCCATCAATAGTGAACGCTCTCAATGAATTTTTACGAGTAAATATGGAAAAAATTGATCATCGCTATGTGATACAATAATTTCCTTTGAAAGGCCTCAATCCAACCAACACCAAAACTGAACTGGATTCTAGAAGTCTGCTCCTTCGTTTACCACGACAAAATGTTGGGTGGCAGAGTTTAAGCGAGGCCGTACGACTTGCTAAGACGAACATCGCAGTGGTCGGCCAAATGAGGTGAGTTCACCAGAAATATTGAAAAAAATCCACAAAATGGTATTGGATGATATTGGAGTGGTTGGCGAAGTCTCACAGCAATATAGTCGAGTTTTTGCGTCGATTCATAATCATGGATGAAACATGGGTCAATCACTCCACACCAGAGACGAAGGAACAGTCAAAACAATGGACTCAAAGGGGAGAAACGGCTCCAAAGAAAGCGAAGACAATTTAATCTGCAGGTAAGGTCACGGCGTCAGTTTTTTGGGATGCGCGTAGGATAATTTTAATTGATTATCTTCAGAAAAGAAAAACAATCAAGGGCGTGTATTACGCGAACTTCAAACGCTGCATGAAAGATGAAATCAAGAAAAAGCGGTCGCATTTGGCGATGAAAAAAATTTTGTTTCATCAAGACAATGCACCAGTTCACTCATCCGTCATCGCGACGGCCAAAATCAATGAGTTGAAGTTCAAATTGCTTCCTCGTGTACCGTATTTGCCAGATTTAGTCCCCTCGGATTGTTTTCTATTTTCCAAATTTAAAAAAATGGCTCAGTTTGCGGTAGATGGCTATTTTAAGGAGCTCGACGATTCTCACTATAAATAGGGTATCAAAGCTATTGAACATCGCTGGGAAAAGTGTATTATATTTTTCCCCATTTTTTTTGTGTTTTCTTTGTTAAATCGGGTGCTTCCGGGACTACCCTCGTATCGTCCAGCGTCAAGGGTATCTATCCAACAGTTGGCCAATTTTATTGTGGAATTCCGGTCAAATATTTTTTATTTGGAGTGCACTTGTGAGAAAAATGTAAAGTCATGATTGCCTTGACATGGAAAATTATAAAAACGATCCCTGCTACTCCCAACTTATCTAATATTCCACATGTGAAATATGTTGCACCGAGTAAACTTCAAGATTCAGCAAATGCTTAATGACTCTCTCACGAAAGCACTCGTTATGATATGGATATCAGATATCAACAGACCAGCGACGAAATGACGCGGGTAATACTCTTAGTATGCCCATGAAATGGACAACTGCTGTACCAAATGGACAGCAGTATGATACTTCAAATTCCCTGGAGAAAATCAAGACTTGTTTTCGACATAGAGTGTGATTTCTATTTTAGCTGCTACAAAAGGCCACGATGCGGCCTGATCATGGGAGAAAAAAAATACACAAATACTGCCAAATTCTGAGCTGGAAAAATAGATGATTCAAATCTTCTCATTGTCCACGTAAGTTATTCGTCACAGATAAGCTCTGAAAAGATCTGAAAGCGTGCAGTGAATTTTGAAATGGCACTGTGAACAGAGATATGCAATCAGTTGTGGAAATGAGTTATTCATGAGAGGATGACTTCGCTAGATCCATACACTTCCTTAAGTACACTCAGCGTTTCAAGAAGTCCTCATGCAGTGTAAGTAATAGATTAAGACGCGTCATCAATACTTTCTCCGTCTATAGACCCCTCCAATTCTAAATGTCATGAAAAGTTTAAATGTTCGTCATTATGCCTTCTATCGCATGCGGACTTTAGATGAATGAACCGCTTGCGGGTATTGATTTTGAGTTTCTGAGTTCGGAGTGGTTAACCAGAGCGAATAGACGAGTGTTAAACCTAATTTATCCTCCTACTGCGGAAAACATCATATCAATTTCATCTTATTTTTTTAATTGTTTTCTTCCGTGAGATAGAGACTCAATAACGTGGAGAATAGAAAAAAAAAAACAAAAATATATTCCAGCTTAGCTGATGATAAAGTGCACTTAACCAAAATCAATAATTGTGACATACCATTAGATAGTACACGTGGTGACAATCATTCAGTTAAAATCTTGGAGCAAACAGCACAAACCAGTTTTGAGAGAAATAATACCCCTTAAAGTAGTGTAATGGACCCCGATAAGAGAGTCCACAACTGCAATGAATGGACCACGGTCCTCAGTAAGTTAACGCGGGCAGCAAGTAACTTCAACAGCAGCTCCAATAAGAGGAAGAGGAGAAATGAAAAGACAGCGCACGTCACTCAAGATATAGAACCTAACCTTGACAACAATCCCTTTGGACCTCTAATGAACTTAGAGCAGATGGACTCCAGCATCACCACTGATAACATGGACGTGAGCCCGAGCAATCTTCCAAGTACTTCCAACAAGCAACCTACTAACAATAATAATCGAACTGCTAATACTAACAAAAATAAAATTGTATATTGCCCCCCCCATCTTCGTCTTTGGTGCTAATTGCACCCTAATTAGCGAATTAATTAAACTTGCAGCATTAGTTAGATATTCAGTATAAATTTGTAAATATTGGTTACCAAAAAACTAAAGTAACATATATGTAAATAATGCTAGTGTGCACAAACTAATAATTGATAGATTGCGTGACACAGGCTTATGTGTTTATTCTTTCTTTCCTAAAGAGACAAAAAAAGCCTCGATTTTGTTAAAAGGTCTCGATGGTGATACTCCCATTGAACCAATAGTTAAAGCTCTTAAAGAATCCGTGCCTCATATCAGAATAGATAAGATTACCCCGTTTTCTACGACGAGAACAAGAGATTTGAATATTAAATTAAATATTTTTGTTGTTAGACTGGATGTGGGTGAATCAATTAAGGACTTGATTTGTATTCGCAATTTATTACACCAAAGAGTTTATTGGGAAAGAAAAAATAGTAAACTTGTAGTAAGATGTTATCGCTGCCAAAGATTCGTCCATACAGGTGAATGCTGTGCCTATAGTATTCATTGTGTTGTCTGTGGAGAAAATCATGCATCTGAACCATGTATGGAAGCATACAAATCGAAAAAAGAAAACAACCTTGAGATGCCAGCACTTAAATGTATAAACTGTAATAAAATAGGTCATGCGGCCGCAAACAAATAAAAGGGGAGTTCAAGAGATGGTTACTCAGCTGACCACCCCTAAACACTTCTATGCAGATATAGCAAAAAATGCAGCTACAACACCCCCCCCCCCACTTTTGCTAAAAATATACCTAAAACCGGAAATCTTAATGACTTTCTTAGTGAATCCAGAAACCTGTTTAATATTTCGTTTAAAAACCTTTTGGTTAAAATACGGCAATTTTGGCCAACATACCTAAATCTCGAATCAAATGAGGAAAAAATGTTTGCTTATCTAGAGTTCGTCGCTTCTATAGTTATATAATGGCCCAAACAAAACTTCACATTACATCGATGAATTTTAACTCAATTATTTCTCATGAAAAAAGACTTTCACTTTTAAATATATTAAAAAGCTCCAAGCCCGATATCTCTTTCCTTTCTGAAACAAGATTAAGAAAAAAAACACAAACCTTCTTTTGAACGATATAATATCCTAAGAAATGATTCAGGAAAAGGCACTGCAATCATTTTAAAACAAAACCTTTCATTTACAGATGTTCCTTTTCGTTGTGAAACATTTTCGGTGTGTTTAGCATCGATTACATTTCATAATTCGGGGTGCACTAATTACAAATTATTAATAGGAAGTATGTACATACCGGGCAATGCAGGTCGAACTTTACAAAGATACCTTGATAGACTTCTTTCCTTTGCAAATACTTTTGATGCAATAATCATTGGAGGAGATTTCAATGCTCGTCATCCTCATTGGGGGAACAGTGTTATAAATCGAAACGGAAGTTTAGTTTATGACTGGTTTTGAACCTCGACATTATTCCTTCGGATGGCCCAACTTTTCCAAGGTCTTCCTCCTTTCTTCAAACCCTGATAGCAGTGGAACATGAAACTACTGCACAACGTTTTCTACCCCATCCGACCACTTTGGTATATCTTTACATGTAGGATTTAGTAATTATTCTCCTCTTTTGTTACCCCCAACAGGACCCTCTAGAAGCTTTAAAAGTACTAATTGGGAAGCGTTTAGATTAAGCCTACAAAACAACATTTCCCTGATAGACATACCGTCTGAAAGAAATATATCAAATTCCGAAATTGATAATGTTATATCTGATCTAAATTCACAATTAACAACGGAGGTTGAAGCCAACTCAGAAGTATATGAACCTAACAATAACAAATACAAAGATGTGCCTAAATTCACATTGAAACTCATAAGAACTCGGAGCGCTTGGATAAAATTGTTAAAAAGAGTCTTTCAGAAACATCTTAATAGGGTCAGTATCGAATATCAACAGCTATCAGCTAGAATTTAGTGCCTAAGTAAACTGATCAAGCAAAGAGTAAACATCGATCTAAATAATACATTTAAAGCCAGATTACAGAATATTCGCGCATCGCCACAAGTTTTTAAAGAAATCGACAAGATCACTGGAAGGAAATTCTTTGGAATAGATATTTCACAAGATGTACGAGTACTTTTGAACAACGGGATGGAGTCAGTTGATACTCCATCAAAAATGAATGCTTTTCGAGATTTCTTTTCGGCTCTTTATACACAAAAAAAATTCCACTTACGACGCAGGTTTAACGAACGAAGTTCTTTTGAAGGTAACCGGAAATAACTATCTTTTCGCCATCCAGGCCGTCATATAATCCAGCTACTCCACCCTTCACATCACATCAACATGTAAAAATGTGCAGAAAAGGCCTCAAAAATAAAAAATCCTCAGAATTTGATCGAATATCTAACTTTATTCTGCGGAAATGCTGACATTCACTCGATGTTTTACTGTCATCTCTATTCAATCATTGCATTAATAATGGCTACTTTCCCTCAGCATGGAAAATAGCAAAATTATTACCGATAGCTAAAAATAGATATGTCAAAGAAATACCTATATCTTTGCTTCCCAACATTGGAAAACTCTTCGAAAAAATATTGGTCGAACCAGTCAATATTTTCTGTGAGGATAAAAACATTATTCCCCAAACTCAATTTGGGTTCAGAAAAGAACATTCCACTGAACATGTCATTCCTCTTATTTGCAATAAAATTATCCAAAACCTGAGATCGAAAAAATGTATGATTTCCTTGAATCTTGAAAAGGCATTTGACTCTGTCTGGCACAAAGGGTTGGTCTATAAATTGTTAAAACTTAATTTTCCGAAGTGGTTAGTGCGAATTAATCAAAACTTTCTTGAAAATCGATTGTCTTCAATATTTGTTAAATCTGAACAATCAGACCCTTTCTCAATGTTGTCAGGAATACCTCAGGGATCAATGTTAGGCCCAATTTTGTTTAACATATACTTATACGACTTTCCATTTGCCAACTTCACTGACGAAGAACCAAATGGAATTCTATTTGCAGACGACACCGCCATAATAGCCAGTGATGTGAGACCTCAAATTGCTCTTTTTAAAAATAGAAGAAAAAGTACCCTTATTAGTGGGCTATTACCAAAAGTGCGGTTTGAATATAAACACTGAAAAATGTAGTCTAACATGTTTCCGAAACGCTAGTGGAAAAGGTCATCGCATGGCAGTTAAAGAGAGTAAAAGACTCTCCCTAAAAATTAATAACGTACCCATCCCACTGCGATCTGAAATTAAATACTTAGGTATTAACTTTCATAACACTGGTCAACAAAAAAAATATTTATTTTTTACTCGGAGATACTCGTAGAATTATGTGATTCGTAATCGTTGGAGTTTATAGCATCAGGAAAATTATATAAAATAGCCAGGTCACATCGGGATTTTGTGAGAAAACGCTTTTTTGAATTTAAGAATTTAACCAAAAATATTACCGAAAAATGTTATTTCTTGTAAAATTTTGTTGTTTTTTTGGAAGCATCTGCATTCCATTTATTAGAACACCTCGGAGTCTCTCTTCTAAGCGACCAGCAGTAATGTGCCAACATTGATGGCTCAAATTTTCCTTGGTACCGTTGCTCTATTGCAGCAATGTCTTGGTGGAATCTCTCGCCGTGCTCATCGCTTACATCACCCATATTTTCAGGAAAGAAATAGAGATGAGAATCCAAAAAATGAAGTTTTAGCGACATGTTGCATCCCATTTTATGATAAGCATCCAGCATTTTCTTTACATCATCTGCATAACCTGGAGTCTTATTGTTACCAACGAAGTTTTCTGCTACTTTCACAAATGAACACCAGGTCTGTTTTTCTAATGAATCCAGAGTAGGAATGGAAGCTGGATCTTTTATAAGCTTTCTAATGTCTGGACCCACAAAAATACTTTCTTTAATTTTTGCTTCACTTAGTGATGGGAACTTTTGTTTCAAAAAATTGAAACCAGGTTGGTCTTTCTTCATCGCCTTTACAAAGTTTTTTATAAGACCCAATCTGATATGTAATGGTGGTAGAATAACACGCTGTGGTTCGATCAATGAAGGATTCCTTATATTATTTTTTCCACAAATAAAGTTTGTTCTTATAGGCCAATCTACTCTCACAAAGTGCTCCGATCGTGCTCTACTATCCCACTCACATAAAAAACAACAAAATTTGATGTAACCTAGTTGTAGTCCAAGACGTAGAGCAACAACTTTTAAATCCAAACATATCGACCAGTTATGTTATGTTTTTTATATTAAATTTTTTCCAATATAAATTTCATAACATTCTAAGTTTCTTTTAAATTCTCTCCATGCGCTAGAGGTATTGAAGGAAACTTATTACCATTATGAAGCAATACAGCTTTCAAACTAGCCTTTGATGTGTCGATGAATAACCGCCATTCTTCGGTTTTGTGCTCATAACCCAGTGGCAGCATTAAGCCATTAATATCATTACACTAAGTTATCGGCTTTCGAAAAATAAGGAACAAATTCACTTTGTCGCGTACGGTACTCTGCAATTTTTACCTCAGGCTTGAGCAGATTCCACTGCTTTAAACTTGAGCTCAGTATTTCAGATTTTTGTTTTGACAAATCCAAGTCTCTGACGAGGTCATTAAGCTCAATTTGACTGATGAGATGTGGTGCATCAGAAGATGTAGGGAGCTCAAATTCGGGATCATCCATGATTTCTTCTGAACAATATGACGAACTTATTCCTGTGTCCGAAAGGCGTCCGCAAGGTGGCTTTGGAACTGGCAGAGGTGCTGGTCTTGTTATAGAAGAAACATCTGCATATTTTATGGAATGCTTTGATCTTCGAGAAAATACCTTCACATTGGTGCAACAAAAGTAACAATCTGTGTGACTCTGGGTCTCTCTCCATATCATAGGCATTCCAAAAGGCATTGCAGAAAATGACCCGTTAAACCAACCAATTAGCTGTCGGTGACACCTAAGGCAGCAAATGTGTGGTGCCCAGAGTTTATCCTGATGGTTTATTTTAAATTTAAAATAAGAAAAGTAACACTTTTCAATAAATGGTGTTATTTTCTTTTTTCGGAAACTTGGTGTAAATTCTCCGCAAATATAGCAGAATAAATCTGGACAATTAACACAAGATCGTGACATTTTATCACATTAATGCACTTCTAATATTCTTCTTAGGCAAATTAGTTTATTTTTTTAAATTACTAACAGAAAAACCGATTTAAACGATGTGCGACCCTATTAGAACTGATCTCGTTCGATAAAGATGTAAAAGTGTATGACGTTAGGTTGATGTACGTGACCTGAGCAAAATATTATTTTTCCTGTTATCTACAGGTCGAGTACTATAAGAAACACTATTCAGTATGTCCTAGTACTTTTCATTGTTGCCCAGTGTAATAGATTCCTTTTTAAGAAACACCCTAGAAAGATATTACAATATGTAAAGCAAAATTTGCTACGGCGAGGCTGAAGCCAGTACTTCATTCAAAAGGAATGCCCAAAAATACAAAAGTTCTCATCTATAAAACTTTGATTCGACCGATCTTGGCATACGGGTTCTGCTCCTGGTTTACTATTTCACCCACAATAGCAAAGAAACTTGAAAAATTTGAGAGGAAGATTCTTAGATTTGGCTATGGCAAATTTAAAAGAGCGAATAAAAAATATTTCGCAAGTAAGATAATATATGAAGACTGCAAAATAACGCCATTCCTTCAATATTTAACAAACCTTGCAAAAATTAAACTTAAACGCACTGAATACCATCCGAACATATTAATAAGATCCTTGTTTGATTCAAATCTAACAGACAGCTTTGAAGACAATTAAGGACTGAAACGAATAAAATCTGTAAATTTGAATACGGACTATACTTCCAAATTAGCCTGTATATTCTCTAGTTTCAGTTTGTTATTGATTTTAGTTCGGTGCGGTTTAAAATATTTATAAATTAGGAGTCAAGAGGAACTCCGTAAAAAGATCTTCGACAAATGGCTCGAAAATACTTCGCGTCCAAACCATTTCATCGCAAAAAATTTAAACATAGCACGCAGTACAGTGGATTCTGTTATTAAACGATATTTGGAGACGTTGACAGTTAAGCGAAAAAAGAAAAGTGAAGCTAAAATTGGAGCACATGATAAAAATTTTGACAGGAAAATAGTGGGTACCATCGTAAAAAACCGGACTATGTCATCCAGAGATGTTGCTCGGAAATGTAATACCAACCAACCAATGCTCCAAAGATCTAAAAAATGTAACGGTCTAAAAACACGAAAAAAACTAAAAATACCAAAAGTTACTGAAAAGCAAAAAAAAAGTCATAAAACACGAGCCCGAAAGCTATACGAGTTAATCGGTAACAAGAAAGCGTGCTTGGTTTTGGATGACGAAACTTATGTCAAAGCCGACTTTACTACTCTTCCAGGTGCGCAGTTTTACAACTCGTTTGAAGCTGAGATTCTTCCGCAATTAACAACATCGATTGGGATTCAAAAATTCGGGTCAAAATATCTCGTTTGGTAGACCATTTGCCAATGTGGACACAGAAGCTCATCGTTTATTACAACGGGAACAATTAACGGAGAAGTGTACATTAACGAGTGCCTAAAAAAACGGTTGACTTCTTTCTTAAACAAACACGAGGGTTCAAAATTATTTTGGCCAGATTTAGCTTCAACTCACTATGCTCATGCGACGTTGAACTTTCTTGTTGCTAAAAATGTCGACTTTGTCCCAAAAGACATGAATCCACCCGATGTTCCACAGTGTCGTCCCATTGAAAGGCATTGGGCTTTGGTCAAAGTTAAATTGAGGAAAAGTGAGCAGTGTGCAAATTACTTAAAAGATTTTAGTGCTAAATGGAAAAGAGCGTCCAAAAAGATCACTGATGTAACTGTCACCAACCTTATGAAGGACATTCGAAAGAAATTGAGGAAAGATGGGACCCCAAATTTTTTTTTTATTTTTTGTAATTGTGAATGAATTTAATAAAAACAGAGTTTTAAAGCAAATAAAAAAAATTTACATGAATTATGAAAATATTTTTTTTTTTTTACTTTGTAGTTTCCAAATTTTATTCGTTTCAGTCCTTATTACCTTTCTCCATACAACAATATAAATGAGGGATCAATACCAGTAGTAGAGCCTGACACCAACAGGAACGGCTTGATACCTTTTTACGATAAAGCATCACGCTTTAACTTAAGAGGATAAACGTCTTAGTTTCTCGAAAAGTGAACACTCTCATTGTACCAACTTTAGTTTCTTATCCTCTACTAAAAATATTTAAGTTTTGCAAACACAAGACATATACATTTACACATAAATATAAATATTAAGTTGAATGGCAAGTTAGCCATCTTTTGTTTCGTCTTATTTTTGTGTTATATTTTCTAGTCATAGTTTAAGATATAAAATAAGAACATTAAACGTACGCCGGGAGCAAGCGTACTCCAAAAAAAAAATTGCTTTACACTTTACAAGTATCAAGTTAATTTGCTAAATACTATATATGTTATGTTACAACAATATTCTCCCCAATTGCTTTGTCTGGCATATTTTTAAGCCGGCTACATAATTATAATTTTAAGATATATAATTTAAACACAATATGTTACATAAGAAAAATTGTGTTTCAAAAGCCTCAATAAAGAATTGAAGAATTGAATTGAATTGATTTTGAGTTCATGAATGACAAATATTTACAAGTCACTTGAGGTTCGCCAAGCCCAGATACGAGTATCTTATTCATTCCACGCGTGCCGCATCAGAATAGCATTGCTAACCAGATTGCCTTGTAAGTTAAAGCGTTGGTAAACTCTTTGACTTAAGATATCCTTAACTAGATCCGCTTTTAGATAATTACAGCTCTTTCAGTCTACAGGTCTACAAGCCAATTCTATGATTCAAATTATTTGATTTACATTAATTCTAATCGAGAACCAATGTCATGGGAACTAGTACCGTGGGACTAAAAGAACTTTCTAAGACAAATTCACGTGTCGACATCAGTTGTTGTTCGGCATAGTTATGCTAAATTAAGACTCTAAAGGCTAAAACCACTTTTAAATTCCAACTCTCCAACAACTATGTAATCATGAAGTGTCTACAGAAATTATGTAATCCATGTACATCCGGTAGAATAAATATTGAAATGACTATATACATAGTTGAGCAACTTTTTAAAGCGGTTCATTGCTGAGTGACCATAATTTATGTTGTAAGGGTTGCGTGCCACTGGCAAGAACATTTAAATCTTATTATTTTTGTTTTTCTTTGGATGAAAACTGTAATGAGGAAGTTACATTTAACCCGTTTTAAATACGGTCTGCCGACTTTTAAAGGCTCTAAATTAAAGCTAGGTTGCAAAATAGGCTTTAGCATTTTTGCGTCGTATGCAATTTTGAATGAATAAAGTTTCTAGGTCCATAGTCTTTCAGAGGTGATTTCCATTATTTCCAAATTCCAACACATTATTCCATGATTAATTTAGTGGGGGATTAACTCTCTAACCTTGATATTCTCTACAAAATCCTAGAAACAATCTCCCATGTAACAACAGTCAGATTTCTCAGCACTTGTATCGTCTAAAGTGTGAACAGACTGCATTCAACAGGTCTACCTCCACAAGGTACTTAAGTCACTAATTAACATGCATAATTATGTAGGTGGCATAGTCTCTTCGAAGCTTTAATTAGATGCGCTATTGTTTCACCGACACGGGACAGATAAATAATTCTATGCGACTTAACACAGTGTTTACTCGTAGTTTAGCTGGTGGTACGGATAGGTGCCCACTTGTCTGGACTGGCAGTGGTGTTGCATAATCCAATCAGCAAGGTAATTCCTGAAATCAATGTGCAGAACCGCTTAAAAACCAGTGCAACAATGACGCTACCATTGCTGCTGTCTGCCTGTTTTACTGCCGCCTTCTCAGCACAGACACGAGGCACAACATTAAATTCAATTTCTGAAGCTTTTCACGGATTTATGCGGTTGGGCCACTGGCGGAGCGGCACAGTCACCACCACTATTACAAGCTGATAACCGCTTTTTGTCGAGGAGAACGCGCAAATATTTGCGATACATTTGCGGTGACAATACAAAAATACAAGAAGCCGAGTGACAGGCCATTGGGTCATTATGCAACAAACAATATGGACGGACTTTAGATAGTGATCGGTAATGACTATTTTGTAGCTGCCCTCCTGTTGTTAATGCATTGAAGCAGAGCAAAGTGAAAAAGGAAATGCACTGGTGCCTGCCCGTGCAGTGCAGTGGCATGGTGTAGTTTGAAGGCTTAAATGTGCCATGTGGCATGCAGCGCGAAAAGAAAGAAATGGCTCCTTCCAGCAGCTTAAATGGAGTGGAAACTTTTATCATTGTTTACATAGTCCCAGCAAAGTGATTGCTAGAAGCTGTTGTATTATTAAACAGACTAAAGGATTGTTATCTCACAAGGAGGTGGCACGAAAGGTTGCTCAGTTTTGTTTAACTTATCAATGTTGAAAAAATCGTGTTAGAAGTGCAAAAAGTGTGGCGAATTTTGGCAATAGATATTGTACAGCAGAGGTGTAAATACAGAAGGCACAAAAGTGACGTCATACTTAGTGGCTGTTACGACAGCAAAATAACGAGAGGAACGAGTTAACCTTGAAGTGAACAGGAACAAAATCAAATGTATGTTGTTAGCAGATAAAGAAGTAAGTTCCAACGACTGGCACAAAACGTTGACATCAGCAGCTTGACAATAGTTAAGGAGTTTACCTAAATCGAATCGACTCCGGAATATAAAAATATCTGCATGTAGTCTGTGGCTAAGCAATGGCTAAGCCACATCTGGCGAATTGAGAATTTTCAAATCCCAGCTCCAAGTTCGAAACGCATTTGTTTTATAGTGTATGAGCAGCGCGTGCAATAGAAGAGAATGAAAGGCTTCTTTGACGGGTCAAGGGATCTTTAAATAAAGCATTATATGTTACAGCGACCTTAATTCAGTAAAAAAAAATTATGCATCTGCCGTCTGTGCATACACAATGGATAAACAGCCGTCGTCAACTTCACCTGGGTTACAATGACAAGTAGAAAGAAATCCAAACGAATTCGAAGGCAGTTTTTGGTTAAACGAATTCGTTTCCTTGCTGAGGACATAAATCTTCCTAAACTAAGCAGATGTTCAAGATACAATTATCGCAATTTAAAGACAGCTGAAAGGAAATAACTTCGGAGCTTAATTATTTTGATGTCACTAGAGTTCGAGGTGGACCAGTTTCCCAACTAACCAACCATTTCAGATAGCTCGAGCTGCCTCTAGTGTCATAAGGCGAGTTGTTTGAAGGCGTCTACAACTACGCACGCCACCTAAGGTGTGGTCTTTCGGTATCCATACGTACTACCCACCATGGTACAAGTCCATTCAGAAAGGATGTGATCAGGGTCTTACATGAAACCAACTTGGTTGCTCTTGTTAGGTCTTTGCCACTCAATTGTCATCTTAGCCTAGCGTGGCAGCAGTGGGCAAAGTATTTGTTCATTTGATGTTTGTATTGATGTTCCCAGGCGGCTTAGCTCTGGAGTAATTGCAAGTAAATGAAATCTTAAAAGTTGTAGTCGATTTCATCGCTAAGGCCTAATCGCAATGATATCGACTGTTTAGTTGGTCGACAAAGGGTTCATGTGTTCACATGGGAGTAATATTGCAGGCAGAATCTCAGAAGTGATGTTTTGGAACCAGATGCCCCTTTAGTGTAGAGGGCGTCCTTTCTTGTAAATCACGGATTCCACCCATTGAACATGTTGTCGTCTGACAAAATTTTGCATATGAGCTGATACAGGCTATATCACAACTTTTTGGCCGCTTATCGGCCGGTGGAGCGTCTACGGCAGCCTTGTGGTTTTTCAGTTGGGCGGATGGATGGAATTGTTTACTTTCACTGTCTATGTATATTGAGTAAACCATTCTACCCGACAGCAGAAGTTTGATAGTTTTTGCCTTAAGGAAATCTCAAGAAGTCTCTTTCTAAATTTTCACTATTTGCTATTTCTACTGCCCGTAGAACTTGCGAGCTATTCTCGCCTTGTTGTGCATCTTGCGTTTCTGATGGCCTACTAGCGGTGGAAGACTTCTCCGGAGGTTTCTTGTAGTATCTTTCTCTATTACATTTGACGTTTTTATGGTGTTAGTGCGATATCTGCACCCATGCCTTGAATACAACTAGGTAGCGATCTGTGTCAATGTTTACAGATCGGAAAATTCGGACATCTCAAATATTGGAGGCTTGTCTTGGGTATTTGAGGGTCAAATGATCTAGAAATTGCAATGCCTCTTTGTTGACGCCCCTAAGACTCTGAGGTAGTTATCTCGGAGAAACTAAAGAACTTAGCCAGGCAGAAAGATTGGATGCTGGTGCTGGGCTGTGACGCAAAAGCCCATCAAGAGGTGAGTGCTTGTATGATTTCATTAAATTTGCAATAGACGGAATTCACCCACAGGAGGTGCTAGATATTAACCTTGCTTCAAATACAGAAGGGTTAGACATAAGGAAATGGCAAATAGTCGACAAAGCGTCGATGTCGGATCACTGATGAATATGCTTCAAGGTGAACTTTCAGAACAGGGTATGTAGTTTTCAAAGAAATCCTATGAAGACTGATTGGGCCAAGTATACAGAATTGGTAAATATACACCTGGATACACAATCAATAACCTGCGATAATTTAACTTAAATAGGGCAGTAGAAAATATTAGTAAGGCACTAATAATGGCGTTCGAGAAAGCTTGTCCGGCTAACAGAACACCTAAAAGGGCTTAACCAAAATGGTGGAATAGGGATGTACGTTCAAAAAGGAAAGAGGTTAGGAGATTCTACAATGGGGCGAAGCTTTTCAGAAGCGACAGTACATGGAATGATACTATGAATGTAAAAAACACTCGAGTATCTAGTTAGAAAGTCAGAAAGGGTTTCATGACAGAAGTACTGCCAAATTATGGTGAACCTATCATAGATGAGGCTTCGAGGTTACGCAAAATGCTTTCAAAGGAAGCGAGCGTTTCTAGCTACCTCAGAAAAAATTACGGAACCCTGGCTGAAAGTAGCCAAGAGGTTCTGGTAACGTTGGTGGAAGCCCATTTTCCTGAATCCACATTATCAGATGACTCTGGCATTAGGAACATTAATTTCTCTTTGTCTGAAGAGGAAATAGGTATTTTTATTAATAGGAAACAATTACGGTCCGGACGGTATTCTACAGATTATGCTAAAGAAAGCACCGGAGTTAGCAATCCAAAAAAAATATGGAAATTCTTAGACACAGTCTAAAAGTAGGGTACATACCATTAGCTTAGAGGGAAGTTAAGGTGGTTTTTATACCTAAAGCTGGCAAACAGGGGCATATAACAGCAAAAGTCTGTCATGCTTAAAACGCTAGAGAGATTCATATTAGGCTTTTGATGCATACGTATGTATATGAAAGGCAAATCTGTAGAAACCACCTTGCATGAGGTGGTGGGGACAATAGAAAAGGATCTACACTTCGGTGAGTTTACGATGGCGGCCTTCTTCGATATAGAAGGAGCCTTCAATAACGTGGAGTGCACCGCCATTAAAAGCGCTCTAGTAGACGCTAATATTGAACAGGGCATTACAAATTGGGTTCGCAACATGCTTGCAAGTAGGAAAATAAACTGTTCCATTTAGCAAAGTTCGGTTAGAATGTCTGTAACCAGGGGATCCCCTCAAGGCAGAGTCATATCGCCACTCCTATGGGTGCCGGTTACCAATGACATCTTTAAAAAGCTTAGTGCAATGGGTATAAGTGTAATGGCAGACGCATATGACGTGGTCATAATAGTGCACGGAAAATACTTAAATATTTTAAGCGAGATTATGGAGGTTGCCCCGAAAATGATCAGCACTTGGGCAAAAAGCTGTGCCAACCCTTCCAAAACGGAACTGGTTCTTTTCACCAGAAAGTAAAATTTGGGGCTTAAGACCCACCATGGTGTACTGGGTGTATACGGTTGTGGTAAGACCCATACTTACATATGGCGCACTAGTACGGTGGGAAGCAACAAGTTTATGGAAAATTAGCGGCAGTTCAAAGATCGGCTTCCATCGTCATTACAGGGAGCTCAGTACGGCAGCATTGGACACCTTACCTAACACTGCTTGATTTACAGATCAAAAAACTTACTGGAAACGATGCGATATGACTCACTAATTTGGGTTACTTCAAGAGAAGTAGCTTCGGACACGGATTAAATTCCTTCCTTGGTCGACTTCCACCTTCCGTATGACATAATATATCCGGAGAGGGACGACTGGCAAATGAAATTGCAATTTTCACAGACGGTTCGAAAACAGAGGAAGGAACAGGTTCTGGTATCCTCTCAGAAGACCCAGAACAAAGAGTGTCTATAAGGCTACCAGACGCCATCAGTGTCTTCAAATGAGAAGTTCTGGCTGTCCTCAGGGCGGCTGAGCTTATGCAGATGAGATCGATATCCGAAAGTGATATCGCCATCTACATCGATAGCCAGGCCGCACTCAAGGCAATGGAATTGACAAACATCAATCCTGATATAGTCAGGCGCTGTCGCAAAGTGCTCAAGGCATTATGCAGTCAGAATCGGGTGAGACAGTGCTGGGTGCCAGGACACTGCGGTGTAAAAAGAAATGAAAAAGCGGATGAGCTTGTAAGAAGAGGAGGGGGCTACTCGATAATAGTGAGATCGTTAACATCAAACCACCCATTTGCATAGTAAGGGGCACTATCGAGGAAAAAAATCATAAAGTCTGCCAACCTAAGTTGGTCAAGTCTTGAAAGACACAGGGTATCCAAGGCTCTCTGGCCACTTTTTGACGGCAAAAGGTCTAGGGAGTTAATAAAATTAAACAGGTATAAACTTAGGACAATAATAGGAATTCTAACATAACACTGTCTCAGTAGATCCTGCGGTGATCTGCAAGCTTTTGAGGACATAACGCACATACTGTGTGCGTAAATTTTTAGAGAAATACTTTTTCGAAAACCTAGAGGAAATAGACGACATGAACCTCAAAGGTCTCCTAGGAATTTAGCTTTAAAGAGAATCGTCATCGGGGGTTGAATTACATGCTTAAGACTTATTGTGGAAGTGACAGCAAATTTGCATCCAAATGTACATTGCACGAGGGCCTTCGTTGGTTGCGCGACTGCTCGTACCTTGTTAAATGTTTTAAGACTCCACTTTCGGATTCAAAGATTGTTGCTCCTATTTTGTTTACCGGAGTCATCAACAGTTTGATCAATACCATATAAAGCTGTTCGTTTGTTTCCGAGGGTTATGACGCGGATTTATGTCTTATTGCTTCCCCACAGTATTTCTTAGGCGGATCTCCTCCTTATGATGTCTAATCATCAGGACCCAAGAAAGTGTTACATAAATAACTTATTATCACACGAATTTATCTGCTACTACACCCAGAGACGCACTCGTCATCCTGGCCCAGGGTTTGTAAAAGGAGTTGCGCATAACTAGCACATCATATGTTTCATGATGTTTCAGTCATTCGACCTTCTGCATTGGATATTATTGGCGCCACTTTCGCAATCCATAAATCTAAAGTAAAATGCCAGATGCCAGAGAAACCCCTAATAATTCAAATTATACGAAAGAATCACGTGTTACTCTGAAAAACCTTGTGTCATTAATCAAATTTTAGTATTTATTACTCAAACATTTCAGCATAGATAGTTCGCAAGCAAATACTTTTATTTAATTCTGCTGACTGCTAATGTGAGAACCATAATTACTCAGAAGTGTTTAAGAGTTAATTAACGTTCTTAAATTAGCACTTTTCCCGGTGTCGTATGGAAAATATTTGCCAATGAATTTATTTAAGACAAAGCTTAGCATCTATTATTTGAGCAATCTATTAGTTGTATGGACGAGAATAGGAATCTAAAAAATGTGGCAAAAATAATTTAAGGACTATTCAGTTGGGCTAAAATAAAAATTCTCTGAAATAGTTCCTTTTCAAAAATAAAATATTAACAACAAATAAAAGAGGAATGTAGAGAGGGGTGTACGCCTATGCTGCCACAAGGCATTTCAGGGGAAAAATACACTTTTCTTCAGTCCTTTGTACACGCTGTGGTAGTCATAACTCATGTTGTTAAAAGATTTTCCTAACTCAATAAATGACAAAACATTAAGAGGAGAGCTTTGTACTTTCAACCTAATATCAGTGGTGGTGGAGAAGGATGTCCCATGATCAATTTTTCTTCCACTATATACAAATTATAAATTTTAAATGTTGGTGGAGGCTGACGTTCCCATTTATTTCGCTTAATACAAGCTTAAACTAACTTAAAAACTAACAACAGTTAAGGGTTAGGAAATAAGGGAATAGTGGAGGAGATCAAGTTTAAGACGACAAGGGCTCAGGTTAAAATCAAAAACGGGGAGGTTTGAGTTGACCTAACGGAGCATGCGGCAGATTGGTTCGTTAGAACCACAAGAGGTGTGGTGGGTTGGAATATAGAAGAGAGAGAGAAGAGCATGTAAATGAGCCCACACGAATACCAGACGTTGACAGTCATACCTCCAACACCTTGGACTTGTTTCGAACTTCTCACCCTGATAAGTACACCGTCGACGTGCTCTCCCCTGTAGGCTCGTCAGACCATTGTATTATACCAGCTAATTTCTCGTACACCGACCACACAGTTGGAGAAAAGATTCCTAAAAGAACCGTATGGCAATACGAGAAAGCCAACTGGAGCGGTCTTAACAGCTTCTTTAGGAATTTTAACTGGTCGTTATGTTTCCTCGATAACGATGTGGATGCCGCTGCTGATTTGATCACAGACACCATTCTCTTTGGAATGGGAAACTTTATCCCTCATCGGATGAAGAGTATCAAACCAAAAGAAAAGGCATGGTACGACTCGAGCTGTAAAGAGGCTGTCAGGGTTAGAGAAATATTTTTTCGGTCCTTCAAGACCAGTCCAACTGAGGAAAATCGAAAAAAGTTCAAACGAGCCAGAAATAACTACAACACTTTTCTTAAACGTGTAAAATTCCAACACGATCAAACACTGAGGCAAAAAATACTACATTGTCCCAAAGGTAGTAAAAACTTTTGGTCGTTCGTCAAAAATATTAGAAATTCTGCCTCATTCTCTTTGGACAAGGCCAATCTGCTTGCTGCACACTTTGCGGCCAGCTCAACACTCGCAGATTGTGCTTTGTCTCCGCCTACACTTGAGTGCGTCGAATCTTCAATGGGACAAATCCACTTTCGCACTCGTGTAGTAGCAAGAGTTCTTAAAGATCTTAATATACATAGATCGGCTGGTCCAGATGGTATATCTCCCCTCCCTCTGAAAGGGTGTTCTTCTTCGCTGGCAAAATCACTGCGTAAGCTTTTTGATTAATCCTACTCTTTAGGACTCTTTCCGAGCAAATGGAAAACAGCATTTGTTCAGCCCTAAGAAAGGCGAATCTTCCTCTCTCTCTTCCTACAGACCCATTGCACTTACGTCCCTTCTTTCCTAGGTCATGGAAACGCTGATAAACCGTCAGCTAATGAAATATCTCGAAACACGAAAACTTCTTAATGACCGGCAGTAGGTTTTCGTAGCAACAGGTCCACTGGTGATCTGATGGCATATCTCACCGAAAAGTGGAACCAAAGCGTACATCATTCTGGCGAAAGCAAGATAGTTGCATTTGATATTTCTAGGGCATTTGACAGAGTTTGGCATCAGGCTCTTTTGTCGAAAATGCGTGCTTTTGGGATCGACGACTCTCTTCTTCAATGGAACTGAGCGAACCTTTCGGAACATCCAATTCAAGTTGTCTTGAATGGTTTCAAGTCTGATATTCACAAAATAAATGCTGGTGTGCCCCAGGGCTTCGTTATGTCTCCGACACTTTTTTTAATTTTCATCAACGATCTCTTGTCTGCTACTTCTAATCCAATATATTCATTTGCTGACGACAGTACTCTCTGCTTTTCATATTCGTTCCCGGACTCACGTACCTGCTCTTCGGCTGTAGAACGGGAACAGCAGCGTATGTTAAGTTCATTAAAGCGAAATCCAAACACCCAGCCATTATCCATGGATGGCACTTTCCATTCTCGGTATGTGTGCCAGTGACAACTTACGTTGGAATGACCACATATTCGATGTCGCCAAAAATGCTGCGAAATATCTAGGCTTTCTCAAACGATGTAAGAAATACTTTTCCCATTCTGATCTGGCTCAATATATAAGCATTCATCCGCCCAAAATTGGAGTACAATGTTCACATTTGGTCGGGTGCGCCTAAAATATCTCTGCACCTGCTAGATAGGATCCAAAACCGTGCGATAAAACTCATAGCTGATACTAATATCACTCAAACAATGGACACCCTCGAACACCGGCATAATGTCTCGTGTCTTACTCTGTTTTATCGCTATTTCCACCACCAATGCTGCATAGAAATCGCCAGTAGTATTCCGCCCCTTCAAACTTTTAACCGTAACGCCCGTCTCGATATGAATGCTCATCAGTATACCCTCAAGTCCACTTTTGGACGTACTCTAAAATATCGTGATTCGTTCCTAAGCCGTACAACTCGCTTATGGAATGCCCTGCCTAGCTCTTTATTTCCTAGTCACCATAACCTTCAAACATTTAAAACCAACGTTCACTGGTACCTCTCTTTCCATCCTCCCTGATTTTCCTTCGCCCACGCTGTGTGCAAATATTTTAAGGGTACTAAAAAAATAATCCCTCAAGGGATTATAAAATTATAAAAAACAAAAAAAAAAGAGACGAGGACAGCGTAAATTACGAGGGATGATGTTGAAGGAAATAGAGTTGTAAAGGGCAGCACAATCCACAGAACCAGAGAGCAGTCGATGAATGAAGACAATGTCAGCTAAGTCTCTGTTTTTCAAGCGTATTCAGATTAAGAAGTCTGAGGCGGTCACGAGAGGGAAGTAAGATAAAGGTATCATCGCAGGGTAGTTCGCGAAGGGCAAATCGAATAAAACGACGTTGAATGTGGACCACACTTGGCTGGTATATTCGAGAAGGGGCCGGACCTTGTCACATACGGGTTGCAAAATTCTTTAGACCATTGTTTGATAAAACCGAGCAATGAGCTGGCTTTAAGGATTATTTCATTAATATGCGAACGGAAGTTTAACTCTCTATCGTATAATATTCCAAGGTCGTGAAGAGATTGAACCTGGAGTACAGGTTGGTCATGCAGAAAATTGTCACTTACGTGACAAAGTCATATTGTAGATTGGCATTTGGAGACATTAAGTTCAAAGCAAGTTTTTAAACACCAAATGGAAAACCTATCGTGGTCTTTTTGAAGTGGAATAGAGTCTTGGCAGTAAATGGTATGGATAGGAGCCAGTGTTTAATTATTCTCTTAAAATCGTTTATAGTTAAAATGAAAAAGAGGAGGCCTAGATAGCTGCCTTGTGGGACACCAGAAATGGCTAAACACGGGGTTGAGAAAGCTTTGCAATGGGACGGTAGGTTAGTTACTTCATTCTTTGATCTCATTTTGTGAACTGGGATTATGAAACAGGTCTTCCAAACTTGGGGGAATTCCCCTTGTGTGAGGGACAGATGAAATAGGGAGGAAAGTGGGTGCGAAAGATTGGATGCACACTTTTTGAGAAATATTGCTGGGAACCCACCTGCGCCGGGTAAAAATTCATCATTGAGATTTTGTAACTTTTCTTCGATAAGGGTAGGATCAAAAGATTGAGAGAGAGGGCCAATGGAGAAATTGGGAAGGTATTTGGATTAGGTTTGCAAAATAGTTGGCGATAGTATGTGGAACGGTGGATTATATATTATCGAACGAGTGAGAGGGGGGATAACCGTCTGATCTTCTTTTGTAGTTGACGAATTGATAAAATGTCTTAGGGTTGGTCTGCGCTGCGCCGAGAAAGAACTAATAAATGTATATTAATACAAAAAGAAGAATTAAGCAGATGATTTCTTACATTTCTTTACAGCAGCGATATTCTCTTTAATATGCAAAGTCCTTTCATGGTAAAACTGCTTTAATGTCAAACCAGGATAATATCTAAATAGGCACCCACCGACGATGAAGAAATTTGTGCTCTAGCAAGATTTTTTTAATATACTCTGCCTTATAAGTAGAAATGCAAAGGAATGGAATCTTTACTAAAAGACTAGCAGAAAGTCTACATAATGTAGGCAGCGAAAGGAAGCTACGATTGGTTGTCAACAGATTTCTTCTTACAAATTTTCAGATTTAATCTAACATTCTCTTCAGGCAGCCCTGAAGTTACTATCTGCTTTCAATTTCACACGCCAAGTTCCATTTGCACATGCCACCTGAGGTGGAGTCTTCCTCGGTTGCGTGAGGTTTATTTTTAGAAGATTAAAGGTTTATTTTTAGAAACGAACAAGCGCGCGCCTCCATATGCTTTTTTGTACGAGAAAAGAGTCTGTAGGTTGATTGCGTTCTCAGCCCAAAACAATATCGTTGCCAGTTATTCTTCCAATAATCTCTAAGGTGGTGTCATAGCTTATTTTAACTGCAGATTCCTGGCAGATAGAGTCGTAGACTACCTAGAGGTTGGAACAAATCTATTGTGATCGACGATGCCAAGTCGTCGATGTTGTTTATCTTTTCTGGATAACATAAGATCTCATCTGCATTGGTTTTTGAAAGATTTTACTTATTGTGTTGGTTTACAAATTTCGCACAAAACTCTCAAGTACGATGTCGCATGACAATGGATCGCCTTTTTTGACGTCTTTTCTGGCAGCAAATGTTTCACGGAATAGCGAGCTCTCTGCATGGTTACTCTACAGAACTATACAAGTTTAGCACTATATGGTTTCGTATTGTTTTAGATGGCCTTAAAATTGACAAATATCTAATGGGTGTTGATTCGAAATTCAAGTGTCTCCCCGAAGATCTGCTGTAACATAAAAATTAAGTCGACGGTAGGCTATCCAGGCCTAAAACCGCACTTATTAGAACTAATCAGTTAATTGACAAAAGGTTTAAGGGATAGAAAAGATCATACGTATATAGGCAATTTTGAGGAAACTGATACCTCTATAGTTGGCACAGACTAGAGGGTCTTCCTTTTTCAGGATCGGGCATACATACTCGTACAATGCTGAGGATCCATTAATCTGGTACTCGTATGACTTCCGACCATATTCTGGATGTGATTTGGCACACACTTTTTACAAAGTTATCCGTACTGCCAGCCTTGTTCGATTGATTATAATCGCCCTCTAATTCTCGCAGAAATGATCCTTCCATATCCTTCAGCACTGACTGGGAGCTACGTCTGTGTTTTTTTGACCTGGTATGTTGTTTTTAATTTCTGAATGTTTTACTTGCCAAGAAATTTCTTTATTTTTTCGACATCGCATCTTCCTAAAGTCTTGCTCTAATGTCTTCCCTCTTTGAACAACCTACCCGTCCTTCTATTTTTGCTCAAAGAATTCACGAGCCGCGCTGCTCCTCTTTTACCAGCAACGCTCTATATGCGCTGCCAGCCAGCATTCATTATCAAATCATGGGTTTTGTAGTGATGGTCAGGCGACACCTTGTACATCAGTGGAAGCATACCTTAAGTTTTGTTAGCAACTTTATCACTGGGTTTCGTGACGGCGCAAGACGTCGAACAAGGTTAAGGTCTTTGTGGGTTTTTTTAATTGCAGTCCTCCAACTGCAATTATAACGTCAAACTTGCTCACATGCCTGAAACTCGAGACATCTTGCCTTAGTCTGGCTCTAACGACAAACTTGCATCTAAATAGACGCTTCTTGGTAACAATCACCGCAGTATATATTCCAGTTTTTCAATACTAATTTCACAATTCCGGGATGGAGGTTAGATCTGATTTAAATTATTCTAGGGTCTCCGAGAGCTGTTTCTCTGTACGTGGTCTGTTAAGGAACCTGACGAAGGCCTATGCCTCTTCGGAGAATGATGCCAAAATCCTACTCGTGGATTTCAACTTCAAAATAGTAATACGATGGTACTCGTAGATAGCAAGAGGTTCCCGAAACTATAGACTTGGCCATCTCCAAAACCGGCAATCAAATCGACTATTTAAATGTCCATACATTCAGGCCAGCAAATGTATACTCACATCGTAATCACATTCAGAGCTGCGAGTGGCCCAACAAAATGGTTTTTAAAATTTGACAAATGTGACTTCAGGCTGGGTAAGGAGTTTATCTATGTAAGTTGTAATAAACTTAAATTTAACGAGTGACACTCTGATGCAAACTCGACGAAGACTTACCTTAGGAAACCGCTACTACTTCGGCTTGGCAAAATAAATGGGTTCAAAGATTCTAACTCGGAGTATCTTCACAGCTCTAATAAACGGCGCCGAATGCTGGACAGAGAAGGTTTAAAGACCAAGTGATCACAGATATCAGAGCGTTTAGTTTGGGGAACTGATAACAGCTTGCCCAAGATCGATCCCGTTAAATAAGCAATTAATAAAATTTTAACGGATGTGAAAGGCGATACTGAATCGACGAAGTAACCCACAATATAACAAATGAACAAAACAAATTCTTAACAAAATTCCTTCTTTGCGATTCTCACAATTCTGAGTGTCAACGCACAGAAAACTCTGAAATTCTTGCTATCCAATGCGACTTGATTTTCAAACCGAGTCCATGCACAAAATATTTAAAGAAAGAAAAGTTGAATTATTTTTTCCACTTGATGTTTGTTTGATGTGGTCATACGTACTACCAGAAACACACTTCTTAACAAGCTATACCCTGCATGACAACACACACAAAAATTAAATGTAAATTGTCTTTTATTTATTAAAAAGGAAAAAAGAAAACACTTATGTCACTCACTGTTACTTTGTTCATTGCTGCAATCCAATTGTCCGTAAAGCACGGATTACACTAATACCGCACCTAACCAAACCAAAACCACACCACGAGTAGAGGAGTAGACTACGAATATTACCTTGTCTAGCTGTTTTGGGAAAACAAAAAAAAATTATTGTCGTTCAGAAAATTTTTTAGCGAATCTCCAGCTTGTTTTTACAAAAAAAAAAAACACAAATAAATAATAGAAAAATGCGCAAAACTGGAATTGTCACAAGAGAGGTGTGAAGTTTAAGCTCAAGTTTGCAACATTAGCTGGCGGCAACTGATAATATACACAAATGAACTTCGAACAGCCACGATATGACTGGCAGTTCCTCATATGGAAAAGTCAATCCTAATTTTGGGATTCCCAAAAAAAAAAAAACAAACGACTTACGTCGTGCACTTTCAATATGACCTAGACATACAAATATATAAACGGTTGCCATAATTCGGTCGGTTCGGGAAGCCCACACACTTCGGGCCTAGATATTTAGAAATTTAATCGCTCTGTTCGTAGAGAATAACGAAGCTTACAGCTTACGTCTTACGGCTGTAATTTCGTCTTTAATTTCGCATTAAAATGTGTTAAGCAGTGCTAATAGTGCTAAGACGATAAAACAATTTGTCAATATGCACCTACCTACCTGGATTGCGCCGGTTTTTGGTTACTTTTTATTTTGAAAATAAAAACATTGCCCCGGTGAGCAATATTTTGAGCAAATCTTATGTATTTGACCAGTAAGACAGCCTGTCACAATTAGTGCTGATTCGTCAATGAATCAGAAACATTGTGCAAAACTGGAATGACCAGTATCTGTTCCCAAATTGGTGAGTCTTAGAGGGCGTGTTACACTCTAAAAAAAAAAAAACATCTTTTAATGTGTTTTTACCAGACTTCCAGAATTAAGACAGAATTTAGAGTTGATTCTTAGAAGGTGCTATCAATTCGTCCCTGCTGCCTTAAATTTCACCGAAGTTCAGGGCTGTTAGTTGTATATGAACATGGAATGTAGTCTTTGTGCCCGTCAAGTTTGCAATATTGCGTTTTGCCTTGAGACACTAATGCTGTCAATGACACAGTTCAATAATCACATTGCGGTCTAACAAATTTTGGATTGAAGCAATTAGATACTCAAGTCGTGGTCAATTGAATTTTTAATATTACATATGTATATATTAAATCGTCTGGGTGTCAAGTACAAACAAGTCCAATAATCTCGTCCCTCGTACCTATGTAAATAGTGTCTCGTCACGTGAATCAAAAAAGTTTCAACTTAATGTCCCCATAATTCATCACACAAAAAATTAAAAATGGAAATCCTTCGAAAGTGATGAATTAAATGTTTTCACTTATTGATGTTAAACGTTCAATTAAAAATTAATTCAGAATGCGAATTGGAAATAGCTTTCTTCATACAGGAAAGCGGTGTACTGGCAGCTTGCGTAGTTGAAGTGATCTTCCGTCATAGAAGTAGAGTTAATTATCCCGGTTTCCATTCATTAGGCATTTGTTCATCAGCCCATATATTAAAGACGAATTGGTGTACTGAATAAAATTGGTCGGTAGCCATCTCCAGAAGCTTAACGGGTCTTAAATTTGAATATCGTTATATAAAAGGCTTTGTCTTGATCAGGTGATATCGTTTATAACCTCTGATAGCGAAATTCCGGTTTTCATCAATGTTAATAAGCCTATACAGGTAACCACTCAAGATTTCAACATTATCAGCACAGACTGCTATTTAACTACTAAGCCCAGGATAGCGGCTCCATTTACGCTTTGTGTCTTTGTGGTAAAACTTTCGAAAAAAATTTCAACAGTCGTATCCCTTTATAGCCTCAAACCGATGTTCCTATCGCATCCTAATGAGCAGCTTTTATTCGCCCCTTATATTCGTATGCCTCCTGTTTAGCTGCATGTGCTTGCTGGTACTATTTTCCAATCGAGAGGTTCCATTGTCCAATAAGTCAGATTCGTAATTTCTGATGGCTTGCTGGCAATGTTTTATGGGATTAACGCTGGCACTATGGCTCTCCTCAACAGATTACGGGAGACTTGGTTCAAGGTGGAACATTCTTAGATAACTTTATCGTTTTTTTTTAAGCGTCTCGGTTACTTGAGGTGTATTGTTAATAGCATTACTAGTGTCGTCAAATACTCATAAGTAGCTGAAATAATTTTAATTATAGGCGGTATACGTACATATATAAAGAGTGTTTTTTTAGAGTTATACAAATTCAATATAACATAAAACACTTGAAGCTATTGTTAATGTCAATGATTTTAGCTTTATTTAATAGATAATTTCATGCCATTGTGTATAAATATGCGAGCCATGGCTAGCTCGAATGAAGTGCAAACATAAAGTCCAATTTCCGACAACTTTATCGAGCAACTTTATGCCGTATATCAGGAATAACGCGACGAATGTTGACCTCCAAATCGTCCAACGTCTCTGGTTTATCGGCATAGACTAGTGACTTCACATAACTCCAAAGGAAGTAGTCTAACGGTGTTAGATCACAGGATCATGGAGGCCAGTTCACAGGTCCATTACACGAAATTATGCGCGTGTGGCATGTTGTGCCATCTTGTTTAAACCAAAGCTCCATCAGCCCATAAAGCACACCAAACAGCGAGTTTCAATGGTTGTAAGGGCGTATCGACAAAGGCATCTGGGTTTTCTCCACTCCAAATTCGGCAATTTTGCTTGTTTACGTATCCATTTAACCAAAAATGGGCCTCACCGGAGAACAAAATTTTACGTTGAAAATGAGTTCACCGAATTTAATGGTCACTCGGTTTCAACTCTTGTACAAGCTGGATCTTTTAAGCCAAGATCTTTCCGTAAAATCTTCCACAAAGTGGATGGACATAGCTCCAATTGCTGTGCACGATGGCGAATCGACTCATTCGGATTCTCCTCAAAACTGCGCTCCACAACGGTAACAACTTCATCTGGTCGCATTGTTTGTCGTCTTTGGGGATGCGTATTATCCACTAGAGTGTACATGGTGCGAAAACGACTCTTAATGTTGTTTGAGGATAAAAGACGACCTCGAGGCTGCCGAAGATATGGAGTTTCGTGGACTGTATGAATTTCATTCAACATCAAAGTCGTACAATCTACAATTAGATGTGCAATCAGTAGAAAGCCTCGGTGTATACAAAAGACACACTGAACACTAGGACAATCACGTTGAGGCAACAAAGTTAGCAAAACTTCACAACTCTACGCAGCGGATGCGCGAAGTACGCGAAAAGCGCTCACCGACGAATTTTGTTCACTGATTAACTCTGGTGGTAGTGGATTAGGAGCTACGGCCCGTTTAAGAGAGTATGTCCTACTCTACATGACAGCGAAATGTTGAGTCCTTAAAGTGTGGCGCAGATAATTTTTCAATGCATTTGCTGCTTGTTTCGATTTGTGATTGGCCAGAACGCGACATCAATTTTTCCTTGCAACAATATTTATGACTAGGCCAGGTATCGGGTGTTTTTGCTTAGAGGTATAGAGTTCTTATTAAAAATAAAATACTGAAAAATGAATGAAATGAACAATATTTTGGCTCTATTAATTCGAAATTCCGGGCATTTGGCCACCGCCAAATGAAGGCCATCCTATCCGTCCAATTTTGCGCTACTTTTTCAAGCATAGCTGACCTTATTTCGGCAATAACGGGACGAATGATGGCTCCTAAGTCGTCAACTTTAGCTGGTTTATCAGAATACACAAGTAACTTAACATAAACCCATAAAAAGTAATTCAAAAGAGTTAGATCAGATGACCTAGGCGTCCAATTGACAGGTGCATTTCTTGAGATGATTCGCTCACCAAATATTTGTCTCAATAATGTGATGGTTTGACCCGCTGTATGGCATGTTGCGCCGTTCTTCTGAAAATATTTGTCTCTTAGACGATTGTTATTGATACAGGGAATTAAAAAATCGTGAATCATTTACCTGCACGCTTGACGGTAATGTTGGTTCCATCTTCAGATTTGAAAAAAAAAAATTGGCCAATTATGTCTCCGGCATGCAAACCGCACCAAAGAGACTTTTTTGGGATATAATGGGGTCTCGAGAGTCGCGTAAGGATTGTACTCATGGTAATTTTGCTTGTTAACATATCCATTAAACCAGAAATGAGCCTCATTAAGGAAAATGATTTGATGGCAAAAACTCGGTTCAACTTCCAGTTGAATTTTAACCCATTATCGAACGTATGGCGCAAACGATGGTCCATTGGCTTCAATTGCTGCACCAGTTGAATCTTACATATATGGGTGCAGGCCAAGACCTTTCATAGTCTTCCACGTAGTGGACGGACAGAGGCCGAGTTGCTGGGAACGGCATTGAATCGATAAATTTGGGTTCTCGGTCACACTCACCTCTACAGAGGCGATGGCTTCTTCTTTGCGCACAGTATGAGCTCGTGTTGGATGAATATTGCCCATAAGAATATACGTAGACATAAATTGATCCTCAATAGTGCATATAAGCTGATCAGATGGACGATTATGAGGACCGCTAATTGGACGTAGTGCTGTATACTCGTAAGTTTAGCGCACAGAACGCGAATTTTGAAAAGAAATTTCTACGATTTCTAAACGTTATTCGGGTGTAAGCGCCCTTGCATGGAAATTTGCCAAAGTATACTGAACACAAATGTCAAAGATACGTGCCCAGTCTGAAAACCTATCGGAAGTTCTATAACCCTAAAAAAACACCCGTTAGTTTTCAGTTATTAATCTGATTATCGTAACTAATTTATGAAGTTGTTAAAAAGGTTGTAAAAACTTATTCCTTCTGGACTTGGAGATTGTGTGTTATAGCGTCAAACTGGCGATGTCCAGCGTTGTTACTATGACTACCTATCCTCGTGGTAGCCACGACAACATGAATTCTGGACATGTCCTCTTCCATGGGTTACCATAATGTAACCAATCATCGAGCTCGTCAACCAGTTCGCCATTGCGAATATTTTGGGCGCAAATATCGTATTCGAATACCATAACCAGCGAAGTAGCCAAACGATCAAGACTTGCATTACCCAAACCGGCATCTTCCATCTCTTCCAGGGCTTCGATATCGATTTGGTACATAGCCTCCTCGCATTCACTTTGGATATCCAAGTTAATCATGGTGTTCTGCAGAGAACGTCCCATGTAACATATAATAGTATTTCAGAGAGAGATAGTAGCCACGCTTGGGATTCTTCTCATAGTAGTGTTGCTGTCTACGGATCCATCTGCAGACCATGTTAACTTTAAAGGTGATGGCCAAGGCAAAGTGTAATGCATATGACAGTCTTGTTCAAGCAAATCTCGTAGATAGTCGTAAATATGTATAGTCCCGTATTTGGTCTTGGACTTGGTTTTGATCTTACAAAAAATGGTAAACCAAGGCCAATAATGTAAGACCCAAATCATGTTCATCAAGAGTTCCAAACTAAGCAATCACGTTTCTTAAAATGCTAAGCAAGACGTTTAGGATATGTTGAAGAATTATATTGAACCGCTGCACTAAAAATATGACAGAGAAAGAGAAGAAGATGTGAGGTTAACTCAACTTAAATCGTTTATTAATCCTATGGTCAAGTTTGGAAGAAATTCATCTGCCATAATATTACAAATATAACAGAGTCATAGATTCAGAAAGGATTTTCTAAACTTGTGGAGATGTTTTAGTTAGCAGCACGTATCAAACTATGTATAAAATTGGATATGACGATAGTCTGCTTAACCACAAGGATAAGAGCTCTTTCTGCTGCAATTGACGTGCTAATGCGGAGCAGGATCCAATGCAGAAAGCCCTAATATTCTAAAAATTTGTTTGACTTTTGAATAGATCTATGTAGGTATACCTATGACTATACTTACAGTTCTATAGATCATGAGGATATAAGAAAACCAAAACCAAGAATTTGCCACACTTACCGATATCATATCAGCTAATAGAGTGTCTGAGTCCGTCATATTAGGTCATATCATGTAGCTTTGAGGACTCATTAACAAGCACTGAGAACATTTTCTAGTGTTGAATGTCAGTTGATCTCTTGAATCGGATGCCGTCTTACTTGATACTCATAAATCAGTGATGTCTTGAAGATATCTTGAATCGGTATCACCTTATCTTTTAACAAAAAAAGTTCTGTGTATTTAATTAGACTCATTGCGGAAGTTTGTGGCGCATTGCCCGCAGCAAATAACTCATACATACGACATAATGAAGTCGCTTCGATGCGTCATGACCCGGCAGTGCAAGTTCAAAGGAATATTGCTAATTTATTATTTCCGGATAAAATGTTATCTATGACTTCAATAAGCTGGTTTGGTGTCCAAGCACATCAGTTATATCTGCTGCTGGGAGCTCGGTATAAACAGTTTGTGGTATAATTGACAAAACTTGCAGCATCGTCAAATGTGTGACAAAATAATTCTACTCTGTCTGCACATCAGATTTTTTTTAAAAAAGACATAGAAGCTCATTTATGTAGAGAATAAAAGGTATAGGACCAAATCATGAACCACGAGGAACTCCGTAAGTAGTTCCTTAGTCATTCAACCATTGCTCCACTCAAGTTCTCCTATCTGTTTTGTGTGGTTTAAGGTTGCAAACGCTGCGCTTAAATCAGTAAATAGTAGGAGTATCGGTATTGCATTTGGTTATTACTGTTATCGCTACAATCTGAATTTTTTTTTTAATTTAGAAGCGATGCTTTATTTTCTGAAAACCGTAATGATTTGAGTAATCCACTGACATTTTTCCCTTTTTACTTGGATGTCTATAGGTTCCTGGTCGTTTGATGAACGGTTCGGTCAGGAGACCTTAAAGATATTGCATGAACGTCTATTAATGAAGGCTTTCAGCTCCCTTGTGACAGTGTTAGTCACCTTCCACGTACCACATCCATATAGTGGCATGGAGTCTATGTGATCGAAACAGGATCTGCTTGGTTTAAGCATCATACCAAACGCAGTTTTTGCTTTATTGATCCTGCTGTTGACGTCCAGACCTGTGCCTCCATCTTCCGACACTATACTTGCAACATAAATTAAGTTGGTTACCTTCTCGACACCTTGTCTGGTAATGTTGATTTGCGCGTGCATGTTATTTTGAGTATTGGATATGGAAATTTTTAGGGCCTTAATTTTTGCCTTATTTATTTTGATCTCAACTTCATACGTCCTTGATTCTAAGTTAGACTATTTTGTGTAGGTCCATTACCTTGTGCAAAAGCAGGCAGATATCATGATGGTAGTTAAAATGTTTCAGATGTGATATTATTGTTCGTCTTAGTCCCATATTTGTTCCCGATAGTGCTGCAGGAGGCATGTCACTGATCACAACCAGGAACAGCAATGGCGAAAGAACGCCGACACTATATAGTAGTTTACTACCTTCATAGGTAGCCTTATTTATAGCGATGAGTTTGTCAGGTATACTCGTACCTCTACCGAGCAAAGCAGGCCATTTAGTATTTCGAAGCTGTTCGAGGTTTTCCAAAAGTCGATGGAAAAGAAGTGTAGCTGAGATCCATACTCCACGCATTGTTCGATAAAGGTCCACAGTGTGTTGATATGGCCGATGCCGGAGGATCCGGCACAAAAGCCTGCCAGTTCGTGTTCGAATGTTAAATAGACATCCGTTCTTACTTGTTCTAGAACTACTCTGGCTCAATTTGCCTATTGCTAGAGGCCCGCATATTCCACTCCAGTTTCCATATTCTGTAAGATCTCCCACCTTAGGTAGTTTGACAATCATTCCAGTCTTCCAATCAACCGGAAGGGTTTTCTGTTTTTTTACGGATAGACCTTGCAATAGGAGTAAATTTCTATAACACTTATGTCTAGTGTTGTTTACCAACTCATCTTAATTAGAATCACACCAGAAACACGCTTCCATACCATTCGAACTTATTTTGAAAATCAATCCTGCGTTTCGCAAATGTGTAGAAGATTACGTGATTTTTTTGATACTCATAATGGAGCTCGTTATTTGTCGAGTAGTGAAGAAATTTTGTGCGTCATACAATCTATTTGTATCCGTGTTTAAGCTGGCTATTGGCAAGCACGTCATATAATGGATTCAGCTTTTAAGAATTTTTAACGTAGCGCAAACCATTAGTAGCCAGCACGCAATTCCTGCCTTTAAACATTCTTAAAGCTAGTCATCCAGATTGATGATATTGGAATCAATGCCAGATACTCCTCCCCCAGCATTCTGGATATCCGAACTTTCCAAGGAGCCAACATCGACTCGGGTTTCCACCTTGTTGAAGGCTACGAATGAGGTATAACGGAGTCAGGACGAGAGAACAGAATGAGCACGAGAAGCGCTCGATCGAAAAAATGGAGAAATGTTACTGCAGGTATGTTGTTTGAGAGTGTATTCAGAGAATAAAATGAAAATGCCAGAGTCACAAAGCCAGAATGGAAACCTGCAAAGATGAACATGGACAACTAGTAGTAGAGTTGCAGTCCCTCCTAAGAATATGGAAAGACTATTTCTACAGCCTTTCAGGCAGAATGACCCATTCATCCCGGATGAAGACGACATGGAATCCCGCGTTCCTTACCTAGACGAAGTTAAGGTACCAACATTGAACTTTAAGTCTAATAAAGCCGCTGGTGCAGATGAACTGCAGCAGCTGGAGATGATTTCGTTGGGAACATGCACCAGCTCATTTGACCGAACCACAAGAAAATATATCGTTTTGACTGCGACAACTATCGAAAAATAAGCGTCGCCTTTAAAATCTATTCTGCTATTCTATGTGAGCATCTGAAACCATTCGTAAATGATCTGGTTGGTCCATTCCAGTGCGTCTCATCGATCGAATATTTACATTACGGCAGATCTTAAAAAATACCTGGAAATTTCGGATCAACATTTATCATCAATTTGTCGTTTCAAAGGCGCAAATGACAGCGTGCATAGCGACGAGCTATAAAACGCCATGTCTTCTAGGGTTGTGCAGGATGACAAGGCGACGCGCTGCATGTGACTGTTTTAACATCGCCCTAGAAAAAATTATGGCAAACTCACTGGCACGATATTTTTTAATTCGCATAATTACTCGCGCACTCGGATGACAATGATGTGATTGGACAACGGCAGCGAGTCGCCAATGAAGCTTTCGTGAGTATTGAGGGGGAAGCGGCCAAAATGGGTCGAGGGTGAAATAAAGTATAAGCTGTCATCTGAAAAGGACGCACTCCGTCGACAGCTTGGCCAAAACATCACCATTAGCAGTTATAAGTTCCAGGTAGTCAAAGACTTCATCTAGCTTGGCTGCACAGTTACACCCAGCAATGACATCAGCGCAGAAAACAGACGCAGAATTACTCTTGCCAATAGCTGTTTCTGTAGGCTGAGAAAGTAATTGAGTACCAGAGCCCTCTCTGGTAAGACTTAACTGACTTTATATAACACTCTTATCATACCGGTGTTGCTCGAACCTTGTCGGAAGAAGTACTTGGACGCTTCAAGAGAAAGATACTGTGTATGATTGAGATATACATGTTAAGCGTTAATGGCCATTATAGCTCCGACCCAAAGAGTCTGCGATTGTAACCCCAAAGGGTGGCCCAAGTGAGAACGACTGCATCTAAGATGGAGCACGCAAGTGCGTCACTGGAGGCAGCTGACGAGATATTAGGCTAGCTGAGCGGCTTGTTTGCTGAGGCTCGTGTTCACCCAGGGTTTAATGGCCACCGAAATAAGTTAGTAGATTACTGCTTAAAAAAATATTTAATTTCCGTTGCTCTAATGGTGCAAATTGCGTTGTCAGCATTACGATGACATTAACTTATAAGAACACTCAAGGAAGTCAATGTTTTTCTGGACAAAATGTAGGCAAACATTCGGATTGGCTTCCATAGGGAGGTTCTAACAGAGCGCCAAAACAAAATATCTACAAGAAGATTGAGGCAGTCCACCTAATTTCGGGACAATTGCGCCTACTTAAGAAAGACTTTAACAATGGCATCCTATTTTTCTCAACATTCGGATGGCACGATCTCGAATTGTCTGGCGAGAGACTATAAAATGCAAATTCAATTTCTGAGTACTTGCTGCCACATAGCTATCCCAAAAGATGCCAAAATTACTCATCATTAGCTTCCAAGTCACACAAAAGCACGGCTTACAATTCAATGGTTATTTCACCAAATTTTTAGCTGCCACTTTAATTTAAAGCCATAACAGCTGATCTATTTTTCTCAAAAAAAAGAAAAAGAAAAGAAGAAAGACTAGTCAAATTAACACTTTCATATGCGACCCACCATTTCGTCTGACCCAGCTTACTGCAATAAATTAGTTTTCAGCTCGTAAATGTCCAAATTTCATATCACGTCTAATCTCGACCTTGTCTATATTTTTTCTAAATCTCATTAATTTCTCAGATACAAAAATAAATTATCAAAATTATTTTCCAAGACAACAAAAAAAAAAAAGAAAATAAAAAATCCATAAAAAGATTACTAGCGGTAAAACTTACTAATCACCAGCTATTAGGAAATAATATTGTCGCGTCAGTTTGGGTCGCTCCATTCAAATAGTGGTGTTATGAGGCGCGCGATTATTAAGTAATCACAAAAATTAAGAGGAAAAAACACTCCAAAAAATCGCATACATCATAGGAAACTACATGCGAGAAGTTAAGAGCTCCGTTTCATTACGCAAATCATCATAATTGGACTTAAACCGATTGTAGTTGGAGTTGAAGTTTGCTGGCAACTCTTCACTGCTAATTATCACTTTAGTGCTAGATACTCGTGTAATTTTTGAATGCCAGTCTAGTCCAGTCCAACGACCGATGTTGGGAGTTGAACTGAATTTGTTAACACATATATCCGTATGTACAAACTTGTAGCGACATAATGTTGGTTAAAATGAAATCGTGTTATGTTTCACATTTGTTACAATTTTTTTTCTACATTTAAATGAGCTTGTTTTGCAAGATCTTTTGGCAGTATGACCTGGAAGTGTACGAGTATCTATTGCATATGCAAGTTAAATGATTGCTGAAACAATCGTAATAGCTTTTATGTGCTCGTATCGTATCTCTGTAATGAACACTGATAGATACGAGTAACTATGAGTTCTTGAGCAATTTCAAAACTTCGTTCGGAAATACCAACAGAGTTCTTCACGGTCATGATCGGCCCGGCAGGACTGGACACAGGCCATACGTATGCATCTGAGGTACAGGAGATCTTTCTCAGGACTTTCTATTCTAAGTTTTTACAAGCTGAAAAGTGGATAGTACCTATATTAGAAATTGATACACTTTGATATTTATCTAAGTGTTCAGATGGTCTAGGGCTGCAACAGATGGATATATTCTACATAATTGTATGTTCTTTGCGTCGAATTATGCTTAGGGATTTAAAATTGTAAGAAGTCCGAGTCGGTGCTATCTGTGAGTAGACAGCACCAATGCCTAACATGACTCTTTTCCTTTTTTCGATCAATGTCGGAAATAGAGAAGTGATTTAAAAAGGAATTAGGTTCAACGTACTATTCGTCCATCGCTTAACGTCAAAGGCTTCGTTTTTTACGAAAAAGTTCCTACGCAAGGATCGTGCGTTTGTCAGGTTCAGGAAACAGGACAGGCCTTTCGTTTGACCCATGGTTGCGAATTTCAAGGATAAAGAGTATTCGAATGTATCACTGTAAGGATGAGGTTTAAAAATTGAGGAATTACTAAAGTCAACATAATGGATACTGGCCATGAGGAATATTTTATGATATTGTGTCGGTTGAGCTAATGCAGATGAGATCGGTACCCGAAAGAGATATCGCTATGTACATCGATAGCCAGGCCGCACTCAAGGCAATGGAATCAACCAACGTCATCTCTGGTAGACAGTCAGTCAGTCAGAACCGGGTAAGACTGTGCTGGGTGCCAGGACACTGCGGTATTAAAGAAAATGAACAAGCGGATGAGCTTGCAAGAAAAGGAGGGCTATTCGACAATAGTGAGGTTACCAACATCAAACATCGAGGAAAAAATCACAACGACTGGCAACCTAAGGTGGTCAAGTCTCGAATGACACAGGGTATCCAAGGCTCTTTGGCCGCTTTTTGAAATCAAAAGATCTAGAAAGTTAATAAAATTATACAGAGATAAGCTTAGGGCAGTAATAGGAATCCTGACAGGACACTGTCTCCTGCGACAACACGCAAAGGGACTTAAATTGTCTAAATTGTCAGACATGAATATTTGCAAATTCTGCACACATAATGTGTGAATGCGAGGTAGTACCGCGTGGTCGAAGAAAATTTTTAGGGAAATACTCTTTCGAAAACGTAGAGGAAATCGGCGCCACGAACTTCAAAGGCCTTCTTGGCTTTTGCAAGGAAATTGGGTGTTTCACCAGGGCGATTGTTTAGGTTTTTGCCATTTGAAAACAAATTCAACTGGTTCCTGGTACCTGGTGTCTTAACTTGACCTAACCTTGTGTCGGTTTGTTTTGTAAACGTTCCTAAGAGTTTTGAGCGAGTTTCAACTTTTTAATAATTGGCGTAAAGGACTGTAAATTTAACCCCGCCCAACTCTATTAAATTCAATACAAACTGATTTTAAACTAAAACTAGAACTAAAAAAACTAAATGACGGGGGGAAGTTCAGGGTCGCAGAGGTAAGGGCATTTCTGAAGGTACTTCTACAATGGAATTCGAACACGTGCTGCTTCACGTAGAATATGTCGACGGTTAAAACCATATGTCGTTTGGGATTTATTGGATCAAAAAAGAGGGGCAGACCTTAAATTGCGTGTCAACCAAAATCTGAAGCGATACACACCACTTATTCGTCGATTTTAAGGCCACGTATAACAGTATCTATAGAGATGAGCTACACAGAGCAATGTCTAGTTTTGGCCTCCCTGTCAAAATCGTCCGTTTGTGCAGGATGACAATAGAGAATCCTCACGAATCAAGGTCGGTAAAGAACTCATCGATACGTTTGATGTCAAAAAATAATTTAGACGAGGCGGTCCGCTGTCATGTAATTTCTTTAACATGATTCTTGAAAGAATAGTCCAAACTCAAGTTGGGGGGTGGCCGTGGTGTAGTGGTACTAGCAATCGCTTCTCACTCGGAGGGTCAAGGTTCGAATCCTAGCCACGACAAGCTTTCATTTGTGTAATTGGAACTGAGTCAGAAAAATCTGCGTGTGAAGGCATAACACTGACATGTAGATTTGGCTGTTATAGGGTTTTCAAGCACAAAACAACCGTTAAAATTCACAACCTCATCATTCCGAGTGAAGAAAATCTCTCCGTCCTATTCGGACTCCCACCCCTGGAGTCAATATCGAAACCAAACACACCTGAGTTTCAAACCACTACATTACAAACAATGCTTTCTTTTCTCCTCCTTCTATCTTTCCGTCCGCGCTCAGGCAACAGTACAAGGGTATTCATAACCCCTTAGGCGCGCGTTCAATTACTCGCATACGCCGATGATATCGACGTAAACGGAAGAAAGCAGCGTGATGTCAGTGGCGTTTTCGCTAGTATTGAGGCGGAAGCGGCGAAGATGTGTTTAACGAACAATGAGGGTAAGACCAAGTATATGCAGTCAACAAGAAAGGGTACCCAACACCGACATCTCGGGCAGAACGTCACCCTCGACAGATATAATTTTGAGGTAGTTAAGGACTTTGTCTACTTGGGCTTCGCTATTAATTCAGAAAACGACTGCTGAGATCAAACGAATAATAACCCTTGCCAATCGCTGCTTCCTTGGGCTAAGAACTCTCGAACAACAAAAGTGACTCTATGTCACTACTGTCCTATTCTATGGACCTTATCGAAAATGGCCGTGGCTCTAGTGGTAGTGTATTAGCTTCCAGGTGTTTGAGAGGGCTTGCCTTAGGGCTTGTCTTTGCTTATACAGAACACCAGAGTCTGAGTAGATGAAATTCTATCCTAATGAAGTTTTGCACAATAGGGCGAACCTAATAAGAGTGGACAATTTCGTCATTAAGTTGACTCGAAGGCACATTGCAAGACCAATGACCTCGTCGAATAACCTGATCTCCGGGGCTTACTACTCTAATTATACGAATATGTATCGTGAGAGAGTTCGCTTTGACGGCTTTGTTTCTCCAGAAGCGTTTCTCTACCTCGATAAATACCTCGAAATGGCGGTCCCGCTATTGTTCCACGTTGCTCGTACAGTTGCGGACAGGTGACTCAACCACAACAGAGACGTCGCACACGGCAGTTGCGCATGTAAATAGAAGCAGATCTTAGCCAACTTAGCTAAAGATCGGGCTGACTGGAGACCATTGTTGGTTGACACCCAAGTCCACCCTGGACTGTAGCGCCACATTTAGAAAGTAAGTTATTAAGAGACTATTCCTGGATAGCATACTTAGTAGCCTAAGAAAGGTGATGTAATGGAATTTTGTGACGTAAGGGTGCGGCAACTCTTTGAACTATCGTTTAACAAAGGAAAGTGTACGAGTTAGCTTTGCTAATTGTAGAGTCAATATGGCTGGGCCAATTGAGTTATGCATCACAGATAACGCCCAAGTCCCGCATTGAGGTGACTAAAACTATAGTTTGGAATAATACATAGTAGGTCCAGTTAGGAAGTGTTAAACGCTTTCGGGGATATGGGATGCCAAGGCCATTTCTTTATATCAACTTGTAGGGTTTGAGAGTATGCAAAATTGGAAAGCTGTCGATATATGGTATATTCATATCATCGGTATTGACAGGTATGTGCGAGCTCCTTATGATATTCACAACATCAACATGTTTTGTGGACCACCCGCAGTGTTCAGATAAACGAGAACGAAAATGGACTAGGTAGCAGCGTTCTTCCAAGTAGAATTTAATCCTACAGATCAGCCCAAAGTGAAAACCAATCGCATTGAATTTGAGAAGAATTAACTTGTGTACGATTTTATCAAAGGACTTGCTGAAGTCTGCAGCAAAGACAATTTAGAGAGAATAGGCTTATTGAGGTTTAAATAAAAAAAATAAATAAAAAAATAAACACCATCCATGAAAGTACCGATAAAACAAGATGAGGCAAGGAACAAGAATTCTGCGTTGAAAGATACTCGTATCAGTTGACTACTCGTAGATAATACATATTTGTGGCACTTTAAGTTTCATCACCGGGTTTTCGATTCTGCATATTTAGCGTGGGTAATGGAACCTTGGGCCCAACCGACCAAATATGAGCTTTATACTGCAATTTCGGGAGCATATTGCTATTTCAAGGTAAGAAGATGAAGTGAATTTCATGTAATGAGGAAGCATAGAGATCTTGTAGTATTTTTACTGTCTTCGAATATAGGGTCACGTCAACGAAAACAGTTTGCCATTGACACACAAATCATAAATGCAATTTTTGGTTTGCTTAACTTTTACATTCTATTCCGGAACTCCATAGACTGTCAAGTAGCATTAGCGTTTGTAAACGATGTAATGTGTGATCGACAAACAGGGCTAAATGCTTATTACTTCGTCGTAGAGATATGTCATAATATATCACTTTAAATTTTTCCAAAAAAAATAAGCCTTTACAACAGTGCAAGACACAACTGATAGTGTTGCGTCTAAAATATAGTATGGGCAGTATGTATTTTAGGCAAAGCAAGGATAATTGGCATACGTTTGTCGCTAAGTTAGCTCAATATTATTATTACCTCACCATTAAAGACAGTACCCGATAGTTTTTAATATTGCCATTCCAGAACGACAGGACTTATCGTTATAAATCCTCAGAAAAGTTTTGGAGCCAGTAGCTAATGTGGTCAGGCTTAAATATTTTTCTGCCTAAATATGGAGATGAAAAGAAGACAGCAAGCAACCAATTTAACTCTATTCAACAGATACGATAAGGAGATTAGGTCCCAGCAGAAAATTATATACATCAAATCACGAATCGGATGCGTAGAATTGATCTTGTAAAAATATGCAAGTGGACACGTTTTAGGGAGAAGTTTGGCAAATCTTTTAAAACTCTTCTAGGATCAGAATGAGGAAAGTAGAGGAAGACCTGGCGCCCTTGCCAAATGTTTTTAATTGAAAATGCAGATACGCAGCGAACTCGTAGAATGACCTGAAAACTTCAACTCCTAAAGCTTTTGAAAGAAAATTTAATGGAAACCTGTATAGACACCGAAGCAAAACGAATATGTATAAAAAGTTAATTCGGAGTTCGAAGGGTGCACATTCTATGGGAACTTTTGGGAAAAGATCGAAGCACTTGGCGAAACCAGTAGACTGGACAGAGTCTTTCATTACAAAAGCTAATCATACAGACCACTGGAAATACTTAGCAAATCTGATGACACCAAAATTGGGTCGCAAGTAGTTCCCAGGTAACCGGCTCCCAACTAGATGTTATTACTGGACCTGCAATTGAGCTGAGTAATAAAAGGTAGATGGTATCTCTCATTGCTCCTGCTGCTAACTCTGTTGAGTGACACTGGCCTACATATGTTGCCCCTAGAAAACAGTAAGAGCAGCTCTTATAATAAAATATAACTCACTCGCACAGAGCTGATTAGCTGCTTAGAAAATGCGTCTTTTCTCTAAGATGAATACCAACGCTGACGATTTACGCATCAAAATTAAGTGGGCATTACTCGATCTGCATTCGAAGAGGAGCAGTACACGTTTGATATTTTCATTGACACTTAAGGGTGCTTTCTACTTTTGAGTTCATGTGTAAATTGGCCCGGGCAATACGGCGAAACTACTAGCTAGCTTGTTACCGCTTCAAATCTTGACTTTCAGTCAGTATCAGAACTCCGCAGAACGAAATGAATCGTTTTACCCTTGAACAACTTTGGGAAATATTGCAAACTTATTTCAAAAATGAGTGCTGTATTTCCCAAACAGGGCGTTTATTCAAAATAAGTTTTGATCGAAATGAACGACCCTCCGCGCCTGTTGTACACAAGTTTGTGCAAAAAGTTCGTGAGACTAGATTGCTTGCGGGTAACACTCACGGTCCCCGTCGAGAAAATGTGGCTGCTGTGGCCGAGAGGAGCATCGATTCGCCATCGATCATCAGAATTTTGCGCAAGGATCTCGGATTATTCCCTTACAAAGCTCAATTGACTTCTCAGTTTGGGCTTTACAACAGCTCGAATTGGACGTCGAATTTGACCGAAAAATCATTTTTTTTCTCGGCTATGTTAAAAAACAAAATTGTCGCATCTGAGGATCGGAAAACCCGCACGTGATTGTCAAGAAGCCAATGCATTCGCAGAGAGTGACAGTTTGGTGCGGATTTTCGAGTGGTGGTATCGTATCATTGGCCCATTTTATTTCTAAAATGCTGCTGGAAACGCCATTTCAGTCAATTGTGATCGCTACAGAGCCGTGATTACCGAATTTTTGTGAGCTGAGATTGAAGACATGGACTTGAACGTTATTTGATTTCGGCACGATGGCGCGCCATGCCACACAGCCTATCAAACAATCGATCTTTTGGGCGATAAGTTCAGTAATTGTGTTATCAGCCGCCTTGACGATGGCGATTAGCAGCCTCGGAGCTGCGAATTGACCCAGTTAGACTTTTTTTGTGGGATGGCCTTAAAGATCGATGTTGTGCGCACAATCCAGAAACGATTCAAGCCCTGAAAGCGAATATCGTCCGAGCCATTTCGGATATAGAACCAGAAATAGTCAACAAGGTCTTGGAAAATTGGATTGAAAACTTTCGGCTGAGGCAGCCGCATGAATGAAGTCGTATTCCATAACTAATGGGAATATTCGCTATTTCAAATATAGCCATAACATACCGAAAATAATTGATTTTTGTTCATTTTATTTTATTTTTAAAAAGAAACTTGTATTTGGACCATCGTGTATTATGAAGAGCATGGATGCGTCTATAGCGGCACTAAGTTGCGCCTGAAATTTTAGTGAACTTTCTTAACACTTCCAAGCTAGTTTGAGAATGCATGTTAATCTATAATAGAGGGCTGAATATCCGGGACGTAGGTCGCCGGAAATGAGATCGCTGATGAACAAGAAAGGATCAGAGGACTTCTAAGAAGCTGAACCTGCGTTACGATTGGGTAGGGCTTACATTGACACTTGGAGTTCTTATGAGCACAACCGTATGTGGAGAGTGAGAATGATGACGACATTGCAGACCATTTCCTCTGTGGCTTACGCTCGCATTTGGCTCCAGGTACTAGGTGTTGCTGTGATGCGATTTAACCTTCTAACAAAAGTCGACATTTTTGACAGTAAAAATAAGAACAGGCTACGAAGGTGACTTTCCAAATGGAACTGACACTGAACTAACTAATAATTTGGAAAAAAAGAGATGAACTGTCTAAGTGGACCATGTGTTGAAGTTCCAGGTGTGGCACTTTTGGTAGCTCTAGGTAGGAAATACACCCAAAATATCAATCAAAATTCAGGCCAGTGTACTTAAAAGGAACAAACAAACGTATAGTATGCTTTACTATAGCTTATATTTTCCACTACATACAAAATCATCAGCACACTTGATGCGTTGTAAAAGTAGGCATTAGGAAGAGAGATGTGAACGATAATGATTCAGTTTCTTATGATTGAATCAAGCTACCGTCCGAATTGGCAGCTCAATTAAGATGTGTTCCCAAAGTACTATAAATGATAGGGCGAATTGTTCCTAGCAAATCTGATTTCAGATTTTATCAACTGTTGCATGGCTTGCCGTCTAATCGCGTGCTTACAATCACCGGCCTTCAATTCATAACGAAAATTAAAGATTTAATATCTTCAATCTACTCAGACTGCCCAATTTTTAGATGCCAAAGAAAAGCAAGTCTATAACTTTGTGACGTGACATTTACGGTCTATTTCGCATAATATCAAACCTAGGAGTTGTTAGAAATCCCAGAGCAATAAAATTTACGAGCGTACATCATATTTCTCAATGATTAGTATTCCAGTACTTGCCTCACAATGAATTGCTCAACATATGACTTCATCGCAATGACATCCACTTCTACTTCTCCATGTAACACATTCTGAAAATGGTTAAAAAAAAAAATAAGTTACACAAAGTTTGCGCAGATACTTTGGTAATGTTTACTCATCAAATAGATACAAACCCGTACTCGTACGGATACTATGTGAATAAAATCCGCCACGTTACTTAATTTCACGCGCCAAAAATCTCCACCACAACAAATTTATTGGTTTATGGCCAAAAATAGTAATTATCTAATTTTTGGCCAGTTCCGTCAGAAGACACACGTACAACTGTATCTATGTATGTACATAAATAGTCGCTCCAATTCGATAATCCGTCATCGTCATCTTCGTCGGTAGCCCCGGTCATAACAAGATTCCCCAGTGTATTGTAAGAGGTATTCCACAATGAGGACTTCATGCCCTTGACGCATTCAAAAGAAACACAAACTTTGCACGTGAGTCACGCTTTCCAAGTGTATATTGGTTTTCTCAATCTCGAAATGCTTGAGGGTTCTGTTGAACAAGCACAAACAGACAGATATTTGTAGCACTCTTAACCTACGAACTTACGCACTTTGGGAGAAAGTTCATCAAATATTGGCACTTTAACTACATGCTCGTACTCTTAACCCACACCAACCAGCATGTGCTTCACTCAATGTATTCTACTTGACGTTTCGTATGTTGAAAGTTGCTGTCTTCCGACTTTAAAGGCAGCATCAATAGTACAAGAATGCGTACTTTTAGGGTATAATGGCCAAAAAAGTACTTTCATCCTTTGAGCACACACAATACGAATACTTCTGACAGCTTTAAAATTTAAATTAATGACAATTATGACATCCAACTGACAGATGTCTTGTCAACAATGATCATGTGTGACAGTTCTAAGCTCATGTATAGTAATCTATCGTTTAGATACAAACGAGTACATTAATTGCGATAATTTACACAAATGATATTCTGCTACTTCGGAATTCGATTAATATTAAGTGGAGGCGCTTATTTGTAGTGCGCCAATATCTGGTTAATGTCAATTGCTCAGCATGCTTTGAATTACGCATGCAAAGCGCTTGTGACATATTGAAGGTGGTTCGCGCCAAGCGGACGTTTTTCGAATTTATAATTAATTGCGGTGCGAGCGTTTAGCCTCACTGAACGCTTCTGTTTTTCGATTAGTAGTTTGAAAAATTAGTTCAATGCCGAAACGTGAGTTTATTTTTCACTTTAGTTGACAATAAAATTTGGTTTTTGGTAAAAAAAAAAAAAAAAAAAAACAAAACAAAAAGATGGCTGCGCTAGAAGTACGTCCAAAAAGGTACGTCGGACACAGCTTGTTTGAAATGTGGTAGATCATATAAATCACAATTTTAACGGGCACTATGCACGCATAGTGACACGTTTTGTCGGAAACTGTGTCAAGTTTAAACTAACAGTTGGTTCGAGGACATTTTTTAGTTTTAAACAAGGCTGATCCAACACGAAGCGGAGGCAGGAAATGTTCAAGTTTGTAAGTACCAAGCCTTCGATCCCCAAAAATTGAGAGTTCTTTAGTGGAGGCTTTATGAAGTATAGGAAGCAGCAATGTGTCCGAAAAGAATCATCAAAGGCCGAGAGTTAGAAATGACAATCAACAATGGAGGCTCTAAAAGTCTACTCATCAAAATTGAATTTTTGAAATCAGTCGGAAATGACATAAGTAGCATAAACTCGTTTTGTGACATTTCTGCTACATGAAGCCGGATATGCAGAATGATTATGGAGAGTGGCATCAAAAAATAGCGAACGCAACGCGTTTTTAATTCTGGATTCGCCACTTTAGGCTACGTTGGTGGATTCAGTTCCTTCAATAACGTGAAATAGGGTAAATTTCTGGCAGGCTTTACCCAGGCGTGATACCAGAAGCGATTTCTGTCGCCACTGGATAGCTTGGCAATCGATTAATGTGAACAAATGCATACAGCCATGCTCAAGGCATACGAGCAAAAAAACAACCAAAAACGCTTAGCTCGGTAAGATCGTCACTGCAGAATCAGAACGAAGCAGGAGGTAGAGGAATCTATTCAGAACCTAAACGGTGCCCTCAGCAAATATTTTGAGCTGACGTTTCCAGCCAGAAAAAAAACAAAATAATCCAAATCATCCGTTCCATAGTGGAATGCAGATCTACAACGATTAGGTAAGGAAATCAAATATTTTTAAACAGAGTTCAAAACAAAAAGGACTTTTGCGATACGCCTGAAAAATTAGGTGAAAGAAGCAGGCTGGTACAGGTCCCCAGAAGGGCAAATCAGCTGAACTGAAAGCACTCAGAAGATCTGACGGGACCTAAACTTAGTCGAATGCAGATATATCCAGACTCATGCTTGGAACTTACTTCCCACCTGCAACTGGTTGTGGTGATGGATGTGGATATGGTCATCGAACACGCTGTTCTTCAATGGGATATATCCAATTATTTCACAGAAGGTGTAGTTCAACAATTGGCAACTTTGAGAAGAGTTTTCACTGCAAGTCGAGCACTGACATTCGTTCCTGGTGAACCGTAAGAGTAGTAAGAGTAAGTAGCATACTTACTAATAGTTTTACACAAATCAGTTTGACTTGCTTTATGTGTTGGTGATAATGCTGGAGCTTCATATGCGCAAAACTCCTTTGTGGTCAAAAAGGAGTACGCGCTGGGGATTTTCACCGAGAGTCAGGGTGCTTTTGACTTTTTTATTTTTTAAAGCAGCGCGCGCTCAAGGGATTGGTACCCTTAAATTGAACACAGTGCGGGCGAAGGAAATTAGGGAGGACAGAAAGATAGGTACCAATGCACGTTGGTTTTAAATGTCTGAATGCTATAATGACTAGGAAATAGAGAGCTCAGCAGGGCATTTCACAAGCGAGTTGTTCGGATTAGGAAGGAATCACGATATTTCAGAGTACGTCCGAAAGTCGGCTTGAGGGTATACTGATGAGCATTCATAGCGACACGTGTGTTACGGTTAAAGGTTTGAAGGTTCGGAATGATACTGGCGATTTCTATGGAGCACTGGTGGTGGAAATAGCGATAAAACAGAGGGAAACACGAGAAATTACGTCGATGTTCGAGCGTGTCCATTATTTGAGTGATATTAGTATCTCTTATGAGTTTTATCGCACGGTTTTGAATCCGGTCTAGCAGATGCAGAGATGTTTTAGGCGCACCTGACCAGATGTGGGTACTGCACTCCAATTTTGGGCGGATGAATGCCTTATATATTGAGCCAGATCAGAATGGGAAAAGTATTTCTTACATCGTTTGAGGAAATCTAGACATTTCATAGCATTTTTGACGACATCGAATATGTGGTCATTCTAACGTAAGTTGTCACTGACACACATACCGAGAATGGAAAGTTTTTCGGTTTCGACGATGTAAGTGCCATTCATGGATAATGGCTGGGTGTTTGGATTTCGCTTTAACGACAGCATTGTGTTTTGGAAGCGTTAAATTCCACTCTGTTGATAGTTCCCCAATTGGTTATCCTGTTGATATCGGAATTTAATGAGCTTAACACACGCTGCCGATCCCGTTATACTGCCGAAGAGCAGGGACGTGAATCCGGAAATGAATATGAAAAGCAGAGAGTACTGCCGTCAGCAAAGTAATATATTGGATTAGAAGTAGCAGACAAGCAGACATCGTTGCTGAAAATTAAAAAAATGGGTCAGAGACAGAACGGAGCCCTGGGGCACACCAGCATTTATTTTGTGAATATCAGACTTGAAACCATTCAAGATAACTTGAATTGAACGTTCCGAAAGGTAATTTCTAATCCATTGAAGAAGAGATTCAACGATCCCAAAAGCACGCATTTTCGACAAAAGAGCCCGATGCCAAACTCTGTCAAATGCCTTATAAATATCAAGTGCAACTATTGTATCTTGCTTTCGCCAAATTGATGTACGCTTTGGTTCCTCATTTCGGTTAGACATGCCATCAAACCACCAGTGGACTTGTTGCTACGAAAACCATATTGCTGGTTATTGAGATGTTTTCATGACCCTGGAAAAAAGGGACGTAAGTGCAATGGGTCTGGACAGAGTAGAAGATTCGCCCTTTTTAGGGACGGGCTGAACAAATGCTGTTTTCCATCTGCTCGGAAAGAGTCCTAAAGAGTAGGATTGATGAGAAAGCTTACGCAGTGGTCTGGCCAGCGTGGAAGAAAACCTCTTCAGAAGAAGGGGAGATATGCCATCTGAATCAGCGGATTTACGAGGGAGGGATTTACGTTCAATATATTCTCGGTATCGATATGAAGGAAAATGCGAATTCAATTTAAATTGTTTTTATTTTTCAATATAATCTCCCCTAACATCAATGCATTTGTTACATCTTGAGATAAGCTTTTTTAAACCCTCAAAAAAATAAATTTCCTCTTTCTCTGCAAAATACCGACTTGAGTTCTTCATCATCTGAAAATCGTTTTTTCAAATCCGGAAACAGGAAATAATCACTAGGGGCAAGGTCTGGACTATAGGGTGGGTGTTGGATTTCTTCGAAACCACAATCTCGCGCAGCAGCCTTGGAAACTCACGCCGTGTGAACAGGAGCGTTGTCATGAAGAAGCAACACACCCGCTGCGAGTTGACCCCGTCTTTTCTTTTTAATTTCCTCCCGCAAATTATGCAAAGTGGAAGCGTAGGATGCGGCGTTGATGGTTTCACCTTTTTTTTTGTACTCAATGAGCAAGATTCCCTTTGAGTCCCAAAAAACTGTGGCCATGAGCTTCCCGGCAGACGGAGTGACTTTGAACTTCTTTGGGGGGCCTGTTCCTTTTTTATGCCACTGCATGGACTCTTGTTTGCTTTCAGGGTCATAGTGGTGGACCCATGTTTCGTCCCCAGTAACAATTCGATCCATAACACCGTCCGCGTTCTCACTACACATCTCCAAAAGCTCTCTACAGCATGCGATTCTCACTTTTTTCTGAGGCGCTGTGAGCATTCGTGGCACCCACCTTGCACTGACCTTTGAAAAGTTAAGATGGTCATGAAGAATGGTGTGAATGGTACCAATTGAAAGCTTGGTGATCTCTGCCATCATTTTCACCTTTATTCGGGCATCCTCAAGAACAAGTTTTTCGCCGGAGCGGGGGTCCTCTTCAATGCTCTCTCTGCCTCTCTTGAACTCACTTGACCACTTTTGCACAGTTGATAATGAAGGTGCGGAACCCTGGTAAACAGCCACCATCTCTTCATGAATAGTTTTTTGACTTTTTCCTTGCTTAGTGAGAAATTTAATTACAGCGCGATGCTCAATTTTCACCATCATCGTCTCAGTTGCCATTATGATTCTGTTTGACTAGAGATAAAACGCGAATTAATAATCACATTTATATGAAATTTTACATGAATGCACTAAAATAATAGTATTACTTGATAAATAAGTCAATTTATATATACAACCACAGCTTCACCCCGATATCGAGAATATGAGAATACGCCCCTCGTATGTATGTTGAGTTCTTTAAGTACTCTTGCTACTACACGAGTGCGAAAGTGGATTCGTCCCATTGAAGATTCGACGCACTCAAGTGTAGGCGGAGACAAAGCACAATCTGGAAGTGTTGAGCTGGCAGCAAAGTGTCATTATGAATGAGGCAGAGTTTCTGATGTTTTTGACAAACGATCAAAAGCTTTTACCACATTTGGAACTTTGTGTTATTGTTTGCCTTAACTTTTGGGCGTATTGAAATTTCACCCGCATAAGAAAGACGTTGCAGTCATTCCTGGTTCCTTTAAACTTTTTTCGTCTTTCCTTTATCGGGTTGGTTTTGGAGGACCGAAAAAACATTTCTCTAACCCTGACTGCCTCTTTACAGCTCGAGTCGTACTATGCCTTTTCTTTTGGTTTGATACTCTTCGTCCGACGAGAAATAAGTAAAGGATCTCATTCCAAAGAGAATAGTGTTTGTGATCATATCAGCAGCGGCATCCACGTCATCATCGAGGAAACATGACGACCAGTTAATTCCTAAAGAAGCTTTTAAGTCCGCTCCAATTGGCTTTCTCGTATTGCCATACGGTTCTTTTAGGAATCTTTTCTCTAACTGTGTGGTCGGGGTACGAGAAATTAGTTGATAAGACACAGTGGTCCGACGAGTCTAGAAGGGATAGCACATTGATCTTGTATTTGGCAGGGTGAGAAGTTAAAAACAAGTCCAGGATGTTGGCGGTATGACTATTCACAACTACGAAACTTTTGACGGCACGTGTAACTCCGCAGACATCAAGGCGTAGAAGCATCACTAGTTTTTGGAATAAGAGCAAAACTGGTGAAAAGACACTGATTGCGGATGGTGACTGCAACCAATATGTTCTGTTTGGAAATAAGTTTTCAGTCAATACTCTAAAAACTGAGGTTGAGGGGTGCCTATGCGGTCTAATTCATCGACATGCCATGGCGAAAACCTTCAAGTCATTGCGGGCTTTATGAAAATATAAAGCCTAGACATGAGCCTTGCCACAGAGAAAGTTCTTAGTATCTACACGGCTATGATATTGCTGCTTTTACCAAACTCGAAATGAAGGTCGGCCTCGGCTCCTAGCAGCTTTCCATAATACGCCTGATAAATCTATCTATCTTCCCATATCAATGGCTGCATTCACATGAAAGCCATCTTCTGTTTAAAAAACAAGAGGTCGTTGGAATTTTAATGATGTTGCGCGTCGACTGGTTTTAACCCTGGTCTTATGGACATGCATCAGACGGCATGTCCATCAGTCTGCTGCGACTGTACGAACTCATACTTTAAGAATGATTTTGGACAGAATCTGAATAGTACCAAAACCTATCTAGTATGGGGCGTTGGTGTCCTTTTGGAGTACGACATCTTTCTATGAAAAACTGAGAAATTCCAGTACGGAGAACAATTTAATAATTCTTTGCCTAATAGCTCTGTCCTGAGAAGAAACAAAAAAATGTCCTAGGCAGAGGCGTTTTACACTCTGATTGAATTGGCAGTTGTTATCTTAACTCAATCATGTAAAACAATATTGTTACGAGAGAACTATCAGCCCCGGAAATAAATGGATTCAATTTAAAATGATGACATGCTATGAAATATGACAATGATTTAGGAGTATGGTTCTGAGGGCTACTAATGTTAGGTGGCAGTCCGCCTTGATCAGGCTCACATAGGACAGAGAAGACCTTTGTGAGAGTACATCACTGTCAGTACTCTCACAGTCGGAAGTGCAGGTTGAATCATTTAGTGCTTTTAGTAAAACCCAACAGACTATTGACCTTCATATTCGGACATATCTCCAAGATAATCGAAGAAGAAACCGTCCATAAGGATGAGTGGTGAGAACAGACTCAACCTTTTACGTGGTTATAATCGAGACTGACGATCTGGTAGCCGTTTCGTTATCAGCCAGCTATCTCTAGTAGATACCATAGTTCATTAGAGGGACCCCATCTAATTTGCTAACATTTTTGAACAAAATAATACACAATGGTTTGGAAGGTGAAACAAGATACTAATTGCGAGTTGCTAGGAGAATACAATGACTTATGCTTGTGGGAGCACTATTCATACATGAGGTCTAAAATAAAAGATCAACTCTGTGTTAAGATTGACGCTGCCCTTTGTTGTCTCAATCTATCTAACACAAATTGTGTGCAATATTTCGAAAGACAGACTTTAAGTCTTTCAAGTCATGAACACCCGCTAAGTTTTAAGTCGTCAATTTAAATAACCCATCATCATTAAATAGGCGCATCAAATCTAAGATGTTGCAATGCACACAAAGCATGCAGTCTAAGTCTTGACAAATCGTAAACACCTCAAAACTTGTTACACGTTACCTTGACTTCCATAAGCCTTTTCAATATCCCACCCCGTACCCAAAGATGAGTTCAAAATTTTCATTGTATTCAATTTTCAAATGAGTAGAATGTGTAGTGCTTTTATAAATTAAAGCGTACCGCATGAGTTTGTGGCAATTACGACAAACTGATGATCAGATTTATCGAGACAAGACACACAATGTCCATCTGTTTGTTAGGCAACATGGTTATTACAAACAATTTAGTCATAAAGACTTTTCAGCATCAAAAGTAAAGCGCATTTAGAGATACTGACAAGAAAATACAATTTAGGCCAGGTATTCCAAATGGAGTATAAGTATCTCAACTGCAAATGATGAATGCTGAGGTGGAGGTCTTCTTCACATCGACACTATTTTGAAGTGCGTTTATGAGGCATGTGCTTCATTGGGGGTAATCTCCTTCACTGCTTCAAGCTTGAAAAGTCGTTTTGTGCCTGAGCTGTAATTGAGATGTGTAGTTCGAGTAGTCGTAATTGTGTGCGAATCTGATTATAATCATCTGAACGGAGTCTTACGTAAGTCAATAATGTTGGTGAAGTCTTGTACTCGTATCTCGAACGAAATTTGAAAGACGCACTGTTCATAGCAATTAAGTCAATTAATGCACTTGTAGAAAATTGTACATAATGTGTAATGAAAGGCTAGGAGGAAGAGGAAGAGGCTTTCAACTTGATTTGGAGATTGATGGGACTGCAATCGAATGACGAAAAGGTAAACGGATTTATTCCATAGCTCTGAGTTCCTGCTCAACATGTTTTTGGGATTAGTCATCAGAAACTTCACATAGAGAAAGATTTTTTTTTGTAAATTACGTGTCACAGGATGAAAGAAAGAGTAAAGAACCATGCTTTCAGATCAAAGCAAGGGGGTACCGAAAATTCTGTTCGTGTTTGGCTGATGATGCATAACTCATGACAAATCAAAGCCTACTGTCTGCCTCTTCGAGATTTGACAAATGAAGGGGGGGTTTCTTTTAAACTGCTAGATCTTTCCATAGGGTAACTTTCACACAGGGCTGTCAGGTTTTTAATTCGCGAAAGGTTTAGAAGATTACATTAAACTATTTGTTCTTCATAATCCGCTAACTGAATTTGCTATTCGTTGTATTGTGGATAAATTTCGTAGCATCTAGAGTCTACGTGACGTACAGAAGAAAACGTAGCCGCTGTATTGTCAATTCGGTGTGGATCGCTACAGTTTGGCCTTTGCCAGTCCACTATGTTGAATGATTTGCGAAAAGATCTCGGCCTGCAGCCATGCAAGGTTCAGGCAAAGCGAGAATTAAAGCCAAGAGACAATGGACTGCGGCCGTAGTTCGCTGTTTGGGCTTATAACAGCTTGAAGTCGCCCTTTCCAGTTTTTTAGTGAGGGAACAAACAAAATTGCCATTTCTGGAGTGAAGTAAATCCAGCAGAGACTCATGAGTTACAGTTCCACACACAAGTGTACACTATTTGGTGTGGTCTTCACACAGGCGCTGGTCCCATCATCGATTCCAGATCGTACGACTTGATGCCACTCATTTACCTCTTCCAGGGATTTGTAAAGCCTTTGGAACATGCTGATAAGCCGAAAAATGTACGGACCATGGAAGTTAATATTCAGCGTCACGTAGATGACCCTATCATTTCCGTTCAATAATATATTCGATAAGATATCTGATCAATTGACGCTTTCAAATTGTCGTCCCTCGGCTTTGAACCAGTATCATTAAAATGGACATCTTCTTACCTGGGAAACCATTATTATGGTGTTCGCTTTAGATGCGCCCTTTAAGTTCTTTCCTTTGTGAACACTTCTGGCGCTCCACAAGGCAGCTACCTATGTCATTTTAGTTTCATACTAACCATAAACGATCTTGATAGGGTCATTAAATACTCCTCCTCTCCGTCTGATCTAGCTACGAACCACAAGACACCACTCTTTTTCAAAATAGCTTCGATAGGTTTTCTATTTGGTGCGTCAGAAATTGCAAAGTGCCTAACATCATCCGATGCCGAATACCCTAGTACGTTCGTTAAAACAGTCTCATCCACGATTTTCCCTTATTCATGCTGAACCTGTAGTCCTTCTTCGCTCCGTCCGGGACATTGGGATTTGGTACAACACAGAACTAAGGTTAGGTTAAACAGGATATGCCAACATACAGACACCAGGCACCAAAACGGGCCCATCGGGATCGCTGTAGAACTAGATAAATTTGTCTTCAAATGGCAAAAACATAAACAAACATCCAATTTCCCAGCAAAAGCCAAGAAGGCCTTTGAAGTTCGTGCCGTCTATTTCACTAAAAATTATCTTCGACTACACGATATTGCCTCGCATTCACACAGTATGTGCGTTATGTCCTCAACAGCTTGCAGATCACCGCAGGATCTACTGAGACAGTGTTATGTTAGAATTCCTATTATTGTCCTAAGTTTATACCTGTTTAATTTTATTAACTCCCTAGACCTTTTGCCTTCAAAAAGTGGCCAGAGAGCCTTGGATACCCTGTGTCTTTCAAGACTTGACCAACTTAGGTTGGCAGACTTTATGATTTTTCCCTCGATAGTGCCCCTTACTATGCAAAGGGGTGGTTTGATATTAACGATCTCACTATTATCGAGTAGCCCCCTCCTCTTCTTGCAAGCTCATCCGCTTTTTCATTTCTTTTTACACCGCAGTGTCCTGGCACCCAGCACTGTCTCACCCGATTCTGACTACATAATGCCTTGAGCACTTTGCGACAGCGCCTGACTATATCAGAATTGATGTTTGTCGATTCCACTACCTTGAGTTCGGCCTGGCTATCGATGTAGATGGCGATATAACTTTCGGATATCGATCTCATCTGCATTAGCTCAGCCGCCCTGAGGACAGCCAGAACTTCTGATTTGATGACACTGATTGCGTCTGGTAGCCTTATCGACACTCTTTGTTCTGGGTCTTCTGAGAGGATACCAGAACCTGTTCCTTCCTCTGTTTTCGAACCGTCTGTGAAAATTGCAATTTTATTTGCCAGTCGTCCCTCTCCGGGTATATTATGTCATACGGAAGGTGGAAGTCGACCAAGGAAGGAATTTAATCCGTGTCCGAAGCTACTTCTCTTGAAGTAACCCAAATTAGTGAGTCATATCGCATCGTTTCCAGTAAGTTTTTTGATCTGTAAATCAAGCAGTGTTAGGTGCAGAAAGGTGTCCAATGCTGCCGTACTGAGCTCCCTATAATGACGATGGAAGCCGATCTTTGAACTGCCGCTAATTTTCCATAAACTTGTTGCTTCCCACCATACTAGTGCGCCATATGTAAGTATGGGTCTTACCACAACCGTATACACCCAGTACACCATAGTGGGTCTTAAGCCCCAAATTTTACTTTCTGGTGAAAAGAACCAGTTCCGTTTTGGAAGGGTTGGCACAGCTTTTTGCCCAAGTGCTGATCATTTTCGGGGCAACCTCCATAATCTCGCTTAAAATATTTAAGTATTTTCCGTGCACTATTATGACCACGTTATCTGCGTATGTCGTGTCACTTATACCCATTGTACTAAGCTTTCTAAAGATGTCATTGGTAACCATAGGAGTGGCGATATGACTCTGCCTTGAGGGGTTCCCCTGGTTACAGACATTCTAACCGAGCTTTGCCCAGTGGAACAGTTTATTTTCCTGGTTGCAAGCTAGTTGCAAACTCAGTTTGTAATGCCCTGTTCAATGTTAGCGTCTAGAGCATTTTTAATGACAGTGAACTCCACGTTATTGGAGGTTCCTTCAATATCGAGAAAGGCCGCCATCGCAAACTCACCAAAGTGTAGATCCTTTTCTATTGTCCCCACCACCTCATGCAGGGTGGTTTCTACAGATTTTCCTTTAATATACCCATGCTGTGGCTCAGTCAAAAAGCCATTACGCCATCTATGCCTAATATGAATCTCCAATAGTCGCTCTAGAGTTTTAAGCATAAATGATGACAGACTTATTGGTCTGAAGTCTTTTGCTGTTATACCATATGCTATATGCCGCAGAGAGCGTACTTTCCGTTCGCATATTGATAAGATGAAGATTAAAGCCGACTCATTTCATGACTTTATTTGACCAGATTCCTCTTCTTTATATTTGTTCGGATTTCTGATTTCTTCTTAAGTCGGCTTCGCATTATCTTTTCAATATTGAAGAGATCATATGATAGCGCTTTGACGAAATACTTTTTTGACATAAAAGATTTTGGTGGTTTATGAAGGCTTCCTCTGTCGTTTATTGTCATGTAGCCAAAACAACTTTATAAATATTGTCATATGGGGTTTTAAAATCGATATATAATATTCTGTATCTGCCAAGGTACGTCCCTGAAGTGGACAAAGTTCAGATAGTTTTACTCTGGGTAAACGGTGATGAAACTCCATTCATTGGGCATAGTTTGTATAGGGGTGAGTGGATGTAATGTTGGCAGTAAGCTCGTCTGATTCAACAATTTTATATCGTTATCCAGACCCTTTTCTGTGAACCGAATTATTGGCAGCCCCGCTGAATAGCTTATTATGCCTGACTATGAAGTGGTGGTAACTAAAATCACCGGCTCGTTAACGATCTGTCAAAGAAATCCTTCTAGATTGTTAACACTTTCTGTGAGTTTACTTCTCCGGGTACGTTGTGTTCCTACCTATTATAGAAAGGAAACATATTATACCAGACCACCAATTTGGGTTTCGAGTGAAACATTCAACCATTGACCAAGTACATCGGATAACAAGCACAGTAGAAAAGGTGCTTGAGGAGAAAAAAGTATCTTCTACAGTTTTTCTTGACGTAGCACGTGCATTTGACAAGTTTGGCATAAGAAAAGAAAAACTGAAAAAGATGCTACCTAATGCACATGCTAAAATTCTAAGATCTTACATATCGGGTAGATACTTTCGCATAAAAGAGAAGAACGTTTAGAAATCAAAGCAGGTGTACCTCAAAGAGGCGCTATTGGGCCAGTACTCTATCTCAGCACAAGAATATAACACGATCGCTACATTTGCTGATGACATGGCTTTAATGGCAGTTGCAGTAAGCAATGAGGAATCAAGTCGTAAACTACAAGCCATTCGATAGCGATAGACATTCAAATTTGGACAAAAAAATGGCGAATAAGGCTAAACACATTAAAATCCGTACATGTTGAGTTTACAAATAGAAAAGTAGAACATACACCCTGATGACTCGAACTGCAACCAACTTCAGACTGCTATAATTTCCAAACCGTTCATTACAGTGAGCTCAAATTTTGACACATGACAGATGATTTTATTATTTACAAGCCTTTTAAACGATTTGCGACAACTGAGAGTTGTGTTGAAAATTTTTTATCCGCGATGGAATGTTTGAATTGTAATAGTGTGATTGCTTTATATTTGGCTGGAAAACCACAGGTAGCTATCGTTAGAGCCCTCCAGCACCTCAACGTGAATAAATCATTTGTGTCTCGAACCATAGCTCGTTACCGTGATACTGGCAGCGTTGCAAAACGCCATGGAGGTGGTAATAAAAAAAACAGCAACATCGGCAGAAATGGTTCGGAAAGTGAAGGCTCGAATTGAGCGAAATCCGCGTCGAAGTGGAAGAAAAATGGCTCGTGAGCTCAACATGTCGTTGGAACGGATGCAACACATACTGAAAAATGAGATTGGGCTCAAGCCATTGAAGTTCCAAAAAGCATACGATCTTACACCGCAACAGAAAAAAGTAATAGTCCGAGGGATCCAAATCCAGTTACCAATCGATGCCAAAAGTCCGCCCGATTCCGCATCAGCAAGTCCAAACACACTTTCGAAGTGCTGTCGCGTTCGTGTTTTTGGTCATTCGTAGCACCCAGCGGCAGGATGACTTTTTCATATGCAGAATATTGCCCAAAATATGGCGTGTGCGCTCAGTACTAATCTTTGTGGTATCAGCTAGCTCACGCACCTTCACTTTCCGATCAGCCAACACCATTTCATGTATTTTTTTGACATTGTCCTCTATAAGCGCATCGGAGGGCCTGCCGCTGCGGACTTGAGTCGGAAATGAATATGAAAAGCAGAGAGTACTGTCATCAGCAAAGGAATATATTGGATTAGAAGTAGCAGACAAGAGATCGTTGATGAAAATTAAAAAGAGTGTCGGAGATAGAACGGAGCCCTAGTGCACACCAGCTCTTACTTTGTGAATATCAGACTTGAAACCGTCCAAGACAACTTGAATTGAACATTCCGAAAGGTAGTTTCTAATCCATTGAAGAAGAGAGTCATTTTTGACAAAAGAGCCTGATGTCAAACTCTGTCAAATGCCTTAAAAGTATCGAGTGCAATTATCTTGCTTTCGCCAGATTGATGTACGCTTTGGTTCCACTTTTTGGTGAGACATGCCATCAAATCACCAGTCGACTTGTTGCTACGAAAACTATACTGCCGGTCATTAAGAAGCTTTCGTGTTTCGAGATATTTCATTAGCTGACGGTTTATCAGCGTTTCCATGACGTGCTGGGACTAATCATTGAGGTGTCAATCTTAAAGGTCATGACAGAAGAACTTCTCAATCGTTTTAGTGGTAGTTTAAAGTATATGTTGCCCTTGGGCTAAACTGCAAAATCTAAATAACATCCCGGATCAATAACTTCTATTCTAAGGGTAAAACCATACCCATTCGATGGTTATTTTGGGAAAAACTCTAAAAATTTCCCAGTAAACATTGAATAACTAATTTTACCGAACTACAGTCCCCGCTTATACATTTCTCGAAAATTTATTCCAATCACGAATCTAACTAACCCATCAGCTGATATTAAAACCCCAGACATGAATGACCGTCTTCAAAGAGTTTACCATCGACCAAAGTCAATTACCATAAAATTCGTCAAATTATGCGACGCTGCCATAGTAAAACCGAAATCATCGAGTCTATTGGCAAGCCTACAGTGTCAGTAGTGTTGCCAAGCCCATACGTTTTGAACGATCCCAAGAGACACACACAACCACACAAGATCGCAAAGAAGCCAAAACATGATCTACGTAGTATCGCTTGCATCCATTGGATACACCGCACCGGCCGCCCACTTAAGAAAAATGTAGGCAACCGCTTAGGTTTCGATTTCGTTTTTTTTTTTTTTTTTTTTTTTCGAATTCGAATTACATTCGAACGTCCTTAAAGGTCATCACGTACACCGGTTTCATTTAATCGACTTTTGTTGCTGTTGTTGTTGTTATTGCTGTTATTATTGTTGCGGTAGTGCTGCGGTGTACAAGTATCTATGTACCTATATACTCGTACGTATCGCAGCGCATTGCGAAATCGTTCGCATTGAAGATGTCAGGTTTTGGGTATAACAGCATTTTAGTGACGCTACGCCTGCGCCTTTGCGCTGCATGCATATACCTATAAATTTATAGATGCGACTCATGGTGGGCTCGCGTAAAGTCGTAACGTAGTACGGAACGGACGACGACGAGCAGCGTCGATGCCTTGGTAAGGTTAACTTTTGCGAATGGAATTTATTGGGCCAACATGTTTTGGTTTGGAGTTTTTTGATTGATTTTTTTCTTTTATACTTCTTCGTCTTGCTCCTCTCAAGGTGGCATGCTGTGTTCGTAGTTTTGTTTGGTGGCTTTATCTGTAACGGAATTTTAAGGTCGAATGGTGGTTTGTTTTCAAGTAGTAGCAATCATGACTCGTCGATAAGGACTGCCGACGGAGCGACGTTGAGCCACGCCAATTGCTGCAACAATGTAACAGGCGAAGGGAAAAGGTGTCAACATTCCTTTTCTTTTTTGCTCAACTTAATGGAATATTTTTGAGATTTTTTGCTTGTTGCAAAAATGACTTTTAAGGAAAACAGCAATTGGACTGTGGAATGCTGATGGGTAGGTTTGGAAGTAAACGAGGAAAATATTTATGGCAGAGCGAATGGTAAACATTGCCGGCTACGGGATGTTTTTGACAATTGACTTGAAATTGAAGTTGAAGTAGCATTTTTCTTGTATGGAGATGATATATCAATTTGAACTTGATCTTATCTTAACCGGCTATATTTACATATAAGTAAAGGGTTTAGTTGCTACTTTAAAGTTTTTGAAATGGAGCTTGGATTTTGAGGACTGGTCAGTGCTGCAATGGACATGGGAGAGATATGCTCCGTAGTAGAGTTACTGGCTCTGTTATCGAAAGGACCTTGCCTTCCAGATTGGGGGTTGTCTGTGCGATTGCTACCACGACCATTGTATAAGCCCAATTGCTGCGAGGTAATCAACAACTTCGAATAAGAAAGGATACACTCCTGTCAACGCTGTAAAACAAAAACAACGGACTTTGCAAAGACCATGTCTCTAACCGAAAAAAGCTACGATAAAATAGATATCACCGCCATCCAGCGAGTGAGTGCGGTGGCATAGGCCGGCAATAAGTGGATGAATATTATAGAGAACAGAAGAGTCGTCTATCTGCTTCGAATTTATTGTAAATGTGGCGATAGAATAAGGCAATAAGTCCTGGGCTTTCGGCACGTGTACGAACATCATTTACTCATAGTAATTTGCGCCAAAGAAAAACGCGTCAAGGCCAGCGCTCACAAACCTACAGATCCAGCTCCCATGAATTGATTCCACAAGATTCTAAACTGCGGCAACTATAGAAGCACCATCGCCTGGTTGATGTATTTTCGATGCAGCCTAACAGTGCTGTTTTAAGTCCGGTATGTCCCCAATTAATCAAGCAAATATTGACGAGAATGCAGGAAGGGCAAATCGATATTAGACACCTTTTTATCACCAATGACAGCATCTATAAAGACGAGCTAAACAGAGTCATGTTCAGTTTTGACATACCTGCGAAACTCGACAGATTCGGGAGAATGACGGTAAAAGACCATCGATGCACGGTTAAGGTCGGATCCTAAGGTAAAAAAGGCTTAGAGAAGGTGATGAGCTGTGAAGTGACTTCTTTAACATCATACAAGTAGTTGAGAAAAATTTGCATTGCCAGTTGTCATTGGTGCCTTTGCAAGTAGTGAAACGGAAGCAGCTAAAATCAATTCATCTGCGATAGAAGCCAAAACCAAGTCCATGCTGTTAACAATAAAAGACGCGCAATATCTACGAATGGGCCAGAATCAAAAGACAGCTGTGGTAGCCTCGAGTTAGATTTGCCTTACCAGCATACTCTGAGGATATTGTTTATATTGGTAGGGACGGTAGCAAACGGTTATGAAGATATCCACCAGCATTTTGAACACAAGATCCTGCGGGTAATTTTTAATCCCGTTCGGCTTCACGGGCCTAGAAAGGGATATAAAAGCAAATTCTGCGAGCTGCGAGTGATCGAGGCCTGATCAGAAAGGTAAGCATCGGACATCTGAGATGTCCAGAAATAATAGAATGAATGGATGGCAATGCTCCAGCTTGAAGAGTCTTGAATTCTAATCCAGAGAGACAACTCGTTAGAAGAAGATCTCACCATGTTGGAGCTTGTAACTGGAGACAGTTTGCCAAAGACTGTGCTAACTAAAGAAGTTTATTTACAGGGATACACCCCGGACTGGCGTAAAGTATTACATCAGCCATGAAGTGAGCATGATATTAATTGACCGGGACACGTCAAGCCTACCCATTATCTAAGGGCAAAGGGTAATGTAGACACTGTTCTATGGTAGTCAGAACTTGTAACTCTATTCTGTTCTGAAAAGTGATGACGAATTTTGCGTAAGACTTTATAGAAGGACGACAAGACAGGCAAAAAATATTATCTTCTAAAGATTAGCTCTTAAGGAGTGATCGTATAGAGCAGTTTTGCTGCGGAATAACAATAACTTCATCAAAACTATTAGCTCCGAAATAAGAAGAAGAAGATACAAACATGCATAACAGCACACATAAACCTTACAGTTCTGCACAGCGAAGTAAGCAATGAAAGCACCATTTTCTTTTGCCAGAAACATATAACCAAATCATAACATGTTGTCCAAAGAACGAATAACTCATCATTGTAAAGCTGAACAACATCAAGACGGCACCAAAAAGCTTTAAACTTCACTGGTAAAGAGTGTCCACGAATGCAGTTCTTTTCCAGCAAAAAAATGAGAATAGGGAACCCATATTGTCCCATATAGTCTTAGGCGAAATTAAGCCTTTCTTAAAAATATTGTTGGGGCTGGGTACACTAATTTTTACTTTGCTTTCTCCTATAGGTCATCATTAATCAGCAGGCCCTAATGCAGAACAATAACGTTACAACAACGATACCTCCTCGAACATCAGCTCTCTTCAAGAAATGGACATATGGGTAAATGACTCCGTCTGCAGCTTGATCCGCTTAATTCTCAATGGTAGGTAGAGTCATAAGTGCAACCTATGGTCGGTGCTCTACAAGAAAGGAACCACACGGAGAAATATCTGTTCTCCCATGAGCTGGTTACCGAATTAGAAGAAGTAAGTAGTAGGTAGGTAGGTAGTAGGTGACGCAGGCATCATTTCCGATAAGCCTAAGGGATCTTTGACATGTGTGCTGTGGCCTCAGTGTGAATCGGCTCAAAACGGAGCTGGTCATCTTTAAATTCAATATTCCCTCCATCATACCATCGAAGCTGATTGGCGTCTCTCTAAGTTTATCGTGTGACATGTACCATGCTCTTATCCTGGACAACAAACTGAGTTGGGACGATTTTGTTGTAGAGCGAAACAAAAAACTCTAGCTGCCCTCGTAAAAGAGAGATGTAGGCTCAAGGTCAAAGTCAGGCACTGGTTCCGCAACATGGTTGTGAGACCAATTCTCACTTATGGCATAACAGTTTGGTGGCTTGCGCTGAAAAGGCGGACGTACATATATACATACATATCGCGCTCTCCCCAATCGCGGCTCCCCCAGACCTACTTTCCAAACTCTGCTGCCTACAGACTGCAATTTATTTTGCACTCAGACTGGAAGATACTCAGCAACGAAAATAATTAAACGTAGGACATGCCAGGCTAAGGAGTTAACTGAAATTGAGTTAAAAGATGACTTCAGTACCTGATAAAGGAAACGCCCATTCCCATCTGCATGATTGGCTCGGGGCATTAGCGGTAGGAGCCAATCCTTTATTCCACCCACAAATTGTACTGTCTTCCAGGTCGTTGCTTAGTTCTGCCTAAATTCAATACTTGGTAGACAGTCAAGGTGCGATCAGATCCATAACTTCGAACACCGTACAAACGAGCGTGGTTAGAGACTCCTGCATACCTCTAAACAAGATGGCTAAGCATTATAGGATCACATATTGCTAACTCCTGAGACATTTGAACGACCTAGAGCGCTTCTCAATGAACAAGTCAACGTCAAGTCATCATATGCCCCGATAAGAAAATGAAACACTTTTAAGGATAACTGTGGGACATTAAGACCAGATTGAACGGTACAAGGTGGGGCAAAAGTTGTCACCCAAAGTTCTTTGCCTGTAAATTTTTTCATGATTGAAAAACTTTGGTTCTGCTTTTGGTTTAGGTTTATTTGATGTCTTCAATTTGTTTTCATTAAGTCGAGAAAATAATATCGGCTGCCGCCAGAATTGATGACCATACGGGGCCGTTTAGTAGCATTTTCCGTCACTCTTGCCGGAACTTTCGGCGATAGATCCTCGCATTCTTGATGAATATTCTCTTTGAGGGCTTCAAGAGTCTGAGGCTTGCTGACATAGACTCGTGACTTCAAAAAACCTCAGAAAAAGAGGTCTGGAACGGTTAAATCAGGGGATCTTGCCGACCAGTGCAAACCGCCAAAACGAGAGATTAGGCGACCCGGAAATGCAGCCCTCAGAATTTCGGCTGTGGCTCGTGCAGTATGCGCCGTTGCTCAATTCTGTTGGAACCCCATGTTCTCCAGTCCCAATTCAGCCAACTGAAGAAGGAGAAAGTCGTTGAGCATAATTCTGTACCGCTCGCCGTCCACAGTAGTCGTTTGGCCCGAGTCGTTTTCGAAAAGATAAGGCCCGATGATGCCTCCAGCGTAAACACATGCAGTAACTTTGAGCGGGTGTAATGGCTTTTCGTGGGTTATACGCGGATTTACGGTGCCCCAGAAGCGATAATTTTGCTTAGTCACATACCCATAGAGATGGAAATGGGTCTCGTCTCTCATGATGTTTTTCGATGAAAAGTTGTATCCGTTGTGGTCGAGATTCAGGATGGCTTGAGGGCAGGTTATACGCGCTTGGCGGTCAACAGCTAACAGCTGATGCGCTGTCTGCACTTTTTAAGGGAACATCTTACTGTTTTTCACCAAAATTCTAAGCGCGGCAAGTTGTCTGGACGATCCAGCTGCGATATTTTGAGCAGAACTGCTGTTCCGGGACCGGCCAGACGTGGCAGCATCTCGTGTTGTCCCATACTCTTCTATGCGAGCGGCTAAACGTCGTAGTGATTGCCCAGTTGGAGTCGGACGACCAGAAAATCTGCGCCGAAATTCACGCTACGCCAACACCACCGACGAATTTTTCCGCAACAAAAATCGTAACAATTATTCCGCGGCATACTTTCTCTGAAATTCTGCTTTGGCACAAATCAGAATACAATCCCCTCCTTGACAAATTTGTCAAGAAGCCTCAGGAGTAGCTAAAATATCAGTCTTTTACGCTCTCCTAGTGGTACTACAATCGACCTACTACTGATCTATAAGTGGATAACTACATACTATAATTTACATTCTCTATCAAATTAATGCCCCAAAACAGTTTTGAAGTTGAGACTTTTCCCTTGTATCCCTCGTAGTACTATTCTAGTTGCCAGGCAGTCATTCGAGTTTAATTTTGTTGTATCTGGTTAAACATAACAGGACGCCACAGTGTCTATATCATGAGAGCTCATTAAATTCTGCCTGAATTAAGGCCCCAATCTCTGATAAAATCGATAGCAGGCAAAATGATTGGCTAGGATACTTCCCCAATTCATTGTATAGGGAAGGTATACTGATGGTCAATACTACTTTCTAAAGATTTTCAGAAAGAACAGGCCAAGGGGAGAAGAGTTTCGGCTTTTAATTGAATGTTATACGGGGATTGTACAAACCATCGACTAACCCTGCTCATAGTTCTCATGGAATGTTTCATAACATGACAAAATAGCCGCAATAACTACGGATATTACTCGTACTTATTATCTTTACGACCACTTACTTGTGATTTTCCCCCCACGAATTTTATTTTCGTCTCAAAACCCAAGTCGAATTTATTATTTCTCTCACATATCAGCCCATCCTCATGTCCAAACCCCGCAGTAAAATATCTCCGACCAGGCCAACTTTCCAGAATTGTTCTCAAGCCACAGATACAACTACTACCACCAACATGTAACAGGTACTTATATTCTTGTAAAGTCACAAAACAATGTTACGTCACTTTTATTTCCTTCCAACCCGCATGAATATTTAATCGAATTAAAGATAATAACCAACTGAAAGGACTGGCCTTAACCATAAGGGAAACTCGTAAAACGTAAAACCTCCTTCGTACGACCATATCAGAAAATCAAAGTTTGCTCAATAAATATGAACACTGCCTACGTGTTTTCAATGAAAATTCGATTGCATTCAACCCACAGATACTTCTAGACTTCCAAGTACTCGCTATCCGTTGCCAGTACTTGACAAGTATTGTGCAATATTGTATCATACTACGTTGTACGGGTATATGGGGTTCTTGTCGTACTAAAACAATGTCCATAGGCTTTGCAAAACCTCTAATGTGATGGCAAAAAATAAAAATAATAATAATAAAAGTAAAAATGTCATTGCCTTTGGTAAACGCAGCTGAATGGTAACAAAACTACGTGACAAAGTTAAACAATCACCGTCACTACCATGCACACCAGCATAAGTCCGTCATCGGAGAGTTCATTGATTTTAAAATGATCCGTTTCGAAATCAACTTCAATGAATGACTTCAACACTTCAGCATTGAGTTGGGACATCGTAAATAAAAAAAAAATAATATTATGGCAAACCCTCAAATTGGAACTTGATACCTTAGGCTGATGAGGTATCTGGAGCCGAGTTCATTCTATACCTCAACCACTTGTATTTGTTATTTGGTCCCTGAGCGGGTCTAAGCCATTTTGTTGCATCTGCAAATCTGAAAGTGAAGATGTGTGTGAAGCAGCAGATAGTTCTGAGAGGACGTGGAAGTTACAACTTCCTTCAATGACACAAAACGTAGAGGGTATCCTCTCGTGGGGCTATGTCCCCACAACCTCTGAAGAGGTCCTCGCCGGTAAGGTGCAGTCTTATTGCATGCGCCCGCAGAAGATTATGGCCTGTGACCAACAATCCAACAAGCGTAGATAGTTCAGCTCCACTTTTCAAGAGAATCTTACTTGTTCTGCAATTGCTGAGTTCCGGCAATAATTGTGTTGGGGCCTTGGAGATTGGAAGGTTTTTGCACCTTTCATTGACTTTTATTTGTATCGTTTGCTCCACCTGCTCTTCTTAGAGTGCAGAGTGGTGGTTTGATACTTTGATCTGGCAGTTCCCTTTCCTAGGATGACCCTTTTCGAGCTAACTCGTCTGCATGATTATAGCCTCGAAGACACTGCTGTAGTCCGGCAGGCGTTATGAGCATCGTCAGTTCAATTGACTTGACAGTAGTAGAGATTTTCGTATCCGATCCCGATCTCAATTGGTGACTAGAGAAAATTCGTACTTTACTTTGCCCATGAGCGGACTTGCATTAACCAGCTCTATGTACTCACACCAAATTGTTATACGAGGGTCGTCTGAAAAGTTTCCGACCGCAACGTAAAAATAGCGGCACTCGTCAATAAAAGCTAGTGAATGCTAGTTGTGCATCTTTTGACAGTTACTTACTGAAGTTTCAGTCATTTTGGACACGCAGTTTTTAGTTGACAGTCGTTTGAGTGAGTCGATGTGATTGTTTTTTGTGAAAATGGAAAAAATTAACTATCGAGCTGTTATTGAATTCTTATTTTTGAAAGGCAATACGCCCACGCAAATCAAAATAGAGTTGGACTCTGTGTATGGGGACTCTGCACCATCATTTACCACAGTGAAATTTTGGGCAGCTGAATTTAAACGTGGCCGTAAGAGCTTGGGAGATGAGGAACGTTCGGGACGTCCAAAAACTCAAACCACTGACATTGCATCACCAAATGGTGTTAGACGACCGCCGAATTAAAGTGAGAGAGATAGTAGAGGTTGTGAAAATGTCCAAAGAACGTGTTTGTTACATATTAAATCAAGATTTGGGCATGAGAAAGCTGGCCGCGGTTTGGGTGGCGCGTTTGCTTAACGTGTTCGAATGAACATTTCCAACGCTCTGTTGGCGCAGTTTAGGCGTAATAAATCCGAATTTTGGCGCCGATTAATTGTTGTAGATGAAACTTGGATACACCATTATACGCTCAAAACATGTTCCTTACCAAATCAACACCCTCTTAGATTAGATATCGCCATAGACAAAGTTTTCGTCGGTTACGAGTATCATTCACGTGGAATGTATCCTCAAAGCGGAATGTTAGTCATCTTCGGCGTTGAGCATTCTCCATAAGTAGTGTTTTCAAATCTTCACTATCGACTGCCCCCGAACATAAGACGAAGTTTAAAGGATAGTTAAGACAGTTCACCCTTGTCCAATTCGTCGTTCTAAGAGACTCTAATAGACTTGAACCCGAATGTGACCACAATTCGGGCAAGAACGCATCGATTCAGTTGTGAAGAAGAACTGCTAAGTTTAGGAGTATTTCATCAATAATCGATGTTTCGGCTAAGATTCGCGTAAAAATTGTTGGTTTGAACTTCGTACCAAGCCAAGCTTCTTCAAGCTTCTTATGACTATCTTATAGAAATTTCAGGAATTCCGATCGCCATCGCAATTGAATAAAGTCGCCAGTTTCATCCTTCACAATGCAGAGAGAACTACCTAATAGCCTCAGCATGACTATTTCGTTGCGTTACGAAGAGATCGTGCCATCGCTTCGTCCTTTAATCCATCAACATGATCACGATCTTGCCTTTACTAACGTCACTGAAAGCGCTTTCAGATGTGACGTTGGAGGACTATTAAGTGTGACTAACGCTTTGTAACTTAGGCCTTTTAGCACGATTTCTAACGCCTTGAAGTTTGTCGCTGATGATCTTATTCGGGTCGGCATTTACAATGTTATCAGCCCATTCCAGCGTGTCTCTAAATTGTTGAAAGTATGTGTAGCATTGCGACGTTTAATAAAGAGTATCTTTGAGGTAGGACGGTATTACGATCCTTCCCCGCTGGGTTCTTTTCATTTTGGGCGAGAGATTTGTCCTCTGTGGTTTTCGAGGCAGTGCTTAACCACAATCCTCATGCTACTAGGATTACAATGTATTGTAAGCTTTAGGAACGCTTCTGTTGTTGACAGAGCAAGGATCATGGGTAGTTTTATTTTTTTATAAGGAATTTAATTCGCAGAACGGATCATAATCTAACTTGTTTTTGAAGGTTGTTTTTGTTCACAATGAATCCCACGTAGTGAAGATCGAATTACAGAGGCTCTGTATATCAATACAGCTTGCTAATCCAAGGGTTGCCAGGAATCTAGATACTCTATTTACGATGGGGCTATTTTCAAACAGGGCTCTCAGCTGGGCTGATGTTGTGAAAATGTTACTGATATATGTTTGCACACCAATCGGCATTTACCACAGGCTTCCGCGGAATATCGACAATAGACTTAACTCTTAAAAATTCTAGACAAGATCAACGAATTTCAGGCCGAGATGAACCAAACATCCTAAACTCTCATATATCCGTACAAGTAAAATTTCTAAAACGCTCCAGCAGTGTTGCGTGACTCTGGAAATTTCACAACGCACGTTTAATTCGGGCACACTTTTCCAAAATTGCTACATATTTTCTGGGCTTTAACAAGAAGATGTGCCACGGTATCATTTTTTAATGTCAACTAGAGCGTAAGATACATGCATACAAATCCATTCAGTTACTGAGATATGGAGACGACATGGACATTATAAGTCGCCACCAGCCTACGTCAAAGAGACTACTACGGGAATACCCACTACTTGCAAATATTTTGGTACACAAAATGAACACATTCATTCTCAAGAACCATTGAACGCACCCACTATGTATTTGACAAGTGACATTTATGCAAAGTTCTCGCGTAAAAAGTTTTTGACGTTTGCAGTTTGATAGCATGGAATGACGCTTGCTCGAAAATCGTGTTATCGTGTTGCCCTGCGAAAATGCGGCTACGAAAAAGGCGAAACCTTTCAGTTGTTTCACACGAAACTTTGTGTGATATTTAAGGATACTGATGGAATAGTCAACCGTGCAAAATCCGGTCGTCCGCGCACTGTGCGAACGCCACATGCCATCAAAGCCATGGAGAATTGAATTCGTCGAAATCCGCTGTTCAAGCAGAAAATCATGTCTCTGGAGATGGATATAAGCAAGGGCAGCATGTCGCGGATCTAAAACGTGATTTGGAATTTCACTAATACAGAAACGTAAGTCATAATCGAAAGCCTTGCTTCGATAGCACGCGAACAACAGACGAATTCTTATAACTGACGAGAAAATGTTCACTGTTGAAGAATCGCTCAACAAACAGAACGATAGAGTCTATGCTCTGTCATCACGACATGCGTCTGAACTCGTTTCAAGTCTTCACTGTGGCCACCACCCAGCTTCGCCTACGTCAAAACCTCAGCGAAAGTGTATCAAACGAACGTTTTAGACAACGTTGTGGAGCCCCTCAACAAAACACTATTCGCAAATAAACCGAGGGCCTTTCAACAAGACTCCGCTCCATCTCGTAAGGCAAAAACGATTCCAACATGGCTGAAAAAACACGTCCCGAATTTCATTTCCATGGATGATTGGCCCTCTTGTATCCCTGATCTCAATCCAATGGACTACAAACTATGGTCCGTTGCTGATTATGGTTTGCACTACTCGATATCCAAGTTGAGTCATTGAAGCGCGCCTTCGTCCGAGCAGTGGAAAATTTTCCAATGCACGAGGTGTGTCCTGCGATCGATGACAGTGGCCAGGCCGACTTCGCTGTTGCTGGAAGGCAAATGGGGGTCATTTCGAATAAGTTGTTCTATAATTTGTAACCATCGAGAGACAGGCTTCTGGGTCTCAATGAAAGACTCTTCATGGATCGGGAGCTTATTGAATTAGACAAGCAAGCGTTGGTTTGACCTCTGTAAATTAAAGTTGGCGATACTTGTGCTACAGAATACCAAGTTGTGAAGTTAGTGGATGAATTCTGAAGTCATAATATATCCACAATTAGCGGAAAATCGCTGGCCCGGTTAACAAGAAAGGAGATTCTACGATATATGTATACTGTGCCAATTACAGAAGCATTAGTCTCATTACCATCGCGTACGTGATCTTGCGTCTTCCATATAACACAACACTTGCTAATCGCCGCTTCCATGACCTAAGAAATGAATTGTATAACAAGCCTTTGTCATTCCAATGCGCGTGAAGATATTCTTAGTCGGTTTGATCCCAAGATTCTTTAAGCGTATAACAGCATACTCGTATAACAAAATTGGTTGTAAAGGGGCTTTCATTAAGCGCTTCCTATCTTTAAATTTAAATAAAAGGCCTATCGATGGCTTTATGTATCGAGAATAACATCGTTGAAATGTCCGCCGCGGCTTCTCCGGATGGTGCGCATCCGAAATGTCCAATTTCCCATGATTCTGGCGCATAAATCAGGCTGAATTGGACCGATGACACGGGTTGTGTTGACGTTGAGGGCTGCTGTGGTTTGTGGCTTATTCGCAAAGACCTGCGATAGAGAACCCCGCAAGAAAAAGTCTGACGGAGTCAAATCGCACGATCTCGGTGGCCAGTCCAGATCACCTTCACGTGAGGTGGCCATGCCCTCGAATCGCTCGTGCAGAATTTCCAATGTGGCGTGAGCTGTGTGGCACGTAGCGCCATCCTGTTGAAACCACATGTCGTTGGTGTCCATATCATCCAATCCAGGCCAAAAGAAGTTGGTAATCATCGACCTATAGCGCTCGCCGTTGACGTTGATGGCCTGGCTAATGTCGTTCTCAAAAAAATATGGACCGATGACGCCGCCAGCCCAAAATCCACACCAAACAATGACTTTTTCGGGATGCATTGGACGCTCTTGGATCTCATGGATTGATATCGTCCCAAATTCGACAATTTTATTTGTTGACGTACCCATTCATCCAGAAATGGGAGTCATAGCTGAAGATGATTTTTCGATGAAAATGAGGCTCAGTTTCCAACTGCTCCATAGCCCATTCAGCGAACACGTGTTGTTGTCTATGGTCGCTTACCTTCAGCTCTTGGGTCAGTTGAATTTTGTACGGGTGCAGGCCAAGTCACGACACAAAATTCGTCAAGTTGTGGTCTGCGAAAGGCCGAGTTCTTGTGAGCGACTGCCTCCGATTCTCACGGACAGCGGCGATGTTTTCGGCAGGTCTTGCATTTCGTCAATGTACGGGTGTTGGTTTATCGTTTACTGAACGAATGGAATCAAATTTATCCACCACACTGCGAATAGTCCTCTCGGTAGGACGATTATGGCGACCGTAAAATGGTCGAAGCGCGCGGAACGTTCTCCGAACAGAACACCCATTTTGATAAAACAATTTTATCATTTGCATGTGTTGTTGAACGCTATGTCCGTCCATGGTGATTTGGCAAAACAGACTGAATAAATGACAGCCAATTTGACAGATGAAGCTTCCATAATATAGCCGCTATCAACTGTCAAAATTCCGAAGACTGTGTACATGTCCAGCAGGTGCTGGCAAATATCAAATTCTTAGAAGTCTTATGAAGAATATCCTTAGTCTGGACGGTTAAATTTGCATGCCGCTTTAAAATACGTTTGTAGTCCTCTCGGTATCCTAATTTTGTTTGCTCCTAGCGACTCGATCCGCGTAGAATACCTTATATTTCAACCTATATCGCCTATTAGTAAAATGTATTCACAGCAATACTCCTGGATTCATGGCTAATACAACGCAATGTACATAGATAACGTACATCTGAATTAGTCCTCCCTTAAGTCGCTCCTTGCCAATTCAATTAACTTCCTGCGATTTGTTAATAATTGTTGCAAAGCAGAGAGACAAATGGGAACTTACATCTATTAAGCTCGAAAGTGTATCGACAGCATATCGGCGAAGGACTTTTACTTGTGGTAGCTTATCATCGGACTTCTTTAAAATGACTTAAGTAAAGCATCCGTAGCCTAGTCATCCTTGTTGTCGTCGTCATAGACATTTTGCGAAATTGTTATAAGGGTTGTAATGGTCATAGTCTTTAGGTTTTTATCGTAAACACCTGTCGTGTAGAGTTAAGTTTACGGGATGCCCATACATCCATGGGAGCAACTATATGCCTTGCCATCGCTTACCTACATTAATACATAGTACAATACCAAAGCAGAACTTGTGTTGGAGCCACAAGTTCCACCCTTGGTATGGGTCGAGGCCGATCTAAGACCTCTTGTTGCTCTTAAGATCTCAACACCCAATAATTATTGCTACTCAACATTGGGTCAAACCAACAGGAAGACCCTTTTCGCGACTTTGGGTTTAAACCACAGCCACCATTACGCTCCCACAAGGGGGCCTACCTCAACAAGTCAGGCGCGGACCGAAATCCGGGGGGCTCCTGACTCCCATGGTATCGTGATTTAAGTCCTGGTGGGGACTACCGGTGGTCCTGCCGCCAACAACACCTATGACCGGCAATTTGTAACTGATCAAGACTTAGCAATCTTTGGTGGCGTCATTTGAAGATGTTTACGATAAGATCATTATGATTAAACCTAGATCTGCTGGAATATTTATCTTTCTTCCGGATACGGAATACTTTCCATTTCGGGTTCTCTTAATCCCTTCGCCAGTATTGACAAATTCATGTTGAAGTTTCGAGGGTTTAAAATTTTACTGGCTTATCTAAGAAGTATGTGAAGACCTTCACCAAAGAAATACAAACTGAATTGTTTGAATAAACATTTATTCACAAAGGATTGGCTGCTGCGCTAATGCCGGAAGGTTCTATTAATCCTGTTATTTTTAAGTCTTCCGCAGGTTCCTGCCCATGTTCTGTCTCTTTGATGTGACCTGACCATCCAAAAACTATAGGATGGTCAATGAGAAGTCAGTTTCTTGGAGGTCGTATCTGAAATGAACTATGAAACGTTGATTACTTGATTGCGGGAGTGGTTGCAGAGTATTAAATCTATAACACCATCAAGCCTTGGACAGCTTGAAAAAGTTGAGCATTGAGCCTTACGGAGATGAAAATCTTCGTGTTTATCAATAAATGGTGAGAGTTTAGCGGATCGTCAAAACCGGTGTCCTATTAAGAATGCAGGTACAAATTAGACCTCAGCTGTTCCATTTCCTGATGGACTAGCTCAGGTTTTGCTCCTTGGCATTATGAGAAACTGTTCAGGTTTGCACTCGTATCTGTATTATGACAAATCAGTTCACACACACACACTACATCGTCTCATAAAACTTTCTGCTACAGAGGGTTCATTAGCGGGGGGATGTACGAGTATGCATCCAAATGCAAAACTTATGCTTCACCAAATGAGCCTACAATTAAGTCCATGGAAAAAAATCCCATCAACGTAGCCCCATTCCCCATTTGCTATTCACAGGCCCATCAAGTTAATGTACTTAATTACCGTGAAGATGACACTGCCACTACCACTACCTCTACCACACAAGAGTTAAGCATCAGATATGCGGTCAAGGATGTTACGACAGCAATTCTCTACTATATGCCCGGTATGTTGCGCTCTGAATGACAGGCACATCTACATGACTAGTCAAGAAAATCAACAAACCAAACAAATCGCACTTTGAAGGTAAATTCAAATTCAACTGCAACTCTGACAATCGCATGTGTCAATGTAGACAGACATTCGTGAATGCCAACCATCAGTCTTGGAGTTGCAAATACGTTGGTTCCTTCATCACTAGAATCAAACCAAACATGGTAGTAATCATTGGTATGGAAAAATCGCTCCAAACGACTTCCTTGACCGATCATCAAGATGTTGCACAACATTGGTGTACACTTCAAGCACGGATGTACATACATACCATATGTATGTAGGAATACGAATACCAGCTGTTGTGGACGTATCTTCTTTTTCGTTGGTTGGTTGTTGATGTTTTTTTTTTTTTTTTTATCTTAATAACATTGCACTTCCATAATAGATAGAGACATACTCGTATGTGGCCTGGCATAGTGCACCGTACAACACGGTAAGTCACATCTTCAAGACTAAACTTTGCCGGTTAAGTGAGCATTATCACGATAAAACCGTGCAACATTTGTGCGGACACAGCAGCACAGTCTACTCGAAGACCTAGAGCATGATAAAGCGGTCGTGTCTCTGACTAATGTTGTGTTTCCGTCGATACGAGATTTTATGGCTTTAAATATCTATTTAGATACTTAAGAGTGGTTGCCGTGCCGCAGGCTGTTAAGGTAACAGCGGTGGTAATAGCCAGGTGGTGAATTGCTTGCGGTGATCCCAAAAAAGGTATAATTTTGGCAGCTCCGGCATTAATGGAAAAACAGTTCCTGGTACTTGCCAAATGAAATCATAAGAGCTCTGTATGCAGGGCGCGCCACTAGTTATTTAAAATTGAAAACAATCGAACTAAGGAATTTGAAGATGAAAGCCAAAAGATTGACACTTCCGTCTATGATGAATGGCCAATGGCCCTGATGTAATGGTTAAGCAAGAGAGTTCCCTTTGTTGCAGCTTTTAATTGGCTTATGTAAGTTTTAATTAATTTTTAAACTTTTTGCTACTTAGACGTGGGTCGTAGATATCCGTCTTAGACATGCACTAAAGGACGTGTTGAATGGTAATCTTTTAGTTTCGTTATGTTTCTCAAAGAAAAATACAAAACTCTACAAAGGCAAGTTGTTGAGTCGATCTTAGGTAGCACTATAAGTTGGCAAGATGTAATATGTTACGAAGTTGAACTGCAACTAATTCAAGTTACATTAAGTGGGTGAGTAACAACGAAATCAGTTATGGGTCTAATGGAACTTTTGTATTATTTGTTAGGTAATCCAACAATATGAGTTACGAAAGCTTGCTAATAAACGTCCTGATATAGTGGAAATATCTGTAAGGGACGACGAATTTGGTATCTCAGTTCTCCATTCAATAAAAGCGCTTGCGATGATCTGGGGATTCGAACAGAAATATAAGTAAAACAAGGTCTAAATGAGATAACATGGTGATTGGACTTTGTGAATAGCCATTGAAGCTACCTTTTTTCTTCACTAGTACCTTTTTTCTTCACTGGTACGAGTGGTTAAGGAGTTTACTTTTCTATGAGTACATATCAACTCCACGGGCAACCTACTAGGGGTTCGGGGAAGAAAAAACCGCCGCTACTACCAAAGTTGCGAGACGAAATGCATGCTCTGCAAAACATTGATCTTTCCAGTTCTGGTATATGAAGCAGAATGCTGGACAATAGCAGGAAAACAGTGCAGACATATCGCAGAACACTTTCGAGAGAAAAATTCGTCGTTGAATATTTGGTACAACCACGAGTTCTATGAGCTGTATGTCGAATGAGCCAAAACATGTCGAATACACTGGGTCGGCCACAAGAAGCGTATCACAGCTCTCACGTTCGAAACGACAAGGAAGACCGTACTTCCGTCTTAAGGACGAATGATATACCCAGAGCCCTTGCTCTTGAAAACTAGAAACAGCATGCCTGGGGAGTGGCACGCTACTGTTAAGTAGTTTGGTACCCGCCAAACCAGAGCAATATGTACTTGCAGGAGGACTAAGCTGATTACTCTGATTACAAAATCTTCCTGGCATATTTGGGTCCTCCAAAGATTGGCAGTACTCGATAAAATGCATCAGAACAGAAGGTTTTTGAAAACTAAAGGGTAACCAGATAGCAATGATAGTTTTTCCAATTGTAATGTTTCAGCAGCTGTCAAAGTTACCAATGACATCCAGCTGCCAAAATATTCAGTAAAGTTTGCCATTTCATCACGCATCGTTCTACACTTGCCGAACGTACGAAAATTATTAAAAAAATATCGAAATTCCGGCTCAGTTGTAAATATGCAACGTGAATTTAGCCGTGAGGTCGGGCGTCATCATGCCTACAGTGTGCAGGTTATTCGTCGCATCGTGGAAAAGTTTGAGCGTGAGTACACTCTTTTGGATCTTAAGCCACTAACCAGACAGAAATGGGTGCGAAATGAAGAAAACATAGCCGCCATAGCGGCAAGTTTCGAAGCAGATCCAGAAATGTCGGCTCGGCACCGGTCGGCTGAATTGGGTATCGCCAGGGAGTCAAGCCGGCTTATTTTGCGGTTGGATTTGGGCCTATATCCATATAAGATTGCGCTGACGCTAGAATTGAAGCCGGACGACCATAGACAACGCCGTGAGTTCGCTAATTGGGCGCTGGAAATGTTCCACGAAGATCCGGATTTTGGCCAAAAAATCTTCTTCTCGGACGAGACCCATTTTTGACTCAGCGGCTACGTCAACAAGCAAAATTGCAATTATTGGAACGAACACAATTCACAAGTATTCGGCCAAGCATCAATGCATCCACTAAGATTGACTGTTTGGTGCGGTTTATGGAATGGCGGTATCATCTGACCTTATTTCTTTCGAAATGAGGAAGGAGCACGGTTAACGTCAATGATCTCAGGCATAGAGCTATGTTAACCGGCTTTCTGTGGTCAGAGCTCGACGACATCGATATACCTGAGCTGTGATTCCAACAAGACGGCGCTACATGCCATACAAGCGACGCAACGCTCGAGGTTGTGAAGGCGATTGGGTTATGCGATTTGACACTACTCGATTATTTTCTCTGGGACCACGTCAAGTCTTTAGTCTACGCTAACAAGACAATCACTTTGGGCGAGTTCGACAAGGTATTGCCGCAGCACATATTGGACCGAGTCATCAAAAATTGGACCGACCGCATGAAGCACTGCCAACGAAGCCGAGGCGGCCATTCGAATGATGTACTCTTCCACACATAATGGCATGAACGTAGCTTCAAAATAAAGATAGAATCCGTTTTATATCCCACAACGTTGCTGTTTTATTTAAATTTTCTTTCCTATAGTTCTATAGTTCTTATCTGGTCACCCTTTAGAATAGTCTCTGCTTTGCGATCAGCTATTGCCAGACTAGCGGACACCAACCAATCTCTACTTTTAGCGACTGTCTCTATCATGGCTGTCCCTTTTTGTAAAAGAGCTTTGCCACGACAGTAAGCTGTCAAGCTATCAAGCTGTCTAGGACACCTTTTTTGAGTGTCGCAACCAGAGGGGATATTTTAAAATTGACCCTTTAGCAAAATTTGGTGAAAAGGTGATTGGTACGAGTAGCAATTTGCGCATGATTTTTGGAATGGTCCAACTGAACCAACTATGGAACGAATAATTGACAAATTCGAGGAAACTGGTTCGATTACAGATGCCAGACAATTGACGGGTGTTCGCCAGAATGTGGCTGAGAGTTCAGAAGCATCAGGTCGACGACATGGTCTTCTTACGAAAGATTTCCGTCTTCATGCCTATAATCCCACTGACTCAAAAACCGAAGCCTTCGTCAATTGGTTTATTGAACCCCAAAACGAGAACGGCGAGTTTTCAAACAAAATCGTCATCAGAGAAACGGAAACATGAAAAATTTGCCGCATTTGGAGTGGCAAAAGCCCATATACTCGTATGTTTCGTGAGACGGAAATGCGTCTTAGACGGGTCACCGTTTGGTGTGAATTTTGGGCTAGACGCACCATTAGACCATTTTTCTTTGAAGACCCTGACGAGAATGCAAATACAGTCAGCGTACAACATAGAACGATATGGGGGAATAAAAATCCAGTTTTCTGTATTGATCTTGAAAACATGTCATTCAAGCAGATCGGTGCCACCTGACGCACATCACGTCAATCATTTCTTGGCCTTGTAATCTCACAAACCTCGTCCAAATTAATGCCTTTGAACTTTTTTCTCCGAGGTTTTTTAAAGTCCAGAGTTTATGTCAACAAGCCGACCACCACAGGAGCTTTGAAGAGGAGATCAGACCCTGTGTCACTGAAATGCAATCACATTTCCGCCAAGTCGTGATTGGAAAGTGTCAAGGTTGTTGTGTATCTTCTCGCACTTTGTAAATAGTTCCTCACGATGAAGTTAGATGTTCCACTATGAATTTAAGCGATGATAAGTATGATAACTACGGAAACCTATAACGCTCAATGATTGATGTATTGCAGCCTTATTCCAATTTTGATCTACATATTTGCTCAACCATTTGTAATGCATATTTGTAGACATTTGTACATGATCTCCGGTTTTGGGAAGTTTTCTACGATTTTATTTTGTCCATGCACTTCTTTCGGCACCTGCAACTATTCAAGTTCTCTGATGAGGATCTGCCATAAGTTCTCTACCTTAACCAATAGCCATTCAGGTGTGCACAATAGTTTCGGCGGCCAATGCCACAAGCCTTCTTTTTACGAAGCCTTTCGCCTATCAATTGACATCTTCGGGGTGGTCCTTTCTACAGAGCTCTCGGGATGGGCCGCTTTTTTTTAACTCAAAGTATGTAGCCACATCAACTACATCCAATAGGGCGATGGATTTAAACGCATAAAAACTTGCAGGGCTCTAAATATTTGGCATCCGTGCAACATGTACATCGCAAGATCTTATAAATTCTCGAAGTTCCAAAAACGAGAATCAGTCGTCCTAGCAGCATTATTGGCAAGACAAGTAAGGGAATGATGGACGCCACTACACCATAAAAAGCTAGTTGCGTGAGTCAAAGCATTTTGCCATACTCTAGAAAGTGGAACTCCTGATTATGTATCAGGAAGAGATAAACCCATATCTGCATATCTAACACAACATTGGCATAAGAAGTGTGTAATAAGCCACAATGGGCGAGTTTCAGGTGACGAAAAGCCTGCCGGAAGCAACAAGCCTGATAAGGAAGCAGCAAAGATCAGAAACCGACTTGCAAAATAGGTATCAGACCGATGGCTATAGAAATGATTTGCAAATAAATTTGTAAAGAGGGAGCTTCATAGCCAAAGTCAAAGCAGGCCATAAGTAGCAGCAATACTTTTAGTCACCTGACCGGATTTCTTTCAAAGCATGTCCGTCTTAACATCCACGCTAATGGTCTCCAGCTCTCCCAAATACCGAGGAGGACATGAAACACTTTTCCTATCATAATGTAAAGGTTATTTTATTTTAGTCAAGTCTAGGAGTAATACTCGTAGAATTAGTTGTTAGCTTTGGTAAACGTACTAGGTCATCACCCTACCGGAAGATGCTTTAATTTTCGCAAATCGCGGCAAATGTCAATTCGACTTTGACATGTAAACAGATACAAAATACACGTCAACCCAACATGAAACGCTATACTCCTAAAGAACGCGGAATAATTGTTTCGATTTTTTTGCGGGATAATTCGTCGGTTGTGTTTGAGCAGCGTGAATTTCGGCGCAGATTTCCCGGTTGTTCGACACCAACTGGGCAGACACTGCGACGTTTAGCCGCGCGCCTAGAAAAGTATGGGAGACAACATGAGATGCTGCCAGGTTTGGCCGGCCACGGAACAGCCGTTTTGCTGAGAATATCGCAGCTGTGGTTGAAGATGTCGCAGAAGAGTCCGGAGTATTGACCAGACGACGTATCAGGCAATTGGGCTTCAATCGGCAACCTTTACATTGAATTTTGGTGAAGGACTGTAAGATGTTCCTTTACAAAGTGCAGACAATGCATCAGCTGTTAGCTGTTGACCGTCAAGCGCGTGTAACCTACCCTCAAGCCATATCATGAGCAACGAGGCCCATTTCCATCTCTGTGGATATGTGAATAAGCAAAATTACCGCTTCTGGGGCACCGTAAATCCGCGTATAATCCACGAAAAGCCATTACACCCGCTCAAAGTTACTGCATGTGTTTACGCTGGAGGCATCATCGGGCCTTATCTTTTCGAAAACGACTCGGGCCAAACGACTACTGTGGACGGCGAGCGGTACAGAATTATGCTCAACGACTATCTCCTTCTTCAGTTGGCTGAATTGGGACTGGAGAACATGTGGTTCCAACAGAATTGAGCAACGGCGCATACTGCACGAGCAACAGCCGAAATTCTGAGGGCTGCATTTCCGGGTCGCCTAATCTCTCGTTTTGGCGGTTTGCACTGGTCGGCAAGATCCCCTGTTTTAACCGTTCCAGACCTCTTTTTCTGAGGTTTTTTGAAGTCACGAGTCTATGTCAGCAAGCCTCAGACTCTTGAAGTCCTCAAAGAGAATATTCGTCAAGAATGCGAGGACTTATTGCTGGAAGATCTAGCAACAATGACGGAAAACGCCACAAATCGGGCCCGAAACACTTTTGAAATTTTTTTTGTGCGAATAATCGTCCATCCGAGCGAGATTTTCGTCAAACCATCCACAAATTAGCATCCACATATACGAGTACGCTACTGGACAATACTCATCCAGTACGACCTCGAACTGTTGGCACCGAAGAAAATAAAGTGGCCATAAGCGATAGTGCGACCAAACAGCCACATTTTTCAATTTGCGGCCGTTTACAACTACAGGAGATAATTATCCGGCCATGCAAGACGAGATGTGGTATCAAGAGGTGAATCATCCTCTTGAAATCACAATCTGGCGAGATGGTGACTGCGGGAAATGGACTTGTCAATTGCCCTCCGGGGTCATGACGTTATAAACATTCCAGGATTCTTGACTTCGAAACGACCTGAACTATGTAGAAAAACGCGCAACTTTTGGCGCCTTGAAAGACAATATCCGATTTACATTGATAAGTGGTCTCAAGTTGGTTTGATATCAGAACATCACGGGCTTTATTAGGTTATGTCGACTTCGGCCTTTGGCATTATGAGAGCTAAGATTTAGAGAAACAAAAATGGGAGACTTGATATACAGTCATAAGGTCTCCCTTCATACAACATAACTCTGCGAGTCAATAATAGCTTCAGGATATCTACAATAGGTAATTTGACGCGTTAGGGGCTCATCAAATTGTAAGGGAAGTTAGATGTTTTGAAAAGCATCATTGAACCGGATAAATATTTAGTAAGCTAGTGCCAGCGGCGATACTTTGTTACTGGCATTAGATTATTGAGCTTCTTGTTCTAGAGTACCTCTACATGGTCGATGATGTGAGATGATCCTTTGTAGATGAAATGTGATTATCAGCTTAGAACAACAACCAAGTCAAAAGTAATCCCAACAAGGGAGTAGAGCTTACACTAGCATCAAGTAGGCGTATCATGCAAGAGTTTTAGACCTTATCAAGCAGCAGGGACCAACAACTGATAGTAGAATTCTAGAGTAACACTTACGAGTGTGTATAATGCTTACTAACTTACTTAGGTGGTTCTACAGGCTAGTGTGGGCTTGAACCAGATTGATTGAGGGCACTTTCCACTTGTGCATGCCATCTAAGATGTGGTCTTTCTCTACTATTTTTTTTTTAGAAGAGAGCACCCAGACAAAAAACCCGTGAAGCGAATTTATCCATCCGCTCTACATTCCTAAACGTCGAAGCCGTTGTAATCGAGTTCTTCTGCCTAAGTCGATGGTCGTTATACAGCTTGTATGTTCGGCAATGATTCCACGCCTCCAATTATTGTCAACGCAGAGGGGACCACGGCTCACACGAAGTATTTTCCGCTCGAAATTATCAATGGCATCTACACTCGCTCTTGATAAACTCCAAGTCTCTGTACAGTACGACTAGAGTATGGCTTGGACGACCAAGTTATGAAGTTGCTTTATCAGCCCAACGAAACAACGAACGACAAAGTTTCAAGCTATCTCGAAAAAATATCTGCCAGACATAAGTGAAATTTTGCCCAATACTCGTACATCGGTTTTATGCGTATCCTGTGACCGCACACTGAGTTCTCTCGTTAGCGTCAATATCGACCGCATAAGTTCGAAGTTGTACAAACTTCTAAAGCATTTTGCCTTTGGCGCAAACGTTTATATGATATAATACCTACATAATCCTTTCTAATATGTTAAGAGGATTATATGATAGTAATTATCCCTGTTTAAAGGCTTTCTGATATTGACAATGAAGTCCTTAGCGCACCATAGAACGAGTTTGGCAGAAATGCAAAATGTGGCTTGGATGTGTACAGCTCTTTTCTATAGATGCAATCGATTACGTGAAAAAGTAGTCTGTGGTGGACTTTCCTGGCCTAAAAGTGCATTGTTATAATCCTGTACTGACATAGGATCTTAGGCGTTCACTTAGGATGGCACATGTGCACTTATGTTATATGCGATGTTCAGCGGTCCGATTTCTCTGTAGTTTATGTATAGGTACAACAATTCACTTTTGAGAGTGGGACAGACGTTTCTGATGTTCCATTAATTGAGTTTGTTTTCTTCCGGCCACAAATAAAACCGTCGGCGACCATGGCAATTTTTGCGATTGTAGCTTTTTAACGTCGAACTCCTTTACAGTATTTAGTCTACAAGGTGGTCAGTGTTGGCTCCTTAAAAATTTCGTTTTGCGTTAATCGTAATGTGGTCAACCTGTGTGTCAGTTGATTGATAAGAGAATAGTCCAATGCATTTAAGAATGCGTTACTAGCTACGCTATATTGATAGCTCCCTGACTATCTGCTCTTGCATCTTGGATCTGAAAGTATCACTTAAAACTTAAGTTGCAGCCATCTCAGAAAACTATTCTACGAGTGCAGTAATAAACAACCACTTTCCAAAAAAGTGTGAAGGAGTAATACGAGTAGGTCGGTTAGTGATATTGAACTAAGCTGATGACGATGGTGAATGGTTCTCTGCTTACCTCTCGAGGATCACCAAATTAATTTGAAAGAATAATTTGGTGGTCATTAACCAATTAGACGATAGTGTAAAAGTTTGATGACCTATGAAGTCAACTGATATACCCAGACACATTGAATCTCTTAGCATCACAAGGAATGCATTTTTCTTACCATCAAATCCTTTGGCAGTATTAGGGTTGGAGAGTAATCAAGTTCCTTAAGAACAATCTGATGGAATCAAGAAGGAACAATAGATTCGAAGTTCGGTGTAAACTATTCAGTGGCAACTCGTACGTATACTCTCGACACTTTCGCAAAAAAAAAAAACAACTCACTTAGGCCTACATGATGGATGCCATGTGGATCTGTAATCCTCCTCTTCTCTTGGAACCAATTGGAGCTGCTAACAAAGCAGGAGACTGTTAACATTTATACTATTCAGATCTCTTAAGTCATTGTAGAAGAAATCTCCTAAGTGGAGTTTCCTTCTTTGGCAGATAGCTGGATATGTACAGAGTAGGTGGAGGATTGTTTTCACCTCCTCGTCGTCCATTTATTAAAACGCCAAGCCTTCTTGCATGCTTGCCTACAAGACTGTGTTCAGGGATGACACCTATAATAGCGCTGAGATGTTTACTATTTTGAAAGATTGAACTCATAGATCGATACAAATCCAGCTTTGGCTAAATTTATTTGGTCGCTAGACATGTTGACTAGTCTACTGTCCAGTTGAGGTTTGTTCTTCTACCCAGCTTTAGTGTAAGTATACCGACGCTATTTTTTTTTGCTGAGTTCGCTGGCTCTACAATTTCCTGGAACGTGTCTGTGGCCCGGCACCCAGCATAGGCGAAAGTTGAACTGCTCTCCCATCTGCCGAAGAGATGATCGGCAGTCAAGGGCGGTTTTAGAAATTTGTGAGACTGATTCCAGGGAATAGCAGATTGCTTATTCAAAAAGATGCGGTTAGCCCTTGCAGATGGCATGCTTTTCTTTAGCCAGAACAGGATTTTTTAATCGCCAAAACACGCTACAGTGATTTGGAAGGAAGAAGGATAGGCTCGGACAAAGCATATCAGAGAAAACACCACAATCAGTTTTGGAGCCATTCGTATAGAAATGGATTGACTTGTCATCCATGAAAGCATCTCCCTCCCAGAAGGATTTAGAGGGCATGATTACATGAAAGCCCTTGTCAAACCAATGTTGGGGCATAGTGTAGTCGGTGTTCTCTGAAAGGATTCCTAGTGTGCTAAGAATATTAGCGTGTCCAAATAATTTATTTGTCCACTGTGTAGTCGCCTGCGTTAGCAACTAATTGCCTGCTGAAAATATCAAGGGGTGTCAAGTGAAACAGAAAGGCTCCGCTTATGGATAGTCATGCTGCCCATTTGAATTTGCTTAGTTTGCTGCAGTTGACTGCATTGGACTTATAATCGAGATGTGTAGCTAGTGCGTACTGAGAGGTTGAAGGCATCATTTGTTCCCAATGGCTTTATTGCAAGAGGCTACCGCCTTACAGCGTACTTCTGCTGACATACCTTTCAGCAGAAGCCCCACCCAATTTGGAGTTGTTTATCTTGCTATTGTCTTCAAGTCAGTCATTTACCTTCAGAGTTGATAGCGCAGTTGTGATTAGGATGTGTTGACATTGTAGGGATCATTCGATGTGGGTAGTCAGTGAATGTTTCAATCAACTTTCCTTTGCATCATGTTGATCCGTACACTATCTGGAAAGTTAGTGTCTAGTAGCGGTTTGAGTGATTCGTCACTTCATGTTGTCTAAGAGCCATCGGTTTTTTTTTAAAACAACTAAGCATAATAAGATTTTTAGAGGATTTTTCTTAACCGCGATGTCTCAAGGTTTCTGCTATTTTGTCACAGAATGAGGTCCAGGATTATCACTTTGCCTTCCTTAGTTCTATTTTTATATACTCGTATTTTGAGGCATTCCTTGCATGAATCCCAGTCAGTCACTTTTCTTGTGCTTTTTGCTTGGTTTAAGAGTTTCCTGCGTACGTTTCTAAGCGGTCCTAGTACCAATATCTTAACTTGGACTGGTCTTAATTGCCTTTGAGATGACAAAATTAAAAGGCCCGATACAGCAATGGAAATTATACAGGACTGGTTGTTTGGATTCACTACTGCAGGTCATCCTCAGTAATGTACAATATGTTGGGCAGGATGCAAGAAACAATGGTGCTTTTAGGGGTTTTTCAGCGGCTAAGCCCTTGAGAACTTAGTAGTATCGAATGTTGTAGATAGTGTCATTTCAGTTGAAGCAAACTTCTACGCCAGACAGAAATTTGTGTCCAACACACGAGTACTCAATAAAGCAGGTACCACTGCCGATATCACGCTTTTTCTGATCTGCGCATACAGTCCACCTCCAGAGCCTACCTTGATTTTATAGTCTTGACCGATTAACCATAGCCTAGTCTAATTATACTTGCAATTTGTTTGTGTAACTCTTGCATCATAGTCGCAACACCTGTTAGCTACTAAGTATCGCTGAATACCTTTTTATTTATTTTTTCTTCAAAGTAACTCTAGTTCTTACAGACACGAGTATCTTGATCAACAAAGGCACGGCAAACAATTAACAATTAATGAAATTTGCACTTTTAATTGTCCACAGAAAGTTGGATAAAAACCTTGTCCAAGCATGGCCATAAAAATTAATTGCAAATAACCATTTAGAGGACACTGTTCATTTAGATGAGATTAGCCTTTTAAGTGATTGCCCCTTGTTGCTGGGGTAAGCCATTTATATGTGACAGTGACCACCTTTAACTGACCTCACAGCAATTGTTAAAATTTATTTCTTAGTTATGACACTGTGGACTGGAACGTATTCGTAATAACTTAAGGTTTCCATTCAAAGGCAAGGGCAATGGTAAGCATTTATGGCAACAATTAAACGGCGATTATGGTTTAAATGGTAAGAACTACTACCGGATCTCAGGAATTTTACTGCCAAAAGACTGAGATATTTTGCATATTTTTTTTAATGGGGTAGACAGTTGTATTTTGGTTAACAAGCCATGAACTTTGGGTTGACCTTAGTAAGAGACATTTTGATGTGGTAGGATCTTTATATAAGCTAGCTGTAGCTGGAATTTGCCGAGGATGTTGGTACCAATGCGAGAATATTTGACTTATTTTGATTTCCACGACGGGATGTTTGGCTAGAACATCACTATGCCTCATGGTTATTTTGTGTGCTTACCGGATACATGTAAGCGCTTGCATATTCCAAATGTCTAGATCGATGATGTTAGTAGCTATAGCACTTTTACCAGAAACTTGTATCTCTCATGGACTATCATGGTGTTGGTAGTTTGCAATATTTGTAAAACGAGGCCAAGATCACGTCTCACATTCTGGTAACGCATTTGATACGGGAAGTTATGATTTCAGCGTATACGGCAGTCAGTAGAGTGCAAAAAAGGTTAGCAGACAAATAGACTGGAAGAATTCAGCCTCTATGGCTGACAAGGCACATTCTTGTGAGAACAGAAGAAGAACGACAGAATCCTAAGAGAATATCATTGGCCGGCTGGCCTTTGATTCCACAATAGTACAGATCGAATATATTCCCCAAACTCCAAAGAAGGTTATGATATGACCAGCTCTTTTGGACCCTTAAAGTGATCAAGATATGATGTACATGATTAAGACCAAAACATACTTTTTCCTTTTCTTAGAATCCGTAATGACTTTACCTTAGAACCAGACTCCTTCTGAGTAACAGATTTCGTTGGTTCAGAGTTTTAAATGAATTTAGTCAAAATGTGAACAAATCTATTTCTTGCCGCATAAAATATCTCAACAAAGATGGACCTAGGAGTTGTCCCAATAGTTGGCAATACGCTCGTATTCAGCGCGTTAAATTCTTCACTCAAATACATAACTCAAATGCCTTCCTACATGATCTTGTATTGAGTTCTACTAATATCCTCCAGCAGACATACAGGTTATTTACAGGAAGCCACAGTGAGCACGAGTCACGCTCCCTTACATGTCTTGTTTCTTAAATTTGCTCCAGGTGCGAAGATTTAAGCTAATGCCTGGATTAAAGTATTCCAAGGTCTTAGTCAGACCAGAGATGGATGTGCTCTACTTGATGTATGAGCAAACTGACAATTAAATGATGACCACTTTTCAAAGTACAAAAGTTAATGCAAGAACAGGGCATGGTAGCGACATCATCCATATACTTCACCGAGTAAGCCTTGTAGTAATAAAGAAGAAATTACAGAACTAGTATCAGTACAAGATCCTCCTATTGTCAACAGGTCAGGGCCCACGCCCAATTATCAAGGCTTTGCCCGTTAATGACGTTGTCTAATAAAAAGCGGGGCAGAGCATATTACTGGTTTTATCATAAACATTGCCGGTCATAGGACCACCAGTAGCCCCTACCAGGACTTAAATCACTGCACCATGGGGGTCTGCAGCCCCCCGGATCTCGGTCTACGCCTGACTTGTTGAGGTAGGTCCCCTTGTGGGAGCGTCATAGTGGGTGTGGTTTAAGCCCAAATTGCGAGAAGAGTCTTCCTGTTGGTTTGACCCAACGTAGAGTTGCAGTAAGTACTGGGTGCTATGACCCTAAGAACAGTAAGGGATATTAGAACGGTTTCGACCCATACCAAGGGTGGAACTTATGCCTCCAACGTAAGTTCTGCTTTGGTATTCATAATACATACAAGCGATGGCAAGGTGTATCCTTGCTCCCATAAATATAACGGCATCCCGTGAAATTATGTATCTCCGAGACAGGTGTTCACCGAGAGGTCAAACCGAAAGAAACAAGGTCTAGAAAGGTTTATTACAAGGCGACGCGATGTTACGTGACATTGCTTTCTCTAGAAAGAATCGCGCAAGACTCACTGCCCAACAAAAGAGGCACGATCATTTTAAGTCCGTACAGTTAGTTTCGTACGCGGATGACATTGCTGTGATTTGACACACACAGCGGGCCGTTAATGCAGCTTCCGTGAGTATTGAGGGGGAAGATGTTACAATGATGCGGTTGTTGATGGTAAATGAGAACAAAACCATGTACATGGTCTCATCAGAAAAAGACGCGTACCACCGACGGCTTGGCCAGCACGTCATCATTGACAGTTATAGTCTTCCTGGCTCATCAGCGTAAAAATCAGACGCAGAAGTTCAATTGCCAATCGCTGTTTCTTTGATCTCAGGAGGCAAGCAGAGCCCTCTCGTAAGACTAAACTAGGTTTATCGAAGCACCTAATCCTTCCGGTAGTGCTCTATGGTGTAGAGACCTGGACTTTGTCTAAAGTGAGTGAAGAAGTCTCGTTTTTATTGACGTGAAATGGGGGAGGAGGTTCTCTGTTCTCTGTGAGTGCTTTATATGATATGCGCGGATGAGCTAATCCATCTGTGATCTATTCGGCCGCAGTTGAACTATGCTACCAGAGGCCAACAAATTTATCTCCTGAAGCTCCTTCGCTCTCCGACATCAAAACCTCGAAAACAGAAAGGAATGGACGGATTTCACTCCAACTGAAATCATCCAGTCTCTTGGGACTAACGGCGCCTTCTCTTCTACAGAGGCAAAGTTTACGAAACGAATAAAAATGTTAAAGGATTGCGTACCCTTAAGGTGTGCAAGTCGGCCAATAGCCCAGAAGGCGCTGAAGTGTCGAAAAATCCGAAATGGATCTTGTAGTTAAGGCGACAGCAACAACCTGAAAAATCGTTGCTGCAAGAGACGTAAAAAACATTTCTGTCAGTAGAAGTGCAACCGAGCAGGCCCGAGATGAAAAGGTACGACAACGAGTCCTAGTATTTCTAAAACTTCTTCTATAGGGTGACCAGATAGCAATGATAGTTTTTCCAATTGTTATGTTTCAGCAGCTGTCAAAGTTACCAATGACATCCAGCTGTCAAAGTATTCAGTAAGGCTTGCCATTGTACAAAAAAAAAAAAAGTTTTCGAAATTCCGGCTCAGTTGTAAATACTCAACCAACCAGATTGAGATTGGTGCGAAATGAAGAAAACATAGCTGCCGTAGCGGCCAATATCGAAGAAGGCCCAGAAATGTCGATTCGGCGCTGATCGGCTGAATTGGCCATCGCCAGGGAGTCAACCCGGCTGGTGCTAATGCAAGAATTGAAGCCGGACGACCATAGACAACGCCGTGAGTTCGCTAATTGGGCGCTGGAAATGTTGGCCAGAGTTCCGGATTTTGGCCAAAAAATCATCTTCTCGGACGAGGCACATTTTTGGCTCAGCGGCGATGTCAACAAGCAAAATTGCCGTAACCAACAATGGTCTCAGGTACAGATAGAGCTATGTTAGCCGACTTTTTGTGGTTAGAGCTCGACAACATTGATGAGTTCCAATAATTTGGCGCTACAAGCCATACAAGCGGCCGCAACGCTTGAAGTTGTTAACGAGAAATTTGGCGACTGGGTCACCTCACGGTGAGCGTTTACCAATTGGCCGCAATGATCATGAGATTTGACACTATTTGATTATTTTCTCTGGGGCTACGTCAAGTCCTTAGTCTACGCTAACAAGCCAACCACTTCGGACGAGCGCGAGGCCAACAATCGACAAGCTATTGCTGGAATAACGACGCACAAATTGGACCGACCGCTTGAAGTACTGCCAGCGAAATCGAGGCGGCCATTTGAATGATGTGCTATTCCATACATACGAGTAATGGCATGAACGTAGCTTCAAAATAAAGCAGAATCAATTTTATATCTCACACCGTTGTTGTTTTATTTCAATTTTTTTTCCGAGCATTCCTATCTGGTCACCCTTTACAAGCGGCGATAAGAACGTTACTGCTTCTTCCTGCTTCTGGCAGGCTGAGTTGGAGGGAGAGTTCAAATACTTCGAAATCCAAGTGATTGAGCTGGCTACCGCAGCAAATGTCGTAGAGTTAAAGGGATGTGATATTCGGTTCCACTTGCATTTGCGAATTATATGAAACTGAACGTCGGACTTTGAAGTTAGCTATCACATGAAGAGCCGAAGAGCATAAATGCTCCGTCTCGAAGAGTTTTCCATTTTGACCTTTACCATCAATTAAATTCGCAAGGACCTCAACTAAGATGCTGCGCAAAAGTAGAAAGAGATCTTAACCAACTAGTAGTGTGAAACTAGAAGCAGGCCGTCACTAAGTTCTAATTATTGTCTTTGAATTGCGAATACGGCGAATTCTACAGATCAAGGCTCTCTATACTTTTGTCCAGCAAGACCATACCAACTAACACATCATAATTGTTCATACCTTTCAATTTACAGAAATCAAAGAACCGCCAATTTAAGCATCACAACCTTTCAATATCGTTCTACATCTTAAATTGAACTTTAACGAATTGAAAGATTCAATGTTCACCGAAAATGCCACAGAACTCTCAACACAATGGCTCCACTGACTCGCCTCGATTCGACGAGCATATTTCACAACTTGGCCACCTTTAACTCTTGCCCATTTACGAAAAGGGTTAATTACGGAACCGCCTCCTACCTCCCCTTTTTCAATTTCCATAAAGTACACAAAGCCCATGTACATACATAGTCCATCATACTCAAGAGTACATTGCGCAAAATCCATTCTTCTACCATCAATTTGGACAAGAGAAGACATTAACAACTGAATCTGTCGCTGTGGAGTACTCCATTCGGATCAGCTTCTGCCATCACCGGCTAGATCAGCGCCATCATTACTCCATTTAAACAACAACAAAACTTCACCAGAGAAAAACTGGAAAACTCTTGGGGGGAAAACTCTAAAATAGCTGAAACTAGATCTCGAAACAAGATCACTTAGTCTAGTGTAGATCAGCCGCTGTCCATATGAATAATAGTCAGCCCCAGCAGTAACAGCAGCGGCAGCAACAGCAACAGCCGGTTTTGCTCGTTATGACCAAATCTGGATAGAGCTGAACTCGTGCCTTAGGTGACTATCAACCATGACCACAAGACACCAAGACGGGGGCATAGTCGTTCATATTTAACGTGGCGGCATATTTATGATCATTGTCTGGCAACATTACGAAAATGAAATGCAAGCCAACATACGTACGAGTACATATGCCATGGAGTCATCGAGTCATCGAGTCACCTAAAGTCACATGGAGCGGAATTGGGCCCAATTATCCGTATCTACTGGACCTGGTCACATTCAAGATCCAGTCCCGTTATTGGTTGTTAGTTTATGGAAAATTGACAAAGGGTTGGGCCGGCTACATGACCCACTGGCAATTTGGCCAATATATTGAGAGACGTTTACTTGTGCGCGTAATTGCCAAAACATTTTCGGTTTCGTTTTTTTTTTTTTTTTATTACTTTTGGAGCGCAGTTCTCGGCTAATGAAATGCAATTGGAATGGCAATAGCTTTGCCATTGTAATTTTATTGCACTCTCGGGGTAAAGGAGTGTCCCAGTGGACCTCACTCATGGTTCGAATGGAAGTCAATAAAACATTGACCAACAAGTATTCGTATCTGTGCAATATTGTTATAATTGATAATTTTCGGGTCGTTAGGCTGATTATGTGGAACGGTGGTGAACGAGTAGGATAATTAAAATGGAAATTGCCAATTGAAGATATTCATATCAGTGGTGGAGGTAAGAGTTTGGATGCAATGCAACGGAAGTAGGCTATTGGAGGCTTGGAGGGCACAACAGTTTTCGAAGTGCTTCAAGATAAATTAATATCGAGTGATTGTTGGATTTGTGAATGTGAACATTACCGATAAAATGCAATTCCATAGAAATTACGAGATTAAGTTAAAGACATTCAGGGCGTGGAAAGTGAATGGTAACTAACTCCGGGTATCAAATTACACGAGTAGCTATAATGAATGGCGATAGGCAACAAAGCAAGTATCAGGCTCTAGTTTTCGCAAATGGAATCTTTTGTATTTCTGGACTGCAAAGATGAAAGAAGTTTGATTTTAAGCTTGATCGGGTATTATGTTCGACAAGACCAATTTACAAGGCTTTGTTTCTAAAAAAAAAAAAACATCTTTTTCTCTTTCCACTAATAACTCCGATCGATGAAAGTTATTCTTCTACAATTTTGGATGCTTCGACATCGAGGACTTTCATTTAATTGCAGTCAAGGAAGTCTTTTAAGCTTCATAGATGACCTGATGGGATCTGGACTCTCGCCTAAGAAGAGGTACTTCAATTGTATTAATATGTGTTGTTTCCCATTTCTTGCAAGTCCCCTAGTCCTGATGCCACGGCAAAAGATACAGACCTGGATTAGTAGAATTGCGGTGGCCACAGCGACGTAATAGACAGTTCAAAATTTTTTGGAATCCCTCTCTGAGAAAGTAATGTCTCTCTCTCTCCCTCTCTGGTAACGCATACCAGAGTTGAGTTGTCTTCCATGCAAAGGCGACATTTAGTTCTGGGTAAGTGCTATCGTAGCTGGCAGTGTTTTGTTAGAAGGCTCACCGGTCTTCTGATATTATCCCTTTTGAAGTTAGTTGATATTGTGAGTTTATTTAGGAAGGGTTTTATAGCTCTTTTAGCTTGTCGAAGATCAAATCTATTTTCCCAATAGGATAGACACACTTTGCTTTGCCGTCTTTTGATCGTTGAATATGTTACCGAACATGGGATGCAAGCCACAGAAAAGGTTTGAGCTATTTAGCGAATTAGCTGAATCTTTTCTAGTTATCGGTTTTTTTTTTCATTTCCTTCAATACCCTGCGCCCTAGCACCCATAAGAGTTTCACCTTGTTTCATTTAAACAGATGAATCCTGATGGCGCCCTTCATTCCCATCAAAAGGGATGATAGTGGCACATTTTTGGATGGCTTGAAGCTTCCATTGGCCATGCAAGTCTTGCTTTTGGGCAAAGGAAACCTGCTCTTCCTCCATTTTGAATCCATCGGTATACCATTTGTTAACTTTAAGATTAGATGTTGCGATTGGAAGTCTTGTCAATGTGGGATCACTATATTGAACCTAATGTCGAAGTGTACATTTTTGGTATGCGGTCATTTACCACGTAAATCATGTCGAAGTTTTTACTTTTCAGGATTCACTTGGTGAGCAAAACAAAACATTCGATTAGATAAAAAGTGACGATATGAGGTTGCAGGAAAATAAGAGGTGTACAAAGCTGGGAAGAACAAGAGCTGTTTTCAAACTCCACGAGCAAAAGATAAGGTTTCTGCCCAAAAAAAAAATAGAAAGCCCTTTTTAAATGCTCGAATGAGGGTAGAGAGGTACTACTTTAGGAATGTTGTTCTGAGGCGATTCAAGGGATTTTGGTGCCCTTAAAATGTTTGCAACCAGCGCGGGCGAAGGGAAGGAAAAAAGAGAGATACCAAGCGAATTGGTCTTATGTTATGTTTGCAATGACCAGGAAATAAGGCCGGGTATTCCATAAGCGAATTGTATGGCAAAGGAACGAATTATAATACTTCGAACTATGTCCGAAAGTGGATTTGAGGGTAAAATGATGAGCATTCATAGCGAGACGGGTATTAGGGTTGAAGATTTGAGAAGGCGGAATGCAACTTGCAAGTTCGGTGGAGCACTAGTGGCAGTAATAGCGATAGATCAGGGTAAGACAGGAGACATTAAGTCAGTATTCGAGGATGTCAATTGACTGTGTAATATTGGCATCACCTATGGTTTTTATCGCACGGTTTTGAATCCAAAGCAAGTTCAAACAGGTTTAGGGGCAGCTGACCAGACGTGAGCATTGTACTCCAATTTTGGGCGGATGAATGCCTTATATTAATATATTGAGGCCAAATCAGAGGGAGTGAAATACTTCTTACATCGCTTGAGGAAACCTAGACATTTCTCAGAATTATAGACGACATCAAATATATAGTCATTCCAACGTAAATTGTTATTGACGCACATACCGAGAATGGAAAATGTTTAGGTTTCGACGATGCCAGTGCCATTCATGGATAATGGCTGACAGCAGACAGCATTGTGTCATGGAATCATTGAATTCCACTCTCTTGGTGGTTCCCCATTTAGTAATGCTGTTTATATTGAAATTTAATGAGCTTACCATACGCTGCCGTTCTCGTTCTACAGTCGAAGCGCAGGGAACGAATATGTAAAGCAAAGAGTACTATCGTCAGCAAGAAGTAACAGACAAGGCAAGACAAGAGATGATGAGAATTAAAAAGAGTGTCGAAGACAGAACGCAGCCCTTGGGTACACCAGTATTTATTTTGTGAATATCAGACTTGAAACTATCCAAGGATCCCAAATTACACGCATTTTCAACAAAAGAGCCTGACGACAAACTTTGTCAAATGCATTAGAAATGCTAAGAGCAACTATCTTCCTTTCGCCAGATTGATGTACGTTTCGGGTTCACTTTTCTGTGAGACATGCCATCAAATCACCAGTGGAACTGTTGCTACGAAAACCGTGCTGCCGGTCATAGAGAAGTTTCCGTGTTTCGAGATATTTCTTGAGCTGACGGTTTATCAGCGTTTCCATGACTTTGGAAAGAAGGGGCGCAAGTGCAATAGGTCTGTAGGAGGGTAGGGAAGAAGTTCCAGCATTTTTAGGGACTGACTGTTTTTATTTCTTCGGATACAGCCCTAAAGAGGAGTATTGATACAAAGGCTTATCCAGTGGTTTCGCCAGCGTGGAAGAACACCTCTTCAGAAGAAGGAAAGATATACGAAAGTAGTCCGAAAAGTACCCGACCTGGCATATAGATGGTGGTTGTTGTTTAAAAAGAATGGCCATTGTAGAAAGTACCAACTTTATAAAGCTTAAATTTTGACGATGACGCTATGTTGTATAGTATTTGTTCGGCAGCCATTAACAGTGAACGGTCTCAATGAATTTTTAAATATGGAAAAAATTGGTCATCGTTATGTGATACAATACTTTCATTTGAAAGGCCTCAATCCAATCAACATCAAAACGGGCCCGATTTCTACTCTGGGGGAGTCTGCTCCTTCGTTTACAACAATTAAATATTGGATGACAGAGTTTAAGCGAGGCCGTACGAGTTGCCAAGACGAACATCGGTCAACCAAATGAGGTGAATTCTCCAGAAATGTGGAAAAAATTCACAAAATGGTATTGGATGACCGTCGGTTGAAAGTACGTGAACTAGCAGATATAGTAGGCATTTCAAAAAGCGCTGTACATCGCATGATGACTGAAAAATTGGACTTGAGAAAGCTGTGTGCAAGATGGCTGCCGAGATTACTCACAATGGAAGAATAACACCGTCGTGAGGATGTTTCAATCGAGTGTTTGGCGAAGTTTCACAGCAATAAAGCCGAGTTTATACGCCGATTCATAACCATGGATGAAACATTGGTCCATCACTTCACACCCTATATAAAGGAACAGTCAAAACAATGGATTTAAAGAGGAGAATCGGCTCCAAAAAAGGCGAACACAGTTCCATCTGCAAACAAGGTCATGGCGTCATTTTTTTGGGATGCGGGTGGGATTATTTTCATTGACCATCCTCAGAAAGGAAAAACAATCAACGGCGTGTATTCTGCGAACTTATTGCAGCGTTTGAAAGATGAAAACAAGAAAAAACGGCCGTATTTGGCGAAAAAAAAAGTTTTGTTCATCAAAACAATGCACCAATTCACTCATCCGTCATCGGGATAGGCAAAATCAATGAGTTAAAGTTCGAATTGCTTCCTCATGCACCATTTTTGGGCAGATTTAGCCCCCTCGGACTATTTTCTATTTCCGAACTTGAAAAAATGTCTCGGTGGTAAAAGATTTGCCAACAGTAAAGAGGTAGAGTCTGCGGTTGATGGCTATTTTAAGGAGCTCGACGATTCTCACTATAAACAGAGCATGGACGATATTGAACATTGCTGGGAAAAGTGTATTAAACTAAAAGGACACTACGTAGAGAAATAATCATATTTCTCCCCAATTTTTGTGTGTTTTCTTTGTTAGGTCGGGTACTTCTGGAACTACCCTCGTACCATCTGGACCAGCGGATTCGTGCATGTTTAGATGTTTAAGTAGTTTTGCTACTACACGAGTGTGAAAGTGGATTCCTGGGATGGAAGATTCGACATGCTCAAGTGTAGGCGGAGACAAAGCACAATCTGGAAGTGTTGAGCTGGCAGCAAAGTGTACAGGAAGTAGATTGGCCTTGTCCAAAGAGCTGACAGCTGGAATGTCATTATAAATGAGCGTTGGGATGGAAAGTGAGGCAGAATTTCTAATATTTTTGATGAACGACCAAAAATTTTTACTACCTTTGGGCCAGTGTAGTATTTTTTGCCTCTGATTTTGGTCATATTGGGTCTTTTGAACCTGATTCCGTTTTCCTCTATCGGGTTGGTCTTGAAGGACCGAAAAAACATTTATCTAACCCTTACAGATTCTGTACAGCTCGAGTCGTACCACGCTTTTTCTTTTGGTTTGATACTATCCATCCGATGAGGGACAAAGGATCTAATTCCAAAGAGAATAGTTTCTGTGATCATATCAACAGCGGCATCCACGTCGTTATCGAGCAAATATAACGAGTTAAACTGTGAACGACGATTTGCATTGATTCCGTACATCTGGAAAGGTCTGGTCAACGATAATCAAACTAAAGATCTGTAAAGCTTACTCTAGCATATGGTCCATCTGCCATACAACAACTTATCTGCAAAATAGCGTCAGATAAAAAAGATAAAAAAATGAGCAGTGAGCGGATTTGCCAATCCTTAAGTCCTCTTAACTACACCAACCATATAAAAATGGATACGAGTAAGTCTGCATAATATTTCGTTCACAATCCTTGTTATCATACCTAGAGGACGGCTTAAAGCCTTATACTTTCTAAAACGTGAATGGAAACTGTCTTTACACAGAGTGGAACTTAAAAGACACAAGACAATAATAAGCTACGCGATAGAAAGTGATTGATCCAGTCAAGGCGCTTAGATTTCGGTTTCGACTTAGGTGGCTTGCAGCCTAAGCTCTGACCAGAAGGGTTCTTAAATTGATTTGTAAGGAACATTGTATTATAGAGAAAAAAAAAAGCTGACTTAATGTTCGCAACTTAAGGCGATTAGCTTCTGGTAACTTACTTTCCGCCATTTGGGGCGCTTGGGATAAGCTGAGTTTGGCATTAGAATAAATAATACAGATAAGCAGGTCGATAAGTCTTTTGATAAGATTACTATACTCATAGACATATATTACAAAGGAAGCTATTGGGGCCTAAACGTGAGTTTCTTGGGGCGCTTTACTTCTGTGACATCGGCCTTTTTTTTATAATTTGCTTGCGCTCAAGGGGTTATTTTTTTAGTACCCTTAAAATGTTTGCACACAGCGCGGGCGAAGGAAAATCAGGAAGGATGGAAAGAGAGCTACCGGTGAACGTTGGTTTTAAATGTTCGAAGGTTATAATGACTACGAAATAAAGAGCTAGGCACGATATTTTAGAGTAGTGAGCTTGAGGCCATACTGATGAGCATTCATAGAGAGACGTCATAGACCTCGATAGAGGACAGATGTGTTTCGGCTTCTTTGCAAGTGATATAATAATTAAAAAAAACAATTAAAAACTTTTTGGCCAAGTGCTTCGGTGGCGCAATAATAGTGGTGTCCGACCGACAAAACAGGGGTCGTGGGTTCGATTCCCGAAACAGTTGCATCTTTTTATTTTTAAAAGTAAAAAAAACAAAAAAAAAAAACAATAAAGTTAAAGTGGTGGTGAAGTGTTGTTTATCACGTGATGGATTGTGACGAGCGGTCCGCTATGCCTATAGCGGGACCTGCTGAAGTGTCAGGTGAGGCGTCGAGTGGTTCGAGCCAAACGCCGAAAACAAAGAGAAGGAGGAAGCTTCCAACTTCCAACTTGATAAAACGACCCACCCTATCAACGGTAAACAACTTCGCTTCATTGGCAGCAAGCGAATCTGATGATGAAGAGGAAGAAATGAAGGCCATAAGTAGCAGCATCAAAATGCTACAACAAAGAGTGCTGGCCATAAAAGAAAGGCAAATGACAAGAAGGAAGAGGGAAGAGCAGGAGCAATCCGAACAACAGCAGCTTGCTCAAAAGCAGACACAACAACAACAGTCACAACACCGGCAACAGCTAAAACAGCAGCAGCCACAAAAACGGCAACAGCAAAAACAGCAGCAGCAGCAGAAACAACAACAGCAGCAGCAGCAGCAACAACAACAACAACAACAAAAACAACAACAACAACAACAACAACAACAACAACAACAACAACAACAACAACAGCAGCAGCAGCAGCAGCAGCAGCAGAAGAAGAAGGAGAAGGTGCCTCCTATCAACACCTATAAACTAGAGGTAAATGCTACCAAGGACCTGTGCAGGCTGGTCATTGGTAATAACTTTAATATTAAGAGATTGGGGAATGATCGCCATGCCATCCACTGTAATACAGTGGAGGGCTACGCGAAAGTTAAAGAGCTCCTAAAGGAAACGACGACGGAGCACTACTCATTCACACCGAAGTGTGAAAAGCGGCAATCGATGCTGCTGAAGGGGTTGGAACCGTCTTCTGATCCTGAGGAGATCCTGGCACTGCTCAAAGAGAAGGAGTGCGAAGGACTCAAGTTTGTGGGGGTCAAGCCATTTACCACAGCTAGAGCCAGGCGGGAGAAACGGAGTCTGCCGTTCTTCCTGGTGCAGCTCAGTCCCGAAAGCCGTCTGGATAGTCTAAGGAGTATCAAGATCCTAGACTACCAGGTGGTTCACTGGGAAAAATTAAAAAGGAGCGAAGGCGTTATACAATGCGTTCGCTGCCAGAGGTTCGGACACGCCGCGTCGAACTGCCAAATGCAGCCTCGATGCGTGAAGTGCGCAAAGAACCACAGTTCCGAGGAGTGTGCTCTGGGTAGGGACGGAGTATCCGATAGGGCGCAACTCTCGTGCGTGTTATGTGGGAATGTGGGACACACCGCAAACTATCGGGGTTGTCCTAAGTTCGCTGACATCAAAAAAGCAAAACTGACTCGACAGCAGAAGGTGGAGGTCAAACGTTCACCTGTGAGGTTTCAAACACCAGCCGTCACGCCCCAAATTTCCTACGCCCAAATGGCGGCAGGTACGGGGGCTACGGTACAGCAAGCGACTGTTGCTTCTCCGGCGCCAATGCCGAGAACAACGGAAGCTGCACCTAACATGCTGGCCATCTTGCTCGCAATCCAAGGGCAGATGGCTCAGCTGCAAAAGCAGGTGCAAGAACAGGCCAAGCGGGTGGACCAGATCTACGCGCTGCTGCCGGGCCTAACGCAACACATGTCGTAATGGGTACGCACATGGTGGAGCAAACTTTGAAGGTCCTTGCGGTGAATGTTAATTCACTGATTAGGATCGAACGAAGAGCCGCGATGTTTAAATTACTACAAGACCAAACTCCTGATGTGCTTTTCGCTAGCGAAACCAAGCTAACCGATAAGCACAAACTGGAGTACAATAATTATATTGTTAGAAGGAGAAACAGGCCCGGATCCGAACGTGGAGGCGGTGTCGCGATCTTCATTAAACAAGGTATAAAATTTCACAGAGTGTACAAGGGAGTGTTGCGTAGGTTCCGGGTGTTGGAGGCAGTCGTCATTTACATCCCGCTCCGCAGTGGAAAGCGGCTGTACTTGGCCTCTGTTTATGCACCTGAAACTTCACAATCCACTTTATTTATTACAGAGCTTGATATGCTTTTTCGACTTCTGAGGCTGGAATCGGGGGAGAATTATTTTGTAATCGGCGGGGATTTCAACGCTAAACACAGAGATTGGGGAAATAATTTGCCAAATACTAGAGGGAACCTACTACTCGATTGGTGGGGTCAGCACGATGTCATGTACAGACTCGGTCTTAAAGCGACGGATAACCCGTCGTTTCCCAGAGGCGGGTCTTATTTGGATCTACTGCTGTACGACGAACGTATACGACTGACAGGTACGAATTTACAAACGCTAAACTGTCTGCGCACATTCGTGTATGACAGCGACCATTGCGGTTTTAGCACCGAAATTACAGTTCCCAACGAAATTGCGGAATTGGATGAGTTTGTCCAAAGATATTCTTACAACTACAGTAAGACTCGATGGACACGCTTCTCCGCAACCATGACAAGTGCGCTCTCCTTGAATACGCTCCACCCACCGTCCAATAGGAATTTGTCAAACGAGGAGATCGACAATTACCTAAAACAAATGGACGAGACAATCAAACAAACTATGGACACAACAATACCGCGATATCGACATACGACTAACGAAGACCTGTTCCGCAATCCTACTATTGACGCACTGCACCGACAGAAAAGTAGACTTCTGACAAAACTCAAAAACTTGTACAGACAATTTACTGACAGACAAGACCCGGAGATTAGGACACTGAAGGCGTCGATTAAAAATATTCAAACGTTAATAAAAGAGAATTACAGAATTTCTGTAAGTTCGTATTGGAACAACAGGGTTCGGGCTGTAAACACCAGCAATCCGAATATGTTCCCTCAAATAAATAAACTATTTCGGAGAAAAAATCAAAACGACCTTCAGTGTCTTAAAATAGCGCGGACAACAGACAACGAACGGTTACTGACAATAGCAGGTATTGATCCAAATGAGGCCGCTGATGATGACGACTTCTTTGTGATCGAGGATCCACAGGAGAAGGTTGAAGCCATAGGGGCGACTTTCCAGGAAATATACAAGGCCACTGATACCATTGGACCTAATTATGACCTGGACAATCGCGTCTTGGTGCACGACTCCTTCATTCGAAATGAAGTAGAGAGCTGGCGATCCGAGGGCTCTGGTTTCACCCGGTTCAGCGAAGAAAATATGGCAAATAATGTCATCACCAGAGAGGGTGACCTACCCCCGTTCATTTCGAAGGAAGAGCTCCATGAGATCTTTGACACAATCAGGACTAAGAAATCAGTGGGGACCGCTGGTATTCCGAACATCGTGTTTCGACATCTTCCTCTAGAAGCGGTGGACATTTACACCACCCTGTTTAATAATGCAATGAATAATGCACATTATCCAGCGCATTGGAAAACGGCGGTGGTGCAACCTATCCCCAAAAAGGGAAAGAATATATCCAATCCGGCGAATCTCCGGTCGATAAGTCTCCTTCCGAATATCAGTAAGGTGTTTGAAAAAGTAATCAATAGAGCTCTGTCTAGGTGGGTTGAGGACAAACATATAGTTCCGGATAATCAATTCGGTTTTAAGGCGGGACATGATATCTCACATGCCGCGTCTAAACTGGTGTCCGATATCCAATGGAATAAAGGCAAAAACCAATGCACTGGTGCCTGCCTTGTTGACTTGGAGAAGGCCTTCGACACTGTATGGTTAGAGGGTCTTTTCTATAAGCTGACTAGGCTGGGGATCAGTAAACCACTCTTGTACATTCTTTTTAATATGCTCTCCAACAGACAGTTCATCGTGAAAAATGGCGATGTGACTTCTGTTGGAATATTTCAAATTAAAAATGGTCTTCAGCAAGGCGCGGTCAATTCGCCGATCCTATTCAACATTTATACAAGCGACTTGATAGGTTCACTTCCCCATACTATTGCGTACGCAGACGATTTGATAGCGTACAGAACAGGTACAAAAATCGAGGTCATTAATACTCTCTTGCAGCGTGATTTCGATAAGATAAGACGATTTTGCGATGACTGGAAGTTGAAAATCAACTTTCGGAAGTCGGAAACCATTCTCTTTAGGACGCCGTTGTCTAGAGCCTCTAGGGATACCAGAAAAAATTGGCGAAAGTTCTCGATCATTGGACAACACGGACAGCCTCTTGCCTGTCGAAATGTAGTCAGATACCTTGGGATCTGGCTAGATCAGTTTCTGTATTTTGACAAAAATGTAGATGCTGCTCTGGCCAGAGCCAAAGGCGCTTTTGCCCTTACAAAGAGACTGTTTTATAGCAGCCAACTCGATGCGAGGGTAAAGGTAAGCTGCTACATGGCCCTTATCAGACCCATGCTGGTATTTGGTTGTCCCGTGTGGTTCAATGTGCGAGCAAGCTTAATGGAAAAGATTCGGGTGTTTGAGAGGGCTTGCCTTAGGGCTTGCCTTCGCTTGTACAGAACACCAGAGTCGGAGTACAAAAAATTTTATCGTAATGAGGTCCTTTACAACAGGGCGAACCTAATACGAGTGGACAA